>CM074720.1:404462725-405062725 GCA_037306005.1 Rhinophrynus dorsalis | reverse complement strand
CTGTGGAACAAAACGGATGTACCCGGTTAAGCTATAAGGCTATGTGGGTATGAAATACATGATTTAAGAGGAAGAACGGGACACAATATGTCCACTACATGTATGCTATCTGCCAGACTCAATCGCTAATATATCACTGACAGAGACCATAGACTTGATGAACGCTGTAAAGCACTGTATTGATATTTCATCACTTATCATCTTCATCATCTCCATTGTCTATCACCGACTGTCCATTCATCATATCATCTCATTTACATTTCTCCATTTATGTGATGACTTTATCTCATTAGCTTTATACACTGGTGCCAGTATTGTTTTTTGTTTTTAGTTAGGGTGGGTGGATATTTATTGAGTGGGTTCTCTCTTTTGGGGTGTAGTCCATTGGACTCAAAGGGGTGTGTAGGATGTTATGAACCCAATCTTATATATTTTTATTGGCAATTTATTGTATGTATACTAATAATAAATATATTTGATATCTATTTTGATTTGGTAAACAATTATTATAATGGAGGGTGAGTGCTCTTAATACTTCCTTACTCTATCTTTTATTTAGGTTCATAGATAACCATTAACCCTTTGAGTGCCAGAGGGGTCAGCAACACATTGCAAAGCAATATGTTGTGGACCTCTCTGGCACTCAAAGGGTTAAGGCACAGATGGATGCTACTTGGCTTGGCAACACTTAAGCCTGCAACATCAGAATGTTACCCTTTTGATCTAGCCAACATTCTGATGTCGCCCTTTTCATGCAAGCGACATTTTTAACGCTGCTTTTTGTTGGTTGCCAAATAAAGGGAGACATACCAAATAGTAAACCAAATTAACATATCTTTTGTTAAAGATAACCTCAAAACAAGGATGCTCAAACCTGTTACCATAAAGTTACCCTCTCCAAAAGTACATATTTTCAAGATCTCCTCAAACAAGCATATCACTGTAAATATCACAATCAGATCCTTTATAGTGAATTTGCCACTGACTGCTCTGCTTGTGTTCATGTAAAGAGACCTTAAAATGCGCATGGAAGGAGGATCCACAGGTAGGTTTGAACACCTATGCTATAAGGTATTTTTCCTCATGCACATATCACTTTAAACGTAGGGTAAAAGGTTTGTGGTAAATGTAAATTATTTGGTGATCTGTATCTCAAGTCATTCAGTATCAAATAGCAATGCTTTTGTGTATATGCACCTAGTCTGGGAAAGTGAGGCTACTCTTGAAATATAATTCCAATAAAGTGCAATTGTTTTGTGCCTCTTTTATGTTATCTCCCCGTGTATAGTGTTAGTTGAGATTATTGCATTTATTATAATGGAGACTTGTTTTGATTTTATTAATTGACACGCCTCCAGATGTCACTGTTGCTACTGGTGTCTATGGAGAGCTTTGACTAAATACGTTGTAATACGTTGGATGAAACATTTATCATAAGTGAAAGTATCTTTGTTTTACTCAACAGGAAAATAGAGAGGGAGTTATGCAAAACTCTCCATTCTGCACCCAATAGGGTGGGGCCAAACTAGACAGGCTTTCAACACTCGAGGAGATAATTTGGTCATGAGCGTACAGGGCCTAATTACAGGAAATTGGTAAACAAATAACAGTGCTGCTTCAATGCATCTCCCTGCACTCACTGGACTTTGTAAAGATGAAAAAGCAAAAGGTTGTGTTTTCTACAAGGACATTGTGTCAATGAACACCAATTGATCAGAAACCACTAGATATACAATTATTACCCTAAAAGGTACAAAATACATCAAGCAAGTAGCACCTAAGGCAACAGCATGACATAATCAGTGCATACCCAAAGTTAGGAATAAAGGATATGGAAAACAGAGAATAAAAAGTGTGAAAGATGATTAGCATAAAAACAAATAGCCAAATGGACAATGTTATGCATCACAATAATTCCATTAGAACAAAATGTAAACATCTATACCTGGTCATGGGCAGGCTTAACCTCAGCTGTGTCTGGATTGGCTGATGGAGTGATGGGACATTTCTACAGCCACCATGTCATATGCAGTATGAAGTACCATCTACCCCAGCTGCTTTAGTGAAATGTTTATCTGTCCCCATGTTGCGTCTGATTTATTCCCAAATCTGATACAAGATGGGGTAGTACATATGCTTCCATATATATGTGTAATGTACATATGACGTCCTACAACATCTTTGTAAAGGTTCATTGCAACAATTAAATTTGAATCTGTTCTCGGAAAAAGAGGTCTCTTTACTTTAATAAAGGTCATTATGATAAAATTCAAAAATCTCATCATCACTGAAAATCAATGTTCTTGAAAAAAATATATATATCTCAACATGAAAATGAAAAAGTTCACAGTTTAACACTAATTTTATATGAAATCTGCATTTATATTAAACTTTACATACATATGTATATTTCAAGTTATTTGAAAATGAGAGAGACAGAGTTTCTGTTAGTTAAGATGGCCAATGAAAATTCATCTGAATCTTAGGGCCCAGCACAAGTAAAGGCATCTGGGTGTCCTATAACTTATCAAATCACATTGTGAGCACAATGTACTAAACTGAATTGGAGCAATACTTTGGCTGCACCAAGGGGAAAAACGGATTTAAATTAGGCTTTTCTTCTCTTGAAAATGTTGCGCTGTATTGCAGACCTCTCCAGCATTTAAGGGGTTAAAACCATTTATGTCATGGGAATTTGGGGATTTCTTTGTTCATTATGGTGCAGGTGGTTTTCCCCAGAATTGCGCCAGTTGTCCATAGTACATCAGACACTCTGGTTTGATTACCATGGTTTAGTTCAGCAATCCCAAAGTGCATAAAAAGCATATTTATTATCACTAAAGTGATGCACTGATATTCTTCTACATGTTTCAAAAAACAAATATGCATGCAGAAATGTATTCCCAACCAAGGTAAAAGACACACACACACACACACACACACTAGATTGGTTTTAAGGAGACAGCGTTATGTCTTTTCCCTTCTATAATTCAAAAGTATGTTGGGTATGTTTAACACATTTTAAAGGATATTCACTGAATTAACAAAGTAATATTGTAATTTACGATGTATAAAAGTCCCTTTTCATTTTTTTCAAGGTATGATGTAGCAAAAGGAGCAATATAGAATGCATATATTAAACATGCATTGAATTTCATGACGATAAGACACTAGGCGGATTCAGCTATAAACCCAAGAGTATGATTAACTCACTACTAGCATTCCAGATTTGGAAGTAAATGAATAAAAGCAAGAGGAACAAAATGTCAGTCATGAGAAAAACAAACAACACAGATACAAGATACAAAGTAAGAGCAGGAGATAATCATGCACTCATCCATTGAGAAATACCTTCATGAAAAGCTTACACCCAAAGCTCAGATATCTCTCCTTTTTTTATAAAACAAACAGAACAAGAGGCCAAAGATTTTATATTGCCTCTTGACTGGTGCACAAGGTACAGATGTGACAGATGTATAATAATTAACTCAACGTTAATTTACAGTTGTCATGACTGATGTACTAAGATGTAGTGAAGCAGTTCTTGAGTAAACCAACTGTACCATGAGAGAAATAAAGAAAAACCCTCCAAATGATTGTGAATTTTAAAACAGGCTTGTGCATTTAAGGTGTTAAAACTCACTTTTAAATTAAATTGAATTTATATTTGTCCTTATGCTACTGTTGGTTTACCTCAGATTCTCATCAGTTCCTTGATAAATCAACCTCAGATGATGAATATTTGTAAATATTGATAAAAAAGACAGACACAATGGAAGAAATATATAATTGTTAGCCTAAGTCCACCATTTCTCATGATAGCCAGTCCCTTACCTGTTGCAATTTAATTACAAATCTGTTCATATATTGTGTCACAAACATCCCCCCCCCCACACACACACACACGTACATCTCAAGCAATTCTTCTGCCTTATAAACAAGTTATAACCCAGTACAGCAGTTCTCTTGACCTGTTCACATGAGTAATAATCTGCACCAGCATTTCTCATACCTTATTCACTTTAGTAGTTACTCTGATAGGAATCTATTTAAAATTACATGGGAAGGATGTGAAGGTGCACTTTTTGTTGTGTTTTGCTTGGCATCTACTTTCTGGTAATACTGCTGGTCAAATCGATGATTACAATGTTTTATTACACACCAGTTCCACAAATGGCAATTCACAATTTACAATGTAGAACAATTAAGTTGTACAAAATACCTCCTCTCATTTCTGCAATTAATAATACCCGTCCACCCCTCCTGCAAATAAAAAGCAGACAACCAATACACACACACACACACACACACACACACAATAATCACCTTTTTATCCCTAGGGAGTGTTCCATGTTTCACTCCCCAAAGCACATATTTCCCTCAAGCTAAAATAATTATTTTTGAAACTTCAGGAGATAGTCATTGACTCCTACAATGAATCTCAGGATGCTTCTATATCATAGAATATTTCATAACAGTTCCTGCTATAAAGAATTATTAATATTCTGTGTTGGTCTTACCATTATCTTTAGTTCCAGGTTGCCCTGTAGCAAAAAGCACGACAAGCACAATAGCCAATATCGTCATAATAATGAAGAGTACAATGAGCGAAATCTCCAGTGAACTAAATTTTCGTTTTTTTCCCATCTAAAAAAGAAAAAAACAAAGTGAAATGTAATATAAATTATTATTGAAGTATGTTAAAACCAGATTTAATATTTGGCATTGGTTATTTCACATGGCTGATAAAAGAAGCTACAAATTATTATGTATTTGCAGGGAAAATATTGTGTTCTAAGGCACTTAAACATAAACGATATGCATGATGCTGTATTCAGAATGTAAAAATGTAGCATATCTGGAATAAACCAGTGTCACCATAGAGTGAAAAATAATTCCCAAAATTCCAATGAATGTAAATGGGGTTTTCAACACCTTCAATGCTAGAGAGCTCTCTAGTCTTCATGGGGTTACAAGACCCATTTAAAGCAATGGGATGTTTTATTTCTCCCCTACTGTGCAGATGGTTCACTCTAGAATAGATCCAAACCAAGCAAAATAAGCAGTATCATTTGTAATGATGGGTGAAAATGTCTGTTTTCTCTTCAAAAAATTTTGTGTACATTTAATAGAATTTTCTGTTTTCTGCAGGAATTCGCATTGAAGGCAAAATGTGCAATTTTTTATCTTATTTTTACCACTATTCCTTCTAATTTGTTGTTGAGTCACAATGTTCCACCAATGCTAAGGTGGAAAGAATGAAAAATTGATGGAAAAATTATAAATCCCATTTATTTTAATGGAAAAAAAATCTTAGAGAAGTTGGTGCACAAAAGAAAAATTGAATTGTAGATACAAACAAAAGACACTGTGGAGGAGGAATGATTAAAATGTTACTTGATTTAAATGGGGATTTTAACCTTGAGATTGCTAGGCAAGACAATACACTTGAGTCCTCCCTGACATTCAAAGGATTAAAAACCCAGTTTTAAATTAATGCAAGATTGGGGATTGTTTGCCATGTGGTGCAGTTTGTTTTCTTCAAAAATGTTCCAGTTCTCAAGTATTTAGTATTTGGTTAAACATTTTTACAATTCCCTTTGATATGAATGGGGCAACCCTTGTGAATATTCCCAATGAAAGGAAAAAAATATTTTATGTTCCTGTTGTATGGATTTTTGTCCATCCCCAACAGTGTTGACAGTGTCAATGTAGTCAAACATTTTTACAGACTAGGTAAAAATATTCAGACTATTTCATGTGGATTAAAATAATGATAATCTGTAGGTAACCTCATTTTTATTAGCATTTTTAGATCCAGATGCAATGAGACTCATGGACCAAAAACAAGCAGAGTAATTTTGAAGCAGGGTATCTGCACCATAGTCGAAGAATAAAAATTCACAGTTGCCATATTAATTTAAATGGGGCTTTTATTCCCTTGAATGATATAGAGGCATACCTGGAAACTGTCTGGATCTGCCCTGGGGCAGAGATGGATTCTCCAACTGTGGCAAGTTTTTGGAAAGACTCTGCCCAATTCTCCTCCTTCCTGCCTACTTCCCAATCCCAGTTAATCCCCACCCAATTAAGCTCCACTCAATTTGTGACATGAATCTCATCATTAACATAACCCTGGTCACTGCCAATGAGCCCTTTCCAGGTAATCCACAGGTAAAGTTCCCAGGTATGTATAGAGGCCTCTGAAGTGATCTTCCTTGAGAAATCATTGCGTATACTCCATGGAATAACTTAGGAATTGGAGAGTCTACCTCACAGAACAGTTTATCGCTCCTTAAAGGGATAGTAATAGTTTAATTTTTTAGGTGCAATATCACAGTGGCCTGAAATTGCACAGTGGCGCTGTTGCTACACCATCCTATGGAGATTTATGGTCAACTGACCAGAGCTGTCCATAGGATCGTGTAGCAACAGCACCACTGTAGAATTAATAACTTTTGATTGAAACACCTTTCAGCAGTGGGAGTACCCTTGTTTTACTCAGGGGGATAAACCCTACAACATATATTGTTTTACATTTTAAGTATTACTATCCCTTTAATGCACCTTCCCTCTGGTTTTCTTAGTAGATCACATTCAAGGTTTATGAATGAAACTAATCTATACATAGAGAGTATTTATACCTTTGATTGCTAAAGTGGTCTCTCAGGCATTGTAAATGCAATAAAAAGTTGTTTATTTAGTTAACATTTCAAATCACTTGATAAGGAATTCTTGTTTGTTATTTTAGAGATGAGTAGGATTTATTTTTAGTGATATCCTAGAAAATATTAAGTGAGTCTGATGTACAAAGAAGATATGGAGCAATTCCAGGGCAAACCATCTGCAATGAAATCGAAAGCAATTCATTGAAGACATCTCTAGTATTCATGTGGTTAAAAAGCCACATTAAAATAAATGGGACTGTGTATTTCGCTCTTATGGTGAATTTATTTTCCAGAAAAGCTGCAGTACATTTTAATACATCAGGACTGATTTGTTATAACAATAGCTTTGCCTAAATGGCGAGTGTCAGAAGGGCAACATCATAATGTCACCCACATCAAAGGAGCAACAATAACACCAGTGTCAAAAGGGATACTTAAAAATGTTGCAGTTTAGAAAATCACCAGTGTATAACTCCAGCATAAGCTACACTTTGTGATCCTCCCTGCACCCCGGCCATGTGCTGTGGTGTGTCCTGTATGTCTCTAGGGTATCTGGATTTGTGCGAGATCTTGGCTAGGCAGAGGAGGCAGCCCAGGAGCTTTGCAGGTAGGCCTTGGAAATCGGGGAGACAGTCATTAAACAGCTGGATATAAGCTCACTGAAATCAGTCAGACACTCATGGTAGGAGGTGCCGAACGTAATATCCAGCAAGGAGATCTGGGGAGTGACCAGAGGATTATCCATGGGATATTTTATGTAATTTCACATACTGGTATTCATGGCATTAGAGCCATGCTGATTGAGCGTCACCTGTGCTGGTGTTATACATTAGCAACAATCATTATGACCTTTCGATCTCCACGATCAGAGGAATTTCCCTGGGATATCTTGTGTCATTTCACACACTGGTAGTAATAGCATTTGTGCAGGTCAAATGTTACAATGACTCAGTTAGTGGGTGCTGGTGTTATACACTGGTTAAGATAATAAAAACTTTTTGATCTCACCCATAGCACCTTTCTGATGTGGACAACATGGGTGATATTTTGAAGTCACCCTTTTGACAAGTGTGACATTTTGATGTTGCTCATTTGATGCAGGAGACATTTTTATGTTGCCCTTTTGACTTCCACCATTTTGGAGATGGCATTGCAGTTGGATACCATCAGCTACAGTTTATATTAAAAATTAATTTTAAGTATTTAGTGCCTCCGGATGAAAAAATCCAATGGTGTACATCATCTAATACAGTCATTCTCCACCCTGTTTTTCTACTGTGACTGTGCTTATCTGAATACAGTAGCTGAACCTCTGTGCTGAAACAAATACATAAATCAATATTCAATATGCTAAAAATGGGCAATTCTGGAGCAAACCAACTGAAGAACAAAGGACACATGTAAAAAATTCCAGCGATTTAAACGGTATCTTTAACAAGCTTGAATGCTATCTAGGACACAAATACATCACTTTGCAATGCATTGGGGACCTCTCTACCATTCAAGGTATTAAAAGCCTCTTTCAAAACACTCATAATTTTGGGAAAGCTTATTCCCCTAAGGGGCAGTTGATTTTCTTCACAATTTTACCTCCTTTAACTTATTGACTATGGGCCTAAAAACAATTCTGCAGCAACAGAAATATTTCATGTGCAGCTAAAATGGTACCACTGGAGTAGACCATAAGGAGGAGAGGGCTTTGCAGGGCTAGGAAGAAAGTGTAGCAAGCTGGGGAAGTCAGATTATATTGGAGTGTAGCAAAACGCATTATGTCTCACAATCACTTTTAGGTTAATATTTATGGTATTTTGTGTGTTTTTATGTATAAACGTAGTGAAATACATAAGTTTTTATGTGAATAAATGCTGTGGCCTCTTTCTAAACCATCAAATTACTATCAGTGTTTTATTTGTGTCTGTCCTGGGGGCTTTTGGCTCCCAAATGGGTAAATGAGTAAGTGAGGTTATGAGGAGTTGAGATGGACTAGACCATGGCCCTGTCTTGAGCATAAATCACAGTAGGACTAGGTGAAATCATGACCAAAGGAATAAAAAGAATAATTTCTTTTTAAATAAAAACATATATTGTAGGACTTTTCCCCTTAGAAAAATTACTGGGCTATTCTTTATTAAAAAGTTATAAAATTTCAAGTTAATGACTCCCTATTTCTCTGTTTGGAAATGTTTACCATCTATGGCAGAAGTTCTCCATAGGGACATACTTTTATCACACATTAGGATGTGGCGCTGTTGACAAGTTTAATATAATAACTAGGGATGGACGAAAAGTCAGAGACATTTTCCACAGGTCCTTTTGAGAAAAAACAATTTCCCGCTTTTTTTTACAAAACCTCCCACCCACACAGAATACATAAACTTTTCTCCTTTTCACCACAACCAGAGTCTCTGGGGCAGATCCAGAAAGTCCTTGGGTATGAGCATTTCACCTCAATGGGAATACCCAAGTTTTACTAAGCAGGAAAGTGTTATAATAGGTTTGTTGGTTTTCTTTTAATCAATATTATAATTTTTCTGTTCCTTTAAAATAAGAAATTATGCTAGAAGTAATAATTTGGCCAACTTAGCTGAAAGGTCCCATGTTTTTCCCTTGTTACATTTCATTTTGTTTACTACTCTATTCTTTCCCAACCTGTAAAAACAAACTAAAGAATATACAGTGTCTTACTTAAATACTGCCCCGTAGAGCTTAGATTGTAAGCTCTATGGGGCAGGGGCCTTTCATCCTCATGTATACTCACCTGTTGTTCCCCTTATAATTGTCTTTATAAGCACTTAATCACTGCACTTATTGTACCCCTTCTATATCAAATGCAAATTGTAAAGTGCCAAGTACACTGGTTGGCGCTATATAAATAAAATATACAATACAATACAATGCTAACAAAATATTGAAAGCCTCCATCCATGTAAAAGAAAAAGAGAAAACAGTGCAAAACAAATCAAACTAACGTTCATATGAACCTTTATTATAGAAATGCTACATAAAGGGCTTTTCCATTCTGAGTAAAAAATAGGCTGTGGGCAGATGTTTTATTCAAAATGTTTAAACTTTCAAACTTTCAGGAAGTGATGAAGCTGTGATGATCACATTCTATGGGAATCTGTAGTCAGCAGATTTCCTAGAATGCACCAGAATTAAAGTCATGACATGAGGGGAAATGTCACTGCACACTAGAGGGTACTGTAATATAAAAAAGGTAATGTAAAGGTACAAAAAAAAAATCTTTCAGCAGTGTTTTCATAATAAAAGGTATATTATTCCTTTAAGGTCAATAGAGTGAGAGAGAGAGAGAGAAGGCTTGTTGTCCCCTGTCATTATTAGTGCCCATTAGTCGTGTCTCTGTTCACTTTAAAAACATTTATATGGCCTATGACTGGTTTTGCTCTTTCTGCTCGTATTTCCTTTCCAGATCAAGATAAGCAGTAGAGATCTGAGGACTATGACTTTTCCATATTTTAGGACACTACCCACAGATATTTCCATCAGGCTGTGAGGAGGCTTGCATATATAGGTTATTGCAGGGCTTAAAAGTTGAAGTCCTTTGCTACTAGCCAGACCTGAAAAGTTACTCGCCACTACAAGCCATAACATACAAACCAGGGCTGAATTTCTACTCGCCAGGGCTAAATTTTCACTCGCCATTGGCTAGTGGTGAGTGGAAATTTTGAGCCCTGGGTTATTGTATATATTATACAACCTGTAGTGGAAGTGATGCATTCTTTTGTTTAGATTTGCCTTGATCTATAGTAGGGTTAAGACCCAGTCAATTGGGGCTCTTCTGAACAGAGCTGCTGTAAAATAAAACTTGGCTGTTTTTGTTCAGGTGTACCGCATTACTTTCAAGTGATTGCTTAAAACAAGAGTTAACATTGTGAGACACTCTTACTGCTGTTGGATTATATATCTTATATAGTCCTTAGCCAGGCAATGGCTGGTGGGCGTCACATTACTCATCCATGGCCTAAAATAGAGCGAAGAGGTGATATGTGCATGGATAGAGAACTGTTTAAATCAGTGGTTTTCAATCATGTTTTGCTCAATGCACCCCTAACATTCATTCTGGAATTTGGGGGGCACCTCTAACATATTTTGTCATTTACCATATGGGTGCATTATAAAATATGCAATTATTCCTAAGTCTCACAATAAAAAAAATAATTTTCTATACATATATATATTTATTTATTTATATATATATTTTTTTTTTTGTGGTAAGGTCCCTTCAAACATGGTCAGGACAGCCAAGAGGTTGTAACTTCAACGCAGTTTATTGTAAACAGCAACAACAAAAGAAAAGTCTCTTTCCAGTTTTAGGGTGTGCTTCCCCTTTAAAACAAACAGGTTTTTGACACCAAATAAAATAGTACAGAAAAAAACAGACCTACTCCTTTCAGGAGGCTAACTCACAGTAGTTCCCTCACTACCAGTTACTGACCCAGCTACTCTGGGTTCCAGTACAAAAAAGTAAAATAAGCAGACATGCAATCTTTTCAGTTCAGAAGCTTGCGCACCATTCCTTGGTTTCAGAGGCAGACAGACAGCTTGCAGGTCTCCGAACACACTATCCCAGTGCAGTCTGACCACACCCTGCTCTTTCAGACCTACTATATAGGTCTGAGCTAATTAACCAGGAGCACGTGTGCTAGCAGAGGCAAAAGACAAAACTTAACCCTTTAATCGCTGGGATAAACTGCTTGTTGTAGCCTATGGCTGATGTATACATGGTCCTGGACTCTGTCACTATATATATATATATATATATATATTGCATACAATAATGTCCACAAATATGCATTTAAAAATCAGTATTCACATTTTTGTCAAAGTATTAGCAGGAAAGATCATAGTGGAAGATCATGGCTCACCAAAGAGCTACGGTACCTTGATTGAGAACCTCTAAGTTGAACGATAGATTGCATGATGGTAGATTGTTGTTGTTGTTAATGGGACCTCTTCATGTTGGTGGTGACACAAGGTTCAGTCCTGGGCTCAATGTTTTAGAATGTATTTATTAACCATTTGAGTGCCAGAAAGGTATCCAATGCACTAGATATCTCTCTGGCACTCAAAGGGTTAATGATCTAGAAGTGGGTAATAAAAGCAGTCTTGAACTTTGCCGATGGCACTAAACCGTGTAAGGAAATACACACAGAGCAGGATGCTTTTTCTTCAAGAAATAATTGGATAAATGGAGTGAAAGGATGGAGAAGTGGCAGATGTGGTTTAATCTAGATGAATGTAAAGTTATACACTTAGGCTGCAGAAACAAGCATGCACAAGACAGTACATGGACAATACAGGTAAATAACATCATGGTCATGGACAAGGATATACTGGTATTACACCTGAAATAACTTTAACACACATATGTTGTCTGCAAGCTAAAGAAAATGACTTGCTGGCCCCGACACCAATTAGTATCCCACACAAATCCAGTGTATATTATATACACACCCACAGAAGTAGGTCCAATACATGTCTTAGTCCACAATTCTAAAATGTTCATCTAACTCTGGAAAATTGCCATAATACTGTGAAAAATAAATCTTAACGTGGGTTTGGCCAAAATAAAGAGGGTGTGATTAAATGAAGATGTGTGGTCAGGGGTGGAGCCAAGATGGGTCTAAGGACACCAAAGGGTGCTGTGCCTAGGAGCACTTGAGATGTAAATCTGGGCCCGAACTTGCTACGTATACACTAAATGGAAAACTATTTGTAGAATCCTTGCTAGACAAAGACTTACTGTCACAGTATACCTTTGCATCTGTGCTGCCAGTTATCCTTTTGTTTCTTCTCAGCTCTAGCTGGTAGTTACAGGGTGCTGGCATGTGTTGCTGTCTCAGGATGATGCGCTTGTTTATACGCACATATTTAATTTCCCCAATTGATTCCCACCTTTTTGTGGGCCTATTTAAATTTACTAGGGCCGAATGTTAGTTGCCCTTACGTTGTGTTCCTGTTAGTACTCGTTATGTTTGCTCCGTCTCGTTGTGACCTTTGCTTGGCTTCTGACTTTGTTCTGTGTATAACCCCAGCCTGTCTGACTATCCACACCGGTTCTGACCTGTGGCTCTGGCTGACTACTCGCTCCGTGTAGGACCCCAGCTTGTCTGACTACCCACATAGCTTCTGACCTGTGGTTCTGGCTGACTTCTCTCTCCGTGTATGACCCTGGCTTGTCTGACTTCCCACTCCGGTTCTGAACTGGGACTCTGGCTGACTACTCACTCCATGTCACCTAGGCTGGTCTGGCGATTCACAATAGCAGCACTGTGGCTTGTGCTGTCCCCACTCTGATTGCCACTGTCTGCATTTAAGTACTGTGTGGTAGTACTCATTACCTGTGGGCGCTTGGTACCTACCAGGCAGAGAGACCCATAGGCGAGGTTCTTCTTTTCACTATTCCACTCCAAATAGCATAGGCCTCTGCCCAGTGTCAGTCTGGGTAGTGGACTGTGATCTGTCCGTTTACCAGTCTGTCCGTTTATTGTGTATTATCAATAAAGGTGGTTTTAATTCAGTTTACCTGTGTCTGACCTTCTTTTGTACTGGTTCCTTTGACACTTACGAACACTAGTATGCAATAGACTTAACAGCAGTGTGCAGTGTCATTCAGTCACTACAATAGGTAATAGAGTACTATCCTGTATATAAAAAGATATAGCTTCACAGAATGTGAATATAAATGTAACTCTATATAAATTCTTAGTGAGGCCTCATCTAGAATATGGAGTATAGTTTGGGGCACCAGGTTTTTAGAAGACATTTAATTAAGAAAAGTGCAGCTTCATGTCACAAAACTGATAAAGAGACTAGAGGATATAAGTTATAAAGAGACAAGCCAAGCTGGGTTTGTTAACATTAGAGAACAGATGTCTAAGAGGTGATTTGATTACCATTTACAAATATATTTGAGGCCAATACAAACAACTCTCTGAAGAACTATTTATTCAAAGGCCTGAGCAAAAAACAAGAGGTCATCCATCAAGACTAGAGGAAAGGCTCTTTTGAAATTCAAGGATTTTTTTTTACAGTAAGTGCAGTAGAGATGTAGAATGATTTGCTTTGGGATTCTGTGTTTGCAGATAATGTAGTTGCTTTCACAAAAATAGTGGATACCGTTGTAGCTCAGACCAACAGTGAGAATTATGACAGTTGGTGTCAAAGCAGATAGTATGTTGATATAGGGGAATATCCAACTATCCTTTAGAGTCAGGAAAAAAATATTTGCCCACTTTGGCATAACTGGAAATGGCCTCAATAGGGTTTTTGCTGCTGCTGTAGTTTTGCCTTCCTCTGGATCAACAAGTGTGATGAAGATTGGGCAAAACTTGACGGGCTAATGTTTGTTTTAAACAGATTTTTCAAATCACTACATTACTTTATTTAATGCAAACTTACAACCAGTGTAATTGAATTTTCCATTATCAATATCCTTTACTTATTAAAGGGATAGTAATACTTAAAATGTAAAAAAAAATATGTTGTAGGGTTTATCCCCCTGAGTAAAACAAGAGTACTCCCACTGCTGAAAGGTGTTTCATTCAAAAGTTATTAATTTTCAAAGTTGAATTTTTTAGGTGCAATATCACAGTGGCCTGAAATTGTACAGTGGCGCTGTTGGATAGCTCTGGTCAATTGACCATAAATCTCCATAGGATGGTGTAGCAACAGCGCCACTGTACAATTTCAGGCCACTGTGATATTGCACCTAAAAAATTCAACTTTGAAAATTAATAACTTTTGAATGAAACACCTTTCAGCAGTGGGAGTACTCTTGTTTTACTCAGGGGGATAAACCCTACAACATATTTTTTTTTACATTTTAAGTATTACTATCCCTTTAAGAACCAGTGGTTGGCTGGGAATTATGAGAACCATAGTCCTCAGCAGCTGGATGGCCCCAGGGTTCTGCGCACTAGTCTAAGGTGTTTAAGATGAAATATTAGACTCAAAATAGAAGCGCATTTACATTTCACCAATGTGCATGTCACAGAAAAGAAATGTAACCCTTTGAGGGCCAGAAAGGTACGTACCCCTCTGGCACTCAAAAGGTTATGTGCTTCAAATGTACACACCGCATTTCCAGAATGCTACTTATTTAAAACAAATTTCACAAACGGTACATAGATTCAGATACAGAATCCTTAGGATGTTTGCTGTAACACTTGAATATGTGTTTTCTTTTTTCATTTTTCATGTTATCAGCTTCATAGACCATAAGAGAACATAACATTGGATGAAATTGTAATGAAAATATAAAACCTCAGTAAGAAAATGAAAAATGTTCCATGCTTCTTTAGTTTGGCAAATTTCCATCTATATAACATATTAGCTCACATTTTAAGGGATAATATCCCTTAATATTGAAATAAATATATTATATTTTGCAGCTTTTATCTTGTTGAATAAAACTGGGTTGTTTCCACTGATGACAGACAGTTTATTCAAAAGTGAGATTACCACCATAAAATTCCAGGAATTAAATGCACATTTTAGCTGCAATAACTTTTGAATAAGACATTTCTCAGCAGTGGGACTGCCCTCTGTAATATATTTTAGATATCTATAGATATAGCCACATTAAGAATTACTATCTCCTTAAGCAAATGTGCACAAAATACCAAGGTCTCCATGTCAAAAGACAAAAGTGGATGAAGTACTGGACAAATTATCTGGAGCAAATAAAAATTCATTTTGATTTAAATGAGGCTTCTAAGCACTTGAATTCTAAATACCTCTGTAATGCATTCTAACTACAGGAACAAAATACTCTTTTTCTAATAATATGAATATAAACATGGAATAAATAATGTGCTGTACAAATTGCTTTTTTATTGCTGGTTAAAAGAATTAACATAGTTGCTAATAAGAATGGGCAAAAAGTAATTTTCTCTTGGGACTTTTTACAGAAAAGCAGCAATTTGATGATTTCTGTGAAAACTCTTTTCTATAGAAACTCCTCAAAACATTTTACCATGGGGGTGGGGGTTTAAATTCAGTATATGAGTTTCTGGCTATACCAGTGCAATAGGACAATACTGGAGGTCGGGATATGTGGTTCTATGGATACCACTGCAGTGGAGCAAGGCTGGGGGGTCAGTAGAATGTGTGATTCTATATTATGTGGGACAAATCTGTGAGGATACTCATATTTATTGGTCTATGGCTTCTGTGGGACAAGGCTAGATGTCAGTATGTGTGGATCCATAGCTACTGTGGGATAAGACTGGGGTTATAGTCAATATGTGTGGGTCTATGGCTACTTTGGGACTTGGGGTTACAACAGAGTCACAGCAGAGGTGGGCAGCATGAAGCCCAACTCTTATCATTCACCACTAGCCTTTGTCTGACAGGGGTCAATGGGGATGGCATTATGTGTGATTCAATGGCTACAATGGGACATTGTTGGGTATGTGATGAGAAAAAACATAAAAACCTGCACTTTTAATGCAAATTACCAGAGAAGGCAAAAGGTACAGTTGTTTTCAATTTTTGCTTTTTGGGAGAACATTTTACACCCACCCCAAGTTTCTACAACAAATTATATCTGAAGAATACACATTTGATATTTTTGTAATTAACTCCAGCCAGTCCTTCAGTCTATTCAGATTGGTTTACATGGTGCTCATTTAAGATATATAATCAATCATGCACACACTCCAGGCAGAGAAGACAGATATTTTCAGTCTCCTTAGAAGAAAGGGATTGCCTTTACCCACACATAATTACTTAATGTCTAATACTAGACTCCACCCAACACTATCAGGATGAAAAATGCCTCAATGTAAGATTGCATGGATCTGTTAATTAGGATCAAGTCATTGCAGAGGTGTGATATGGGCATGTTAAGGCCACAGAATAAGACCACCACAAATGATAAAACTCTAATTCAACTATACGAATTTAAAACACCTTGCTATTTAATTCCCTTTAATGAACAAAATAATAGTGGTAGCAATATTATTCTTCTGTCAGAAAAAAAATATATATTCGTAAGAAGCAATGTTTTTATATTGTTATACTCTTGTTTCGAAATTACATTTTTAGTGCAACATACTATAATTGCTGATAAAGGGGTATTTTTAGAATCTGTATTAATGTTCTTGCATGTAAATCCGATCTTTTAAGCATGTGATTTTCAAGGATAAGTACACCAGCTGTTCATCTCTAGAATAATCCCCAGAGAGACAGGATGCTTACGAAAGTTAGGATGCCTGCCATTGCTGACACAGTGCTGAAGTGCAAGGTCTGCACAACCAACTGCTCAATCTTGTGTGAAGTACAACAATGGCACCATTAATGTTTAACTGTACACCAGCAACAAAATTCATTAAAACTAATCTCATTCTTCCACATCAATACTCCAGTGCAATAACTACTTTTTTCAGTTCTTTAAAACCATTTAACCTGACATTATGTACATAAATATAAAAAATAACCCTATTTCAACATTTATGCAAAAAGTAACTGCATTATAATGTGAGCAATGTAATTAGCACTTTAACATTTATTGTATTTGGTTTTAAATGCCACTTATGAGACTAATAGCAGATTTTTTTTTCTTATTTAAAACTTGCACATGCACAAAACTAAATAAACACAAATATTACTTTTAGGTAATTATAAATCTGTGTTATCTGCCGATTTTCTGTGCACAAAAATGTAGTCAAAACTTTATGGAAAAGTCAGAGTTTGATATGTAAAGATTTTATCAGACAGATGTTGAAGTAAAAGGATAACTGACTGAGTTATATGAAATGCATTCCTCTGTAAACGGTTGAGAACATTGGATGGAAATTTAGCATTGGGGGAAAGGACTTTTTTCACACAGTAATTTTCACAGAAAACCTGTAATTTGTCACTTTTTCTGAGGAAATTCTCACATACAGAAACCCTAAAAAATGTAAATATTTTTAATAAATCCAATGGTTAACCCCTTAACGACCCTTGATGGTCATAGTACATCAAGGGTCGATCTGACTGAATGACCCATGATGTACTATGACCGTCATGGAGTTCCGGGCTCCCCCCGTGGCTGCTCGCTGTTTGGGGAGTCTGGAACCAGAAAAAAATTTAAAAAATGCTCCGCGGTCCTTCAGTCGCATCGCCGCTACGATTGGCCAGTCATTAAGGGGTTAAACTCGGCATGTGTGACTTTGGCTATACCAATACAGTAGGACAGGGTTGGAGGTCAGTATGTATGGTTCTATGTCTAACATGTGACAGCTGTGGTGATCAACATGAGGCCATCAAGCTGATGCCAGTCTACAACTCAAATCTTTCCCCACCAACTGGTGGTTGGCTCGGAATGATGAGAGTTGTCTGGCAACAGTTGGAGGGCTTCACATTGCCCATACTGGCTACCACATAGTGGTACAAAGCTGAGTGGACAGCATGTGTCGTTCTGTGGTTACTGTGGGACAAGGCTTGGAGTATCATTATGTGTGATAATAAGGCTACCATGAGACAATGCTGGGGCATTAGTATGTTTGTTTCTATGGCTACCAGTGCAGTGGGACAAGGTATGGAGTCAGTATATGTGGTTCTATGACTACTGTGGGACAAGGCTAGGGTTTAGAATGTGTGGTTATAGTGCACAAGACTGTGGTCATGGTAGAAAGAATCAGAAAAACTGTAGTTTTCACTGGAATTTCCAAAAAGGTGAAAGTTTTCATTTTTTCTTTACTTTTCTGTCAGACTGAGTAAGGGTAGGTTATATAGATTGCCAATTTTTCATATTTTTAAGATGAAAATGAGCAGAATTTAGTTATGAAGCAACATGGCTTTGCTGGAACAATTTATAGCCAATTTAACAAACTTTTCATGAAACTTAACATAGTAGTAAATCATACTACACCAAGTTTAACCCTTTGAATGCCAGAAGGATACATAACACATTGTCTTGTAATGCATTGCTACCACTCTGGCACTCACAAGGATTAATTGTTTTACAGAAAGCTAAAGTCTGCTTATATGTTGTACTAGCCATGCTCCTGTAAAATAGTTAATTTTTAAATTACCCTTTATATTTTGTGTCACAGTGTAGCACATTACGCTAATTAATTATGTTTGAGGCAAAATGTATCACTTACTGTAACGGATGTTATCCGTTACTTAGGCCTTGTCTGGCCATAAGTTTGTTTAACCAAAAACTGTGGACATTCCTGTCATGCCTAAAACAACCCTTGTCTAGGCATATGGATTGTCAGCCCAGTGACACAAGCTATGTAGAGCTTTGGGATATTATATTGGTGGACAGATGTGCCAAAAAGGACTAAAAATCATAGCCTGCTTTCAGGGAACAGGGCCATTAGGGGTTAATAATTTGAGTTTACCTAATGTTACTTGCAATGTGTATTGTAGGCACTAAAGCCATTGTATTGAGACCCCCTGCTGTGTGATAATTCATTCAAGTCCCTCCAGTCTTTATGTCCATTGTGTGAGTTCAGAAACCCTTTTGTTTTTGATATGTAATGAAGTCTGAGTCATTGTATTTGTTAGACCATTGACCTTTTGTCTACTGTGTGATTGAATTATGTTCCTAATGTATTTGCTTGGTCCATTTATTTGAATGTAAGGTTTGACTATAAATATGTGTGGTTTGTTTCAATAAAGAGAGTTCTGTTTTGGAGTGAACAAGGAGTCCTGGAGTCTTGTATTGCTTATGGTCTAAAGTATCCACTCTGATACCCATCTGCGCCAAGTATCCTGAATCGCTGACCGCCTGCTGCCAGTTTCCTGCGTCCTAACTTCGTGGACTGTCAGGCGGCGACGTGGACTCTTCCCTGCTTCCAGTGATCCTGTGGCTGTTTCCAGTGACAGTCCATACTCCAACCTGACGGCGCTTATCTGGCGTTGAGAAGGAGAGACCCGGGAACGACGGCGGAAGGTGACGCGGTCCCTTCTCAGCTTCTGTTACACTTACTATTAGAAATGCATTCAAAGGCAGTACCTTGATTCATTTTTATTACAGTGTGTGGCAGAAAATTATTAACAGAACATGCCAAATTATGCCTCCAACAAATAAGGATTGGTAAAAAATGGCACCAAAAAGTCAAAAGTGATCTTTGCCTAATGCAGTAATTCACAAAAAAAGAGCCACAAATACTGACCCCCGGCCTTGTCCCAAGGTAACCACAGAACCACATATACTGACCCCTAGCCCTGTCCCACTGCAGTGGTGGCCTTAGAATCAGACATACTAAACCCCCCAACCTTGTAACGCAGTAGCTATAGAACCTCACACATACTGCCCTCCCCCCTTGTCCGACTGTCTTGTAGGCCCTCCAGCAGTCATACTATAACTCCCATCAATACCACACAGCCAATGGCTAGAGGGGAATTATGGGAGTTGTAGTCTGGCAGTAACTGAAGGGACTCACATTGCCCACAACTGCTAAGACCCCCAGCCTTGCCCCATGTTATCCTGAGACCCACACATATTAAACCCCCAACCTTGTCCCACTGTAGCCATAGAGCCAAATATACTGATCCCCAGCCTTGTCCATTCCACTGTTATCTATAGAACCATACATTCTGACCCCTCAGCCTTGTCCCACTGCACTGCACCATATAACCACATATATGGACCCCAACCTCCAGCTGTGTTCTTCTACACGGATACAGCCAGAACTTGACATACCAAGTCTAACCCTTCCCAAGTTGCCAACAGCACCTGTATATTTGTGTACTTATTGTATTATGCACGCATTTAAAAACATCCACGTTTTCTTGTGTGCTAATAATAAAATAATCTCAATGTATAGTTCTAGGTAAAATACTTTTCCCTTTGAGGGATTTTCACAATGTTCACTATAACATTCAGGACAGGTGTTTCTGTGCCTATTTGTCTCACTAAGATGCAAAAGTTGGTTGAGCTGCTACACCTTCTTGTACTATGCTATCAGCACTGGAATGTGACTCACTGCCGTCTTCAGTGCTTTTAGATGGTTTATTAATAGTACTGCTGCTGGTGGAACTTTTGGTGGGAGTTTGACAAACTACATCTTCCTCAGGAAGAGAAGGATAATCATCAATTATTGCACATGCTGCAGTAACCATGGCTGGACATTCAGAGAAATATGGGAGGAGAGTGTCCCGATCAAACCATATGAATCACAATGATAAGATATTGAAATGGTAAAGTCAAAGACCAGCCTCCAACAGAACCATGCCCATTTGCATCAAACTCTAGAATGTAAAATCTTCACATATAGCAGACCAGAAGATATAAAAATATTTATTGTTAAAAATAAAAAAACACCTCAACATGTTTAGTGGTCACCCTGACCACTTCCTCAAGAGGAGATAAAACAAAAACTCTCCCATGCTTTTCTTTGCATTCATCCATTTAAGCTGTTCCTGTTTTACAGATGGAATTGCTTGTCTGCGCAGGTATGTGTATATATCTGTCTATGTGTGGCTCTATATGTATGTGAGGTGTGTATAGGGGTTGATATTAGGTTGAATCAAACCTATTTCATTCCTTTAATGTCAAACAGAAAAGGAATACAGGATATTGATAACATCTTGTAAATAACATCTGTTGAGCACACAATGGTCTTTCCCCTGTCTTTGGGTTTTATCTCACCTCCCGGGGCATAACACTAGATTCTCAAAACCAATGTTAAGATGAAAAGGAGCATTAACAATACCCACTATAAACATAAAAATAATTACTTAAGGACCTCCCATCAAAGTAGAAGAACAGGAATGTTTCCCCAATAGCAATGTGTTCACCCAATCAGATTGAGACCATGTTGTAGACAGGGGACATTCGCTATAAGACTAGGGATACCACCAAGGTTGTGGAGTAGAGAGAAGAAGAGAGAAGGAGTATACGACAGAACAAGAGAGGGCCAGGAAAAGAATCTCTGCCAAGCTTGGGTAAGCCCCTCATTCATTAGGTACAGTCAATGTCATGCATGTTTAGGAAAATTGCGCAAATGTTATGCTTTGTATTGTTAAATTGAATGTTTTGTAATGTTATGTGTATTTAATATAGAACTAGTTCTTGTGAATGTGATGTACTGATCTGATATTAAATTGCATTAATTTTAATCTCAGCAATCTGCTGAAGAGTCTCTCACTATTTTCACATACAAATGTGTATAAAGGTTTATGCAATAGGAGATTACTTGTAATGGTCTACCATCAATGGCTTCTACAGCCAGCAGGGAAGCAAGAGGCAACAATGGAATATTCTTACTGGCTGCAAATTCCACATCCATGAAGCAGGCAGCAGCCCCCGTATCCAATAACGTTGGAACTGAGGTGGATTTCTTTGCACAATCAATGCAGGCCTTCAACATGGGCTTATCCATAAAAATTTCTGGAGACTATGAAATGCCCCCTATCATCTGTCTCCGACCGGGTCTTGAATTTGTGCGTCTCTCTGGACGAATCGGACAGGACCGCAACAGATGTCCAGCCTTACCACAGTAAAGACAAAGTCCTTCCCTTCTCCTAAAGGCTCTCTCCTCCCTTGAAAGCCGGATGACACCCAACAGCCTAGGTTCCCCACCCTATGAGATAAGATCAGGAGGCATGGGAGGAGAGGGAGGAGAGGGTGGGTCAGAAACATGAGGAGATGTCTCCCCTAGAGGCCTCCACAGGCTCTCAGTGACTGAGGGTCTCCCCCTGACAATGGCATCCACCTGCATAGGTTTGGTATCGTCCGACACAAGCCCCAGAGGCATGGGAGGTGAGGGATGATAGGGTGGCCAGAATAATGAGCAGGCACTCTGCTTGAGGACCTCCGCAGGTACTCTTTAAAAGAGGGTCGTTCTCCAATTCTGGTATCCACCAGAATACAAACTTCAATCAGCCTGTCTAAATCGTTAGGTAGATTGCGAGCCGTGATCTCATCTTTCATTGTGTCACAGAGCCCTTGAAAAAAAACGGCCATCAGGGCTTTGTTATTCCAGTCAACTTCGGCTGCCTAGGTACAAAACTCTATAGCATAGTTGTGCCGTGCCGTGCGAGTACCCTGGTAAAGAGTCATAAAGTGCTTGGAGGTCAAGACCACATGGCCTGGCCTATCAGACTTGCTTAAACAATTTCACAAATTCCATGAAATTGTTAACAATAGGTTTATTCATCTCCCATAGCAGACTGGCCCATGCCAGTGCCCTGCCCGTGAGGAGGGATATAAGGAAACCAACTTTACTGTGCTCATTGGGAAAAGGCATATGGTAGCAACTAGAAACATATGCCCAGCTGGTTAAGGAAGCCATGGCAACCGTCTGGATCCCCACCATACCACTGTGGGAGCTGAGGATGGAACCACTGGTGCCCAGGAGGTCTCGGTGGGGGGCCACCAGTTGGGTACAAATTTGTTCGAGGTTAGCAACGTGGTGTGAAACTGTCTGCATGGCCAAAGACAGATCCAAATCCAAACACAGTTCGCTTCCAGTGCTCAGTATTTTCAAGTGTGAAGCATTCACTTATGTGAATTAATTATCAGTAGAACTCACCGCTTATATGGCTGTTTTGCCGGTCCGGTGCTACCCCCAACAGTCTCGGCCACAGACTTTGACAAACTCGACAACACAGATAAGGGGTGCAACACGGTCCGGCAGTAATCACAACAGCCAACTCCTGTTCCGCAGTTCCATAAAATGTTCTTTATTGGATACAAAGTCATATAAAAGACAAATCTTTTGCCAACAAGCAAGGCAAATCCCATATAAACATGCACTTGATGCTCTCACCACCTAACGCGTTTCATGCTATCGCACTTAATCATAGGTCTGGTTAACAGCATCACTCTATCCTTAAAATAAACCCATCAATCAGAACAAACTAATCTTGTAATCAATCAGCTGTCCGTCATTAATTCAAACTAACCTATAGATTTGTCTCCCTTCAACCAAACCCCCTGTCAATCATCTCAAATTCTCTTAACCCCCTGAGTGTCAGAGCAGCACGGAACGCACCGCTCTGCAATGCATCCCGCACCACTCCGGCACCCAAAGGGTCAGTCTATACTCAATAAACATGGGAGTTAAATTACAGGAGACGAGTCCATACCTCCTTAATTTTCTAAACCTGCCGATATCTCTTACTAACGATATTCCTCACCTGTTAAAATATTTTTATTAAACGATTTTACAATAGATTATAAAAACAACAAAAACTCCAAAAATTCATGTCTAACAAAAGACTGATATAATCAAACAGTTCTTGTTTTTATTTTTATTATTCTCACATGGAACGAGAGAAGACAAAACCACTCACGCGTGATGTATATACAAAGACACATCATGAGTGCTATTCATACCATATGGTTTCCTAGTATTTAATCTTATGATCCAAGTTACTTCAGCTTTATCCAAAAGACCATTAACATCTCCTCCTCTTTCTCCTAGAACAACCCTTTCTAGTCTCTTAAAAGAGAAAGCAGTAATCTCCGATCCCGTACAGTCATAAAAATGTCTAGCTACCGGTTTAAGCAAATCACTCTTTTTAATACTTAATACATGTTCCCGGATCCTATCCTTTAACATCCTTGTCGTACGACCCACGTACTGATTCCCACATTTTAAACATGTAATAACATATACCACGTGGGTAGTACGGCAGTTGATATATTGCTTGATAGGATATACTTGTTGAGTACTTTTACTGATGATATCTTGTCCTACTTGTACATAATTACAGGCTATGCAACGACGTGCTCCACATCTATGCATGCCTGTAGTTACCAACCAAGCCGGCAATATCTTAGGACTACTTCTATACACTGAAGGAGAAAGCCTTGTTGCTATTGTGGGAGCTTTTCTAGCTACAAATTTACATGACTCCTGTACCAACGGTTGCAGGGATATATCACCTTTAAGGATAGGAAGATGTTTTTGTATAATTCGTCTGACGTGGCTGAACTCCTGACTGTATTCTGTAACAAAGGTCAAAGAGGCTGAAATATCCTGTCCCTCTTCATTTTTATTTTCATTTCGTATTAATTTCAATCGATCAGTATCTTTTGCTCTTAGATAGGCTTTCTCAACAACGTCAGAAGAATATCCTCTATCCAAAAACCTTTTCTTTAAAACCTCAGATTGCTTCTGAAATTCCACTTCTGATCAAGTTGTTGACTCGGTGTCTCCATCCTTTCCAGGATGCTTTAAAAAACTGCATTACTATCACCGTCTGAACTCATGGCCCTTGTGTACTGTCACTGTTCCCCAAAGATATTCGGGAGTCAGTATGGTATAGTTAAATGCAATTTATTATAATATAAGAAAGGTAGTACACAAGTAATACAACAGAAACAAGCAGAAGGTTACAAGCCAGCAAGCTCTGCTATCAGAAATAGTAGGCTGCCAAGCTTGACCACACTTCTGGAGACTAAGCTTCAGTCTCTGCTGGAACCAGGAACAGGAACACAGGATCTTGATCCGACATAGAGAGAATACTGACTCACGCCTGCCATCAGTATGGAATGATTTCTGCCTCACGCCTGCAGTCAGTATCAGAGCTAGTCTGCCATAGCCCCAGGTCCGCACTAGATTGGGTGTCTGTTATGTACAAGGGACAAATGTAAGAATAGTCCGACAGAGCCACAAGTCATCACCAGAAAGGGTAGTCAGACAAGCCAGGTCATACACAGTTCAGGTAGTCAGCCAGAGCCACAGGTCAGCACCAGGTTGGATGGAAGACAAGCCAGGTCATACACAGAGCCAAGTGCTTTGAACAACAATGCAAGGGCAACTGAGTCAGGATTCAGACTGCCCTTTAAACCCCTCCTCAGGAAGTGGGCAGGAAGAGCAGGCTCAGAGGAAGGAAGTAGGTAGGAGTAGACTACAGGAAGCATGGCATAAAACAGAGGCCTGCTTCACTTTGAAGCCTCGTGCCTGCAGGTGACGTGTGGAAACACACCGAGCATTGCTGAAGTGACAGCGCTGGAAACAAGGTAAGCTGTGACAGTTGCTGATGGTATAAACCCTTTGCTTACACCTTTTTCACTATGCTTTCTATTATTTTTTTCCCCTACTTTTCTCTCCCTCACACTCCACAATGCAACCCTACACAATGCAACCCTCCACTCTATCAACATATATTTATATTCTTTCACAGAATCCAATTCCTGAGAGATATGCTGCTGATCACACCTTGGCAGAAATTAAGAAATGTTATGTTTAAAGTAGCAAGAATTTTACAACATGACGAGGAGGTGGTGGGGGTAGTGGTGGAATTTGTAAGCAGCCTATGACTTATCTTCTACAGCAAATTTTGATTCATAATCTGTAGCAGAAGCCATAGGTGGTATTATAAATAAATGAAATTCTGGTACACTCTGTGGCACAGGGACTTTTAGGAGTGCTGCTGAGGGGCTACTACTGTTACTACTGGGCTAGATTTTGCAATTGTACTAGTCAGTGTCAAAGATGCTGCACTTCCAACATCAGCAGAAGCAGTAATCATATCTAGGGTTGGATCAGATGTTGATGACCTGTGTTGCTAGTGGATACTCAACACTAGTGTATGTGACTGGGTGAGGGTTGGACTTGGGAGCGGTAACAAAGCTGATAATGAATGACAGGATGATTGTGTATTTGTAAGAATCTTTACTTGGCCGGATTTCTCAAACAGTTTATGAATAGACACTTTGCTCCTTTTCAGTGGTGGAAGATTGAGCCTTTGCCTTTCAGCTTCTTTTCTAGCCATATCATCATCTGTTTCACTTTCAATTCCATCTGTACCTGAAGAAGAGGAGGATGCTGGAGGACTATATTTTAGATCAACATCCTCATCATTAATTATTAGGTCATCCTCAGAATTGTCTGCCATTTCTTCCCCACTAGTTTTATATTCCTCTACCATTTTTTGAAGACTCAGACAATTTCTTTTTAAAGGGATAGTAATACTTAATTTTATCTTTCTTTTATTTTGTAGGCATTAAAAAAAACAAAGAATGATATAAGTCTTATCTCTTAAACCTTTATGGTTTGAGAGATATTCACAAGCAAAGTTTCCCCTCACTGACCGAAATGGTCAAGTCTGCCATCTGTCAGATTTGGAATCCAGTCCACAGACCAGCTGGCAGCTCTTCAGCAGAGCACAGATCATAAGATATATAAATAAGTAGTTCATTGGAACGGTATACAAAGTTTGTTTTCTGGACATACTAACATATCTATTACAACACTGAAGTACACAACAGAACTGATTGTATGTGATGCCTTGTCCTTTAATAAATACTCACTTTTCTAGTATCACTCTGCTTCATTGACAGCTCTCGTCAGGTTCAGGCCACCTAGCAGTCAAACTATTTTCATTATATTTATGTTTTTACCTGTCCCTATCAGTTTCAAATCTGCCCTGCCAAAAAAAAAATCAAAACACACCAAAAAAAAAAAAATCAACACACTACTTGTGTAACTGCATATTCCCCTCCCCTAACACAGATAACTGTCAACAGAAAGGAGCTTGGATCACAGCTGTCTGTGTTCTTTGTCATGCAGCTAAATTTTGGAGTAAATCTCCTTTGCTTATTAAGTCTCTTCACACACAGCCAGCCTCCCCTAACACAGTGAACAGTAAGCAGAAAGGAATTTGGATCACATCTTCCTGTCTCCTCTAAGTCAGGCAAGATTTTGGGGCATTTGGAGTAAATCTCCTGTTTTCCTCTACACATCCCCCCACCCACACTCCAATGACACAGAGATAACTGCCGGATCAGAAAGGGCGTTTGATCACAGCTGCCTGTCTCAGTCAACTTGGATTTTGGGGGAGATTCACTAAACTGTGATAAAAAAAAAAAAAAAAAGAGATAACTTCTCCAGTGATACCACTTCTCTGGTCCCTATGTTATTCTATTCTATGGAGCCTATTCCCTGAAATTACCAAAGTTGAAGAAATCTTAGCACAAATCACTGGAAAAGTCATCTCCATGTTATCACCTCTTTATCACTGCTTAGTAAATCTCCCCCTTTGTGTTATTTGGGATAAACTTCGTTTCTCCCTTCATACTCTCCCAAACTCCGCTAACACAGAAAACAAATTGCCTGCCCACAAAACTCCCTAAACTATACTCCAACTTTTCTTTATTTGTGTATTATAACTAGCTCAAAGTGGTGAGGATTGCTCTCTCTCTCACAAACATAGAATGACATTCGGCTGTACAGCATGTACAGCCACATGCTGTACAAATTCAGTCTTACCATTGATTTCAATACAATGAGCTAGGTGGGAAAAAGTGGCAAATTGGAACTTTTGTGAAAAATTTCCCACTTGGCAGGAAGTGCAATTTTTCATCTGTTTCAGTTTGAGGTGAAAACATTTTGGCCACCCCCCACGCACAACATTTACAAAAGCATGATATTTTTATATACATAATTCAGTATACTGACTAATTACATGTTTCAATCAATTGTTGGCAAAAGTAGTTTGTTAAAATTACAATTTGATTACTTGAACACATGAATTACCAGTTCACAATGTTTTTCAGTTGAGACTGATATTACTTTATATACAAATTCTCCTCATAAACAATTTATGTGTTATTACATATAACGGTCATTGCTTCATGCACCATAATTAGGTTGCGGCTTTGAGACAAACTTTTGGGCTATGGTCAGCCATGGGCTGTTGGGCTGTGCCCAGCTAAGGGCACCAGATTTGCAGCTTCTCAAAATGCTAACAGAGGTTTGTGGCATATGCTGTCTCTTCTAAAAGGACAAGATGAACCCTTTAGTGATCAGATGTGCAATGCACAATGTTTTAAAATGTGATAGTTTCCTGTTAATTAAACAGAATAGGAGTAAATGTGTTTCTGAAAATTTCTCTTCTAATGTAACTTAATTTCCACACAGCAATACTACTGCAAATATATGTAATGTAACTAAGAAACTTCTTAATTAGTGACATAAAATATTTGCACTTTAACATTTAGTGCATTGAAGTAAAGCCAACACTGGCAACATAGTATTAAGCGAAGTTGGATGATCAAATAGAAAAAAAATGTTTCTATTATACATTTTCGGAACTGGCAGCATATTAAAGAAGAAAAAAAAAAAGAAAGATCAATAGCTAGTATACCTTACAATGTATTGAAATAGATTGTTAACTTTCATTAAAGTCCAGAACCAGTAAATTACAATTCCCATATTGGTTATTGTAGCTTTGTGAATCTCAAACATAATGTGCTACTGTTATTTTCTAAATTATCAAAATAATTCTCTATTGTTTTGTGCAATAATGTTCCTAAAACATTGTCACCATTGTGTACTGCCATTAACATGTAAGCAAGTCAACAGTCAAACATTTTAAATGTACCTTTTTATAAAATGTATTTAAGTAGTTGTATATTGCCTAACCACCATTTTCTTTTGTATAACGAATGTACAGTTGACAGCCTGCATTGAACTTATTATCTTCATAGACTCTCAAACTATTTAAATCTAATGTTTCTGTTTAAAATATACAATTACTTAAGATGATTGATTAAGTAGTGCACATACCTTGGATTATGTTTCCTCTATCCTTTGCTCCTGCTCAGTCAAATGAAGAGGACTTTAAACTTGACGAGCAGAGCTTTTTATATTCCGACAGTCCATTTACAATTTGTTTATTGCAGTAGGTACCAAAGACAAATCAGATAGTGATTATATATCAACCTTAAATACTTATTAACATGGAAAATTGTTGTCAGGGATAGTACTAGTTAATAATCGTTTATGTAAAAAGAAAAATCCAGAAAGTTAGCAACAGGTTGTAGAACCCTTATCCAGAAGGGATTAGCATTTTCATTTGGACATGTACAAATCTTAATTTGGGTAGAATGAAATTCGGAGTGCAACTTTATTCAGTGCTTTATTTTGGGGTGGATGTATTTAAATCAGTTAAAAGCTTATATTTAAATGTATTAGCAATTAAATGCATAGTTTTAATATGCAATTTTTTGTCAGTAAATAAAATAATTCCATTACAATTTAAAAATGTAATTTGTCAATTTAGAATGTAAAGTTAGATTTGTGGCAGTGAAAAAATTACTTGGAATGTATCTTGTAATTGTGACATAGTCAAACTAATTGCATTCATTTGCATATATTTGTTTTCACCAATGTAAGATCCAGCTCACACTGACATGCTCCTCTGTTTGGCTCTTTCTCCTTTCTCCTGTTTTGGGTCTCTCCAAGTGTCCTTGAAAATGTGTCTAGTTGCTCAATTTCACACACTTTCTAAGTGCCTTAATCAGGAGAGTTCCATGACATGTAACACCTGGCTTCATATTGACTTCTTCAGTCTTCTGCTACCCACTTTAACTTCTGCCTTCTTTAACTCTATGGATTGCCACTCGCCCCAACCTGTGTCCAATTTGGACTATAATCTTGAATCCCAATTTTGGACTTCACAGTGTGCACCACTTAATTATTTGCTTCTCCAAGAGCCTGTCTCTGTATTCCCTGCTTCCCGAAGAGCTTCATACCTACTCTTGTGCTATTTCCTTTGCACTGCCCATGCTTCTTTCTTTGGGCCTGTTGCTAGGGTGCCTTAGCCAGCTTGGGTAGCTTTTTCTTGGTAGTCTCCACTGGTCCCTGTGTGATTCCACCTCAGTCCGCCATCTAGAGATTCTTCCTATTTTTGCTCCATTACTGGAGTCTGAACGCCATCTTGTCCTGGAGTCTTTGGGACTCCATATACTCTATTAATGTGTAATTGCTGTTATCTTGTATCAGGCCCAGCTCAATAGGTGTCTGTTAATTTGAACTTGTGATTGACATATTTACCAGTGGCTTTGGCCACAGCGAGGTCATGCTTACCACTGACACCACACTCAAGCTTTATTCTCTGGATCCTTCTGGTAGTTGGAGTTCTTCCTGTGGAAGTAATCTCATTTTCTGCCTACTAGGCCTTCTACACTGTTCCATGACAACCTGGCACTTAAGGGTTCATGCCTATTTATGCTAATTTATAAGAAAAATGAATGCTCTAATATCTGAAATAATTTACAGATACTACATCAAAAATTAGCTAGTTCTGCAATCAAGGGTCGGAAAAGGTTTGCTTAACTGGCTGTTAAAAGGACGGGGGGCATGTCCAACAACTGCATGGTAGGGATAGGAAAAAGTAAAACATTTTCTCATGTGAATTTTCATGGAAAAAATTCAATTTTCTGCCTATGTTTTTCAAAACGTTCGCCCACAAACTACAAAACCGCAGAATTTCCCACCATGTAATGTGCTGCAGAATAGGTAGGAAAAAAAAAAAAAGAGTGGAAGGAAAGAAAGAAAAAAAAAACATTTGAAATACTCATTAAAATAAAAAATAAGGGGGGTGTCCTGCTGGTCTATGGAGTCAGACACATAGACCGTGTGCTCCATTCCAAGTCTAGTTACTTCATAGCTTTTACAGGACCTTCACCATACATCAACAAACCCGCATCTTTCTAACTCCCTCAAGACAGATGAGGGGTAAGAAAAAGGCTGCAAGCAATCAAAAAATCCTTGTTTCTGGTTATCTAACAGTGAGGCCTAGCAGCATCATGTAGCCCAGATTAGATTCCAACATCACAGACGTAATACACACTGCAGTATAGATCAGCACTGAGTTAACACCAGAACCTGTTTTTCTCAGCTCTCCCTCAGATCAGGCATCTTTCTTCGAGACAATGGACAATTAACCGCTTACCAAAGCGACTCTAAGGGATTTGCTTGTCAAACTCCCATCCAAGGGAGACTTGGATGCCCTTATGGATAAAATGACAGCATTACTAAAATAGTTAATCTTGTTCCTAGCATAATGTTTCCCTTATCCATCTCCCCATACCCATGGGCTATGCTCCTAGTCTTATCCCATATGTCAGGCAGATGATATGACTCAGAAACCCCCCCTGTGCATAGTCTTGAGAATTTCCCCTTTTTCTTGCCTTCTGCTCCCTAGACCTATTGCACTCACCGTAACCATCCTTTGTCCCACTACCTGCAAACTGATCTGATGTGCTACTACTTATTTCATGTGATCCTATGCTATCTATTCACGGCAGTCTGGTTTCTCTTATCTACCCTGCCCCCCTTTATTTCCACCTCCTTTTTTTTCTCTCACCAGGGTACACTTCTAATGGACAACACATTACCCAGTATAGCTCATGGATGATCTTACAATAACTACGATTAATGCCAAGGGGCTGAACTCCCCTGAAAAAAGGTCCATGGTACTTTGAGACCTTGATAGGCCTAAGGTACACATAGCCCTAGTACAAGAAACCCATTTTTCCTCCATATCCCCAACCAAAATCAGATCAACTACCTACAAAACTAATCTCCCATCTCAACTCTATCAGTGATGGGAAGATTATTCTGGGGGAAGATCTTAATTTGGCACTGGACCCTTAATAGACTGCTCCACTGGCAAATTCTGTCTTAAACTCTCACCTTAGAATCCTTAGGAAACAACTCTCTGACAGACACATGATCGATGCTTGGAGCATTCTACATCCTAACGATAAGGACTTCACTTTCTTCTCCCACCCTCACACATCCTACAGTTTAATCGATTATCTTTTTGTCTCACAATTTTTTCTGTCTCACCTATGTGCCACTGAGATTGTTCCTATCTCCTGGTCAGAACATTCTATGGTCTCTATGACCCTTTCTAATCTTGGGGATTATGCCTCCCCCAGATTATGGCAGTTAAATGATCATTCTTCTGGACCCTGTAGCTTGTGAAACACTGGCAGATCACATCTCTTATCACTTTAGGCTTAACATAGCCGATGAAGTGGATCAACCAGTAAAATGGGAAGCACAAAATTAAATGTCTTCTAAGGACATATTTAAAGAGGCTTTCAGAAATGTGCAAAAATCAACCATTTGTTAAAACAAGATCAATGCTCTTGATGCTAAACAAACAGGCTGTTGACTCTCAAATCCTCACTGACTTGAAGTTAGCCAGAGAGGATTTAAATGCCCTCTTGAAAGCGGATATTGAGAAAACCCACATGTGGTATAAATATATAAAAACTCTCTCTCTGACAACAAGTGTGGGAAGACTTTAGCACAATTTGTTTGGCTCAAGAGGAAAGAGATTGGGGTTTCTAAAATTCAGTCTAGCTCAGGTCAGCTCTTTCACACCTATCCCCAAATCTCAGATGTTTTTAAAAAATGCTATAAGGACCTATACCAAATGAACACAGACATTCCTATTGCGAATGAACATTTCTGGTCTCTTATTAAAGATTGGCAGTGCCACTCTAAGGTCCCTAAGCTTGTTACTGCACAAAGTGCCTTGATGGAGACCTCCATCTCTGAGGAGGAGATAGTCAATGCGATCCACTGTATGGCAGTAGGAAAGAGCCCTGTGCCTGATGCGTTTTCTCTCCTGTATTATAAGACTTTTGATCTCAGTTCCTCCCACGTCTCAGGGAAACTTTTAATTTGCATTGAAAGGCTCTCAAAGCACATAATGTACTGATTCCCAAACTATCCAAGGATCCTGCAATCTGTAATAATTATAGACCCATCTCGCTACTAAATGTTGACATTAAAATCTTTGCAAAAATATTAGATATGCTACTTAAACCTTTTCTCCCATTCGTCAATCCAGCTTTGTTCCGGGAAGGGAAGCTCGCCACAACATAGCTGCCACGGTGAATCTGATTGACTTAGCCTGTCGTGCTCACATTCCTGCGGTTCTGCTGTCAACAGACTGTGAAAAAGCTTTTGACAGGATAGACTGGATTTACATTGAGGAGACCCTGTCGAATGCAGGTCTGGGGGATAAGATGCTCTCAGCGGTCTTGTATCATGGTGCCGTGATTGCTGGCTTTTTCTGTCAGTCAGTTGTTAGAGCTCTCCATTGGCTGCCTGTCATTAGTCCGCCCAGTATTGCCTATATAGACTGAGCTCAGGCACCCTTTGGTTCCCCTTTTTCATGGTGTCTTTATGTCAGTGGTCACCTGCCCTTGGTTCCTGTGTCTATGGACCCGCTTATGCTACCTATTGCCAGTGTCAGTGCCCAGATGTCAGTGTCACTCCTGAGTGGTACCCGTTTCCGTTCCTGATCCAGTTTGGCTGCCGTTCCTGCTTCAGTTTCTGATCCGGTATGGCTGACGTTCCTGCTTCCGTTTCTGATCCAGTTTGGCTGTCGCTACTGACCCAGTATCCTGTTCTGGCCTGGGTGTCCTCTGGTACCATCACACTGTCCCTATCAGCATCCTCAAAAAAACACACTCTCCCTGGGCAACGGCTTCTTCCCCTAGATTCCCCTAACACAGAGATAATAGCCAGATCAGAAGGAACTTGGCTCATATATTCCTGTGTCTTCCCATTCAGCCAAAAAAAGATTTTGGGGTTTTTGGGGTCAACCTCAATCCCTTTTTATACACCCCCAGATTCCACTAGCACAGAGATGAGAGCCAGATCAGGAATGACCTTGTATTATGGCTGCCTGTATCTTCCCTGTCAGTTCCACAAGATTTTGGGGTATTTCTGCTTTGCTACCTTCACACACACCCCAGACTCACCTAGCATAGAGATAAAAGCCAAACCTGGAAGGAAGTCAGATCACGGCTGCCTGTCTCAGTCAACTAAGGTTTTGGTGTATTTTGGGTCAACTTCCTTTCTCCCATCACCAACACCAGAGTCCCCCAGAGTCCTCCAGACTCCACTAACACAAAACAATTATCCTGTCTACAAGATCCTAAACAATACTCCAGTTTTACTTTATTTGCTTATCCTAACTAGCTTTAAAAATGTACTGCTTTCTCCCTTGCTAACAAATACAAATGACACCCTTTTATACTATGCCTCTGGAAAAAGAAGGGAAACTTGCCAGATGGTGGGGTAAATTCAGTCTTACCATTGATTTCAACGCAATGATCTAGGCTGGAAAAAGTAGAAAGTTGGCACTTTTCACAAAAAGCGTCCTGTTCGGAGGGAAGTGCCAATTTTCTTCCGTTTAGCTTTTAAGGTGAAATGTTTTGTCTGTCCCTACTACTGGATAAGATGTTTTGTCAATATTAATTAACCAAAATTCACTTCCCAGTGCCCCCCTGTGATTGACCTCCTCATCTTAGAGCAAAAACCATAAGACTAGAATCAAATTACTTGTTATATTAGTGTAACAAAATCCAAGAAAGATCCTGATTCCTGGGGACCTCCTCCAGGAATAAAGGAAGTTTGTTTAAAACAACAAAACCAAAAAACATATTTTGATGTCAGGGTCAGGATTGCACAGGCCACTGTGCTTAACCTCCCATTCCAGCAATTCAGGGAAAAGAAGCTGCTGAATGGTTAGTGTAAGGTGGTTATATCTTGCACATGTATGACTGCTTCTTCTTGCCTCTAATTGGCTGAAAGGAGAGGTTGCTCCTGGGCACACACAGTCCCATGCATAATCTAACTGTCACAGCTTACCTTGGTTCCAGTGCCGCTGCTTCAGCGACGCTCGGCATCATTCCACGCGTCATCTGCAGGCGTGAGGCTTCAGAATGAAGCAGGCCTCTGTTTTTTGCCATGCTTCCTGTAGTCTCCTCCTACCTACTTCCTTCCTCTGAGCCTGCTCCTCCTACCTACTTCCTGAGGAGGGGTTTAAAGGGCAGTCTGAGTTCTGACTCAGTTGCCCTTGTATTGTTGTACAAACAGATCTGTTTAGTTTGGGCTCTGTGAATGACCTGACTTGTCTGACCATCCAATCTGGTGCTGACCTGTGGCTCTGTCTGACTACTCTTTTGCCTGCTCCCATTGTGTAGTGGACACCCAATCTAGTGCGGACCTGTGGCTCTGGCTGACTACCTGAACTGTGTATGACCCGGCTTGTCTGACCATCCATCCTGTTTCTGACCTGAGGCTCTGTCTGACTATTCTCCTGCCCGCTCCTTGTGTATAGTAGACACCCAATCTGGTGCAGACCTGTGGCTCTGGTTGACTACCTGATTTGTGTACTACCCTGCTTGTATGACTATACGATCTGCTGCTGACCTGTGGTTCTGTCTGACTATTCTCCTGCCCACTCCTTGTGTATAGTAGACACCCAATCTGGTGCAGACCTGCGGCTCTGGTTAAGATCTTACTCCCTGACTGCAGGTGTGAGTCAGAATCTCTCTGGTGCCTCTGAGAAAGGAGACGGTTGTCTCCTTACTGACTGCAGATTTGAGTCAGTACTTCTCCCTTACCATATCATCTTTAGGGAGATCCCTAGATCTACCTGCTGACTGTAGGTGTGAGTCAGTTAGTCTCTTACTGGGATTCCTGAGGCTTCTGCTGGTCTCTTTAAGAGTGTTACAACTTTTGGCAGACTTCTGTTTCTGATAGAGTCTTTGGCCACTAGAAGGACCTCTACTCATTGTTCTGTGATTTACTTACTCATTGTTCTGTGATTTACTGTATTTATATTTATTCAATAAAGATTGCTTTACTATACCGTACTGACTCCTGGTTTGTTCCTGGGAAACCGTGACACTTACATCCCAATCAATGTAAGAATGGGAAAAACGTAAACAGGGATTGGATTGTACATAAGCAAACACCTCTATTTTTTCCTACAATGCACAGTGCCTTGGGCAGTGGACCAGAAAGTGTCAGTGGCATTTTTAAAGGAGATTTATTTTATGTTATTTGCTTAGGACAATTGATGACAGGAAAAGGGCACTGAGGAGGACACCACTTGAAATCAAGTTGAGCATGTATTAAAAAAACAAGCAAAAAAACACCTTAGTGGATAAGGGTGTTTAAATGTGCAAAGAGCATACATGGTACATAAACAACATGCCAGTAATCAGTTGCAGCTTTCTTAAAAAAAAAAAAAAATACATATTTTCTGCTAGGTTTTCTCAAGGAATACTATGGGTCTGTCTCTGTGAACCCAGAAAGGGGCTTCATCTGTTTCCCTACCTTTACAATAAGAAGGGTAGCCTTTTGCTTTTGGAAAAGATGACCCTCATGAGCCCCCCTTCCCCCGGAGAACCTCATGTTGGACTCTGGTTTATTTCCTTCCTCCCAGGTAGAGGTTGATACCTTTTCTGCTCTAGGCAGTCAACAGAGGCCTTCTGAATCACTGGATACCCTATTTCCAGGTATAATCCTCCCTTCCCTGGTGGAGCAATTTAAGCTCATATTGTGGAGCCCTTTATCAGGAGAACATGCTCCACTCCAGATCTGCAACCCCACCACCTAGTACTTTGTTTTATCTTTATTTTATTTTGTAGGCATTAAAAAAACATGAAGAACGACATAAGTCTTATCTCTCAAACCTTTATGGTTTGAGAGATATTCACAAGCAAAGTTTCCCCTCCCGCCCCTTTCACCTAGTGTAAGTCATCTCTTCTCAGATGTGGAATCCAGTCCATAGACCAGACAGATAACAGCAGGGGACAATCTTCTTCCTATGAAAACAATGAAAGCCCTGCCCCCCTTGTCAAGGTTTTCAGGTTCAATGAAAGCCCTGCCCCCCTTGTCAAGGTTTTCAGGTTTTTCCCTTATCTTAATTGAAGATTGTCCCTCTCTGCAGTCTGCCTGGGCACCTCCCTTTTGATCTGGCTGAGCAGTATTACATCAGTAAAAGGGGCGGGAGGGGGATACTTTGTCATTGAATTACTCTTGAACTACAACTCTGACAGTATTGAAATAACACTCTCCATGGCCCAAATACAATGATGATCAATTAGAGCTCCTTTTGTTATGAAACATTACTATCCCTTTAAGTAAACCACTTCTCATTAATTCATGACCAAGGTCTAAAGGTGATCCTAGGTGTGGCATTTGCATTTAGAGTCTGTACAGGCCATCAGAAGGCTGAACAATCAAAACACTTTGATCTGAGACATAGCCAAAACATTGTGTCAAAATCAACTGTGTTATAACTTGCTATGAAGAATACACAAGTAAGCCCAGCAATAGCAAACAATCTGGAAGACCACAGAAGATCACTGTAGTGGATGACCAAAGAACGCTTGCAATTGAGAAGATATCCCCCTTTTCAACTCTTGAACAGATCAAGAAGACTCTCTAGGATGTAGGCAAAGAATGATGAAATGGTACAATAAAGTAGATTACAACAGCATAACAGCAGAAGCTTTAAGAAAAGATGCAAACCACTGGTAAGAAAAAAAATAGAAAGGCCTAGTTACAGTTTGCTAAAAACTACAGTTTTTTATACAAATGCTAACTAACACGTACCAGAGTGATGGAAAGAGGAAGGTGTGGAAAAAGAAAGAACACAACATGATCCAAAACACGGCACCTCATAGTGGTGGTAGTGTTTTTGCTTTGGCATGTATTTGCTGGTTCACATGTCTTTTATGATGTGAGTGCTTACTGCACGTGGCTGCATTGAATGCAATGGATTTGCAACAAAGAACGTAATAGGGCGACTTTATGTTATTTGTCCAATTATTTTTGGTCCCCTAAAATAGATTATGTATAATAAGGTCTGTAATTCCTATGCAGTTCATGATTTATGGATGTAAACAACCTCAAATAAAATCTGAAACTCTGCACTATATTCTCTTAGTTATTGTTTAATTTCAAATGTGCTAGTGTACAGAGCTAAATCAACAAAACCTGTGTTACTGTCCAAATTCTTAATTTCTATAGGTGTGAATTATAGACTCTAATTTATTTAAACATTGACTGCCTTTCTGAGCATGTATTTGCACATTTTGTACAGTTGAATTTCACTGTTAGGATATTTTATATATTATATAAACACACACCACATTTTTTCACTTTCCTTTTTTTTCATACATTGGATATGTACAAATTGAATAGTGTTCACCGACTGAAATTTTGAATTTCTCTTTTGCTCTTTTTTGAGTGATATGCCACTGAAAAGTCATCTTTTTACTTTGTTCCTCTTTAAGAATATTTTTTGTCTTCTTACTTATATATATATATATATATATATGTATACATGCAACTGTATTCTCAATGAAAACATTGAACATAAAATATATTTGCTAGCATTAACCATTTGAGTGCCAGAGGGGCAGGCAACACATTCTTTGCAATGTGTTGTGTACCCTGCTGGCTCTCAAAGCTTTAACGGACTTATGTTAGAGTGAATTAGGGGTAAAAACTGCCCCTTTAAGGGCCAGAGAGTCAACTCAATAGATTGGCTACCTCTCTGGTACTCAAAGGGTTAAATAGCAAAATAAATCTGAATTGAACTTTGTTATAGTTAGTGATATTTGTTGTGCACATATAGCAATATATACAAAATGGAAAACTTGTGTATCAGACTCAAATCATTTTCTGGTAAGCAAGTTTGCATGCAATATAGTCTAAGGTTCAACTGTATAATCTCAGCATTCACTGTGGAAATTCACCTAAGATTATTTATTTCTGAAAGCCTGGTTATCAATTTTTATTTTTGTCAGAAGGTTAGCCAGGTCTGTGTGCCTAATAAACTGCTGAATGTTCCAGACTTGAATGGAAGCCACAGAAAATAAAATTACCTAATCAGAGTTTCATATTGACAGTTCCTTTACCCCCACAAAAAAATGATAAACACAAAATGTTGGCAAAAGAAAAATATAGTATTTAAAAAAATAGTATTTCTGATTAAAAAGTAAAGTTAGTCATAAAGTATGACTAATTGAAGCAATTTAGAGCAATGTACATGAAAATCAAACCATATTAATTTGTGATCTATTCCTTTATGAGTACAATTTATTTAAACTAGATGTGTTCTTTGTTATAATTTTAAAAAGGTAAAATTACTATTCAAAGAGAAAGATAAAACAGTAATTCAAGCAACATTTTTTTAGGGAAAAGGAAAAACTCAAAGTCCTAAAACATCATAATATACATATATTAGAAAAAAAAAAAAAAAAAAAAAAGAAAGAAGAATTCATTTGAACAAAATAGGAAGCACAGAAAGGAATGAGGGGAATATATATATATATATATATATATATATATATATATATAAAATATCCCTCTCTCTCTATTATATAATAGGTGCAATGTTCATTATCTTTACATGTTATATAATACCAGATAGTCTCTCTCCATCAATTAAGGTTTGTAAATGATTAAAGTAGGAAAGATTCAGCTCATAGGAAAAAGCATATTAAGGGTAGGACTTGCCTATAATGGGGTACCGTGGAATTGTAACTTTAGCACACTATGGGAGTACTGAGTGACTAAAATCTCATCTTTAATATATTTGTAATAAGCAAGGAATATGTTATTGTTTTAATTTTGTTATATATATTTTTTTCATTGGAATAATATCCATTGCAGGTGTGGTGTTACCAATTATTTTATCTTACTCATTCCTGATTAAGTCTAGAGTTTATTTGAACATATATCCAGTGATAACGTTATCAACTACAATAGAATCCAGCCCATCTTGTGAAAAAGTTTATATAAGCTCTGGGTTTCAAGTGTTAATTGCATTGTATATCTTTGTAAGATATTCAAACATTATTTTGTAGTTTTCAGTATACTGATGGACTATATACAATGTCATAGTAGAAACTGATTTAACCCACTGGATGCCAGAAAGAGTGCAAGTACAATTTTAAGTAATGTGTTGGAGAATTACTTGCACCCAAGGCATTAAAAACTGATATTGATTAAGCTGTAGGTATAATGTCTTCAGCAGTAACAAACAAAGAAAACTGTAACAATTCTGGGTTAAACAAACTGCACTACTGATGACAAGACTAATAGCTTCCCATTCAAATTGGGTGTCACGATCCCTCAATGTTAGTGAGATCTCAAAGATATCACTTTGCAATGCATTGGAGACCTCTCTATGATTTAAGAGGTTAACCCCTTAATGGCTCATGACGGTCCTGGTATGTCGTGGGTTAAATTATAGCAGCGCGCCTCATTGCAAGCTGCTGTCATGCAGAACTGGCAGAAACTGAGTGCTCTAGGACTGGAGAGCTCAGTTTCAGTCCTTCTCTATTCTGCCGGTACAGGTGATCTCCCCTACAGTCACGCGTACTGGCTTTCTTATTGTTACGGCTGGCAAGCAAAACCAGGAGCCAGATGGTATAGTTAATAGAACCTTTATTATGAGACTAATGACAGTAATGCAATATATAAAACACACAGTGGGTGACTGAAACGGCGAGCACTGTATCAGGAATAGCAGTCTCCCAATCACTGCACCGCACTGTCTGAGACTAGACCTCAGCCCACTGGAGTCTCGTGGGAAGGTAACGCCCTAGAGATACTGACTCAGCCTGTAGTCAGTAGCTTGAAGTCTGCTAGAGCCCCAGGTCAGTACTAGGAAGGATGTCTGAATAACGGAACCAACAACTGAGCGAACAGACAGAGCCTTTTAGTAAGCACCAGATAGGATAGTCAGACAAGCCTAGGTCATACACGGAGAGGGTAGTCAGCCAGAGCCACAGGTTTGCACCAGATAGGATATCCACTGGAGCGTATGTATGCTGGATGAGCAGTGAATAGAGCCCCAGGTCAACACCAGAGTGGGTAGTCAGACAAGCCTAGATCATACACGGAGCAGGTAGTCAGCCAGAGCCATAGGTTTGCACCAGAAAGGATATCTGAGCCAAATCGGAACGCCAAGGAGAATAGCCAGACAGAGCCACAGGTCAACACCAGAATGGATGGACAGACAAGCCGGATCATACACAGGAATCAGGAATACTAGAAAATGAACTGCTCAGAACAACTTCTTAAGGGTGACTGAGTCACGACTCAGTCTGCCTTTCAAACCCTCCACAGGAAATAGGTAGGAGGAGCAGCTAGAGGGAGGAAGTAGGTAGGAGAAGACTACAGGAAACAGACACACATAAAACAGAGGCCTGCAGCATGCTTGAAGCCTCTTGCCTGCAGATGACGTGTGGAAAGATGCTGAGGTACTGTAACACATATTCACAAAGGCAATGTGTTTTACACATTGGCTCCGTGACTGTTCTGTAGCTCTCTCTTCCTTACCATGAAAGTAATGGAGAGAGAAACTAAGGATAGACAAACAGAGGAATAAATAGAGGCCAGAGTTGGGGGTATTAACCCCTTCAGCGCTGGAGCATTGAACAAGATGAATGCAGGTCCTTTTATGACCTGCTAACAGAAACTTCTTGTTTTGTTTTGTTTTTTAATAAATGTGACCAAGGCCAAAGTATTGAATTACACAGACTAATAAAAACACATCCACTGAAGTTTAAACAAAAATGAATGGGAGTGTTACTGTTGTGGAGCAATATAATACAATTATACACACCACACAATCATATGTTCAAAAACTGAAAAAAAATAGGGAGTGAAAGAGGGACATGGGGATTTTCGTACCAGAGGGACAGTGACCCTATAAAAAGGCAAATTTTGTAGGAATGAATGGCGGATCATACCTTTCATGCATTCTCCATAACAAATTAATCCATTTGGCACAAATGATCACAAGAAAGCCAATACAAATTGTGCTGTTTTTATATTTTTTATGGTTTTCTTTATTTTTAATAAAATAAATGATTGGTTATCCATATAAGTGTGGTATCAAAAGAAAGCCTTACTTGTGCATGAAAAAACACTATATAATTTGTGTTGGTGATAGAAAGGACTTAGAAGGAAGGCACAGTTGAACAAAGACATAGTAAAAAAAAAAAAAGATCAGAATTGCTCTGCTCCTTAAGTGCAAACCACCCCAGATTTTCCTGGTCCCTAAGGGGTTAAAAGCCCAAATTTAAATCAATGGGTATATAGGGAAATTTTGTTTGTTACCTATGGTGAAGCCGACTTGCCTTAAAATTGCTCCAGTTCGTAACAGCTTTTGTGTTTCAGTTGTTTTATTGAGGTTGAAGAAAAGCAAATTGATTTTCATTCTTCACACCTTTAAACCTTTGAGTGCCAGAGGGGTATCCAAAACGTTGCATCTCAATGAGTTGGATACCCCTCTGACAACCATTTGGTTAATAGAATGAATACGACTAAAATGTATTTTAAAATTACATTGTAGTAACTTTATTGAGTGTTACAGCATGTTGTGTGATCTTAAATATTATGCCTTATTTTGGCGTCTTCTGGCTGTTCTACTAGTTGTTTGCAGGAGCTTTAATATACCATTAAATAGAACTATTAAAATCAGCCCACCCTGTAAACTGGATTTGCCAATAGCTCCAAGTTTTGAGGGGCTCCTCAACTGTGCTGGCCACATCAATATTTTCATTTGCAGGTGTGGCCAGAGTAATTTCAGTGTCCCTGCACCAATTTTATACATGTTATGTCCCGCTCGCCCTTCGCCTTTACCCTGGGCATTCTGTCGACTCCTTGCTGCTCCACCGGTCTCAGTGCTGGCTTCTCCGCGCTGGCACCCACATCCGGTTGCGGTGCGCATGCACAATGACGGCGGATCTTTTGCGGTCTCCTCTCTATGGTCCTGCCGGCATCCTAGCCTCACTCTCAGGGCTCCTTCCGGCTGGGGGCCTTTATCTGCCTGCTTCCTGCTCCATTCAGACGCGTTAGTATAGTGTCTATTTCATGTCTTCCAGCACTACATTGTTGCCAGAACTCCTGTGTATGACCCAGACCAGCCTTTGACCCAGTCTTTGCTAGAACCCAGCATCCAGTATTCCAGTGTATGACCCGGACCAGTTCTTGACCCAGCCTCTTCTGTTGCCAGTACTCCTGTGTATGACCCTGACCTGCCTTTAACCTAGCCTCTGCTTGAACCCTGTACCTTGGTATTCCAGTGTATGACCCGGACCAACCTTTGACCTAGCCTTCGTTTGAACCCTGTACCTTAGTATTCCTGTGTATGACCCGGACCTGTTCTTTGACCCTGCCTCTTCTTGTTCCAGCCTGCCGGCATCCCGTGGATCTCCCAGGACCATGCCTACCTATTCCGCCAGCCTTGGTGTGTCCCACCAGTTCCCGCCACAAGGTATCCTTCCTCTTAGGAGACCTAAGTGAGTACCTCGTCTTGTTTGGAGATTTCCATTCTCCCTGGGGTCCTCTGAGTATAGTTTGCCGAGGTTGGGGTTATCCGGGGTTACCCAGCGGCTTCTCTGCTGGGGACCACAACATCTGGCTTTGCGGCCAGCACCTATAGGCGGCTCAGCTGCAGCACAGCCCTGGCCTAGACAACCAACGCTCTCTAACTCTGTTCCCTAGCTTCGATCCCTAGCTTCTTGCTCAGTGGTCCCTTGTTGGAGGAGTTCCCAGTTCCTTCTCCCAGGTACTCCCAGTCCCTTTGTTGTCCTTGCTCCTGGTCGTGACAATACACCATTACAGACTATTATTTAATTCCTTGGATTCTAGCGAGATCTCTCTAGCAACCAAAGGGTTAAAGCTTTTTTTGGTTCTTGTTTGTTATAGATCAAGGGTACTTTCTGTGTCAGGAAAGAGTGGCTTGGGCAGGGATTGGGGTCATGTGAGGAATGGGGGTGTGACCATAAGTGGCGCTAAGGGCACCTAGAGTGCCTTGCCTAGGGAAGCTTTAGCTGTAAATCCAGTCCTGCCATCCTGTCAATAGTATTGGAAGAATCAAGTATTCAGTTTGTTACAACAGTATAATATGATAAGGCTTTTAAACATTATGTAATAGAGTGAAAGAGATAAGTATGGCAGACAAAGGCGAAGTATGGCAAACAAGTGCAAATCAAGCAAGTATACAGATGTCAGAGTAGACTGTTATTGGATGTTATGGAGACTGGCTATGACAAACAGAAAACTGAAGTACATTATTTCACTATATAATAATGCTTAGTAATGAATAAAACATATATAGCACTGTATATCCTGCAGAGTTAAAAATGATACTCCAACTGCTGAGAGATGTTTTACTCAAATTTATTTCAGCTCAAATTTGCATTTTGTTGGGGAGCAGTACCTTCATGGCCTGAAATTTTACAATGGTACTGCTGCCACAGCATCCTTTGGAGATTTGTGGTCAACTGATCATAGTTGTCCATAGACTCATCTATCAAAAGCACCAGGCCATGGAAGTAATGTACCCAAAAAGTGCAAGTTTGAGCTGCAATAATTTTGAATAAAACCTCTTTCAGCAGTGGGAGTAACTTTGTTTTAGTTAGCAGGATAAACCTAGCAATCTACATTTTTTTCACTGTGATTTGCTACTATGCCTTTAAAGGGATAGTAATGTTTCCATCCAGATGCAGCTCGTATCGTTCATCATATAGAACTGCTGTCTGATGCTCTTACTCTTTAAAACCCGCTAGTTAGACTGTAATTGTATGATGAATTTTACCCCTCCCACCCCTTTTGCCGATGCAAGCATTTATGTCCCTGATCCTACAGATCCTTCATCAAGGAGGGCAGGTTTTTCTACTGAGAGAGGGAAGTTTGTTCCTCATTGTGATCTGTCTGGTCAAGCAACCAAACTTCATATCAGAGGGGAGGCGGCTTCTGAATGATAAAAAAGGCAGAGGGTTAAAATTCCTCATGCTATTAAAGCCTAACTAGCAAGTTTTGAAGACGACAAGCACTCACAGTTCTTCCAAATTACCAGATTTTTAATGCAATGATGTCAACATTTCAATATGTATGAAGATATGGTTATACAATATATAAATGTCAACATCATTGCATTAAACACATGGTTTAACAAATGGTTTAACATGGCTGTCCAGTTAAGAGTGAAAGAAACAGCTGCTGCTGAAATACTGATACTAGTGTAGTGACAGACGCAAAGAGGGAGAGATAGAGTTGCTTCTGGTTTCAAGTAGTGTGGGTTTGATTTCTTTGTAAACCATGACAGATATTGTTTAAAAACAAAACAACACAAGCAAACAAGCAAAAAAGAAACCTTTTGAATTAAGTAATCCCTTGTTACCCGAGTTGTGACGGACACTGACAGTTACAGATACTAGAGACATACATCATACATTCTTTTGAGATGGACAAAACGTCACTCCACACAAACAGCTATGTTGCGTATATTACATTATAAGTCAACACAACTTTCATCATGTCCACCAAACCTGCTAGCAAAAAGGATAAGATGAAAGTAGGAGGAGTGCATAGAACAGCTGGTAGTAGTACATTTGTGAAACACAAACTATGGCCATGGTTGTTGCATCTTGTGCAATAAATGAGGATGGTACTCCTCCTCTTGAGGAGGCTGTTTGTAAAAGTGACAAGAGTTGTTCCTCCACCTCCACCACAATTAGTATTACTTACAGTACTAAGGATGATGAAGAGTCACATTCTAATGTTGTTGCTATAGCAAAGGAGAATTTAGCACAAACTAGTGGTCAATGTTCTATAAATCACCTTAGGGGAAAAGTAAAAAAAAACATTTTCAGACTGCTTATAGTAACATAATTATTGATGATGATGATTTAGAATACATCTTTCCACAGTTCTCTCTCTTCCCCTTCTTCTTTTACATACAAAGCAGAAAGTGAGAATGAATATGATGATGCTATGGCCAAAAATATCTGAAAGGAAAAGGCTCAGTCTTGTACCACTTAAAGGGATAGTAATACTTCATTTTAACTTTATTTTATTTTGTAGGCATTAAAAAAACATGAATAATGATATAAGTCTTATCTCTCAAACCTTTATGGTTTAAGAGATATTCACAAGCAAAGTGTCCCCCTTCCGCCCCTTTTACTGATGTAACACTTTTCAGCCAGGGCAGAAGGGAGCTGCCCAGGTACACTGCAGAGAGGGACAATCTTCAATTAAGATAACAGAAAAACCTGAAAAGCTTGTCAAGGGGGGCAGGGATTTCATTGTTTGCATAGGAATAAGAGTGTCCCCTTCTGTTATCTGTCCAGTCTATGGACTGCATTCCACATCTGAGAAGAGATTGTTTACAGTAGGTAAAAGGGGCGGGAGGGGGAAACTTTGCTGGTGAATATCTCATAAACCATAAAGGTTTGAGAGATAAGACTTATATCATTCTTCATGTTTTTTTAATGCCTACAAAATAAAATAAAGTTAAAACAAAGTATTACTATCCCTTTAAAAGGAGCAATATGCTTGTTTATAAACTCTTTGAGAGATCAACTGGAATGTCTGCCTATGGACAAGTAAACACACCTAAAAATATACAGACAAATATTAATAGTCTTCATCATCTGAGCCATTGCTTACAAGTCCAACCCCACCAAGGCACAATTACTATTATTGACTAAACTGCCACACACAAGCCATCAAGTGCAGTGCCAGTGACACTTACTGATAGTACTATTGCAGCAGCTAGTTCCTGTAATAGTAGTTCCTCAGGAACCCCTCGATCTACAAAATCTCCAGTATGAAGATCCTTTACTTAACCCTTTGAGTGCCAGAGAGGTAAGGAAAGCATTGCTTTGCAGTGCGATTCGCACCTCTCTGGCAATCAGGGGGTTAAAATTTCAATGTTAAATATGTTGCCATCTGTTTTCACTGTAGAAAATATATGTTCATGGAGAAAACTGAATCAAATCTAGGCACGTTATTGAAAACCCATATGAAGCCCTAACACAGGTCTGATTTGGAGACACATCAGTGGCACATGGGAGGGGCAATGACTAGAATCAATAGAAGCACTCCTGAATGTGCACTAGGCCAAGAGTCACATAACAGTTCTGATGAAGATTCTTTAGGGAGCGGGACAAAATTTTCCTCACCAAACAATAACACCTATATGTCCTACTACTGCTGTTGTAGAAATGCAAAGCATGGAGGAGGACTACTCTGAGTTAGATGTAGGTGACAAGAGTCATAAAATACCCACACCCACTAGTCATCTAGTCCATAACATTATGTTACACCGTTATTGTAAGTGGTACCAACAGTTATTGGAAAGACATAAAATAATGCATAAAATTATCCAAAATTATTCTGTGGAATAGAAAACTTACCAAAATGTTGATGGTTGACATGCTGCTCTATTGTTAAAATAAGAGGTTTTAAAGAATTAATGCCATGTATTACATCCTCCTGTCATATACCAATCTGCAAGTATTTCTCAAGAACAGCTGTGCCAGAATTGAACAAGCGGGTGGTGATAGGATAAGGGTAAAAGGACGAATATTTTGTTCAAGTTTTTTGTTTCTCCATGACAACATTCAGTCAACAGTAATAAAGGGAAAAACTCACAGCGCTAATGCGCTGTATCATTTGCAAAGTATTAATGCAAAGTAAAGTGAATAAAGTATAGATAACTACAAGAAATGAAAGGGTTCTCCAAGCCCCCAGAAGATAGGCCTAGGCCTAAAGCAAAAATCAAAGACAGAAAAAAGCAAACCTGTGCTTGTATGTACACATTTTCTAAAATGCACCCTGTATAGAGCTTATATCATTTCATTAGGTTAGTAAGTACGAGAATTTCATTGCATATTTTGGCTAAAGTATGTGCAAGCTCGCTTACCTCATTTGAGTTAAAGAAACTTAATGGTACCCATATGAGTTTAATGAAGCATGTATACTTAATCCAGTGTATTAACCCACGTGCTACTGTCACTAAAGCAAATGACTGAGCCCTTACATGTTAAGGAGTCAGAGAAATGCTATTAGGGAGTCACTAAGTGTAACCTGCAGGAGAAGCACTAAACAACCCCAAATCTCCACTGTGGAAGACAGATCTGTTCAGGAGAGAAACTGAAAAGGTGGGTGTAAAAGGATTATAGATAAAGCTAGTCTTTTTTGGGCCCTTTGAGAGGAACACTTGAGACTTGAACCCTGCTTCACCACATATGCTTTATTATTGATTGATGATGTCTCATATAGTTTTTAGAATGTGTTTTACTGGATCTACAAGAAACTGGACCAACTTTCTAATCTGTATGGAGTTTTCATCGATCTCTAAAGTTGAGTGCCTTTTTCCAACAGTAAACAAGATGGTGGTCTATAATGCAATATTGGGTACTTTTATTATGAAAAGAGGGTGGTATTAGGCCAGTGGTTCTCAACCTGTGGGTCGGGACCCCTTCAGGGGTCGAATGACGATTTGCCAGGGGTCACCTAAAACCATCAGATACTTATATTTTGATTCATAACAGTAGCAAAATTACAGCGATGAAGGAGCAACGAAAATAATTGTACTGTTAGGGGTCACCACAACTTGGGAAATTTTATCATAGGGTCACAGTACTGGAAAGGTTGAGAACCACTGTATTAGGCCAACCTGATGCCTTGTTAAACATGTCTAACACTATAACAGAAGTTCTTTTCATACTCATATTCCCATTCATGTATGAGTTTTAAATTGTCAAAACAACAGGGACTTTAGTAAAAGGATGAATGCAGAATTTTATTTAGAAAATGTTTTATCAGGAAGAACACACAGGTTTTTTCTAGTTTTCAAGTTTGTCCTTTCTATGTTAAAGGGATAGTAATAATTAAAATGTAAAAAAAAAAAAAAAAAAGTGATGTAGGGTGTATCCCCCTGAGTAAAACAAGATTTCCATAGGATGGTGTAGAAACAGCGACTCTGTACAACTGCAGGCAACTGTGATACTATACCTTAAAAATAAATAAATAAATAAAATAAAATAATGTTTGAGCTGTAATAACTTTTGAATAAACACCTTTCAGCAGTGGGAGTACCCTTGGGATAAACCTTACAACATATTATTTTTTACATTTTAAGTAATACTGTCCCTTTAAAGCATACAGTCTTGCCTCACCATAATTTCTTATATGAAGGTACAGTTTCATGGATATGTCTGAGAAGTGATGAAGTGTTAGCACCAGTGTTATGCATCACAGTGATTATACTGTGGAAAGCTAAGTAGATTAAGGTCCCAATCCATTAAAGTAATGGGAGATCACAGAGTCTGACACCTTGGTTTCTGTTGCTGTTATCACTAAATAGCCACTATGGGCAGCTTTCAGGTTCCAAATAGACAATCAGGAGCCACAAAAGGACACATTGTGGTTGTGGTGCCTTGCCTTGACTGAAGAAAATTATGACATACCAGTTTCACTTCAATTATATTATTAGTTGTTGCAAAACAATATATGCCTTTGACACAATTACATTTTGGACATAGTTGCTTAAGCTATAAACTGTTTTTCTCTTTTTTCCTTATTTTTGTGCATTTTTATTTGTGCCCTCTATCCATAAAACTCTAAAAAAAAAAAGCATGCAAGTTTTTGTGCATTTCTTAAAATGACAAAAATTACACTTTTCTTCAATTTTGCAGTTCACAAATTTATTTTAGTAATCATAATTTGAAATTATTAACAGAGATATCATAATTTTAGTAGAACAAATCTTATATTCAGATCACAAACACTGAAATTCTCAAACATCCATGTTTATCAATAGCACACATTTTTTCTCATTAAAATTCAAAATGAGGATTGTGACTTTTCAATTAACATCATATACAATGATGGCTAGATTGTATAACAAGTTATACATTTTATCACTGTTTTTATTTTACTGACTAGTCTTTTGGGGAATTTGTAGCTACACCTAGTCATAATGTTATCATATAGAGCTGAATGCAGACCGATAGCCGATTATATATATATATATATATATATATATATATATATATATATATATATATATATATATATATATATTCACCTTTGTTGACTATGGTTTGGAGATGATAACTTTGCTTGACTTAGAGATGCATGTTATTCAGTGGACTTGAAAGGTCCCAATTTGATTTTTATATAAAGAAACTGTCACATTTTTTCAATTGATGAGACATCCCATCTTAATATATGCTGGTTAGGTTTGTCACATAGCTGGCATTTTACCTTCTGCCTGATAAAAATTAGGATTTGGTGCCAGTTCCCATTTCCAAAACAATATATTGGGAATCCTGTTGGATTTTTAAGTATGTCTGGTATAGTAACTTTTTGAGTGTTAGAGGGGTAGGAAATGAATTACTATGTGCTGTTTCAGTACAACAAAAACAAACCTTTTTGTATATTTCATTAAGGGTAGGATGCTAAGAAAATAGTTATTCTTTTTTAATTTAGCATGGCTGTGTACATATTTGCACCACATTTGCAAAAGATTATGCTGCATCTAACAATGGAACATGACACATTAATGCTAAAAATATGGCACTGATAAATAGGCAGTTAAACATATAAATGTACCAACCTTTAGTAATGGGAATTATGTCAATACAGAAAAGTCACCACCTAAATAATAAATAAATCACTGTGTAACAGTTGAACCAGCACCTGATCTTCAAGGTATGCATTAGAGCCTATGATTACCAGTGTTTTTTTTTTTTTTTTAATAGATTTTATTATCAGATCGCTCCAGACACCTCTTAAATACAGAAAAGTACATACAGTATCATCCAATTACATCGAAAGCATACAGGGATTTGTATTAGTGCATATCATTAGAGTGTGCAGAGCCAACCCGAAGTTTTTACTGTTTTTAAAACCTCCAATAACAAAAACGTCTAGGATCTAACCTAACTCTTACTATACCCCATTTCCCAGATTCCTCTCCCTCCTGAGCCCGCAGCAACTCCCCATCCCGCCCAACAGCCAAGCAGTCTCGTAAGGTCTTAGCATGGACAGGGTACATGCGTGTTTTTGGTTTTTTTTTTCCACCGCAGCCATCCATTCAGTAAGCGGTCGGGACTTCAATCAAACAGTGCCAGTAAAATGTATATCATCAGGCGTCACAACGCCAGTTGCTCCAGTCGTCCACCAATTCTGCCATTTACCCCAGATCTTATCAAACTTATTTGGGGTACCCCGGTGTATGTAAACCAATTTATAATGCGGAACGCACTGTAAAACTAAGTTTATCCATGCCCTACAATTATGGGCTCTACTCGACATCCAGTTCAAAGCCACCACCTTTCTCGCCATCACCAAGAGCTCACCCAAAAAAGATCTATCCGTGACATCCTCAATCTCATCGGGAAAAATAGAAAATAAACAAATTTTTGGGGTCACAGGCACAGGTCTCTCCAACACCAGGGTTATAATACGCATTACGTCTCTCCAGAATTCCCTGACTCCGTGGCATTCCCATATCATATGTAAGTATGTGCCCTGAACATTATCACATCTAATGCAGTAGTCGGTGACAGAACAACCCATCCTATGCAGTTTGTCCGGCGTATAGTAAATCCTGTGTAAAATGTTAAATTGTATCATTTGGTGTCTAGTCGATGTCACCACCAGTGCTGGTCCCGCCTTGGCCAAGTCCCATTCCCAGTCCTCTAAAGAACCAATTTCCATTTCCCATTTGTTCCGGGAAGGGAATTTCTGGCCCCCCACATGAGATTCCAACCACTGGTAAATGAAAGAAAGTGGTCTCAAAGGCTCAATAAGTAGTAACCTACTAAGAAGCGGAAATGTCGAAATAACCGGGGTTCGATCACCCCATTGAGCTCAGAGAGCATGTCTGATACAGAGATATGAGTAGAAAAGTTTGCGCGGTATATGATACTCGTCATCAGGGCTGGATTTACATCTCAGGAGCCTGTAGGCACAGAAATTTGAAGCGCCCCATGCCCCCCCCCCCATGGGCCATCTGCACTGGATACCTCCACAATGCTCCTAATCTCCACGTTGCCCCCCCATCATCTCCATATTTCCCTCACATTGCCCCCATCATCGCCACATTGCCCCCCATTAGCTCCAGCTTGCCACCATCATCTCATAAATCGCCCTCACATTGCCCCCATCATCTCCATATACCATATTGCCCTCTCATTGCCCCCATCAGCTCCATACTGCCCCCATCATCTCCATATCCCATACTGCCTTCACATTGCCCCCCATCAGCTCCATATTGCCCTCACAATGCCCCCCATCAGCTCCATATACCCATCAGCTCCACATTGCCCTCACATTGCCCCCATCAGCTCCATACTGCCCACATCATCTCCATATACCATACTACCCTCACACTGCCCCCCATCAGCTCCACGTTGCCCTCACATTGCCCCCCATCAGCTCCATATTGCCCTCACAATGCCCCCCATCAGCTCCATATTGCCCCATCAGCTCCACATTGTCCTCACAATGCCCCCCATCAGCTCCACATTGCCCCCACCCTATCAGCTCCAACTTGCCCCCACCATCTCCACATTGCCCTCAATCGGTTCCAACTTGCCCCCCATTAGCTCCACATTGCCTCCCCCTTAGTACGTTTCCTACCTCCCTGGTAGGAGATCTGTATGTGCCTCCTTTGGTACAGTCTTGTACCTGATGGAGCTCCTGCGGGGTCTCCTGTTCAGGAATGCAGAGCGCTGGGAGATGATGTCATCTCTCAGCGCTCTGCATTCCTAAAGAGGCGACGAGGGAGCTCCATCAGGTACAAGTCTGGGGGGGGGCAATGTGAGTGGGTGCCGCCGGCGCAGCCAGCGAGGTGGCTAGTTTTTTTTTTTTTTTTTTTTAAAGAATATTTAAAAAAAAAAAATCCAAATGGCAGGCGCCCCTCATTGGTGTGCGCCTGTAGGCAGGTGCCTACTTTGCCTAATGGCAAATCCGGCCCTGCTCGTCATGCAATTGTGCAGAAAACAGCAGTCTGTAACCAAATTCAGAGTTAACTGGTTAGTGAACACATAATCTATTCTAGATAAAGTTTTATAAGTGGCCGAATGACATGAAAACTCCCGAATTTGTGGATGGAGAGTTCTCCATACATCTATGAACCCCATGTCACGTATGAGATTGAGGAAGGTATCCCTATGCAACTTGAAGTCAACAGCTGTCCCACCCAACCTGTCCAAATCAGAATTGGTAGCTATTTTAAAGTCGCCCATACATACTATATGGTGGTTAGGCTTGTCAGAAATATAAATAAGGATGTCTCTAAGAACTGAAGGATCGAAAGGTGGCAGGATATAAACATTCAGTAAAACAAATAGAGTGCCCTGTAATTTACATGTTAAGAAAATATATCTTCCCTGTGGATCCTTCTTAAGGTCAATGAATTCACATTAAACTAGTTTAGTAATAAGAATGGAAACACCCCTGGCATATGTAGAATATGTAGCATGATAATGACCTTGAATCCATTGCCTTCTAAGAGACAAAACTCTGCCTGCAGCAAGATGGGTCTCCTGCAGCATAACCACCCCTGGGATCTTTTCACTGCATCATTCAATCCACGCACATTCCATGACAAGAGTTTACAATTTACTGTTGTCATTACTAATGTAAATATTATATGCTATACCCCTGGCCATACGGAGGGGCCTGCAGGGGGCAAGGAGCGCCCGTCCCAGAAGAGAGAGGAATACCTATCCTAATTACTAAGTCAACCCATATCCAAACATCCCACCCTACCTCTATCACCCCCAACCTGACAGAGATCTTTTCCCTTAAACCCATTCCCGTGGCCAGGCAGCCAGAACTGTTCCCTCATCCCTCCCTCCCAAATTCCATAAACAAGTAACCAGTAATCAAAACTGTCCACACCCCCTGCCCCTCACAACATGAGAGTAGATACCAGTCATACACATAATCATTTCATAGCATATGAGAAAAAAACACATTAATAACATTACCACAGCCTCTTCCCAAAACAGCACATCCCCCACCCCAGCAGCAAGTCCGGGAAGTTAAGAGGAGAGTGAAGATGGCCCGGGACCCACACCCAAGGCACCGCTATCACAGCCATCCAAAGTGGAAGTCCCGGACCGCCCCCCCCCCTTCAATGGACAACAGCATCGGAGCAATAACTCATCATTGCATTAGAGAGAGAAAAAAATCAATATATAGATATAGATATCCACAAAGACATACATATCATACATATACATGCTCATATTTAGGTACACCTAAGCATACATATTAATAGCAACAGTAGTATAACAGCATGTAAGTAGGCTTAGGCAGGAACTGTGTCATCATGGCATGCAACTCTCCTTTCTTCCCAGTTGTTCCATCAGGAGCAGAACCAGCCCCTAGGCCTGCCATGTCCCCCAGAACTATGCCGGAAGGCAACGATAAGTGAGGATGTTAGGCACAGGAAAGTCCAAGAAAACATGGATGTGGCATCTTTCTAGTGAAGTGTTGAAAGGATCTTAGTGAGTACCCGCCCATTCTTTAACCTCCGATTAGGACGTGAAGAAGATGGCATTGCCATCATGGACAATTCTCAATCAAGCAGGAAACAACATGGAGTACGAGATATTTTTCTCTCGTAGCTTGCGTTTCATCTCCCCAAATCTACGTCTCTGACGTTGGACATCAGCCGAGAAGTCTGGATAAAAGGAGATTTGTTGGTTTTCAAAAGAACTTGACCTTTCATCCTGGTCATACGAAGTATGGCATCACGATCCCTATCATTCAAGAGCTTTATAATCATTTGACGGGGAGAGGAACCAGGCGGTCTTGGACCAGTTGGCAAGCGATGTGCCCGTTCAATAGTGAAAGAAGTTGAGACCCCCTCCGTGCCAACATGTTCTCATATCCAGCCCTCCATGTATTGCTCAGGGACCCGGCCCTTGCTACCCTCCGGCAGACCAATTATATGAACATTATCTTGTTCATATCTTGACCTGTTTTCAAGATCATCGATTTTAGATTGTAGAGACCGTACTTGATTTTTTAACTCATCCACCGAGGTAACCACCGGAGGGAGCGTGTCTTCTACAGTAGAAATACGTTGTCGAACATCGGTGATACCTTCACGCAGATTTTGATGATCTGCACGTAGAAGATTGATTTCCACTTCAACAGTGTTGATTTTGTTGGTCAAGACTGCTTGGCAGGTAGCAATTGCAGACATGATTTCTGCAAATTGGGATTTAGAGTCATCCACTTTGGAAGCTGAGGATTGCACTGGTGAGGCCGCTGTAGAGGGAGCTTCCAACAGAGCTGTAACCTCTTCCGCCGCCATAGCTCTTCTAGCAAATTTACTTAATTTCTTCTTGTATTCTGATGTCTTTTTAACCATAGTGAGTGTAGGGAAGCAATTGTAGGATAGATCAAAGCAAAACAATTACAGTTTCGGGCGGACAATAATTGTCGAGGCGGGCAATTGCGGGCAGGACCCCCCAAGGCTCAGATGTCAGATATAACTTGCCTCACAATGTCATAAGTAAACTGGAATAATTGAAGAACTCTCAGAATCCTGAACTGGTAAATTCAGATATACATGGGGCAGAAGAGGGAGACACAGATAAGAGAGGCAACAAACAGGGAAGCATATTCCACTGAAGGCATTGATGAACTCAGAAATATCATCTGAGAGCAATGGTTACCACTGGAGGCCAGGATGGCAACAATAGGTCCCGCATCCACTCCTGAATCTTCAAAGTTTGAAGGAAGAACAGAATACTGCAAAGTTCAACAGGTACACACAGCCTGTATCAATACTTCATTTGTAGAATGGAATATGCAAATAATCCTATGTATCTTGAATTTGAGTAAGCAATTTTACACGGGGCAGAAGGGGAACATATACAGGTAAGGTGACAGACAGGGGGATCAGTAATCCAGGAATAGGTAATAGCGTATAATGTACCCACGAGAAATTTGCCCTGGATATTGTACCAAGCAGGTAGGCCTATTGGAAAAGGGAAGGGGTACTGGGAATAAAATAACAAACTAAATGGCGCACTACAATGGAGAGGGTTATTAATGTGTATGGGACAGGGCCTGCAGCGCTACTGATCTAGATCCCCAGATCATAAAATATATAAAAAGAAAGTGTCCGGTTCAATCCAGTAATAGAGGGGGTTCCACACATCTCCCCCGCCTCGTGGCACAGTGCCTCTAGTTGAATCCACAGATGCTTCGCTCCCACTCTCTCCAGGAAGCTATATTTGAATGATCCGGTGGCCAAACCACCGACCTTTCCTCTAGCCCATTCCTCTGTCGGGCCGAGGCAGCACGCAAGGCTGCAGCTCTAGGCCCCAGCGTCAGACAGCATAAAAATACACCAGGTGCGAGAAATTATGTATCCTCCGGCAGCACCAAAGACAGTGGGCATAGACGTCAGGGTTAGATTGGTCTAAAATGTGCTGCAATATGCGGATGACAGTGGATAAACAAGAAACAGCAGCAGAGCCTCTCCACAATGCGTCCGCTCAGTATGGCTGCCAGGCCACGCCCCATGATTACCACTGTTTAATTTAATTACCAGGAAGACCTGAATGGCATCTGCAGGGAAATATAGTAAAGTTATCATTTTCCTCTGTACATTGTATAAAACACGGAGTTGTACAAGGAAGAGAGCAATCTAATGCCCCAGAAACATTTCTACCCTACCATCTCTTTGGATAAGTGGTTTTAAGGGGAACATTTCAGTACAACTAGCATAGTACATTAGCATTAGACAGGCATAACATAAGAAATGTATTCCAGTGAATTAGTATAACCCCTCTACTATGCATTATGACTAGTTGCTAGTATAAATATTTGTAATGTGTTGACTGTAAAAACATTATCAGTAATACAGATAAAGATATAAGTTACACTGTGTACATTTACTGAAATTAGTGACACTTGATTTAAGCAGGGCAGTCTTTGATGTGCTGGTTGATATTCTTTAATATTTTTGCTTATATAATTGCTTAAAAGAAAACTGTATTAAGTAGTATATTGTTATAAAATACTTTAACAAATATAGTTCCCTAGGTAAGAATTTGTCATACTCAGAAAGGGGAATCTAATAAAATCCCATACTAAGATGGACAATGGAAACAATTTACAGTGCTGTGCCTTTCTAATGTCTGTGTAATAAGCTGTCACAAAGGATATAAGTATATTATTATATGTATGTTATATCACATCATGAATTCCATGTAAGCCAGCAATGTCTGCAAGTGAATTAAATAACATCATATTCTCACAGTTATGAGCACTTTGTAACTTTCTTAGATAATATAGCTTGGATTAACTAGAACAAAGTCTAGTTGCAGGAGGCACAAATTATTCATAAAGATTTTAGAGAGAGAGAGGAACACTAGAAGCATTATATCACTCATTTACTGACCTTTAGAGTCATTTAAGAAGTAATCACAGCTTATCTATTTGACCTGTGTTTGCCCCTAATTTAACATGTTAAATAACTGAAATGTCTTTCAAAGCCAATGTGTATTTAGCAATGGCATTATGACTAGTTTTATATATATTTATATTCATGACTTAGTCAAGACATAAAGTCATCAAATCATTACAGGGTAGTTATAATTATCAGAGTATCCAGCTGAGCAGAGATATAAATTGTAAGTAATTAGTATGCAATATTGTATTTCATACTTTTTAAGTTATAACCCATTCAAAAACCCTTTACCTTCTTAAACTAATACCCAACTTTATACGAAGAGTAGAACCCCCAACTCCCTAATCTCCCGGCAGGTAAGACCTTCCCCTCTGAGCAGCTGAAAGCCATGTTACCAAATGTCCACAGCCTATGTGATATTAAGATAAGTAATTTTATTATACCTAGACTGAGACTTTTTTTTTTTTCACAAACATATCAAATTGTCTCCAATTTAAGCTTGCAAATAATTAGTCGATTTATTTTTATCATCAGCCCAAGAGACTCCACCCAAGTCCCCCAGATATGACCACATGCCTGTTTACAATGAGGGATATCTGAGGTGACCATATGAGCCAATGTAGCATGTAATGGTAGTTTATCAGATAGCCAGGCTAATGCCACCACTTTTGTAGCCATCAACAGTAACTCAAAAATCGGATGTTTAATAGGATAGGAATTTAGATCATCTGGGAGTTTAGATAATAACTCACCTTAAGGGACAAAGGGAATGGTCTATTTAGTATGATAGAAATAGTATTGAAAACCTTTGAACAAAATCTGTAACTCCTGAGCATTCCCATAATGTGCAAAAAAAGTACTTCTAGCACAATCATATCTGGGACACCTAGCGTCTAGTCTGCATTTAATTTTTAATAGCCATTCTATGAAGTATTTTTAGCTGTATGAGTTGATGCCTAGAATGTGTGGACAGAGCTGACAAATTAGTTGTACTATATTCCATTCGACTTTGTCCATTTCTCCTAAACCTTTTCCCAACAATCTCTCAAACTAGTATTTATACAAATGGTATTTTTTGTAAGCCATTGATGTAAGAAAATGTTGGTTTGGTGGGTCATTTCCTTATTGTAGAATGAATGAATATGTTTATTTAAATAGCGTCACAAGTATACGCTGAGCTTTACAATTTAAGGGTTTAAACAATGCAGGGTTACAGGTGCTTTGTAGAGTGAAACATTAGTTGGGAGGTCCCTGCCTGAAAGCTTACAATCTAAAGCAGCAAACATTCTAGTAGAACAGGCTGCTGTCCACTCCGCTGTGCAATCAATGCATATCTAAGGCATAAATATGTATAAACTATTTTTTGGAAGTCTCAAACTTCAGAAAGAAGCTGTTCAAAGGGTTTGAACATGTTACCAACATACAGATGTCATATATGCGTTTACCATAATGAATCCAAAAGAAATACAAAATTATTAACAACAACTTTGAGATGCAACACAGAGCAAGACAATGCATGCAATAAGACAAGAATAGGAGTTCAGTACCATTCCAGGCACGCATAATAGTTACGAAAGTATACAAAACAGAAAATACAGGTTAATCATCCCAAAGCTTCCAAGAAATTTTTGTATATAACATAAACATACCCCAATCAAGAAACAAGAACATGTCTCTCTCCTCCCTAGGGGGCTGCCACCCCCTACCCCGGAACACCAAAGCATCAGCCCCAGCAACAATTCAGGCAAATCTGATTCACCCAACTAGGGAGAAGAGTCCATCCCAAAGTGGGCCACCCAAGCCCCCCTGATCACATGGAACCGGTGTAGGGTCCCCATGCGAGTGTAGACCAAATGGCAGTGTGGAAAATTTTGAGCTACAAGAGTCACCCAGTGTTCATGCAAGGGTGGAGAGGCAGACATCCATGCTGTGGTAACTATCTTACATCCCATATTCAAAGTTTCTCTTCAAAGAGATGTAACAGGTTAGGTGTCTAGATCATCAGGAAAAAGAGACAGGATACCCAGCTTTGGGGGAATATATCTGTCCAGAACACCTGACAGAGAAGAGAAATCCCACTCACAAAATTGGAAGATCTCAGGACAGTCCCAAACATGGTGTATAAAAAGTACTGGGTGCATTAAAGCATCTGTAACATGAGTCATTTTCCCTTGCACCCATCCTGTATAGTCTTACAGAGGTAAAGTACACCCTGTGAAGAATTTTCAATTGGATGAGCAGATGTAGGTCATTCAAAGATTCCCCCCTGTGGACTAATCTTATCAATTGACCACTTCCACTGCTCAAGCACCCCCAGGTCCCCTTCACTCTTCTGCCTCTGGGGGAGATGTCCTTGCAGGACATGAGCATCAAGCCACCAGTAGATAAAGGACACTGGCCTGTCCGTCCAGTAGGCTGAACAATCATTAATGGGCTCCTGCCTCCCCACACTGTGTCCGAAGTGTGTGGTGCAGATGTAAGTAGAAATAGATAGAAAAAGACATGGGGGATACCAAACTCTCTGTATAGCTGTTAAAATGATTTCAAGCAATTGTCAACATCTGTGATACCATATCCAGCCCAGGAAGTAAAAAAGTCCAGATCGTACAGGTGTTTTAGGGTTACATTAGTCCAAAAAGGGGTGTATGGGTCACAACCCCTGCAGCCCACCACCACCTGAATCCCCCCCCATGCCCCAAACACCATCTGCCATGGTTGTAACTGATTTACTCACCTTCGGTCCCATAGTCAGCACTTGCAGCAAACAGCAGTTCTTTCCAAGCACAGACTCTAAAGCAAGGAACGGAGCTGGGTATCAGGGTTTTACCAGGCTAGGGCATATTGACCCTGTGCTGCCAGGTAATACTGGAAAAAGTTAGGCAAAGCAATACCTTCCCCAATCTAGGCTTGTGCAGAGTCAACAGCCTGACTCTACCCTCTACAAAGGAAGCACAAAGATATTGAGTCTAATTCCTTGAAAAACATTTTGGGAATGCAGATGGGTGAGTTCTGAAAAACATACAAAAGTTTGGCTAAAAATAGCATTTTTAGAAGGTTAGCCTATCCTAGAACATTAAGTGGCAAGGCTTGCAATGTACCAGTCTTATTCTGAGAATGCTCTATTATTGGAACAAGTTTATAACTGGAAAGCCTGAGATCAAAATCCCTAGGTATTTGAAAGAGTTTGAGATTAACATGTTGCTGGAGGCCAAGTAACTGATGTCCCATATCTGGTCCAGGAGAAACAGGGGGGATTATGACCAGTTAATGGAAAGACCAAAGTAGAGCCCAAAAGTGTCTACATGGTCCAATAAGGCCATTAAGTATGAATGCATGTTGCCCAAGAAGGGGAACATGTTATCAGCATAGAAAGCAAATTTTTCAGCTCAACCCCGCCACAAGCAAAATCCAGAGATTCTAGGTTCTTCCCATATACCTGCTGCCAAGGGATACATTGCCAAAGAGAAGAGCCCTGGCAATAACAGACAGCCCTGCCTTGTGATTCTGCTCAGCATAAAAGCTGGGGAAGAGATGCTCCCTGTGTGGACCAAACTAACCGGCTGCACATAGAGGGTATGGATTCAAGTAATAAAGGTGATCCCAAAGCCAAATTTAGCTAGAACAGCCTATAAATATCCCCACTACTAGGGATGAGTGGAAATTTTCTCCTCAAACTGAAATCAGCGAAAAATGGCACTTTCCACCTGGTAAAAAATTACCTGAGAAAAGTGCAGTTTTTCTGCCTTTTCCCGCTTTTTTCGCCTAATTCATTGCATTGAAATTAATGGGTAGAAAAATGTTTCTCCACCTCACGAAAGTTTTCTACAGTCATATAAAAGGCTGTGAGGCTTTCACAGCATGCTATTCTGTGTTTGTGAGAGGAGAGAGCAGCATATTTTTGAGTTAGAGAAGATAAATATAAAAATAAAGGGGAATTGAAGTTTAGTTTAGGGAGTCTTTTAAGTAGGACATTTGTTCTTTGTATTAGGGGAGCCTGAGGGCACTTTGGGAGAGAAGAAAGGAGGAGAAGAAAGGAGGAAGGAGGTTGAACCAAAATACCTCAAAATTTGGTGCGACTGACTGGCAAGGTAGCTGGGGTCCAAATTGCTTGCTGATTTTACTTTTATTGTATCTGTGCTGGGGAAGTCTGGGGAAAGAAGTTGTTGATTTTGGTTTTTGGAACTAACTATGATAAGATATAGTGAACAACTTAAAAATAAATAAATAATAAAAAAGGGAAAACATAAATAATTAAACAAATAAAATATATTAGAAAGCTGACTGGGAAGCTCTGTGACGGAAGCAGACTTCATAGACAGCAGACGACAGAGAGAATTTTGTTGAGGGCCAAGGCAAGACATCACATTCCATCGATTTGGAGTAAAACACACACAGTAGTTGAATAATGTCTAGCAAGTACATAAGCGTGTGGGGGAAAGTGTTACGGTTTTTTAGGACTCTCAGACCAAATAAGTGAAAATAAAACACACTTTATTAAAGTGAATAAGGCACATGTACGCCCTCTAGGGGCGGTAGGTAATACACAGGAAAGTAAACTGAGATATTTGCAATGGTAATAGCACAAAAGACATAAATGCAAAACAGTATGCATTAGGATGATATTGACCCCCAAGGGGTTAATGTCCATATAACAGTCTGTCTCAGATGTGGAGGTTTGACACGCACTGGATGTTAAAAGGGCTGTGCTGTATAGACAAAGTTCATCAAGTGCTGAGGATAGAGCTGCCTTGCCAAGGTGTTGGATAGTCAGGAGAAAGGGAAACAACTTAGCCCCCACGGGAGTAGTTACAGGAACTGCTTTTGTTTGTGCAAGTGCCAATAGCCCCCACGGGCGTAACGGAAACTGGCCGGCGGTGCAAGAGCTAACAGCCACCAGAAGTGTAATCGAATGCTATAATAAGAGAGCAAGAGCCACTAGCCCCCTCGGGTTTAGTACCGGATGCCAACACTGAAGCCTTTCTGCCAACACTCTGTGTCAAATGATATCGTCGGTAGCCAATACCGGAGAGCCTTAAGCGCCCAAACGGCCCAACTGTGTGAACACTCTCCAATGATGGACTAGAGTTGCCGACGGAGAGCGGCCAACTCAGCAGCAGTATCACGGGTAACGAGGCTCGTACAGGAGATAACGAGAGTGAATTCGAGGCAGCACTGCAAGAGTTAAAATGCACGTTTACTCGAGGCTTCAGCGCTACTGCAAGGCTCTGCACAGGGAGGAAGGCCCACAGCATACACACAACTCTGCACAAAGAACGAGGCACAGCACAAAATCGAGGGAAGCACCAGGCAAGGCAGTCACTCTGACGCGGGCAGCAGAGACTGGAAATGTTGCGGCGGCGACAACTGAAACGCAGGTCACTGGAACAAGCTGGAAGTCGATCTTCGGAGCAGGAAGTCAGCCGGGCTGGGTCAGAGCACATAGGAGGCAGTCATACAGGCCGGGTCATACACGAGCAGGAACGTCAATCTAGCCGGGTCAGGATCCAAGGGTGGTACGCAGACGAGCCGGGTCATACACAAGCAGGTACACTGGAGAATGGTCAGGACAAGCCGAATCGGTACACAGGAACTCAGAATACTGGAACACAGCAACAGCACTACTGGCTCAGGAACACCACGAAAGGGCATCTGACAGATGTGATAGCCAGGTATAAAAAGGTCATCAGGGGGCGGGTCAAACTCAGATAGCAAATCAGTGCCAGCCACAACTGAGAGTGACAGGAATCACAGGCACTGTGATAGTACCCCCCTCTCAAAGACCCCCTCTCCTAGCCTGAGGTCTGGGTTTCAAAGGATATTTAGAGTGAAAGCTGCGTACTAATCTCGGAGCATGGAGATCCCCCTGATCAACCCAAGAACGTTCCTCAGGGCCATAGCCCTTCCAATGAACCAAATATTGCAGCTTTCCTCTAAATCTCCTGGAATCAATAATACTCTGGACTTCATATTCTTCCTGGCCCTGGACGTCCACCGGCCCAGGAATCACTGGCGTAGAAGTAGAACGATTGCACACCAAGGGTTTCAGGAGTGACACGTGGAACACATTATGAATGTGCATAGAGGGTGGAAGCTCCAGAGCATAAGAAACCGGATTAATCTTGCGGATAATCTTAAAAGGACCAATGAACCGGGGAGCCAGTTTATTGGATGGCACTTGTAAATTGAGGTTTCTGGATGACAGCCATACCCTGTCCCCAACCTGAAATGAGACCGCTGGAAGGCGTCTGCGATTAGCGTGCCTTTGCTGCCGCCTGAAAGACTGACTGAGAGACCTTTGAACCTGTGCCCAAGTGGAACGGAGTCGTGCCAAATGCTCGTCTAGAGCAGGAATCTGCTGCGCCTGAAAGGAGTCCGGGAGCAGACAAGGCTGGAAACCATAATTCACAAGAAACGGGGAGCTCCCGGACGATGAGTTAACAGCACAGTTTCTGGCAAACTCTTCCCATGGCAACAGGTCAGCCCAATTATCATGATGATCGGTGACAAAGCAGCGCAGGAATTGTTCCAGTCCCTGATTGGCATGCTCAGCGGCCCCATTCGTCTAGGGATGGTAGGCAGAGGAAAATGACAATTGGATGCCCATATGACCACAAAATGCCCTCCAGAACCTAGACACGAACTGGATCCCACGGTCGGAGACAATCACTCTGGGCACTCCGTGCAGACGGAATACCTCTCTGGCAAAAACTATAGCCAATTCCTGAGCTGATGGAAGGCCAGTCAGAGGCACAAAATGTGCCATCTTAGAGAATCTATCGACCACCATAAGAATGAACGTGTAACCTCTAGATGCTGGTAGTTCTCCCAAGAAGTCAATGGATATATGAGACCACGGACGATCTCCGTTAGGGACCGGTTGCAATAAGCCCACGGGGAGATGCCTAGGGATCTTGGCACGGGCACAAGTGGTACAAGCTGCCGTAAAAGCGGCGCAGTCAGCTCTCAACGTAGGCCACCAAAATAACTGCGAGAGGGACCATACTAGTTGGTCCCTACCAATATGCCCAGCCGCTTTAGAGGCGTGATAAGTCTCCAACAGACGGACACGGAATGACTCATCTACGAAACACTTCCCCACTGGGGTTTCAGGAGGTGCCCGTGATTGTGATGCCAGTATCTCTTCCCCTAGTGGCGAGGTTATGGTGGTACGAATAGTAGCCAGGATCTGATCTGACTGAATGATGGGTACCGGTACTTCCTCCCTCTCAGTGTCAGAGGCGAACTGACGTGACAACGCATCAGCCTTGATATTCTTTGAACCAGGAAGATAGGATACTAGGAAATTGAACCGGGACAAAAACAGCGCCCACCTGGCCTGTCTAGACGACAGCCTTTTGGCCTCAGAGAGATAGGTTAAATTCTTATGGTCAGTAAGAATTAGTACTGGAGTCTGAGTGCCCTCCAAGAGGTGTCGCCATTCCTTAAGTGCAAGTATGATGGCCAAAAGTTCTCTGTCGCCAATCTCGTAATGACTCTGGGCGCTGGATAATTTCTTAGAGAAGAACCCACAAGGCATTAAAGTGCCACCTCCCACAGGGAGTTGGGAGAGCACCGCCCCAACCCCAACCTCTGAAGCGTCCACCTCCAAAGTAAACGGCAGGGAGGGATTAGGGTGGGACAGTATAGGAGCAGATGCAAAGGCAGATTTCAGGGTAACAAATGCGTCTTCAGCTGCCTCAGACCACTGAGAGGGAGAAGCGCCCTTATGAGTCAAATATGACAGTGGTTTTACAATCGTAGAAAAGTTCTTGATGAACTTCCTATAGTAGTTCGCAAAACCTAGGAATCGTTGAATGGCCTTTAACCTCTTAGGCCAAGGCCAATGCAGAACCGCTGCCAACTTTTCCTGATCCATGGCAATGCCACTTTTGGATATTACGAACCCCAGGAACGGTACTTGAGATGTATGGAATTCGCATTTTTCTAGTTTACAGAATAACTTGTGCTTACGAAGTCGGAGCAGGACTTCAGAGACATCTTTAATATGTTGAGCAAGGTTAGCAGAGTGAATCAGTATATCGTCTAGATATACTACCACACAGGACTGGAGCAAGTCACGTAAAATATCGTTAATCAATTCCTGAAATACTGCAGGCGCATTGCATAAGCCGAATGGCATCACCAGATATTCATAATGCCCTGTTCTGGTATTAAACGCCGTTTTCCACTCGTCACCCTCTTTAATTCTGACTAGATTATAGGCGGCTCGCAAATCAAGTTTAGTAAAGATCGAAGAGCCCTTTAATCTGTCGAATAATTCTGTAATAAGTGGAATGGGGTAGGCGTTCTTGGGCATCAGCTTATTCAGCCCACGGTAGTCAATGCAAGGCCTGAGTTCCCCATTCTTCTTTTTGACAAAAAAATATCCGACACCAGCCGGAGAAGTAGATTTACGAATGATTCCCCTTTCCAGGGCATCTGTGATATACTCCTCCATTGCCTTATTTTCCTCACATGACAGGGGGTAAGTACGTCCCCTGGGGGGCACAGCACCAGGAGGCAAATCAATGGCGCAATCATATGGCCTATGGTCAGGTAATGCGCTGGCCTCTCCTTTGCTAAACACGTCACTGAATTACCCATATTCTGTTGGCACAGCTTGAGAGGTACACATAATCTTAACAGGAAGGGAGAGACAATTCTTGTTACAGTACTCAGACCAAGAGTTAACTTCACACCTTTGCCAGTCGAATTGGGGATTGTGTGTTTGCAACCATGGGAACCCCAAAATAACTGAATGATGCGGGGAACGAATGATCTGAAATTGTATTTGCTCCCTGTGACAAGCCCCCACGGTCATTGTCACTGGGATTGTCTCGAACATAATGAAAGCAGGATCCAGGGGTCTGCCATCAATGGCCTCTATAGCCATAGGAGAATCCTTTTTACATAACGGAATGCCCTGCCACTCAGCAAAGGACTGATCCATGAAGTATCCAGCTGCCCCGGAGTCCACCAATGCTAGGACTTCTATGACCTTATCAGTCCAAGCAAATGTCACCTGGATGGTGGGTTTAGTGGTGCAAGTATCTAGGGACTGTTCAACACCACCTAGGGCCTGTCCCCCAAGGTACCCTAGGTGCTTTCGTTTCCCGGCCTTACAGGACAATTGCGTAATACATGACCCGGTTTGCCACAGTATAGGCATAAGCCTTGCCTTCTACGATACAGCTTCTCCTCCTTCGTGAGCTTAGTAAAACCTATTTGCATAGGTTCAGTGCTGTCAGCTGTTCGCTCAGGTAGAACGGGTGGTGTGGGTGGGTTAAAGAACTGGTTCTGGCCATAACTCTTTGCTTTGGCCCTCTTAGCCAAGCGTCTCTCCCGGATGCGAGAGTCTATCAACATGACATAGTCAATGTACTCATCCAGCTCGCTGGGTACATCTCGAGCTGCTATCTCGTCCTTGATCTGTTCAGCAAGACCCTGAGTAAAGGCAGCAAGTAAGGCCTCATCGTTCCAGCCTACCTCTGCTGCCAAGGTCCGGAATTCAATAGCATACTCGCCCAGAGTGCGCTCGCCCTGCTGAATCTCCATCAGCTTTTTGGCAGCAGAGGCAGACCTGCCAGGAACCTCAAACACACGTCTGAACTTCATCATGAAATCTCTAAAGTTCAGTGTGCAGGGTCTGGCATTCTCCCATAACGGATTTGCCCATGCCAATGCTTTGCCCGTCAACAGAGATATCATAAAGCCGACCTTGCTACGGTCATTCGGAAATGCCTGGGGTGCCAACTCCAAAAATATCTCCAACTGGTTAATAAAACCTCTGCATAGGGAGGGTTCGCCATCATATCTTAGGGGTAATGGTACCGCTGCCGTTAACCCTCTAGTGTTAGCACTGGGAGATACAGAGGGATTACCCGGTGTCACGACTGGGGGGACCACCGGATTAGGACCAGACTTGTCCAAATGTACTGTACGTTCAAGCAACATTTGTAGAGCCAGTGCCAATTGGTCCAGGCGCTGCTCATGGACATCCATTCTCCAGTGGATGTTCTGAGTATTACTTTCACCCTTACCGTCTGAGGTCATGGCCCTTTCGTACTGTTATGGTTTTTTAGGACTCTCAGACCAAATAAGTGAAAATAAAACACACTTTATTAAAGTGAATAAGGCACATGTACGCCCTCTAGGGGCGGTAGGTAATACACAGGAAAGTAAACTGAGATATTTACAATGGTAATAGCACAAAAGACATAAATGCAAAACAGTATACACTAGGATGATATTGACCCCCAAGGGGTTAATGTCCATATAACAGTCTGTCTCAGATGTGGAGGTTTGACACGCACTGGATGTTAAAAGGGCTGTGCTGTATAGACAAAGTTCATCAAGTGCTGAGGATAGAGCTGCCTTGCCAAGGTGTTGGATAGTAAGCAGAAAGGGAAACAACTTAGCCCCCACGGGCGTAGTTGCAGGAACTGCTTTTGTTTGTGCAAGTGCCAATAGCCCCCACGGGCGTAACGGAAACTGGCCGGCGGTGCAAGAGCTAACAGCCACCAGAAGTGTAATCGAATGCTATAATTAGAGAGCAAGAGCCACTAGCCCCCTCGGGCTTAGTACCGGATGCCAACACTGAAGCCTTTCTGCCAACACTCTGTGTCAAATGATATCGTCGGTAGCCAATACCGGAGAGCCTTAAGCGCCCAAACGGCCCAACTGTGTGAACACTCTGCAATGGTGGACTAGAGTTGCCGACCGGGAGCGGCCAACTCAGCAGCAGTATCACGGGTAACGAGGCTCGTACAGGAGATAACGAGAGTGAATTTGAGGCAGCACTGCAAGAGTTAAAATGCACGTTTACTCGAGGCTTCAGCGCTACTGCAAGGCTCTGCACAGGGAGGAAGGCCCACAGCATACACACAACTCTGCACAAAGAACGAGGCACAGCACAAAATCGAGGGAAGCACCAGGCAAGGCAGTCACTCTGACGCGGGCAGCAGAGACTGGAAATGTTGCGGCGGCGACAACTGAAACGCAGGTCACTGGAACAAGCTGGAAGTCGATCTTCGGAGCAGGAAGTCAGCCGGGCCGGGTCGGAGCACGTAGGAGGCAGTCATACAGGCCGGGTCATACACGAGCAGGAACGTCAGTCTAGCCGGATCAGGATCCAAGGGTGGTACGCAGACGAGCCGGGTCATACACAAGCAGGTACACTGGAGAATGGTCAGGACAAGCCGAATCGGTACACAGGAACTCAGAATACTGGAACACAGCAACAGCACTACTGGCTCAGGAACACCACGAAAGTGCATCTGACAGATGTGATGGCCAGGTATAAAAAGATCATCAGGGGGCGGGTCAAACTCAGATAGCAAATCAGTGCCAGCCACAACTGAGAGTGACAGGAATCACAGGCACTGTGATAGAAAGGTGGAGGAAGTGCAGGGGCATGGGAGTAAAGTGTACAAAAACTGACTGCAGCAATCGTTGTTGCAGCATGTGCAATAAATGATAATGATTCCTCTCCTCCCAGGGTGGATGCTGTTTGTCAAGATTCCACCAATCACACCACGCCAGTCCACCACCACTACCATACACATCTGCCACATTGTAGGTTGTACTTTTTTTTTTTAATCACTTGACAGCATCATGAATACGTGCCAGTGTCAATTAAGCAGGAAGTAAGTGTTGTGTGCAAAGGACAAAGGCACTCTGCATGCTAACACATTTTCAAGGTATAGGTTGCTGTAGGACTCACAACTTTAACTTCCAGCTACTTATTTCTCCACTACAGCCCTCAGAAGTAATATTGTGCTGGGAAATGTTACACCATAGTAAACATAGGGAAAAAAAGTGTTGGAATGGAGAAAATGTGTTAGATTAGAAGAAAACATGTTGAACAGGTGAAAAATTTGCTGGAATAGGAGAAAAGGAGGAAAATTTTGCATTGAAGAGAAAACATTCACGAAAAAAGCGAAAGGATAGGCCATTTTTCACGTAAAGTCATACGGAAAATTGTTTTCACTTTTTGCTCAACCCTACCTACTACCTGGCTGCATTGTGGGAGGCAATAGCTCTATGAACCCCATTATTGTGTAGAAGCTGGAGATGGACGTATAACCATTGGAGACTATGAGCTGTCGGTTTACCTGGGATAAACTCACTCTGATCCAAGTGTACAAGTGTGGAGATAATAGAGTTCAACCGAGTTGCTGGAATCTTAGAAATTATCTTAACATCTGTGGTTAGGAGCGGTATGGAACAAGATAACTCACAAAGAGTGATATCTTTCCCTGGTTTAGGAAGTACAATAATGGAGGCCCTGTTCATCAAGGGAGGAAGAGCTTAAGATTATAAAACCGGAAGAAAAGCAATATGAAGCGGAGGTGCAAGGACATCAAGGTATTTTTATACCACTCTATAGGTAGGACATCGACCCCCAGGTATTTGCCACTGGGTGTGGACTGTATGTCTTCAACCACTTCCCTCAAAATGATAGGGGAGTCCATGAATTGTCTGTCCTCATGAGACAGCCCTGGCAAGGGGCACTGTGACAGAGTTTAATGTCTGTTGACGATTTAGTCAGTTTGGATTGGCATAGACACTGAAAGAAAGACAGATGTTGGGTGTTAATGTTCATATCAGAAGTAAGCAAGTGACCCTCATCATGTATACTGTTGTACTGTTATATAGCCTGCCTTATCCCCCTGCTCAAAAACAACCTGATGCAGTTGAGCTACGAGAGACAGAGTTTAAAGCATAGTGTTGTGGAAACAAATGCAGAGTAGGAGTCTTCCCCAACATAAGCAACATACGCCCTCTCACTCCCCTGATCTCCATCCTCCAGCCATTGGGGCCTCCTCAATGCAGCCCATTGTGAAGGTGGCCACGAAAGAGAGATCAGAGCACGGTCCAGGATATTATTGAAGTCACCCATACAAACTACACGGTGTCTAGATCTGCAAGAGATGAACGGCAAGGATTCTCACAGAATGAAGTCAGAGAATGGGGAAATAGTGTATAATTATTTATAAATATATATATATATATATATATATATATATATATATATATAAAGTTCAAAAATGGGGCAGCACCAGTGGGACTTTACTAAAGAGGTATTTATTAGCAAAATTGTAATCTACAGGTCAGGTCAACATTTCGGTCAAAAACTGACCTTTCTCAAGACAACCATTGTTGGGACTCACCTCCCTCTTATTCCTTCGATGTACTCTGGCGTTTGCTCATGCAGACGGTGACGTCATCACTCCGGACCATCCCATTGGATGGTATCTCGAGTGGACGTCTCCCATTGGCCACAGAGAGATCTGATGTACACGAGTGAGGTGGTGAAATTAGAGACATAAAAAAACCTGTGTCTTTGTATCTATGTTTGATTACTGTTAATAACATTCATAATGAAGAAACACCCATTGATGATTTATCAAAATGCTGGATCAGCAAATATTGAGACAGACTCAGTGAGTGATGACAGCGGTGGCAAAATCGCTCAACCCGTAATACCGGATATGCGCGCCAACGCTGCCACTCACCGAGGTCCGAAATCTCCTGTGCATCGCACAGCATATTGAAGCAGACTGAATTGGCGTTCTCCATTGTGGAGCCGCCGTAACCATAACCGTGCAAACATGTAACCCAGTACATAATTATACCCGGAGCCATGTCCATCAAATGAGAACATATGTAACATCATAAATAGTATCTATACAGAGTACTTTGCCTCCCCGATGTGTAGCACTTAAATCTAGATTGATGAGCTACGCGGAACATCAGCAGCTATTGTTAACAACTCGAAGTTTGCATATAGCTGAATAAACCAAATGAAACACAAACGCTTCTTGGAAGATCGTTGATATGAATTTCACTATTAATGTGTCAAGAAATGGAATTCAAAGTTTCAAAATGAAACATATTGCCCAACCTGTAAATATCTGATCACAGGTACTTCTTTCAAACACCCACATATGGGATATCCATATAGAGGCAGGGGCGCTGCTTCAGCTAGAATCACGATGGATCCACAAATTGGACACCTTGGCAGCCAGAGGTTTGAATAATAGACTGGCCTTTAAAAGTTTTATTTAGAGGTGATAGTAAACCACTGCTTAAACTGGAGTGAGTTGAATCTTTTGTCACCTCTTCAACACCTCTATCTCCAGCAACTGTCTCTCCAGGGTCTCACGGGCATAGAACCCCCAGAACACCACGTGGGGGCGTTGCTACCACAAACATGAACCTACTGAATAGGACTTGACAGGATGCTGTGTGGATTGGGCGAGAATTTGAACTAGGGTGTCCTCTCACCTGGCTGTACTCATTGACTCTCATACAGAGTGGTTTTGCTGAAAACTATATCTGATTTCACTCTCTTTTTAAGGCTTAATCTCCGGAGCTGGACAGAGTCAACTTTACATCAGTTTAGTTCACCTAGATCATCACACAACTCATGATACACATCTGATCTAACAGTGACTAGGGATCACCTGTCTTCCACACTCCTTTACAATCAGGAGTGAAGTAAACTGACGTGTGACTACCTTCCTTTTGAATAGGTTATTGGCAAGCTCTTGGGAGTGTGGCAATATGTTTCATTTTGAAACTTTGAATTCCATTTCTTGACTTTAGACACATTAATAGTGAAATTCATATCAACGATCTTCCAAGAAGCGTTTGTGTTTCATTTGGTTTATTCAGCTATATGCAAACTTCGAGTTGTTACACTAGATGCTGATGTTCCGCATAGCTCATCAATCTAGATTTAAGTGCTACACATCGGGGAGGCAAAGTACTCTGTATAGATACTATTTATGATGTTACATATGTTCTCATTTGATGGACATGGCTCCGGGTATAATTATGTACTGGGTTACATGTTTGCACGGTTATGGTTATGGCGGCTCCACAATGGAGAACGCCGATTCAGTCTGCTTCAATATGCTGTGCGATGCACAGGAGATTTCGGACCTCGGTGAGTGGCAGCGTTGGTGCGCACAACTGGTATTACGGGTTGAGCGATTTTGCCACCGCTGTCATCGCTCACTAAGTCTGTCTCAATATTTGCTGATCCAGCATTTTGATAAATCATCAAAGGGTGTTTCTTCATTATGAATGTTATTAACAGTAATCAAACATAGATAGAAAGACATAGGTTTTTTTATGTCTCTAATTTCACCACCTCACTCGTGTACATCTGATCTGTCTGTGGCCAATGGGAGACGTCCACTCGAGATACCATCCAATGGGATGGTCCGGAGTGATGATGTCACCGTCTGCACGAGCAAACGCCAGAGTACATCGAAGGAATAAGAGGGAGGTGAGTCCCAACAATGGTTGTCTTGAGAAAGGTCAGTTTTTGACCGAAATGTTGACCTGACCTGTAGATTACAATTTTGCTAATAAATACCTCTTTAGTAAAGTCCCATTGGTGCTGCCCCATTTTTGAACTTTCTAGTAGTGATTGGGATTTTTTTTGCAACTAGTATTGAAAGTCCAGTGGCATGCATGGAAAAAAAGTGGAATGATAATGGCAAACCATTTTGAGATAAATAATTTTGGGTCCCACCAAGTGTGTCTACTGTAAGAAAAAGATATCAGGGCCCTGTCACTTAATGTACAATAAAACTAGGAAATGTTCAGTTTTGTCATTCAGGCCCCATACATTCCATTATAACAATGTATATGCCCGACTAGTCATTACACTGTAAGTACCAACAGATACCAGGGAAGTCCACTCTGAAGGCACCAGGAGGCACATGCCCAAAGGAGAGAGGGAAACCCCCCCCCCAAAAAAAAAAAAAAAAAAAACACATACAGAGACCCCAGGCAAACCTATGACAACTGTCCACTGGGGATGTGTGAAAATGTTCTCCTCAAACTGAAATCGTCGAATAATTGCACTTTACACTTGGCGGATACTTTCCTGCGAAAAGTGCAGATTTTCTTTTTCCCACTTTTTTTGCCTCGCTTATTCCATTGAAGTTACACACAACACATTGCAAATATTAGTTTATTTCCCAAAGGCACAGTATAAAAGGGGCATGAAGGTGCCTGTGTTGGTGGGGTGTGGGGGAAGAATCAGTTGAACAGGGAAAGTTTTTTTTGGGAGGGGGTTTGTTTACTGGGATTGGGGGGCAGGTAAAAAAAAAAAAAATAATAAAAAATTAACCCCTTAGTGACAGCCGCGTTCGTACGCGGCTGTCACGTTAACGCCCGCCTAACATTTTTTTTTTTTTGTCAAAGAAGTCCTGAGTCTCCGAGCGGCGTGCAGCCACACGGAGGCGCGGACTTCCGTGACTTACCAGGTACGTCCTCTGTCACTAAGTGACAGTTTTTGCGGGACGTACCTGGTAAGTCATATGTCATTAAGGGGTTAAAAAACCCCGTCAGGGCCGGACTGGGGATAAAAACCAGCCCTGGAAAAAATTGCTTACCAGCCCCATAGCATTGCGTCATTATAGCAGCCCCATAGCATAATTGCATTTTTTTCTTGTTAATAAAAGGGGAAAACATTTATTTTAAAACACATTTGAATGCCAACACCATTATATATATATATACACACACACATACACATACATACACACACACCACCACCTCTTCATCTCCCCCTTTGCCTCTCTCCCCTTCTAGACTCTTGATCCCACCCTTTTGCCTCTTCCTCCCCCCTTTGGATCCCCCCTCCTTTTGCCTCTTTCTTCCCCTCCCTGTATCCTCATTGACTCTAGATCCCCCCTTTTGCCTCTCTCCCCTTCTTGACTCTTGATCCCACCCTTTTGCCTTCCCCCCTCCTTTTGCCTCTTGGCCCCTCCCCTTTGCCTCTTTCTTCCCCTCCCTGGATCCTCATTGACTGGATCCCCCCTTACTTTTGCCTCTCTCCCCCCTTCTTGACTCTTGATCCCACCCTGTGCTTCTTTCTCCCCCTCCCGATCCCCTTTCATTTGCCTCCTGATCCTTCCTCCTTTTGCCTTTTTTCTCCCTTTTGCCTCTTTCTCCCTCTTGACCCCCCTCTGCCTCTTTCACCTTGCTCTTGATGCCCCCTCTTACCCTTTGCCTTTATCCCTCTCAAATGATCTCCCCTTTTTGCCTGTTAGTTTCCCCAATTCCTCCTCTCTTTTTCTCCCTCTTGTCCCACCTCTCTTCCTCTTTCACCTGACCCGCTCTTGATGCCCCCTCTTGATCCCCATTTGCCTAATTCTCCCCCCTTGATGAATTAATTCTCTCCCCTTTTTGCCTGTTAGGCAGCTGTGCCTGTTTCCCTGCTCCCCAATTCCCGCCACCCTCTTGTCTTCAAACAGGAGGACTGAGTCTGACTGCTGTCTGACTGTATCGCTCTGCTGCCTCCCGTCACTGCTCCCACTCAGCGAGCTCTCTGGCCTGAGCGTCAGTCTGTCTCTGTGGTGCAGTAGTGGGCAGAGGTACTTAACTTCGGTGTGGGTGGCCCGGTGGTGCATAGACGCAGTCACGCAGTGCTCTTCATGCCGCTGCATAGTCTGCGTGCTGCGTCTGACGTCATGTCACTGGGTCTAGAGTTAGACCGGCCGGCTGTTTCCTTTGCATTTTCTGATTCAGACAGTCAACTAGACGCGGCCGTCGGTCCTCCTTCCTCAAATCATCTCTGTTCTCGCGGCCGCAGTCCTGTCATATTGCGGCCGCGGATAGGCATGTCACTCTCATGAAGGCAGCAGCCCCAGGGAGGCCGGCCTCCCGGGAATTTTCCCGGTATCCCGGTAGGCCAGTCCGGCCCTCAGCCCCATAAGACATGGTATAAAAGGGGTCTGAGGAGGGTGCCTGTGTTGGTGGGAGTCTGGGGAATGAATCAGTTGAACAGGCAATTTGTTTTGGGGGGGTTCTTGACTGGTATTGGGGGGACAGTTAAAAAAATAAGGAGGGTGTCTGTGTTGGTGGGTGGAGTCTGGGAATGAGTTAAACAGAAAACTTGTTTTGGGGGGGTGGGTTCTTGATTGGCATTGTGGGGACAGTTACAAAAAATGAATAACAATAAAATAAGAAATTTGTATGTAAAGTGATAGAGACAGGAACCCCCTGGCATAATCTGCCACTGGGGTGGACTGATACTTGATAGAGTATTTTGTAGAGGATGATTTGTTATTTTTATTTATTTTTATTTTGTTTCTTGTTTCAAAGCACAAGCCCTGAGAAATAAAAAATGCCATGCTGGCCTAGTGCCGGCAGATCATGTTGGCCATTGGCCACTGGCTATTGTCAAGTATCCTCCTCCTGAGTCTGAGTCCAGAATTGCGGAATTTGCAACTGCTGTTCTTGCTTCTGCTGCTGCTAAGATGTTTAAGCAGCAGGATGATAAGGCAGCTGAAAGGGAATGGTATCAACAATAGCAGTAACATGGAATATGGATGATGAAGGTTCCACTTGCCAAGACTATCTCCACTGATGCACCTTAGGCAGTAACAGCACAATAAGTAGCCCTCAGTCTATGTGGAGAAAAGAAGAAGTTGGCCAATAATTCTCCACCTGCTCCTCCTCCAAAATCATGGGTGTGTTGTTATTAGAATAGACATTTTTCCCTTGAAAGCAAGAACTGTGCCTCTCGTCAGCAACTACAACGTGCACAGTGTGTGTGGTAAATAACATCTGGGGGCACAACTATATACAAACACCATGACACCAGAAACCAAGTACGGCCACTGTTACTATACCTCTTGTCCAGACCCCGCTAAGGACACATGACAACTTGCTGACAGTTTAATAAGAATCATGAACCCTCCCTGCAACTATCTTAGCATATTCTGTGGGATGGAATCTCCTCAGATGCCGCTTGATGCACTGATTGCGATTCTCCTCCACCACACTGGCATCTGTGGTCAGTGCACCACACAGTGTGCAATGGGTAGAGATGAACTGCCACATCCTAACATCAACAGGAGTGGCTATTTGGCAGTGGAGGTAATGATGAATGAGGTGGATTGGCAGAAGATGTAGTTATCCTAGAAGGTGATGGCGAGCTAGTTGTTTCACTTGTCATGGAACTTCCAGTCTCTGCCTGGGTTGCTCTATTCTTCCTCCTCTTTGATCTCCGCCTCACCTCTTGTTGCCTTTCTGGAAAGTCATGGGGTAAAGAAACAGCGGTGCTTGAGTTCTGTGGTGTGTGTTTGACATAAATATCATGGTGTCTGTTTCACATGTGCTATCAGGGTGCTTGTGCCAATGTGTGTTCCCTCCTTTCCTCTTCTCACAGACTTGTCACAAATTGTGCACAGTACTGTTGCTGATGACTGCACTGTGCCTACTCCAAGAAAAAATAGTCCTATTCTCATGACTTCAGGGGGGAGGGAACAGGTGGAGAAGAATGGCCTCTTTCATCTTGTCCTCCACATTCCCCTTCACTGTGTGTGGCAACGGCTAATGTTGCTGCTACTGCCTCTAGGACCAGGAGTATTGTTGACACTGGCAAGTGGAACCTGTCTTAATCCTGCATCACTTGTTGACCCCATTCCCCCTGTGTCCACAGTGGTCTGTGGCACACTAATTTGCTCATCAGCATGCTGCTGCCCTTGCAACTCAGCACAAGAAGGAATAAGAGCAGTTGCAAATTCCTCTAATTCCAAAATCTCACTGCTAGTGGTGGCTGTGATGCCCTACCTCATCCCTGTCTCCCATTCCTTCTCAGTTTCTGCTAAAAAGGCCATCACCATCTCTTCCATCACAGCTTCTCCAGCATCATCATCACCACCCCCACTGGTCCCTACGCGCTGCTGCTTTATTATGGACATCTTACTGCTGCATGGAGGAGGTGACAAGCAATGCGACAGAGGGTCACCTAATGTCACACTTGTCATTTCTTGGTGATGTGAAGAAGGCAGACTGGCAGTGGCAGCACTAGTGGCAGGGACAGGCAGCTGATCTGTGCTCCTGCTGGTGGTGGTGGTATTATTTGTGTGTCTGCTCTACCCCAACAACAGTTCTAGCCTCCTAGTCTTCATGATCCTATTCCATTTGTGAAGGGAAGGGGAGGACTCTCAGGGTCAGAGGAATGGTGTGGGCTCCCTTTGACACTAGTCTGAACGCTCTCAAAATGTTTCCCCAACCACTATGGCTGCTTCACCTTTACTGCTACTACTACTACTATATTAACACCAACCACAACAAGTTCAGCCGCAGAGTCTTCCTCCTCAGTCTCACAGTCACTAGTAATATGAGGACATTGTTGATTACCCCCTATTTCACTCCTAACACTAATAACCTGCTGGACCTTAGTAGCAGTAGTACAAGTACTCTCAGAACTGCTTGGGAATGGAAAGTGAGATTTAAGGTCCCTTGCCGTCACACTTGGCATCATCTTTTTCAACCCTCCCCAGCACTACAAGACACACAAGCAGCAGGCAAGGTATTGGTAGCAGCAGGTTCAGTACTGGCAGCAGGTATAGCACTGGTGGCAGCAGGGGCAGCACATCTGGCAGCAGGTACAGAAATGGTAGTTGCAGGTACAGCACTGGTGGCAGTAGGTACAGCAATGGTGGCTGCAGATACAGCACTGGTGGCAGCAGGGGCAGCACATCTGGAAGCAGGTACAGCAATGGTGGCTGCAAGTACAGCAATGGTGGCACTGGCAGCAGGGACAGTAAGTCTTGCAGCAGGCACAGACAGCTGACCTGCTCTCACTATTACTACCCTTTTCTCCTTCCCTTCCCATTCCCTTTTCTCCCTCTCATCCCTTGGGGTGATTTAGGGGGACTAGACAGCATCCTCCTCACACTCAGTGGACACATAATAATGGTCCTTCCAACTCCTCCTCCTATTGCTCATATTGATAGCCATCACTATGAGCCTCTCTTGCCTCAATTTTAGAAACAATTCACAGTAGAACAGCACAGCTCATCTACCTCGCTCTGTAACTGCTTCTATTGTGTTTCACTTTCTGGAATACATCATGTTTTTATAGCAAAAATGCAAAAACAACATAAATCAAAGGACGGAGACCTTATAGACACTGAAAAATTGGTGGGGAATCTTGTCCAATGGGTGAAAAATGGGGCCATTTTACTCACTGTTTTAAAAGCGAAAAAGTGGACAATAACTTTGTTTTTGCAGAATTTCTCGTGGGAACATGCCAACAACTTTCACCCATCCCAAACTTGCCTGTCCTCCTAAATCTTTTGCTTTGTATATTTGCCTGACTTTCAGGTGCACTGTTCTGCTCTCACATGTTATCTTTTTTTCCCCTTTGCTTCTCCTCTTCACCTCTGCTCTCCTCTTTCTTTTGAGTCACCTATTTAACGGACTCGGAGGCCTTTCCCTGGTCCACTAGTTCTCATATTCGCCTATCTGCTTTTTGCTCCTTCATTACTTTTTTCTTCATCACTTTTCATGGTTGATGGGGGGGGTTAGGAAGACTGTTTTTTTTTTCTCTGACCTGTACCATTGCTTCAGCTCTTGAGTATCCTATCCTGGTTTTCCCTTGGCTCCACGGGGGAGAACTAAATGAATTTGCAGTCAGTATTTTTAACCTCAGCCCTAGGTGCAGCAAAGATTACTCCTATTGTCAACTCCACTCTCTAGCACCACGTGATAGCTTCCTTCTCCAGCATCTCAGTTTGGTTCAGAAGTTCACGTCAGTCTAAAGTTGTAAGTGGGGTGCCACAGAGTTCAGGCCTAGGCCAAATGCTTTTTAATTTGTTTATTAATCTAGTGTCAATTGAGAATAATGTCTCAATCTTTGCAGATGACACTAAACTATGTAATGAAATCCATTCAGAGCAGGATGTGTTTTCTCTGCAGAAAGATTTAGGTAAACTGAGTGAACGGGCAGAAGTGTGGCAGATGAGGTTTAATGTAGATGCATTTGGGTTGTAGAAATGAACATGCTACATGTACACTGAATGGGAAACTATTTGAGGAATCCTCCTTAGAAAAAGATTTAAGAGTACTGATAAATGATAAACTTCACAGCAGTCATTCAGCTGTTGCTTTTAAAAAAGTACAGGAACACTATCTAGCACAGAACAATAGTGATAATTATGACGGTTGGCTTCAAAGCACATAGGATGTTGATTCAGGGAAATATCTGACTGCTATTTGGAGACAGGAAGGATCTTTTTTTGCCCTTTGGGACTTATTTGGAAATAGCTTCAATGGTTTTTTTTTGTTCTTCCTCTGGATCAACAGGGAGTGATATAGCATGGGTTGAACATTTTTAAGCCTCATCAACTATACATTATATTATATACTATATTAGCAAATAAGTTGTCAGGCAATACACTGGAGAATTCTTTAGCATTCATTTGGTTAAATGCCCCATTCAAGCCTATGTAGATCTGTATTATTATGGTGCAGCTGGTTTGCCCTGGAATTAATTCATTTTTATATTTATTCTATGACCTATTCTTGAGACCAGCGAGTAGTGCCAATAGTTGTTTTCATGAAAATAGTCCAGTCCAGTACCTGAGCTGACTGGGTAACACATTTTGGCTCTATAGTTAAATTAAACCTTAACCCTTTGAGTGCCATTGGGGTGCACAATGCATCGAGAAGCAATGCATTGTGTAGCCCTCTGGCACTTAAACGGTTACGTTATGTTGCTTACAGAGATTTTATTTGAAGGGACAGTAATACTTAAATATTACTAATCCCCATATTATAGCTATGGTAAAAAGATTTGATTTGTCCCCAGGTTCCTCTCTCAAACCTTTATGGTTTGAGTGATAACCGAACGCAAAGTTCCCCCCTCTGTCCACCTTCTCTGAAGTCAGCGTTGTATTGACTGCAGGGATATTTGGCCTTATCTGCATCAGGCGGCTTTGCAGCTGAGCCGAGATTGCGTTAGTAAAAAAGAAGGATTTCACTGAAACGGTCTTCTACGTGTGCTTGCAAACCAAGCACATGTAGAAGACCGTTTCAGTGAAATAATTATTTTTTACTAACGCAATCTCGGCTCAGCTGCAGAGCCGCAAGCCTGTCATACGACAGACTTCCCCTGCAGTCAGTACAACCATGGAGTCTCTTTAAATGTATACCATTGAAATAGTTCAGTTCTATTTTTCATTGGTGTTATTACTTTGAACAATAGGCTATGATTAGCAGACCTGGCATTTGAAGAAACCATTTATGAGCAGAATTAATAAAAAAAAATGCACTATGACTGTCATTTGCCAATAAGTTTCTGTTGACTTTCTAAGTACTTTAATAACCCTGCATCCAGGAAAAAAAAAAAAGACATGTTACAGTATATTAATAATCTGTCCGAAGTCTAAAGGTCAAAAAGCTTCTATTTTATATTACCGTTGAAACTGATTTATTATATTATTTCATTGATAAAGACATTTAACCATACCATCCCTGAATTTAACTTATCTTAGTAGTTAGGACAGGGCAACCTTTGGATCATCAGCTGTTGGAGACCACAACTACCATCATTTCCTGACACCTGAAGAGCCAATGGCTGCCTGTCCCTGCTCTACATGCTGCAACTGAAATAGAAACAGGCAATTTTTCTGGGGAAAAGTACTGGTACTGTATAAGATCTAATTTTTTTGGAGGGGGTTAGAATATGGGGTAATACATAAATTATTATTTTTAATAAAATAAAGGTTGGTAAAAATACTGCCACAAGAAAAGCCATGAATATGAAAAATTATGTAATTTCTAAATTAGAAAGGACAGATTTCAGGTGGATCTCTCTGTCTGCTAGATGTGCCTCCAAAACAGAAATCTCCAATAGGTTAAGATATTATCTACAACACAATTAGGAGACAACATGAAAATAAATTAAAACTTGCAAGTTTATTATACAGTAATACACAATTGATTAACCAATTGTTTACTGGTATTAATATAGGTTTGCAGTGTGCTATTCTTTATCCTTAACATATATTCCAATAACATTGACAAAGAACACATCATTTTAGGAATACACTGCACACAACTTGTAGAGCCAACACGAAACTGGTGCAACAAGAAAATGTAGAGTATTAAGCAAATTAAATAGGTGTGTTGCTTATGAATCCAAACATACATTTTGCCAAGTCAAACAAAGATAGAATTACTTTAACACTTCACAGTGCCCTTATATGGAAAATAGAGGTGCATTGTATTTTAAAACTGCATAGTATTAACAGGAAGAACAAACAAAGCAATATGGGGGTAGGGGATAAAATGTAAAAAGATCATTGCTAACAATTTTGTAGCTTTCATGATTTAGACCTGACATATTTATATATAAATTGCCAGATACAGCAGTTAATTAGATGGCTGCATGGCATGATGTAATTAGATCAAAATGATTAATACATTTTCAGTTTATAGTCAGGTTTCATGTAACCTGTGGGTACTTATTATTTGAATAGAAACCCACCATTTTAAAGCCTCAACGACCTATAAACAGGTCAGAGAAGGAAACATATCCATTTTAATATGCAAATTACATAGATACAAAGAAGATGCAACACAGCTATACATTTGACACTACACTTTTAAAGGAAAATTTACACACAAAAAAAAATGCATAAAATAGCAATTTCCATCTTCCCTCGCAATTCCTGCAAAAAAATTGTTTTCCACATATTTTTGCTATATTCTTTGCAATGGAATCAATTACAAGAATTACGCCCCCCCCCCACCCACACTTGAAATGTTCCCAGTGTATCTGTCACTGTTTGGCTGAACTGCTCTAACATTCTGCTGTTGTATACCACTGCCTTTCCTTCCCTGTGTCAGGCTGACTCAGCTAGTGATTAACAAACTGTCTTTGTTTCCATGGTTACTCCCTGACTGCTATCAGCAAACCCCTTCCAGGTTATTTAAAGCAGCTTCTACCACTTCTTGGATTTGTACTTTGCCTGGGTCTGACACCCAGTAAAGACCAGATCACCACCACTTCCTTCTCTTCTACCTTCTGAGCTCCTTATCTCTTGACTTTCCAGTACTCGCATTCCAAATAGAAAAGAGCAATATCCAAAGAGCAGGGAAGGGGTAGAACAGTGCACAACAGTTAGAATCAAATATATTTATTGAAATACAATATATATAAAAACAAAGTAGAAAACAGAACACAGTGGGAGAGTGAAAGGAGTAGGAAGTATTAGTGAACTGGTAGTCCATAAACTGACTGCCGCCATGGTTACTGCAGAGTGCACAATAAATTAATTATGATCCTTTTCCTCTCCTCTCCTTCTATTCCAATGCAAGCACATTGAATCTATAGTAGGTCCTGACAAGGCAACCCAGATAGACAGAGGCGTTCCAGGAGCGGAAGAAGCAGGCAGCGAATGCCAGAATGCCGCCCGCTGCTCCTATTTCATGGCTGCCTGGACTCCAGAGGGGGGATCCTGGTTATCAAGGTGAGGTTTAAAGTTTTTGAAGTATTGCAGCACAGAGGAAGAGGACGGTGAGTGCGGGAATGCCACCCGCTGAAGTTCAGAGGGTCTGATTGCGGAAAGGAGGACAGCCAAGTAGGGGGTGCGCATTATACATAGGAAATAACTTTTTCCAAAACTTTTGGGTATAATTTGCACCTGCCTATTATACACAGGTGCGTATTATACCTGAGATTTTACGGTAATTGATTACACCATCAACATATCAGCGGTACCACAACTAGCAGCAGTAGAAGGTTTCCTAGAAGTTCCTGGGGCACATAATATGGTGCTGTTGCTATGTCAGAGTGTGTGCCAAGATTTTACAGACACCCATGGTTCCTTCTATGTTTCTGCACATGCAGAACTTGAACAAGAATGACTCAGAGTTTGTTGGAGCACATTACAAGAGTCAGAGTGCCCACACCTGCCACTTGTTAAAGTAAAAAAGTTACACAGTTATTCCACTACATACGGTCAACCAACACTTATTGGGTTCTTAGAAAAGAGACAAAACCTACACAAAAATAATATAAAAAGTACACCTGTGGAATAGTAAACTTGCCAAAATGTTGGCAGTTGACATGCTGAATTACTCTTTTGTTGAAAACAGAGGTTTTAGTAAGAGTCATGTGTTGCACCCTGTTGGTGTATCCCGAGCTGCAATTATTATTCAATGAGGACTACCAGAGTTGCACAAGCAAGTGGATAGTGTTAAGAGCAAAGGACAAAGCCTGTGTCACACCTGCTGAATTTTCACGTTTTCACCCTACACCCTCCATGTCTTTTGTTGGACTCCTAATCTATCCTAATTTTTGAATCATGCATACTATTTTTTTTTACTGCTCAGACAGTACTGTCACTGCCTGATTATTCGAGTTTGTTTGTTGTTACACCAGATTTTTTTGCAATTCAACCTTGTCTTGTGCATTTTTAGATTGTCCTCCCAGTTCTTTGTTCCTTGCCTTACATTTACTGACTATGGATTCTGCTTATCTCTGATACCCCTTACATTCCAGGTGATCTTGGTTTGCTTGACTATTCTTCTGCTCGACTCCTTTTCACAGAGGACAGGTACATTCGTATCTTGGGCCTTTGGGCCTAGGAGATTTATTAAACTCACTATTTTCTGGTATTTCCCTGTTCAGTCTCTGACTTTGTGGTTACCAGCTTACACCCTACCTGTCTTGGTGACATCTGGCAGACTTCACTCAACAGTGTGTTTCCACTGCAGGTCAAGTCGAAGCTGGGAGTGTCACATCTCTCTGCTGTCCAATCTCTCTGTGTTAACAGGGTGTTCAACTATATTTGGTCTCATGGTGTAGGAGTTTGTGAGAGTGAGTCGTTACTATCCTTCTGGTTGATCAGTTACACTCATTTGGTTATCCCTGTACAACTTGGAGTACAAATCGTTTGCAAGTCAAATAGTTGCATATCGATCCCTAGGTGTCATTTGTGATCAGCTCTATATCATCTATGGGGATAACAAGAATCTGTCAATCCTAGGTAGTACATCCACTGATTTTTTTTGTACTTGTTTCGACTGCTAGTCACAGGTTATTTCCCTTTATCCTTGTCAGATATTCTTTGACTCCCACTCATAGATTTTCTCTTTTTCTGACATTGACTCCATGCTATACTTGGTGAGAAAGTGTAACAGTTTGTTTGACACACAGACACAGTGGTTTAGGATAAAACACAGTTTTATTGAAAAAAAAACAGTAATACAATATCCCTCACAGGTCCTGTAGTAACTTATCAGAATAATACAGACACAAGATAGGTTACTATACATATGCCTACACAGGTCCAGTATAACCATAGAGTTCATAACAAAATATACTGACACAGGCCAGGCAGAATACAAAGGATTCCCAGGGTATCTGTAATGCATGGGTTAATGGCCTTCAGCTAGTGTAAACAGTCCCATGTGAAGAGAGGTTTGTGAAGGAGCTCACTGCATAGAGAGCTTAAGGATGAGTAACGTCCAGTAATAGGTTAGCAGACAAACGTGAACTACCTGAGCAGTATCAGAGACTGAGCAACATAGAACACTGCCGTAGCAGTAACGGAGACCAGGCAACTAGTATTCTGCTGTAGGAGTAAATGGAGATAGGCCACTTGCACAATGCCGTAGCAGTAACGGAGACTAGGCCACTTGCACTCTGCAGGAGCAGTAACGGAGACAAGGCCACTTGCACAATGCCGTAGCAGTAACGGAGACTAGGCCAATTACACTCCGCAGGAGTAGTAACAGAGACTAGGCCACTTGCAGTCTGCAGGAGCAGTAACGGAGACAAGGCCACTTGCACACTGCCGTAGTAGTAACGGCGACTAGGCCACTTGCACTCTGCAGGAGCAGTAACGGAGACTAGGCCACTTGCACAGTGCCGTAGCAATAACGGAGACACACAACTGAGCACTGTCGTGACAGGAACGGACTGAGCAACTCGCCCTGAGGTCGCAACCATCCTGGAGTGTCACGAATGCCTAACCAATAGGAATGTCGCCAAGGCGACACAGAGGCAGCCAGAACAGGAATGTCAGCCAAGCCGGGTCGATTCACGGAGCAGGAACGTCAGCCAAACCGGGTCGGTACACGAAGCAGGAACGTCAGCCAAGCCGGGTCGGTTCACAGGCAGGAGACGAGATGCAGAGTAGTCAGGCAGGGTCGATACACAGGGAATACTGAGAGCAGAAACAAGCACTGGTACAGGAACACCAGGAAAGGGCACCGGAGAGGTGCCAGAACCCAGCATATAAAGGCCATACTGGGCGGGACAAGCACAGTATGGCCAATAGGAGTAAAGCAAAATGTAGACTGACAGAATGTCGCAAGAGGAAGCATGGGCACCGTGATAGAAAGAATCTGTTGGTGTTCCTGTCTACTGCACTGAAATCCTTTCACCTAGAAGTCTGAGTGTACGGTCCATCCTATTTCCCATCCTGTTCAGGGTCCTGGCTCAAGTAGGATCAGTCATTTGGCTTTGTGGCCAGCACCTTTAAGCCAGCCTCATCCACAGCAAGGGATTAGGGTGACCATCAATACTACTAAGTCTTGATCCCTAGCATTGCACCCAAGCTTCTGTCTCAGACTCCTTAGGTCAGTGTGACAGCCCGTTAACATTTTTTTCAAGGCATATATTGCTGTAGTTGTACTGAGGTGGGAAATATTGCTGCCATAGAAAGCATAGAAGAAAAATGTGCTCGAAGGAAATGTATTGGCATTAGAGAAAAGAAGGACATTTTAACAGGAATTTACTAGTTTTCTATGAAAAATTCAGCGGATATATTTTTTTTTTAACTTTTCACCCATTCCTAGTTAGTAGTGAATGGATTCTCAGTCAACTTCCATGAGACCGATCAGAGATTATTAATTTGTCTTGTCACACTTTCATTTTGTTTTATCTAATTATTTAGAAGATTCAATGAGTAAAACAGTGAGGTGTGCTGTCAATATGAAAATGAATAATTCATTGCTGCCCAAGACATCCAGGCATCCTTACAATATATAGTGTTCAATATACAACTTGAAAGCTATGTACATGAATCATACCTAAAACAAATGATTAGCTAAATGCTAAAAATGTGTCCAGCATGCAGGGTAAAAAAAGTCCTAGGCTTCTGACATTGAAGTATAAAGATTAAACTCTGGTGGCTAAGGTAGTTAATTGTAGCAGATATGTAATAATTGCTTTTTTAATCTGATGTTTTTGTTTATAGCAGTCTTGTTTTAGGACAGCTCAAACTACGTGTATAATTTGGATGTAACAGATAACTTAAAAGGTAATCAAAGTCCCAAGACTCAAAGTGTTAAAAAAAATTATTTATATAGAAAGTTTAAAGAAGTGTTGGTGGATCATTTGGTAAATACCTATAATTGATTTTTTGGAAGTGGGGGGGGGGAAATCTTCCACAGGAACTTTTGCGAAAAACAATTTCTCCTACATTAAAAACAGGAAAGGATGGTATGAAGTTAACTAATTATAGGCCTATATCACTGATAAATATGGACATTAAGATATATTCAGCTGTAATTGTGGAACGGATTAAGAATATCATCCTTCAGTTAGTTCACCAGTATCAAATAGGTTTTGTTCAAGGACTATTGGAGTGTAAGAATATGCAAAAGCTAATTACTTTTCTGGATTATGCTGGAAATAAGAAAAATTTCCCTTTTGGCTCTGCCATTAGATGCCAATAAGGCTTTTGACGAAGTCATTTTTAAAGGGATAGTAATACTTCGTTTTAACTTTATTTTATTTTGTAGGCATTAAAAAAACATGAAGAATGATATGTCTTGTCTCTCAAACCTTTATGGTTTCAGAGATATTCACAAACAAAGTATCCCCCCCCTGTTCAACTAGATCAGAAGGAAGGTGCCCAGGTAGACTGCAGAGAGGGACAATCTTCAATTAAGATAATGGAAAAAGCTGAAAAACTTGTCAAGGGGGGGGGAAGGGCTTTCATTGTTTTCATACAAAGAAAATTGTCCCCTTCTGTTATCTGTCCTATCATACAACCTGATCCACATCTGAGAAGAGATGGCTTACACTAGGTAAAAGGGGCGGGGAGGGGAACTTTGCTTGTGAATATCTCCTAAACCATAAAGGATTGAGAGATAAGACTTATATCATTCTTAATGTTTTTTTTAATGCCTACAAAATAAAATAAAGTTAAAACGAAGTATTACTATCCCTTTAAGTCAGATTTTGGATAGGTTTGGCTTTGTTGGACCTATAAAATCAGCTATAATTACACTATACTCTGACCCTGTAGCAAGAACAGTAGGCCAGGGCATAGTTGCAGATTGATTTAAGATTAAAAATGGGGCCAGGCAAGGCTGTCCACTTGCTCCTATTTTATATACATTGACTTTAGAACCACTGGTGCCTAGTATTAGCAAAAATAAAAGGTATCAGAGGGGTTAAGATAGACAATAGGAAATATACAATTAGTCTGTATGCAGATGATGTCATATTAACATAGTTGGATTCATCAAATTTCTTAAAAAATTTGACACAAGAGATAGATAATTATGCTAGGGTTTCTAATAAGTTGAATATGAGAAAATCGCAAGTGACGGAGCTCAATATTGATAGGAAGATGAGTGATAAACTAATGAAGGAGTATTAATTTGAGTGGGCCCCATTAGGGTTTAATTAACTTGGTATACATATCACTCAGGTGGGAGATTTGATAGAGAAAAATTTTGAGGTTGATACTAATGAGAAATTGTTAAGAGATTGGAAAAACACAGATGTCTTGGTTGGGTAGAGTCAATGTAGTTAAGGCTTATGTGTTACCTAAATTGACCTATTTATTTAGAATGGTTTAACTGAATATTCCATTGAGTAAACTTAAACTTTTTATATGTCATATATTTGTGGCCATGGGAGGTCAAGAATCTCTAGCGTTCATCTTATTAAAAGTGTTAAAAAAGGTGGGCTTGCAGTACCAAATTTGATAAGATATTTTGAAGCAAATAGTTTGTTTCATATTAGGAAGTGGTAAGGAATATTATCTATGGAAGAACCCTGGTATGAAATCAAATCCCATTTTGAGGATTAAAGATTTGTTGCATCTTTTTTGGTCTACCCAAAGAGTTCATGAAGAGAAAATGAAGGTGATAGATACTGAGCATATTGCAGTTGTACTAAAGATTTGGATTAGATTTAAAAAAATAATAAACTGATTGATAAAATTATAATACAGTCACCACTGTATGCATTGGAGATGAATGTGAAAAGTCTTGATTTAAAAATTGGTTAAGAAGGACGCCGCTTAAGATTATGGAAGGAAATCAGATTAAATCCTCTCAATTAGAACAGGAATGATGAGATTGGTACGTTATTTGAAAAGGGATATATATTTAATTACTAAATGTTATAAGGTGGTTAATTACACAGAGACTGAAAACAAGCCAAAAGCATGGATCAATTGGGAAAATGATACTGAAGATATAATTAATATAGATCAATGGTATAGATCATTAGAGGAAGTTAGGAGAACAACACATCATTTAAAAATTATCAAATTACATTAAAAAATAATTAAATTAATGGCACTTGATTACAAAAATAATGAATAAGATTAACCCCAAGTTTTCTAGTTTGTGTTGGAGATGCAAGCTACAGGAGGGTATGTCTTAACAAAATTATTGGGATTGCCCTAGAATTAAGCCATTGAGGGCTAAAGTACTTCAGGAAAGTGTCTAAAATTATAGGAGAATAGGTTTCTGTATCATTTGCTCTGTTCCATTTTGGAATGCATAATTTACCCTTCTACAAAAGATGCCAAATAGTTCAAATACTGTTAGCTACCAAAATAGTTTTATCAAGATTTTGAAAAAAAAAAAAAAGATGTTCCATCTTTTGTAATCAAATTTGGTATCAATATAGAATGGAGAAAGGGGTTGCTTTCCGCATAGGCAATAGCACTAATTTCGATAAGAGATGGAGTTTCTGGATAAGAACTCATACTATAGATGGAGATTAAAGTGGACCCTGATCGTTCAATTCTCATAATGACTCATATTATAGTTATATAGAATATTTTTAATATCCCCCTCCTTCTGGTAGTAGGATCAAGTATTTTGTTAGTGGAATATAGTCATATCTAACCCTCCAGCCATGATGTTTGTTGTATGTCTTAGCTGTATGTAATTATGTTATATGGATGAGTTGATATTATGAGCAATACATTTAGGAGGAATTAATTGTATTTTAAGTTATGTATTTGGTTTTTAAATAATGATTAAAAAAAAAAAAAAAGTCTTTAATGGGTAATCATATGTCATCTAATTGTGACATTAAGGCCTCATTCATATTCGAGAATTAAAGGCAGATTTTTGTAACTCTGTATTTATCACTAGTGAATTGAAATCATATGGCACAGCTAAGTCCTCAGTGTAGACATGTTCACATTAGCGATGTGGATTTTGTGATGCCACCTCAACATCCAATGAATGACCAACCCACATAGGTGTCTATCTATGTGACAACCACAATCCATTAGATGCAGGACTGCAGGGAGTAAGAGGACGTTGCAGATAATTAAACTTAATTTTTTTTTTTATATTTCAAATGTACTGTATCATAACACACATCACCAGTGAAAATGTTGTCTAATTCTAAGGAATTTGCATTGTAAGGTTTGAGAATGAGACCTGTTGCATAACATTAATTATATTCAATTTGTAATTATTAAAGTTAAGAGTTTAAACTACATTTCTTCTATTAGTCCGTTTATCAAAACAGTAAGTATAATAAACACAGCAATTAAACATGAAAGTAAAACCTACTAATTATTTTCATCTTAGGGCTGGATAAAAGTATTCTTAGCATAAGGGTAGAATCAAATGGAAAACAAAAGCATATAACAAATAACCAAAAAATAACATGTTAAGAATAATTGCAGCTTTTGGGCATGTTTTATCTGGGTGCCGTTTATAAACAGCACTCGTCCTTTAACTCGTATGCTGGCAATGTGCCCATTAATGATACTTGGCTGCAAAACAGCCAAGGATTCTTTTTACTATAGATGAGGCATATCAAACATGAAACCCATGGGACACATGCAGCCTCCTACTTCTTAACCTGCATCCCTCCATATAAAGAACATTTTTGAACAGCCTGTGGTCCAGTATCGTCCAAAACCCTCCTTACCACAGGCTAGGGTTGCCACTTCTCCAGTTTTCTGGCTTCTGTCTGTGTTTTATTGATCCTGAAATCCAGACAAAATAATTTGCAGGCTGCTGGAATGATCCATAGGCAAAAGCATTATTGAAGTGGCTAGATTCTAGTGAACTGAATGACCTTTGCTGACAAAACCAGTTAGTTGCGTGACTGCAGTGTGTTGACAGGTGAAGGGTTCAAGAGACAAAGCTACAAGTCAGAGAAGGTCATTTTGGGCTTTGCGGATGCAAATGAACTGGTCAAACAATATGGTTTGTCAACCCATATGAGTGGAGTACTATTTTATTTAGACTGGCAGTAGGATTTGAATACACTAGGAAATCTCATGTTGAACAGTTTTATTGCCTTTGAAGCTGAAAAAAAAAAGGAAAAAAAATGTCTTATAGCGCCATATTCTAGAAATAGTTATGCATGCTAACATAGGGGTAGAAAGACAGTGGCTAGTTGTATATTTTCTAAAACGTGTATGCTTTATCAATCTTTTCTTTACTTCTCTCATTGTTAAAACCATTTTAGTAAAGGCCAGCCAAAGTTGAAAACTGAAAGTTGTAGTTGACGTAGTTTTGTACATTTTGCAGCCCCTACAGTATGTCAGCTCCTAGCACCTTGCTGATGGTCTATGCTAGTGTAAAGAGCCGTGACATCTATCGTAGCCCATATGCAATCCATGTCCCATATAATGTAGTCCAATAGATATAGGATATGCTTAGTGCCTATAATATAAGATTTTAATTGGACCACATATTTCTGCAAATATTGTGAAATAGAGACGTAATGCTCCCCAAACTAGCTGTAATAGGCCTACCCAGGAGATCTATTAAAGATCTGTGTATTTTCGGCACTTGATAAAAATATGGAATCTTTGTTGTTTATTATTCCATCCTTTTGTGTGTGTATAAGAATCTGTACTAGTTTTTGTTGGTATAAGACAGTAGGGTTACTGTCCAATACTTGGCAAGTATTTTTGACCCCCAAAAGTCTTTTAACTTCTAGTTCATAGTCCACTCTGTTAAGAATGACCAGGGCACCTCCCTTATCTGCCTCTTTGATGTGGATATCTGGATTATCCCTGAGTTGCTTCAAGGCTTTCCATTCCTCTTTGCTGAGGTTCTACCTGATAGGGATTTTATTTTTATTGTATTTTGCTTATACAGCAGTGTATGCACTGAATGATTTTATGGATGTTTTTTATATGTAATAAACTATATATGTGTATATTTTGATAGATATTGTTTGGATTTTTGTGTCTTTGTCTTCCAGACTGATCTTCTATATGGAGTTTACCACTGTATGGTTTTCCCATTTTCTCGACAGGTCAGTTACAAGCGATATTGTTAGAGTGTGTGACCTGTGGGTGCAGTGGGAACAGTGGATAGGGTGTTAAGGAGCTTATTTATAACCTTATTATATGCATATTTTTATATATAAATATATTGTTTACTTATTTTAGATTTTTTAGCGCTCTCCTGGGTTCTTTTTTCTTTTGATATTTTTGTATATCAAATATTCAGGACTTTTTTTTTAAAAAATGTAAACTTTCACAAATAAACATAAATGTTTTTGATATATTGCGGGAGGCAACATGAAAAGCTTAATTCATTCTGCAACAAAAAGGATATATAATTTTCCTTATGCAACTAGAATGTTACCTACAGGATGAAGTGCAAAAATGCTGAAAATGAGAGAGAGAAGATTCTAGTTATACAATGAAAATTATATATTGTTTTAAGAAAAAAGATTCATTAGTCATTCATTATTATATTCATTAACTTCTATTCTTCCGAGTAAAAATTATACCCCATTGGTATGAATGAACATACTGTAGAGAGTGCTAGAAACACAAATCTAAAACTACTCTCATTTTTCTATAATTTTTCAAATATGACTTGCCTATACTAAAATGGTTCTAACAACTAGAGTAATTAATTAAAGGTAGACAAAGCATGCCATTTTGGAAAGGACACAACCCACTGCACCAAATGAGGGGTCACTTTCCTTTCTATCTCTGACCTGGTTAAAAAAATATTTCCAGAAAATGCACTAAAGGAAAAAAGAAGTAGATTTTATATTTCGACCCCTTCAAAGTTACTGAAATATTTGAAAACTATAGCATTTCTTACTGCATTCAATAGCTACTGATCTTATAAGGAAATTGCTTTGGCACCCCATTGGTGTTAGTGGGCATACTGTTGTGGATGCCCAGTTAACAAAACTAAAACCAATTGCAATCTCTCATTTATCTTATATTTTTCAAAAATGATCACCTGTACTAAAATGGTCGCTAAAGGAATGAAGAACATTAAACAACAGATACCATCTTAGAATGTAGAAAACAAGTCACATACAATGAGGGATCACTTGCCTCTCTACACAAAGGTGAGCTTGGACAACTATTTCCAGAGCTTGATGTGAAAAACCAATTCTTTTTTAAATTGTTATGACACCAAAGATAGTAACATAGTAATTTAGGTTGAAAAAAAGACTTGCGTCCATCCAGTCCAACCCTTTTCCTATTCCTGTTTACCATCGTTGATCCAAAAGAAGGCAAAAAAAACCCTCAATACAGTAATTTCAAATTCTGCCTTGAATGGGGGGGAAAAATTCCTTCTTGATTCCAAACAGCAATCAGATTTCACCTTGGATCAACAAGCACTAACTAAATATTAATGCTGATACTAACGTACATAGCCCTCTATGTTTTGCTCTTTTAAATAAGATAAGCAAATTTGCTTAAATGGGATAGCTGGGGAACCCGCCGCATCATCTTTGATATTAATGATGTCAGTAGGCCTTCCTGGTCCTCCCACTCAACCCAGAAGTTCATAGAATACCGAGTTGGTGGAGGGAGGCAATGTAGATGCATGATGAGATAGATTATCAATATCAGGCAGGCACCAATTAGTCCCAATGAACCATGAAATCAGGTGCAATTAATTAAAAATATATAAAACAAAATGGAGTTATGGTGGGAATTTGCCAAGCCTGTATCTGACACTGGCTTGACCGTGCTAGTACACATGTTCAAGTCTGTGTCTGATATGAGATTGGTGTTAACACTTACAATGTCAACAAGCCCCAAACACTTCCCCAGTAGCATACACAAGGAAAAAGAGTAAAGGTATGTAAATATCCTCTTTGTTTTACTTTATGTATTACAAGACAATTTGCAGAGGAAAGGAATGCCCTGCCCATTGCCCCTGTGGCACAAGTGGCATTAAAGGTGATCCTTTTAGACATAAGTAGTTTAATAAATTGCATTTGGGGAAGAGTAGGACTAAAACAATGATTTCAGTGTATAATAATATTAGTGCATCTCCCCCATTTATCTTCATATATAAGATGATTGATGTGTCGTATTACAAAAAGTGAACTGAAGAAGGATTAGCTATATAACCTGTATTGCATCATGTTAAGTTGTAAGCTTACATTTTGGTGTAGCTTAATTTAGTAAAGAAATTATTTGCCTACATTACTATTAACCATAATGTTGACAGTATAACTCTCACTGGGAGATTTGTACAACTTAGCTAGCACAGCACCATTGGTGTTTGCCCCCAAAAGTCAATGGATGCACTAGGGGGTATGCAGTATAGCTTGTAATTGCTTTAGTTAATGCCAGCACACACTCATCCATCACTGAGACTTTAATACCAGCGAGTCATTTACACTTGCCTTATTGCATGCACAGGAACTTGACAAACTTATGGCAATTTCCTCTGTGTTTTTCTAGTGCATCACGTACAAGGCACAGAGTAAAATAATGCTCAGAAACACCCATACACTTCCCTCCTGACACAAATAGCATCAAGGGGAGGATTTCAGACATGAGTAGCTTAGTAAATTGGCATTAGGCAGGAGAAGGATTGTCAAGAATTATATTTGCACAACACACCTAGATGATTTAACTCCAGTACAATGTGTAGAAAAAAAAACAATGCACTAACCAAAGAATAAATGTTTATCTGTAAAGGTCATACCTGGGAACTCTCCCGATCAGCCCCAGAGATTCAGATTGATGTACGGGTCTCTGGAGACAGAGATTGATTCTCCATCTTGGTGAGTTTTTTGGTAACCCCCACACTTTCCATCACTTTCAGCCCACCCCACCCCATTCTGTCCACTTCCCCCCCTCCCCATGGCAAACTTCTTCTTTAGACCACCCACCCATGCCAGGCTATTAAGCACCACCCACAGTTTGATGCTAAATGTATCATTTGGATAATCCCATCCTCAGCTCTACAGTGTTTCTCTGGGAACTTGGAACAAGAAAGCTCCCAGTTATGGGAATTGTGTTTTTCTTGCTTGGTCAGACTGGTCCAAATACTTACACCCACATTATATAAACCTTCTACTGAAAGACATTTCAGATCACATGATTTAAATGTATAGCTAAAGTAGCAAACCTGGAATATAACCCCTTGGATGCTATACCAATGCACGGACACTGTTAGCATTCAAAGGGTTAAATAATATCTTAGGACAAAGAGCTGTATTTTTTCACAAGTAAAGAAATCCTATTAAAAATATCAATAAGATTATTATGCTTTTGATAAAACAGATGATAGTATAATTGCTGTATCATTGCTGAGGCTCCAGTCCCTGCGATAAGGTAGATAAAAATCACAAGACAATGACATGCTGATGAAAACACACATACATTCTATTTCATGCCAGTAGATTAAGTTTGTGCAATCATAGAATATTAATATACAGCATGCGAATAGCAAATTAATGTCTACTTATATAATAAATTTACACACTCAGATTTATACTGTGGGCCTTATGTATAAAATGGACTAGTACAGTTCTGGGGCAAACCAACTGCACCATAAGGGACACATACAATTCCAGAGACTGTTATTGGCTTAAATGGGGCTTTTTTACCCCTTGAATGCTAGAGAGGTCTCCAAAGCATTACAAAGCAATAACTATTAAAGAGATCTTCAACGCAAGGGGTTAAAAGTCCCATTACTTTAACCGGAATCTTTATTTGTCCCCTGTGATGAAGTTGGTTTGCCAAAAAAACACATTACGTTACTTTCATGCACACAGCTCAGCTTGTTGTATTCAAAATATTACCTGCATAAATTACCTTTTAAAGACCAGATGGGTGTGAAAAGCATTGTGAAACAACACATTACATTAGGTGGACCAGACCTCAACTTTAACCGGGGATGCATAGGAAAAATGCATACTGCAGGACTGCTTTGATTTCAGTGAAATACTGAAATATGGCTATTTCTTATATGTCCCCGGTTAAAGGTAAAATCTGTTCCGCCTACATTACATACTTCTCTCTTGTCCGTAAAAGGTTATTGCTATTAAGCAATAGAAAGCTATTTGTATTTGATCTCAGTTGAACTGTTTAGCTGGTTATATGTGATTTACAATTTGATTAAAAATAAAACCAACTTACCCATACAAAACATTCAGGACTACTGAAGCCTTGTTTTGAGGTGAGGAGGTGCTAATTAAAGGCACACTTTATCAGAGCACAGGCACCTTCAGATAAAAATCAATAGATATTTAAAAGGGCAGACAGACAGAAAATAGAAACAAATTTTGAGGGCACATAAGAACCAATTTGCTTATCCAGTCTGTCCCTATCTTTAAAACATGCTAATTTATATAAATAAAATGTATTTTTAATGCAAATAAAATAAATGCATAGTGTGTCTTAAGTTATACACTGGAAAAAGCAACAAAGAACACATGACAACATATAAAATCATAATGAAGGAATAATCAGCTTTTTTTTATGGAAAACTGCATACTCACTGTCCAGTTAAAACTGTGCACTTCCGTCACTAAACTCACATCTGGAATAAATAATGCAAAAGGAAGCAGTTAATTACACCACAACTGAATCCAAGGGAAGTGATGTAAACAAGCACACTCATTTGGGATAGAAATTCTTGACAGAATGATTAACAAATCAAATTTCCTGTTAAACTTGTTTGCACAAAAGCTTATTCTACTGTAGGTCCCACTGGGTTTTTTACTGCTACTTAAAAATTTACACATTTCAAATACATCTTTATAATTTACCCTTTCAGCACCAGAATTGTGCAACACTTATATCTGCAATATTTTTTTCTTATTTTACTCAAGGGCTTCAAATGTATTAAATACATGCTTAGACTGGGTCTATTGTAGCATGAGTTCTAACTCTTTGAGTGTATGAGAGGTCCGCAATGCTTTGCTTTCCAATGCATGTCCCCCCTCAGACACTGAAAGGGTTAACCACTTGAATGTTTCAGAGGTCTCCAGTAGAATACAAATCAAAACATTCAAGGGATTAACCGTTTGAATGTCAGAGTGTTATCATGCATAGGAATGCGTTGGATACCTCTCTGTCTGTCAATGAGTTAAGCAGTCTTAAAAATAAAAACATAAGGAAAATGTTTTATTGTGAGGTATAAATATAAGCTACAAGAAAGCATATAGGAATCAGTATTTCATTATCTGCTGGCATTATATAAAACAGTTTCCATGACACATCATTTGACATCGTATTTTATAAATAAGTCTATGACGGGCATACATGATAGTATATATATATATAAATATATATATATATATATATATATATATATATATATATATATATAGAGAGAGAGAGAGAGATCCAATATGAAAGCACTCTCTCCATAAGACCAATATGCCCAAGTTCACAATCCCTTGTGTGATTTACAACAAATAAAGAGATGGGGCAGCACCCGTGGGTCTTGTTTAACAAGGATTTATTGAACACAAGAGTAAAAAGTTCGGTCAACATTTCAGTCCCCATCGCGGACCTTTATCAAATCCGCAATAGGGACCGAAACGTTGACCAAATTTTAGACTCTTGTGTTCAATAAATCCTTGTTACACATATATATAATACTAGTTTTAAAGCACGTGTGCACAGGCTACAGTGCCACCCAGCAACCTCGTCTGGTGGCTGGAGCCTCTCTTCTCACTGGCGGTGCTGCAGTCATGCGCAGTACTGACTGCCCGTACGTGTCGTGACTGATAAGGAGCGGGACGCTCCAAATTCAGACTGCAGTTCTCTCTGCACAGAGAGGACTCCGGTCTGAATTAATAGCTCCCTGCTCCATATCAGCCATGGCAAGTTCGGGCAGTCAGTACTGTGCATGACTGCAGAGCGGGCAGTCTCTACTGCACATGACTGCAGTGCAACCAGCAGTCTCTACTGTGCATGACGGCTTCTGACAAACATCCTAGTGAATTATAATATAGGATATACATAAGTATGCAATGCATTGACTTGGTCCAGAAGTATTGTTTTATATTGTTATGGTTGCTCTTTGTGACCACTTCTAACATTTTTCATATAGTGTGAAAATATGATGTGAAGGGTGGGTGGTGATAGACTATTATATTTGAGCACAATGTATCATTGTTTTCCCAATGTGAGCATTCTTTTCCTCTGTGTCTAATCCACTGCAATAGACTGTGGGTATTAACTCTGTCTCCTAGCTGGTAGGACCAATCAAATTATAAAAGCATCTGTTCAACCTCCCTATTCCAGTTAATTTGGTCCTACCAAGCTGGTGAACGGAGGCAGTTTGCCTCTCTCTCTATCTTTTTTATTGTTTTTACATTGCTATGCAGTTTGCCTTAAAAACAGCTAGCATTACTTATGCTCATCTTGTGGCATGGATCAGATGACTGCTTCTGCTACAGCCAAACTGGAAGTTCAGCTGCATGCATTTCATTGCTAGAATGCATACACTATAAAGCAGCACAAAAGCAAAAAAACGGGGACACCGTCTGGTGGCTCTGTAAGTAATTTTACTTTACCTTTTATTGTATGTGGTTTTTGCCACCAGATATACAAATTTATAGATTCTATATACTGATATACTTTCATCTGCTCCTGTTCAGTGGATGGTAAGGGGATAAGCAAGTATCAATTGCTGAAACTCCTAAGTAAAAAAAAATATGTGCTTAAACCAAGGTTTGCACTTGGTATGACATGAGTTGCCTCCAACAGATCCTGCTCAACTCTCTTGTAATTGGTATGAGATATATTGTTGGAAGTGGGATCCTATCTCAGATTAAGAGAATGGCTGACTACGTCAATGCAGGAATAAATTAGATTAGGCAACGGGCATCTGTCCTTGTTGAAGGTCCATCCTGTTTGCCTGAGGAGGAAGATGAAGGAAGTCCAATTGATCTAGTTAGCTATCTCCTCTGCTGAGGAAAGGGGGATAACAGGTAATCTAGGAAATTGTACAGATAAACTTAAAGGATTATCAAAGTCATAAAAAGACCCTGGGTCTATCTGAGACCCGAAAGATTTTAGTATTGATATAGACCTCATTGGATTCAAACAGACAGCCCCCTTTAATTCCGGTTCACAGCTTCAGACAGGGGGTCATTTATGCTACAGAACAGAGAGACTACAGGTCTACATTGTCCTGAATATTTTTCAGCAGATATATCCATTTTTTGATGACGATACAGCAATTTAGATGGTCCTGCACAAGGTAGATGCAGCTGTTACACAGATTTCCTTCAGGACCACTGTACTGCTTGAAGTCAGAACAGTTTGCGACCATAGGGCAAATATGAAATCAGCTACTAATATGATATTCATGTTCCCGCATTTTGCTCATAGAGTTGTCCTAATTTGGAACCAAATTAGAATCCTTTGAGTCAAGATTTTGTTTATTAAAAGTAATTATCTTACTTTAAAGATGCAGTATATTTCTCAGGTAACTCGACAGAGGACAATTTCAGGCTCTTAGCAAGATCATCTGCCTTTTCTCTCACTGTGAGAAGAGCGATATGGATCCAAAGTGCTATGGACTGGGAAGTAAATACAAACAGTCAAAACAAAGTAAGGTAGTTGAGGAGGTTGATAACACAGGCATCCAAGTTCAGCCCATGCCAGTTAACCCCTGTTAATATTTAGGAAGGGTGCATGCCAACTCTCCAGATCTAGAAACAGTAGAGATTTCCAGAGAAACAAGACTGGCCCTGTGTCCTCCAGTTGGGACGGACAGAAGCTCTTTTAAGGATTCTTGAAAGGCAATTCACCCAAACAGATGTGTCTTACAGATCTTGGAGATTGGGGGTGCTTTGAAGTTTCAAAGGAAGAAAAGATATGATGTCTGCTATTCAGCATCTTCTTTAGAATAAAATAAACATATCCCAGAGCAACAGAATTTTCATGGAATTTATTCAATTAATTTCTCTGTTTTGAAACCTCTAGAGGATCTTCATTTAATTCTAGATGCAGCAGAAAGGTAACAAAAAAAGTGCAAAACTGTTAAGGCTCAAACGGAAGGCGATTAAAGAGAATCACCGGAGGTATAACTATTGAACGAGACCATTGGGTACAAAAGAACTAAGTAGCTCAGTTTATACCATGATAGGTTGGAGACTGGTATCAGATGGATCGGACAAAGTAAGGAGGCTCACAGGGCTTGGAACGATACACGCAGAATTATTAATTTTGAGTCTGTAAGTGCATTACTTGTAGAAAATTGACTTAGCAAACTCTGCTTTTAGAATCAAACTCTTTTGCACCCTTTTTTTGTATAGACTTTGAGTACCTTTACATAGATATAGGGAGAACCAGTGACCGGCTCTAGAATTATTATATTTGACATTCTGTAGGCAACATGACAATCTCGCACTGCATCCCATGTCGCCATTTTTAACCAGGCGACATAGTGAGTGAAGTGGTAGAACCCTCTTTTGCGTGAGACCTTTTAAGAGTATACTCCTCAAGCATATCTGATGAGAATAGATCTAAAATACACATACTGTCGCATTCCAGTAAACCTTTTCACTGGTAGTTTCTTCGGTTCCATATCTTCCAGAACCATTATCAGTATTAGGCGCTACCATTTGGGTTGGCCTCAGACGAGTCTTTCCCAAAGTATTTAGTAATCGCCTTGGCAGCAACAGATTAGGGTAGTTTCATACTTGGACATATATATTGATCATTGAGGAGTCAAGACCCAGGTCTATGTTAAGCACAGATTTTTTTCCTAGATATTCTGTGGAGCTAAGGATGGATCATCCCAGAAGCTAATGTTTCTTAAAATTAGTATTTGACACAGTGTCACGGTTTGTTTTGACTCACATACACAGAGTTAAGCTAAAAGCACAACTTTATTGAAAAGTTTAATAAGAACCCTCAGAGGTCCTGAACATACACATATGTTACAGACACACGACAGATTCAAGTAGCATAGTATACAATGATGCAATCGATATACCCAAAATACCGGGTAAGGCAGCCTGGAAACTGGCATAATGAGATGAAGGAGGCTCTACCGGCCTTACCAACATACCGGGCAAGGCAGCCTAGAAATAGCACTGAGGATAAAGTAGGCTTTACCGGCCCTACCAATATACCGGGTAAGGCAGCCTATGACAAAAGTGACACTGAGTCTTGAAAGCCACACCGGTGCAATAACGGATGAAACATCAGCAACCGGTGATAGAGTGGAGTGAACCAGTACCGCGTACTGGACAACATGGAGGCCCTACCGGTGCTATAATGGTGGTAACACAAGCAACCGGTGTAAGAGTGGAGCAAACCAGTACTGCGTACTGGACAACACGGAGGCCCTACCGGTGCTATAACGGAGGCAACAAGCAACCGGTGTAAAGAGTGGAGCAAACCAGTACTGAGTACTGGACAACATGGAGGCCCTACCAGTGCTAGAACGGAGGCAGCAAGCAACCGGTTAAAGAGTGGAGCAAACCAGTACCGCGTACTGGACAACACGGAGGCCCTACCCGTGCTATAACGGAGGCAGCAAGCAACCGGTTAAAGAGTGGAGCAAACCAGTACCGCGTACTGGACAACCCGGATGCCCTACCAGTGCTATAACGGAGGCAACAAGCAACCTGTTAAAGAGTGGAGCAAACCAGTACCGTGTACTGGACAACACGGAGGCCCTACTGGTGCTATAACGGAGGCAGCCAGCAACCGGTGTAATAGGGGTAACCCAACATAGACAGTCAGTGCAAACTCGGAGGCCAGATGCCTGGAATCAGCGATACCACCACAGGAGGAATCCAGCGTTCAGAATGTTGCCGAGGCCACTGGAGTCTTGCAGAATGCATCCAAATCAGGATCCAGGAACAGGAGTGACAGCCAGGCCGGAACAGGATGACGGAGCAGCCACAACAGCCAAACTGGGTCAGGAACGGAAGCAGGAACGTCAGCCAAACCGGATCAGGAACGGAGGCAGGAACGTCAGCCAAACCGGATCAGCACACAGGAACAAATAAGGACTGTATTCTGATTTTCTGGGTAGGTACACCGACGCTGGAACAGTAGAGGATTCGAGCAGGCCCCAGTTGACACAGGAATCCATATGCAGGCGATCACTGACATAGAGACACCATGAAAGGGCAATGAAAGGGTGCGGGAACCCAGTCTATATAGGCAATACTGGGCGGACTAATCACAGGAAACCAATGGAGCGCCCCCACAGATAACTGACAGAAAAAGCCAGCAATCACGGGCACCGTGATAGTACCCCCCTCTCAAAGACCCCCCCTTCTGGAAGAGGGACCTGGTTTCTGAGGGTATTTAGAATGAAATATACGCAGTAATTTGGGGGCATGAAGGTCCTTACTTTCAACCCAGGATCGTTCTTCCGGACCATAACCCTTCCAGTGTACCAAATACTGCAATTTTCCTCTAAATCTGAGAGAATCAGTGATACTCTGAACTTCGTACTCCTCCTGACCTTCTACCTCTATAGGCCCTGGCACCACAGGGTTAGTAGTATAACGGTTGCATACAAGAGGTTTGAGGAGAGATACATGGAACACATTATGGATGCCCATAGACGCAGGGAGATCCAGGGCATAAGAAGCAGGGTTAATTTTATGGATCACTCTGAACGGTCCAATAAACCGGGGAGACAATTTATTAGACGGGACTTGTAACTTGAGGTTTCTGGAGGATAGCCATACCCTGTCCCCAAACTGGAAAGAAACCGCTGGCAGCCATCTACGATTAGCATGGCGCTGATGACGCTGAAAAGACTGACTGAGTGCCCTCTGAACCTGTGCCCAAGTGGAGCGGAGCTGCTCAATATGCTCATCCAGAGCTGGAATCTGTTGAGACTGAAATGAATCTGGGAGCAAGCATGGCTGGAACCCATAGTTGATAAGAAACGGGGAGCTCCCAGATGAAGAGTTAACCGCACAGCAACCGGTTAAAGAGTGGAGCAAACCAGTACCGCGTACTGGAAAAACACGGAAGCCCTACTGGTGCTATAACGGAGGCAGCCAGCAACCGGTGTAATAGGGGTAACCCAACATAGACAGTCAGTGCAAACTCGGAGGCCAGATGCCTGGAATCAGCGATACCACCACAGGAGGAACCCAGCGTTCAGAATGTTGCCGAGGCCACTGGAGTCTTGCAGAATGCATCCAAATCAGGATCCAGGAACAGGAGCGACAGCCAAGCTAGAACAGGATGACGGAGCAGCAACAACAGCCAAACTGGGCCAGGAACGGAAGCAGGAACGTCAGCCAAACCAGATCAGGAACGGAGGCAGGAACATCATCCAAACCGGATCAGCACACAGGAACAACTCAGGAGTGTATACTGGTTCTCTGGGTAGGTACACCGACGCTGGAACAGTAGAGGATTCAAGCAGGCCCCAGTTGACACAGGAATCCATATGTAGGCGATCACTGACATAGAGACACCACCAAAGGGCAGTGAAAGGGTGTAGGAACCCAGTCTATATAGGCAATACAGGGCGGACTAATCACAGGCAACCAATGGAGTGCCCCCACAGCTAACTGATAGAAAAAGCCAGCAATCACGGGCACCGTGATACACAGTATGGGAACTTCTATCTGAACAAAGACAAGTTTGAATTCTGGACACAGATTTTCTACAACCACATGGTCAAAACTGCAAAAGCTTTTTAAAACTGTTGGAAAACCTGTTCTCAGCACATGTAATTGTGCCCTGGGCAAGATATCATAAGCACTCTGGCACAGCACAATTTGCAAAGATCCCGATCCAGCCCTCCACAAGATGGTAATTATTAAGGGGGTACCATCACCCCAACTGGACTATGGCAGACCCTTACTATAGCCGGCTCAGCAGATCATGTTAACTGTTGACAGCAGGAGAGGCTGGAGAGATATCCGGAACAGAACAGTAGTCTATGGGATTGGAACCTCCAGTAGAGCAGTCAACATATCAATATTCTGGAATTACTGGAGACCTGGAACAGTCCTCAACACCTATAGACTGTTCTAGGTGTTACAAAGGTATGGATTCATTCAGACAACATCACAGCAGTCCACTATCTTTTAAATCAGGGATGAACAAACAGTCCACCTCCCAACATATTAGTCATAGGTTGTCTTCATTGGGCTGAAGAAAATCTAGTAGTCCTAAAAGCATCATACCTATCAGGAAATCTCAACAGCAAGGCAGATTTCCTCAGCAGACAAAATGTAGATCTTTGAAAATGGCCGCTAAGAAAAACAGAGGTCTATCATGGTATAGTATAAACTAAAGAGCTCATGGCACAAAGGTAAACCAGAAAAGCCCGATATCTATGTCAAGATGAAAAAACGGCAACTCACTGGAGCAGGATGCTCTAGTGTTCAGTTGGAATTACAAACTGGCATATATCTTCTGCCCTTCTCCTCTTCTCGCAGAAGTGATTAAATAAGTCAGATGGGACGAATCCAGGATTATACTCATAGCCCAGATGGGCCAAGAAATTGTTTTCAGATCCTAAAGACTGTATTTCAGCCTCTGCTGACGCTTCTGACCATTCTAGACCTATTATCACAAGGTCCCATTTTTTATCCAGATCCAGCCTTCTTCAGGCTGATGACCTGGAGGCAGAACAAAGTTCTCTATGATCCTGGGGCTTATCTGAGACATTTATTTACAATAAACACTACGATACTGGTGGTGGTGGATCGATTCACGAAGATGCCCATTTCATTGCTTCTCCCTCCTTACCTACAGCCCCGCAAACCACAACATTGTTTATTAGAGAGGTGTTCCACTTACATGGTCTTCCGTCCTCTCTTACCACTGGCCGGGAAGCACAATTCACTTCCCATTTCTGGCAAGCTCTTTGTCAAGCTCTTCATGTTCAGTGCAACTTGTCTTCAGGCTACCATCCCCACGCGAACGGCCAAATGGAACTGGTGAATAAAACCCTAGAGCAGTACCTTCGCTGTTATACCTCTCATCCGCAGGACAACTTGTGCTCCTTACTTACTGTTGCAGAATTCACTTACAACAATCACTACCATAAATCCTCTCAGTCATCCCCCTTTTTCATGTCCTATGGCTTCCATCCTCATAGCCTCCCAGGCCTTTCTTCACACATCTCAGTACCTCAACCTGCTAATTATCTACAGAACCTCCAACACTGCCATCATCTTCTCCGCCTTACTCTAGCCAAGACCCAACTAGGCTACAAACAAGCAGACAAACATCGGAGCCTGCAACCTGCATGCAATGTGGGAGACAAGGTCTGGTTAACCACAACCCATGTATGTTTGTTTTGCCCCACTAAGAAGCTAGGTCCGCGATACCTTGGCCATTTTAGGATCATTAGTAAGATTAACGATGTAGCCTTCAGATTGGCTTTGCCTCTGTCATTTAACCCCTTTACGAACCTTGATGGTCATAGTACGTCATGGGTAAATCTGACTGAATGACCCATGACGTACTATGACCGTCATGGAATTCCGGGCGCCCCCCATGGCTGCATGCCATTCAGGGAGTCTGGAAATGGAAGGAGCAAAAAAAAAAATGCTCCGTGGTCCTTAACTGACCACGCCACGCCGATCGTCCGGTCGTTAAGGGGTTAAGATTCATCCCACCTTTCATGTTTCTCAGTTGTGTCCTTGGGTAGCATCTACATCCCCTAATAGGGAGCCATGCAGACCTTCACCAGTCCAGGTGGGTGAGACTGAGGATCATGAGGTTCAAGCAGTTTTGGATCCTTGCATCAGACTCTCTCGTCTGGAATATCTAGTGCACTGTAAAGGTTATGGTCATGAGGAAACATGGTAACCTGCATGTCACATACACTCCCCAAGATGTCTTAGGCTCCTCCATATGCAGCATCCATCACGGCCAGGCCCAGGACCTGTCCGGAGGCCGTAGTTGAAAAGGGGGCTCTGTCGGTACCTTCCGACTTCAGTGGGCCGAGGAAGGAAGCATCGTATGCAAGTCCGGGCTTCCTGCGTCGTTAGAGAGCATGCGCCGATGTATTGGCGTTACGCTGGCGTGCGTGTGTCAACGTCCAGACGTCACTCCAGGAAGGCCTACTTAAAGAGCGCACGGACTGAGTCTGGCGCTCAGTTATTGAGAGTCTATGTCTTTGCAATCTCTGCTTTGTTTAATAGCATATTTTCGGATTACGACCTTGGCCTGCCTGACTACCACATCTTCTGTATTGCCCCTTGGGCTGCATTTAAATACTGACCTTGGCTTGTTTTGACTACCGCATCTTCTCTGCCTGCCCTTGACTCTTGCAATATTCCGCCACTCTGCTTTTTGCCTGCCCATGACCCTTGGTTTTGACCCTGGACTCCTTTCTACTGCTCTCATGTTGTGCCTGCTGTGCTCTCCAGCTACACAACCCAGGTAAGCCCCTATGTTACCTGCAATGCTCTCTAGCACATTTTTCTTTTTTGTGGTGCTCCACATTCTTTCTTGCTCATTTATGCTTTTTATATCCTGGATGTAACGTATTTGTGTGGCACTTGTGTTTTTCTTATATATGTTTCATTTCACACTTTATGTGTTCCACTCTGCAGTGCTCTCTAAAACCCTTCTGGTACAGGGTTCCTGGTAGACTGCTTATTTGGTTCCTAACCCTTTCTAAACCCCTTGCATCTGAATAGGGGTGCTGACAAGTGCACTCTCTGACACATAAATAACTTCACTACTTTCTTTTTTCTGCCCTAGAGCCCTGGGAACTTTTTAAGGTGCTTCTGCTGCTGCTGCTAGTTGTGCACCTTTGGCTGGCTGATAATGAGTCTCCCAGTCAGACCTGTGGTTGTGCTTCAGGTGGGATCTCATAGAGGAGGTGCCTAGATGTGAGCCTGATTTCCTCCTGCTCACATGCTTTTTGCACATACAACAGATAGCCACAAGCTTAGCTTGAGGATCCTGAGAGAAGTATTTCAATACTGTGGACTTCATGGAATGAGGGGTTCTTGAGGTGGTGCTGCTGCTACTACTACTACTGGAGCTAGATGCTGATCCATTTCTACTGCCACTACTACTAGGTGTTAAAAGTGCAACACGTAAAGCAGCAGCAGTGTCACTCGTCATATCTAACATTGTGTATGTTAATAACTTGTGTTGCTGTTGCCGGGTACTTAAAACAGGTGTGTGGCTGAGTGGGACTGTTACGGTTCAGTACACTCAGACACATTAGGTTTAGGTAAAAATACAGCTTTATTGAAGCACACAATGAATAACGTAACCCTCACGGGTCCAGTATAGCACAAACTGACACAAGACAGGTTACAAATGGTTACCCACATGGGTCCAGTAAAGTCCAAAACAACCTACTGACACAGGTCAGGTCAAAGATAGATACAGTGTATGAATGTCTGATGTTAGCCAGTGCAATGCTGGTAGAAACGTAAATCAGACTAAACGTCGCCTGTATGTAGAGGAAGGCAACAAGGACAGGACTGCAACCACAGGCTCTGGACGCCTGTAAATGAGAGTATTGGTGGACGCCCACCAACAACTACGGACTGGTCAGATCTCGTGCTTAAGCGGAGGCCCTACCGGAGCAACCCGGCACCGTGTGCAATGTACTACCTGAAAGGGTTAATGGGTTAAGTATAAATGGAAGGCAACCGGAAGCGCCCAACTGGTCAACAGGTGCTACGGTTTTCTGACACTCAGACCAGGGTAATAAGGAAAAACACAGTTTTATTGAATCAGGATGATAAACAGTGCCCCTAGGGGCCAGCTCAGGTAAAAACAGTATTGACAAATACAGACAAGTATGTGTAATACAAGCAGGAGTATAAGTACAAATATAGACTGGAATAACCCCAAAGGGTTAAAAGGAGCAACTGGAGAAACTCAGTCTCAGATTGGCCAACGCCCAGGATTAAATAACAGTCTCTGGATAACAGTCTCTGAATGTAGAGAAAGGAGTCAAGTGTCTGCACTGAATCACTCTCTAGGTAGAAACAGGGAGCGCCCCTATTGCGCTGAGCTGAGCTAATACCACCACCGTGGGCTAGGAGGAATGCTACTGCCAGAGCTGAAGTAACCAGAATAGGAATCGCCCAAGCGAGACTAGTTAGTAACCCTGCGTATGCCAACTGGATTGTGCCAAGACACCCTTGAGATGCCAAGATGGATGGTTGCTGCACAAGCTACTAGGAGCCGATGCACTAGGAAGTGTAGGAGGAAGCGTACACTCTGAGTGAATGTGAGCCAGCGCCAGGACACCCTTCCGGTGTCGCACGGAATCCTACAGCAAGAGCGAACAGACTACCGGCGCCAGCCGGCGTGGTCACGGTGCACCCCGAACACCGGACAGGTGGAGCTCTGCAAGGAATAGTATGGCGTGTATGGAAGGCTCAGAGAGTAGCGGCTCGAAAGGCAAACAGAGGCTTGGCAAGCTATACAAGTGGCACGTAACCGGAGACTACTGGCACTGCACGGGTTAATCCAGTACACACAGGAGAACAAAGCTCAGCAATGCAGATGGCAAAGCAACCTCAGGCTACAACTAAAATGGCGAGAGAGGTTCAGCGAGATACTGAACAGTGCAGAATGTCACCAGAGCGACCGGAGGACACTGGAACTGCAACCGGATAGGAGCGACAACCGGAACCGGATGGATACAGCAGCAGGAACGTCAACTGGAGAACGGAGCAATCACGGAGCAGGGTCGTCAGCCAGAACCGGGTCAAATCACGGAGCAGGGTCGTCAGCCAGAATCGGGTCAATCACGGAGCAGGGTCGTCAGCCAGAACTGGGTCAATCATGGAGCAGGGTCGTCAGCCAGAACCGGGTCAACCACGGAGCAGAGTCATCAGCCAGAACCGGGTCAATCACGGAGCAGGAACAGAAGAGGAGTCAGCCAAGCCGGATCGGTACACAGGAGACACTGGAACTCAGCAACGAGACGCAGGAACAGGAACACCACAAAAGGGCAATTGACAAGTGCCCAAGAGCCAGTATAAAAAGGAACATCCTGGGCGGGCCAATCAGCCTCCTCCAATGCAAAGGTAACACCATCACAGATTGATAGGGAAGCACAGGGACCGTGATAACAGGAGACTTATAGCCCAAGATGCGCAGCCAAACAGAACCCAACATGGTAGTGGTATCGGAGGCCCCTTCCTCCGAAGGGGTTAATGTCACTGTGGTCTTGACAACGGTAATCACCGGAGGCGCCCTGCTGAACCTACACAGACCAAGCGAGTGCAACATGGAGTGGAAGCAGCGAGACTCTGACCACTGGTCTAGTATGCGAGCAACCGGGACACAGAAACTAGAACCAGCTAGCCGGAACGGTGCCCAACTGGTGGGCAGACAGGAGTAATACGGATGAGCCACTGGAACAGCAGGAACAGGAACCACGCCAAGAAGAGTCGGTAGACAGTGCAGGAACGTCAGCCAGGCCAAGTTGGTACACGGAGCAGGATCCTCAGACGCACTGAGTTGGTACACAGAGCTGGGTCTTCAATCTCGCCGGGTTGGTACACGGAGCAGGAACATCAGCCAGGCCGGGTCAGAACAGGAAGCAGGAATGTCAGCCAATCTGAATCGGTACACAGAATCAGGAACGAGACAATAGCGTGGTCAGGCAGTCCGGGGTCATACACTGGATCAGAACAACAACAACTAGCGCCAGGCATCAGGTACACCACGAAAGGGCACTAGCAGAGTGACAGCCTAGGGTATAAAAAGGCTTGTCACTATGAGGAGCAAAACAGAGCAGCCAATAGAAAGGCAGTATAAGCGAGATGGACAGAATGTCGCCCGGATCACGGGAGCCGTGATAGGGACTTGGACTTTGAAGAGGTGATGATGCTGATGATGACTGATAGGGTGACTGTGTGCTTTTTGACATCTGTGCTTGTCCAGGGTCAGACTTTCCAATGGCTTTCTCAAACAGTTTATAGACAGGCACAGTGCTCCTTAAAAGTGATAGAAGATTTAGCCTTTGACTTTCTGCTAATCATATAGCCCTGTCACCATCCTCACTCTCAACTTCATCTGTATCTGAACAAGAGAAGGATGCTGGAGGGATATATTCTAGATCTGCATAATCAAACGTCATCATTATGTCATCCTCAGCAGCATCAGCATCACCTGACAATTCTTGCCCTCTACCCTTATATTCCTCTAAGCTTTTGGAGGTCTCAAACAATTTCTTTTTATTATAACTGTAACAAAGTTCCCTACTACTTTGAGGATGGGTGTTTTGGTGCTTGTTTATCTCACTATCTGATGCAGCAGGTGGTTCAGCTGTTACACCTTCCTGTGTTATGCTATTGCTCTCCTCAATACCTGAATGTGAGTTGTTGTCATATTCAGTGTTCTTCTTATATGGTTCTTTATTTCTACTGGCACTGGTGGTGCTGGAACTAGTTTTGCTGGGACCTTGACAAACTACATCCTCCCTTGGAGTAGAGTGATCATTATCATTGATTGCACACACTGCAGCAACCATTAATGCAATCAGTTTTTGAACTACTACTTTACTCTTACGTCCCTGCACTGTTCCACTCCTCCCCCTTCCCCTTGTGCATTTGAAGGACATTACTCAACTACACTGTGTTTTTACTGTACGGTACACAGCACAACTGATGGAGCTGTATGATGCCTTGCCTAAGCCCAGTCAGCTGTCTGTCACTGTCACCTAATATATTTATTTCTTTATTGTTTTTTATTTATTTTTTTTATTTTTTCAAACTTTTTTTTTTAAGTTGTCTTATCACACTCTGTCCAAAAAAATTATAACTGAAAAACAAAATCAACAACTTCTTTCCCCAGACTTCCCCACCCAGCACAGAGACAATAACAGCAAGATCAGCAAGCAAATAGGTCCCTAGCTGCCTGTGTCTTGCCAGTCACATGGAATTTTGAAGTATTTGTGGTCTACTTCCTTCCACCCTTCTTCTTCCCAGAATGTCCCACTGACTCTCCTAATACACACTTACACAGAACAAATGTCCTGCCTAAAAGATTCCCTAAACTAAACTTCAAATCCCCTATCTTCTGTAACTCAAACAAGGTGCTGCTCTCTCCTGTCACAAACACTGAATGACATGCTGTGAGAGCCTGACACCCTTTTATATGGCTGTATAAAACTTTTACATGGTGGAGAAAAACGTTTCTTCCCATTGATTTCAATGCACAATGAGCTAGGCGAAAAAGGCAAGAAAAAGGGGAAAAAAGGCACTTTTCACAGGAAATTATTTGCAAGGTGGAAAGTGCCATTATTTGCCGATATCAGTTTGAGGCGAAAATTTTCACCCATCCCTACTATTGAGGCTAGATGTTGATGCAATTGTACTACTATTGGATGTCAAAGACACTGCACTTCCAGCAGAGGCACTCATCTTATGTATAGTTGTGAATGTTAATAGCCTATGTTGTATTCTCTGGTTACTTAACATTAGTGTGTGTGGCCTAGTGGGTAGGGATGGGTGAAAACTCTCACCTCAAACTAAAATTGGCGAATAATGGCACTTTCATGGCGAATAATTTCCAGGAAACAGTGCCATTTTTCTGCTTTTTTCTTCTAGCTCATTGCATTTAAATCAATGGGAACATTGAAGTTACGCACAATACAAGTAAATGTTTTTTTTTCCCCAATAAATAGTTTAGTATATAAAATATAAAAGGGTTATGAGGGTACCTGTGTTGGTGGAGTATGGTGAAAGAAACAGATGAAAAGGGAATTTTTTTGGGGAGTGTTGTTGACTGTTGCTGACAGTTAAGAAAAAAAATAATAAAAGTAAAAATGAAATAAAACAAAAAACGTAAAGTGACAAACACCAGGACCATTGATGTAAGCTATGATTGGGGCAGTCTGAGACTTGACGGAATACATTATTTTGGATGATTTGTAGGACTTGTTGTTAGAGTTAGATACCAAACCCTGAGAGGAAACATTGATTTGGAAGACTTAGACTTATTAGAGTCACAAGCCCTGAGGAAATATAAATTTGTTATAAGAGTTAGACATGTGTTAGGCCCAAGCCCTGAAGAAACATTGATATGTAGGACTTAGACATGTGTTAGGCCGAAGCCCTGAGGAAACATTGATTTGTAGGACTTAGACTTGTTTTGCACAAGCCCTGAGGAATTAGGGATTTCTAGGATGTAGGCTTGTTAAAATAAGCCCCTTTTTGATATTTTTTTTGTAGGCCTTTGGTTTTATTTCTTAAAGAACAAGCCCTGAGAAAAAAATTGCCCTGCTGTCCTAGTGCCAGCAGGTCATGTTGTGATGGCCTGTGGCCACTGGCCATGGTCAAATGCCCCAGTGTCATTGCAGAATTTGTGACTGCTGTTCTTGCTGCTGCTGAGTTGTTTAAGCAAGAGGATGTTTAGGCAGCTCAAGGGGAATTGGATCAACAACAGTAGTAATATGGGTGATGGATGATCCTGGTTCCACTTGCCACTATTAGCTCCAGTGATGCACCTGAGGCAGTAGCAGCACCACAACTAATCTCACCACTTCAGGTAGGGATTAACAATTAATTTCCAATTTTGGTTTGAGTAGACCATTTTCAGCCATCTCTAGTGGTGATAACAATGGACCTTGCTGTCAGTTAACTGATTACTTTGGATGTTATTGAACGTGCAGTTTTAGACACATAGAATGTACATATGCTGGTGTATACAGGAATTAGCATTTAGCACATGCTATCTGGAAGCTAAGAAATTCCAATGAATAGCACCACACAGCATGTTAAGTTAGTGTGTGCTAACAATTTGGCAAAAAAGTCAGGAATTCGCACAGGTTGATGAACTGAGACCCAAATGCCTCACAAGTGCTAATAGGTAGAACATAAGCCTGGGGTCTCATAAATTCAACACTAGTGATGCCACAGTAAGTAAAGTTAGAAAACTTAAAGCTGTCACATAAAATTAATTCACAACAAAATTAACAGCAAAGCATTAACTATAAATTGTGTTTTAATTCTCCTTTTTATAGCATGTTATATTTTTCTTACTATTAACTTCTGAAAATTGAACTTGATGACCTCTCTGCTACTTGTGCACTAAGTAGCCCGCCCTCTTGGCTGAGCACTTGTATGGCATAAACTATTTCATTGAAATGCTATAATGAAATAGTACATGCAGTAAAGCTGTTCAGTCAACAAGGTGTGTTATGGAGTACCACAACCAATGCACAAGCAACAAATAGATCATCAATACTACAAGTTTTAAAAGTTAAAATGAAAGAAAGGGGAACATGTTAATAAGAGTACTGTATATTATTTACTTTGCTCTTAAGTCATATGCAAACTTTTTTTTTTACAAACTGACTTGTCCCCGTTAATGAATTGCATCTTAACGCATATGAAACAATTAGTTAGCTTTGTTCAGTTTTACTAGGGGCAACATTTTATGGAGTTTTTCTAAATTAAAAAATAAATAAATAAATAAATTATATATATATATTTATATATATATATAAATATATATATATATATATATATATATATATATATAATTCCAGTCCAGGTTTTGGTAAGCACACCCAAAGAAAAGAACATATTTAAAATTGCTGGAGTGCAACCAATTTTGACCAAAACAGTTAAAAGCAAATACACAAAATATTGGTGCACATCCAAATTTCACCTTTAACCCTTTACTCTGCAGCATTGTGCCTGCATAACACTACTATATTAAAGATGAGGATTTAGTCACATCATATGGCCATAGAATGCTAAGCTTGCCACCATCGCCAAGGTACCTCATTTTTGGCAAGTTACTAACCTTAGTATGCTTTGTCTTATGAGCTGAATCTCTCCTATTTTAGGCATTTACTAACCTTTATTTATGTTATCCTGAGAGGTGAGTCTTTGTCAGCTTTACTCTCTGACAGGCATTATATAGTGTCCTAAAGACAATGAACATTGCACCTGGGGGTCGGAGGGGTAATAAACTGATGCACTCAAAGGCTGTTTTCAAAAAATTATAATGTGACCACCATCATGTAGATATAAATAGAATAGCAATGTTTTGGTCCTCTTCCAGGGTCATTCATCAAGCCCTTCATCAATCTTGATGAAGGTACCGTATAGAGGAACGAAATGTTGCTATTCTGTTTATACCTACATGATGGTGGCCACATTATAATTTTTTGAAAACACATCCTGTGAGTGTATCCGTTTATTACTTGTGTCTACATTACTCTGTTAGTTTGCACCCAGGTATGCTACAACATAGCAAAGGAAACAGTTGTGTGAGTGCCAAAAAATACAATATATATATATATTATATATATATATATATATATGTGTGTGTGTGTGTGTGTGTGTGTGTGTGTTTTATATATTTAATTCAATTTAAAAAGACAGTACAAAAATTGTCTATGAATTAATGAATTCCTTCAGCTGTAAAATGGTCCATTGTAATTGCTTATGCAGCTGTTTAATTTCTTATGTGATCTCTGAAAATTAACAGCATTACTTACCATAATCATAAAACCTTTAATATCATCCATTTGTACTCATATTTTATGTAAAATAAAAATAGTTGTCCATAATGAGAAGTAGTGCAGACTGTCACAATAATTATTTTAAGGGCTTAAGGGCTTTGTAAATATATGATTAATGATACCACTTATTGTAACATTTTATCTTGTAGAAATGAAGATGGTTAAAGCAGAAAGTGTAGATGAACTTCAGCAAAGGAATGTGAGAGCACTGCACCCATGTAATGTAAACTGAAATTCAAGAGCTACAAAATGAAATCTATACTATCTTTAAATAACTTACATTTTAACAGTCTACTTAGACTACATAACAACTGGAGTAGAACTCATCCCACCTTAGGTTAAATGTGAGTAAACATGTTCTTAAAAGGGCTTGGGGCCCCATATCGATACATTCACTTGTCACTCGTATAGGGATCACTAGCCACGGATTTTCTAGTGCACGTCTGTGGTTTTTAATGCACGTTAGTGACTCAACACCTAGGTTTGATAATTGCTATTTTTACACAAAAATAGAGAGCTCCTAAACGTGTGTAACAAGCCACCAAATATAATAGAAGACCAAATGTACAATGGGCGTACATTTTGCGCCCGTTGTGCATTTTTATGTGTCTGTAGTTTGTCACAGCACAGGTAGTAAAATATCAAACTGAGACTTAAAACTACCGTAGCCACTTTTTTTCCTTTTACTGGTGTTAATAGTATCAAGCCCCAGATTGGAGATCTGGTCAACTTTTGCATTAGTAACGTATGGATGCAAACTCAACCATATAATCTCTACTAATTATATAATAAGACATATAGGGCTAGATTCTATTGCAGATGCTAAATGTTAACACCTGTTTTATCAAACATTTCCCTATGGAAGTCTATATGGAAAACTAGAGATAGAAAAGTAAAATGTATTTGGAAATCTAAAAGACATTTTAATATCAAGACAGGCATTCAGAGTTAACAATGTCAAGATGAATTTAATGATAATAATGTATCCCCTCAAAGTGAAAAGTTTTCCATGTATTCCTGCTGTGCTAGTATAAAAGGGGTGTTTGGTTCCTGCAATTATACTGTGTTCCACCACCTGAGACAAGAGCACAAGGGAGGTGGAGTAATGATCTGTGACAAATCATCCTTAAACTCCAGGCCAATTTCAGTACACACACCTATCTTTTGAATGCGTAGCTGTTAGCATCTCAATAGATAGAGGATTTTGGATACTGTTAAAATACAGATCCCCAGGAGATGGGAATAGATTTCTTCAAGAAGTCTAAGACCTTTTGACTGGTTTAATCCTTGAACACCCTAGATGGCTTATATTGGGAGACTTCATCATTTGGATTGAAAACACACTGTCCCAACTTGGGCAGGACCTCCTCAGCCTGATGATTACGCTCGGCTTCATACAAATCGTTGCCACTTCCACCCACAGAAAAGATCATACACTTGATCTAGTGTTCCAGTCTGGACTAGAAAAGTCACCAGTAACTGTGAATCCAGTTGTCTGGTCAGACCACCACTCCATACACTTTTCTACTGTATCACAATCAGCCAGACCCCAGCTTCAGAACCTGGTGAAACACCGTTCATTAAAAGGGGTGACACCATTGGATGTAACATCAGATATGGATCTAAGTGAACTGAGGGGAACTTGTGAAGACTCCAGCTCCTTAGTATAAGTCTACAGTAAAGCCATGAGAGACACCCTAGAAAGCATTGCACCAACACGCATACGCACTATCAAAACTCACAAGAATGTACCTTGGTTTGATAGCACCATCAGAGAAATGAAGAGAACAGACCGTAAACTCGAGAAAAGGTGGCACAGGACACATGACCCAGAGGACAAAGCCACACTTACTAAACACCTCCATGAAAATCAATACATTCACTGAAGACTTAGGTTTTTTTTTAACTTTCTTTCCATCAAGTTTCTGTTTTGGCTGTTTGAAGAGCCGATAAGGGACTCAAGTAAAAAAAAAAAAATGGAACTTAATTTTCCAGTTATACTTCTCCAGTTCCTATGTTATTCTATAGGGCCCATGCTCTAAGATTTCTTCAACTTTGTAGATCTTAGTGAATAGGCTCCATAGAATAACATAGGAATTGGAGAAGTGGTATCACTGGAAAGTTAAGTCCCAGGTTTTTTTTTTTTTTTACTTGAATCCCTTATCAGCTCTTCAAACAGCTGACATCTCCACTTTATCACATCTTTATCACCTCTTAGTGAATCTACCCCAATGTGTATTTTTTTCCAGCACAGGCATTTGACTAGCTTACTGTGCTTGAAAAAAATGCCATTGGCAGAAAAAACAGCTGTCTCCAACATTTGGATCGAGTCCTTAATGTCAATTAAAGCACAGAGAAACACTTACCCATTGATCTATAACCTAAGAGACCACACAATTGTTAGTTATTTAATTAATGGCTTTTGTAGATCTTTCATTTTAAAAGAACAGACTGTCACCCATGTTTCTGCTCTTACTTTACTTCTGAATTTCACAGCTGATTTGAATGCAGGGAGGGATGTCTGATTGCTGTCCCATGTGAGTCAGGGAATGCAGTAAAGTTGCTGTATGATGGACTTTAGTATGATCACAAGAGGTGATATTTGCCTGTGTGAAAGGCACCACAATCCAGCAAGTTACCATTCGCAACAGGTGATAGATCCAATGCAGCATTTCTGTGAACATGACACCCAATGAAAAGGTCAAAAATGGCTAACGGACATCAACTGTGTCTACCAGAATGGCTAACGAGCGTAGGCCCAATAAACCCATGTAGCTCAAAATCCTGCGTTGTACCTTTTTTCACTTCACTGTGTGTGCCTAACATAAGATATGCCTAATAGGGATGGGCGAAAGTTTTCAACATGTTCCCGCTAGAATTCCCATGAAAACCAACTTATTGTCCCCATTTTCACAGGAAAATCCGCTTGTAAAACAGAAGTTAAAATCTTCACGATTTTCGCCCCTTGGGACAAAATTCCCTGCCAATTTTACAGTGGCTAGAAAGTTTCTGCCCATTGATTTACATGGTTTTAGCCTTTCTGCTATAAAAACGTGATGACTTTGTGGAAGTGAAACACAATAGAAGCAGCTACAGAGCGAGATAGACATTATGTGCTGTTCTGCTGTGAATTGTTTGTTAAATTGAGGCAGGAGAGGCTCACAGTGACTGCTATCACTATGTGGAATAAAAGGAGAAGCTGGAAGGACCCTTATTATGTGTACACTGAGTCTGAGGAGGAGGAGGAGGAATTGAGCAGTACTGAAGCAATACTGTCCAGTCCCCCTAAATTACCCCTAGGGATCTTGGGGAAATTAATGGTAAGGGAGGAAGAGAAGTACTAGTGAGAGCAAGACAGGTCAGCTGCCTGTTCCTGCTGCAAGACATGCTGCCCCTGCGGCCAGTGCCACCATTGCTGTACCTTCAGTCACCATTGCTGTACCTGCTGCCACTAGTTATGCCCCCTGCTGCCACTAGTGCTGTGCCTGCTTTCATACGTGCTGCCTCTGCTGTCACTGGTGCTGTGCCTGCTCTCAGTGGTGCTCTTGCTGCCACCATTGCTGTGCTTGCTGTCAGATGTGCTGCCCCTGCTGCCACCAGTGCTGTGCCTGCTGCCTTGGCTGAATCTGCTTCCAACCAATACTTTGCCTGCTGCTAGTGTGTCTTGTAGTACTCCGGGGGGGGAGAAGATGATGCCAAGTGTGACAGCAAGGTACTCTAAGTCACACTTGCCATTCCCAAGCAGTCCCGCAGTGCTAGCACTACTACTACTACTAAGGACCAGCAGCTTGTTAGCATTAGGAGTGTAGGAGGGGGTAATCAACAATATACTCATATTACTAGTGACTGTGAGACTGAGGAGAAAGACTCTGCAGCTGAACATGATGTGGTTGGTGTTAGCAGTAGTAGCAGTAATGGTGAAGCAGCCGGAGTGGTAGGAGAAACATTTGAGAGCATCCAGACTAGCAGTCAAGGGATCCCACACCATTCCTCTGGTTCTGGGAGTCCTCCCGTTCCCTTCACTACAGTGTCCAGATGGAACGTGATCCTGAAGAGGCCAGAACTGGTGTTAGGGGAGAGCAGGTGCAAAATTAATATGATCACCACCAGCAGGAGCACAGATCAGCTGCCTGTGCCTGCTGCTAGTGCTGCCACTCTACCTTCTTCACATCACCAAGAAATGGCAAGTGTGACATTAGGGGACCCTTTGTCAAATTGCTCGTCCCCTCCTCCAAGCAGCAGTGAGATGTTTGTAATAGAGCAGCCGCTGCACGTAGGGACTAGTGGTGGTGGTGGTGATGATGATGGTGGAGAATCTGGGGTGGAAGATACTTTTTTTGCAGAAACTGAGAAGGAAAGGGAGACAGGGATGAAGATGGGCATCACCACCACCATCAGCAGTGAGATTTTGGAGTCTGAGGAATTGCAAGGGCAGCAGGATGATGATGAGCAAGCTAGTGTGCCACAGACCACTGTGGGCACAGTGGGAATGGGGTCAACAAGTGATGTGGGACTAGGACATGTTCCAGTTGCTAGCAGTAGCAATACTCCTGGTCATAGTTGCAGTGCTGATTCTGAGGCAGTAGCAGCAACAACAGCAACATCATCCGCTGCCACAGACAGTGAAAGGAAATGCGAAGGACAAGAAAAAAAGACCATTTTTCTCCACCTGTTCCCTCCCCCCTGAAGTCATGGGTGTGGGACTATTTTTTTCTTGGGGCAGGCACATTGCAGTCATCAGCAACGGCACTGTGCACAATTTGTGACAAGTCATTGAGAAGAGGAAAGGAGAGAACGCACCTTGGCACAAGTGCCCTGATATCACACATGAAATACAGACACCATGACATTTATGTAAAACATGTTAAAGCCAAACACCACCACAGAAATCGAGCACCGCTGTTGCTGTACCCCTTCACTCTCCAGAAAGGCAACAAGAGGTGAGGCAAAGATCAAAGAGGAGGAAGAATAGAGCAAACCAGGCAGAGACTGGAAGTTATATGATGAGGGAAACAACTAGCTCGCCACACTTCTAGGGTAACTACATCTTCTGCCAATCCACCTTGTTCATCGCTACCTCCCCTGCCAAATGATAGCCACTCTGTTGATGTTAGGATGAATAGCAAACAGGGCACCATGCGGCATCTGAGGAGATAACGCGGAATATGCTAAGATGTGGCAGGGAGAGTTCATCATTACTATTAAACTGTCAGCAAGCTGTCATGTGTCCTTAGTAGGGTCTGGACAAGGGGTGTAGTGACAGTGGCAGTACTTGGTTTCGGGTGTCATGGTGTTTGGATACAGTTGTGCCCCTAGATGTTATTTACCACACACACTGTGCACATTGCAATTGCTGATAAGAGCCACTGTTCCTGATCTCAAGGTAAAAGTTTCTATTCTAATAACAACATGCCCCTGATTTTGGAGGAGGGGCAGGTGGAGAAGAATTATTGGCCAACTTCTTCTTTTCTCCACACATACTGGTAGCTAATTGTTATGCTGTTATTGCCTCAGGCGCATCACTGGAGGTATTTGTGGCAATTGGAACCTTATCATCCATCACCCATGTTACTGCTATTGTTGATCCCTTTCCCTTTCATTTGCCTAATCATCCTGCTGTTGAAACATCTCAGCAGCAGCAGAAGCAAGAACAGCAGTTGTAAATTCCTCAATTATGGACTTAGACTCAGAAGGAGGACATTTGACAATGGCCAGTGGCCACTGGCTAACATGACCTGCTGGCAATAGGCTAAATTTACTGGTGCAGTTTAGGTAAGTTGTTGCAGTCTGTGAATTAATGCCTAATTGTTATCAATCACATCTGAACACATGATACAGGTATTTGCATCTCTTTCTGAGCTGATTAAGAAATTGATCTATATTAGTGATGAGCGAGCGTGCTCGGCCGATGCTCGGATCGGCTCGAGCATCGCTCTGCTCGGCACATGGCGGTACTCGTCGAGTACCGCCATGTGCTCTCCCGCCATGTTCGGGTGGCGGGGATCTGTGCCGGAAGAGGCACAGATCCGAAGACGCTCCGCTGGACCACCAGGGACTGGAGGTACGGGGGCATTGCGGAGATGAAGGGGGCATTGCGGAGATGAAGGGGGACATTGTGGAAGAGGGGCATAGACTCTATGCCCCTCTTCCACAATGTCCCCCTTCATCTCCGCTATGCCCGTCTTCCACAATGTCCCCCTTCATCTCCGCTATGCCCCTCTTCCACAATGTGCCCCTTCATCTCCGCTATGCCCCTCTTCCACAATGTCCCCCTTCATCTCCTCTATGCCATAGAGGAGATGAAGGGGGACATTGTGGAAGAGGGGCATAGCGGAGATGAAGGGGCACATTGTGGAAGAGGGGCATAGCGGAGATGAAGGGGCACATTGTGGAAGAGGGGCATAGCGGAGATGAAGGGGGACATTGCGGAGATGAAGGGGGCATTCGGAGATGAAGGGGGCATAGCGGAGATGAAGGGGGCATTGACCAGGCACCCTCCCCTCATCAGAGCAGGGGGTGCCTGGTGTCGCCCCATTGACTTGAATGGGGCTCGGGTGCTCGGCCAAGCACTCGAGCCTCAGGGGGTGCTCGGTCAGAGCACCCGAGCACCCGAGCATCGGGGTGCTCGCTCAACACTAATCTATATCACTTCATTCTTCTTCAGTTCAACTAACACTAAGGCCTCAATTAAATTTTGTGTGATAAAGCAGCCAGTAGGGATAAATTGAGATATGGAGGTCATGCCCCCCTTTGCCTTACCCACAGTTATGTCCCACCCCCAAGTTATCACTCCAGCCTACTGTCCCAGCCCATCACCTTTTGCTAATTTGTAACTTGCTGTCAGGGAACCAAGAACACCAGGTGGAAATAGGAGATGCTGGTAAATAAAATACCTTTTATTAAATAATAAAATGAATAGCAAAAATAAATGTGAAGCACAATCCCTAATTGTAGCCAAAAATACAAGCCAGGGATCAAAGCCAAAAAGGGTAGTCAGACGAGCAGAGTCAGGAGCACAGGAAGCAGCAGTGTAAGGAATGCAAGCCAGATGAATCAATCAGCCAGGCCAGGGTCATACATTGGAACGATAGAAGCAACAGCAGGAATACACAGGGATGTCATAGACCATGTAAGGGCAGAGTGATACTGAACCTTAGCAGCTAAATAACCAGAGCACAGCAGGAAAGGGCTGGCTAATTGACAGGTAACCGTTGTAACTAAGATTGACAGACAGTAGTAACCTATCAGCTGAGTAAGCCTGAGACAGAGAAGTAAGGCTACTCATTAGAGATAAGCTGAGGTGTGTATCTGTATTCCTGAGCAAAAGGCAATAGCGAAGCAGGGGAAGGATGAGAACCCTGACACTGGCATTATAAAGCAATACCACATATCTTAGAATTAAAATAGAGTTACACTAGTGATACCACAGAGCTTACAACTGAAATTAAAATGGTGCTACATGAGTAATACCACAAAGCTTACAACTAAAATGTAGTTATCCTAATGATACCACAGAACTTACAATTGAAAGAACGACACAAGTGATACCATAGAGCTTACAACTGAAATGGAGAAGCACAGGTGATACCACAGATCTTACAATTTAACCCTTTGAGTGCCAGAGTGGTACGTAACACATTGCAAAGCAATGTGTTGCGCTCCCCTCTGGCACTCAAAGGGTTAAATTTAGCCACAATACTAGTGCAGCTCCATTTCAATTGTAGGTTCAGTAGTATGACTTGTGTAGCTTCAATTCAATTGTAAGGTCTTTTGCATCACTTATGTAGCCCCAGTTAAATAATACAGTGTGGTATCATAGCTACAATTCAGTTGTATTTGTGATGCCACATACATATCTCCCTCCCTTCTTTCATGACCTACCAGGTGCATGCACAGATGACACTGCACAGTTGGATGTTCCCATCTATCTGTACAATTGGAATACAGGACCTTGCAGGTCATGAAAACCAACAGATCAAGCGTGTGGCAAATTCAAACAATGTCACCTGCTTAGAGTTGGATTAAGATTCCATATGGCCCTAGGCAGGAACCCAATGTCCACCCCCCTCCCCATTAACCCTGCTACACCTGACCCCAGCATCCAACCCCCTAGTACTCAGGGAGCATCTATAGTAGTTGTGCTCAACATATGGCTCACCAGATGCTGTTAGATTATTGGCAGTTGACATCATAGCAGTTAGAGAGCTGTGTTGAGAGACAAAAGGCTGTACACTCCTCTGTCACTTAAAGAGTTAAAGTGTACTATTTCTTAGTGGCAGAGGAGTACTGAACACACTGCAATTTGAACATATGTCTGAAATTCAAACGTTTAATCCACTTTAACCATTTAAGAGGTAGAACGTTGGGCACGCCTTTTGGCAATTAAAGAGTTACTTGTATACATAGATCCTTCAATCAGTGGTTCTGCAGTTGATCTTTGATTATAACTTCCATAATCCTTGAGATAATGGTAGTTGGAGAGCAACAGATTGAACACGCCATAAAGAAGTCATTCTGAATACCAAATGAGTGCCCAGCTCTCTGGCATTCAAATAGTTAAAGTGGATTAACTCTTGTTTAGTTCCAGATGGGTGTACAAAATATTGCTTTGCATATACTCTATATTTATAATATTATTAAGAATACACAACCTCCCCAAAAATAAAAATGACAGAATCAATAATCAGGCTATTTAAAATGTGTGTGTATGCCACAAAGGAAGGCTAATTCTGTACTGTAGCTCTAGGTGTATATAAAAGTGTAAATAGTGTCCTAAAATGTAACTTTAATTCATACTACTAAAGGCTCTATGCTATGTTTTATTTGCCATAATTTTAAGTGGGATAATAAATGGTTCTGAAGAGATTTTAGTAGTATGAATAAAAGTTAGATATTAGGACACTGTTTACACTTTTATATACACCTAGCTCTATAATACTGAACTAGCCTTCCCTTATGGTATACACATATACAGTGGTGTAACTAGTAGGTGGAGGGCAGATGTTCAAGAAAAATATCCCTCCCTCCCTCTAAGTGTGTCTTTCCATTTATATGGATCTGTCTCTGTGTTTCTGTGCAAATGTATTTTTAAGAGTGGGTGAATGTGGAGTAAAAGAGAGGGGGGTAGGTTGGGGTAGACTTAGAGGAAGAGTGGAATGCTGAGAGTGAAAGAGAAGTATGTGGAATGAAAGAAGAGTATTTAGGACTTCTTGAGGCGGGTCTACTGGTGATGTCTGCAGTTTAGACAAGCTTCCCGTATCTCTTACTGTTTTACCCACATGCGAGCTCGCAATGGGCTTTAAAATCTTAGCAGCCTGATTGAGAGCCTGGGGACAGCAGGTTGGACAAGTTGCCTCCTGCAGGCCACTGTTCTCCAACATATTTCACCCGGAGTGAGGCTCTGACGAGCCTCCAGTGCTGGGCCTGTTGGCCATCTTGTGGCCTAGTGCAAAGCATCATCGGACTCCGGAGGATTTAATTGAAGCCATATACTGAGCTCAACTGCCCGGACCCATACTGAGCCACCAGAAGTAGCACTCTTGCTTAGCTAGCCCTGAGCAGGGTTTTGACAAGCCAACTGTACAGGACCTATTGGCCATCTGGAGGCCTTTTACACAGAGCCATCAGATGCCAGATTAATTGGCCAAGAATTCATTTGCAGCCACTTGGAGAACTAACTGCCTTGATCGATACCGGCATAAGGGGAATCAGCTGTGGGATTCCTACTGATGGCTGAAGCCATCCAACAACCGTTTCTCTTGGGACTGCTGTGGTTCTTACTCCTGGGTGCCCTGGATTGATTGGATGGCGAATTGGGGTCCCTTCTGGACATCCTCCTGCATGAAGTGAACTTTTATGCAGTGTTTTGATTTAGGCTTTGCTCGGGGGAACCTGTGCGCTGTTGCCTGGTCCTGATAGTTGGCCTCTAACAACTGGAGTAGATTGCAATACTGTCTCCTTATATATAGCCTCACGGACACAGGGTGGAATCTCTCTAGAATCCTAGAATACTGTCTCCCTATATATAGCCTCACGGACACAGGGTGGAATCTCTCTAGAATCCCATCTCTTTACAGCCCTCCACCCCTGCTGTGACTCAGCTTGATATTGCAGGGCTGTGGAATACTTCCACATGTATGTCCCTGGATCTATGGTCTGATATCCTGCTGAGGGGCCTGGTTGAATGGTTGGCCTTCCTGTTGTGTGGGGTTGCTCTGAAGGAAGAATCTCTCCACCAGGGGAGTTGAAGTTAGAGTAGGGGGGAAGACGACAGTTCTCTCATTTCAATTAAGGGCTTTACTCGAATGAGAAATCTCTGGCCTTCTCATGCTTATTTGTACTAAAGGCCCCTCCTTTTGATTTTATGGTGAGCAGCTACATCGTGTTGCTCCCTTTCATGTGTTTGGTTGGCTAGATCACCCCAAAGTGAGCTACACTAGCATCTCTCCTATTCTTACTATCATGGACAGATTCTTAGACATGTCCACCAAAAGAACATCCTCTAAAAATACTCCGAAATCTCCAAAATCACAGCCTGCGCCTAAATCTAAAGCTACTGATACTATGGCCAAAACACGGTCCCCACTTCCCCGGTGGGATCAGCTTCCTCTTCTCCTTCACCCACTCCTGTAACTCAGGTGGCTGAGACTGTCTCCAAAGTGGCAAAATCTCAATGGCCACTGTTTGACTCTAGATTCCAGGAACTGAATATCAAAATGGATGCCACTCTCACCCAGCTATCTGTAAATCCCGCTAAGATCACAGAACTGGAACAAAGGCAAAGCAATACAGAAGATTGTCAACATAGACACCAGGTGGTCTCTGATGCCCAGACTAGCACTATTCATTCATTGCTGGATAAAACTGTTGACCTTTAAAACAGGAGTCACCATAATAATCTTTGTTTCCTCAACATCCCGGAGACAGTTAAGCCATCTTCTGCACACTGCAGATCTCCCTTTGATCACTGAACGGGGACACAGATTGGGTCTGCAACATAGGGACCAGAATAATGGACTATGGCCAGAGATCATCCATCTTTTAAACTTTCTTGATAAGGAAAAGATCCTATCGGAATATCATAAATTGCCAGAATTACTGTTTCAATTTGCAAAGTGTTGATATTCCAAGATTATTCCACTCATGTGACAGCAAAACGGGAGGCATTCTCCCGCAATTGCAAAACACTTTACAAGAAGAAAATAAAATTCACACTGCTCGTTCCTGCTAAGCTTAAAGTGACTCATGAGGGACAAACTCATCTATTGAATTCTCCTGAGGATGCTCGTAATCAACTGAGAACATGGAATCTGGTGTAGCACGCAGGATCATATAAGTGTCCTGAATTTGTGAGAAAAATCTTATTTAACTGTACTTTAACTGTACTTGTCTTTTGTTTTTTGGGGCTCCATAGGAGTCCATTATGTTCCAGTTTGTTTTACTGTTTTTATTGTTTGTATTTCGTGGTCATGATTCATACTTACTCTTTTGATCTAACATCCAGGTCCATTCTCCCTTTATCAGGGTACAGCCCCAGGTACTGGGACATGGGGTTGACCCAATTGCTGTATTGTTTTATGTTATTCTTCTCCTCCTGCCTCTCCTCCACAATCATGGGTGTGTTGTTATTAGAATATAAATGATTCCCTTGACAGCAGGAAGTGTTCCTCTAATCAGCAACAACTGTATCCAAACACAATGACACCAGAACCCAAATACTGCCGCTGTCACTATACCCTTTGTCCAGACCCCGCTAAGGACACATAACAAATTACTGACAGTTTAACATTAATGCTGAACCCTCCCTACCAGCATCTTAGCATATTCTGCGGGATGGAATCTCCTCAGATGCCGCTTCATGCTCTGCTTGTGATTCATTTGTGGTCAGTGCACCACACAGTGTGCAATAGGTCGAGATGAACTGCTAAATGCTAATATCAACAGAGTGGCTATAATTTGGCGTGAGAGGTAACGATGAATGAGGTAGATTGACAGAAGATATAGCTACCCTAGAGCAAGATAGTGATGGTGACTTAGTTGTTTCACTTGTCATTGAATTTCCAGTCTCTGTCTTGGTTTTTTTATTCTTCCTCCTCTTTAATCTCCTCCTCGCCTCTTGCTGTCTTTCTGGAGAGTCGGGGGCTACAGCAACAGTGGTGCTTGATTTCTGTGGTGGGTGTTTTCAACATGTTTGACATAAATGTCATGGTGTCTGTTTTTCATGTGTGATATCAAGGCGGTTGTGCCAAGGCTCATTCCCTCCTTTCCCCTTCTCACTGACTTGCCACAAATTGTGCACGGTGCCGTTGGTGATGACTACACTGTGCCTGTCCCAAGAGAAAAAGAGTCCCACACCCATGACTTCAGGGTATGGGGATGTTCCTGTGGAGAAAAATTACCTCTTTTTTCTTGTCCTCCACATTCGCCTTCATGGTCTGTGCTGCTGTTGCTGCTACTGCCTCAACACTGCAACTAGGACCAGGAATTTTGCTGGTGCTGACAAGTGGAACCTGTCCTAGTCCTTCATCTCTTGTTCACCCCATTCCCACTGTGTTCATGGTGGTCCATGGCACACTAGATTGCTCCTCATTATCTTGCTGCCCTCGCAACTCAGCAGCAGAAGGAATTAGAGCAGTTGCAAATTCTGGAAATTCCAAAAGCTCATTGCTAATGGTGGTGGTGGTGCTCATCCTCATCCCTGTCTCCTATTCCTTTTAAGTTTCTACTAAAAAGGACATCAATGTCTCTCTTCCACCACAGCATCTCCACCATCCTCACCACCACCACTAGTCCCTACGTGCTGCTGCTCCTGCTGCTCTGTTACAGACATCTCACTGCTGCTTGGAGGAGGTGATGATGAGCAATGTGACAGAGGGTCTCCTAATGTGAAATTTGGCATTTTTTACCTGAAGAAGGCAGACTGGCAGCAGTAGCAGCAGGCACTGGCAGCAGGTCTGTTCTTCTGCTGGCAATGGTGGTATTAATTCTGCTCCTGCTCTCCCCCCACACCAGTTCTGGCCTCTTTAGGTTCATGTTCCACTTGGACACTGTAGTGAAGGGAAGGGGAAGAGGACTCCCAGAGGCAGAGGAATGGTATGGGCTCTCTTGACCGCTAGTCTGGGTGCTCGCAAATGCTTTCCCTACCACTCCCCTAACACTAGTCCCGCCGGCTGCTTCACCATTACATTACATTTAAGTCACTAGTAATATGAGGCTATTAATTACCTCCTCCTTCACTCCTAACACTAACAAGCCACTGGACCTTCCTAGCAGTAGTACTAGCGCTGGCGGGTCTGCTTGGAGATGGCAAGTGTGACTTAGGGTCCCCTGCTGTCACACTTGGAATCATCTTCTCGTCCCCCCCTCCTGAGTAGGGGTGGATGAAAAGTGTGAAAAATTTCCTGCATGACTTTCTGCGAAAAAGTACTGATTTTTCGCCTTTCCGCCTATGCAAAAATGTCCTCCTTTTTGCCTATTATAACACATTTTCTGCCTATGTTAACACATTTTTCACCTACTTTAACACATTTTTTTGCCTATATTTACTATAGGTACTACATTTCCCAATGTAATATTACTTCTTCTGAGGGCTGAAGTTTAGAAATAAGTGGCTGAAAGTCAAAGTTGTGAGTCCTACAGCAAAATATGGCTAGAAAAATGTGTTAGCATGCAGAATGCATTTGTCCTTTACCCACAACACTTTCTTGCTTAAGTGACACTGACTCATATTCATGATGATATTGAGTAATAAAAAAGTAAAGTATAACCTACTATGTGGCAGATATATATTGTAGTGGTGGTGGTGGGGGACTAGCATGGTTTGATTTGTGTATGTATTTTTACAATTGTCATATTGACACACATTACTTATCAGTCATAGCAGTGGTCCCATCTGTCCTCCACCTCCTCATCTGTGCTGCTGTTAATATATTTGTCCTGGCTTTGTCTGTCATGTGTGGTTTCTGCTACTACTACTGGAGCTAGATGTTGATGTAATTCTACTATCACTACTACTAGGTGTCAAAGGTCCAGCACTTATAGCAGCAGCACCAGAGGTACTCGTCATATCTAACACTGTGACTGTTAACCTGTGTTTCTGTTGCTGGGTACTCAAAACAGGTGTGTGTTGCTGAGTGGGACTTGGACTTTGAAGAGGCAATAATGCTGAGGATGACTGATAGGGTGACTGTGTGCTTTTTGACATCTGTGCTTGTCCAGGGTCAGATATTCCAATGGCTTTCTCAAACAGTTTATAGACAGGCACAATGCTCCTTAAAAGTGGTGGAAGATTCAGCCTTTGACTTTCTGCTAATCTTATAGCCCTGTCACCATCCTCACTCTCAACTTCATCTGTATCTGAACAAGAGAAGGATGCTGGAGGGATATATTCTAGATCTGCATCATCATCAGTCATCATTAGGCCATCCTCAGCAGCATCAGCATCACCTGACAATTCTTGCCCACTACCCTTATATTCCTCTAAGCTTTTGCAGGTTTCAAACAATTTCTTTTTTTTTATTTATATTCTTTATTATGAATTTTACAAAGGATACAAAATATCATTACAAACCACTTTCCCAAAAACGAATATCCTATATCGCTTAATACCTTCCGCATTACTATGCTTACAATTCCTAAAATCATACTACATTCAATTCTCCCATTCAAATATTTCCAATCATTAAACCCACGTCTGCTTCCTATATAAGGAGAACACCAAGCTGAAGAGAACAGGGGGAATATTTCCATATTTATAATCTTGTTTCCCCTCAGAAAACCTATAATCACCTTTAGTCCCAGTTTGCCTAACCAATTATATCTACTCTGTGCATCGGAGGCAGAAATTTGTCCTGCACTTTTTTCCATACTTCCCAAATCTCATAATATTGAGTAAGCCTCCCCTCTGTTAAAAAAAAAAACATTTTTTCCATCTGACATTGAAAATCTATTTGACTTATTACTTCCCACCATTCTATCATCCCTTGTTTCTTCCAATTTCTAGCAATGCAAATCTTTGCCCTGAAAAAATATGAATCAACAGCATTTTTTGACATTTACTTAAAAGAGGAAGATCTACAACAAAGACAGTTGAGGAGTTATCGCTATTTATTTTGCTAATATTTGCGTAATCAATTTTGTTAGATTTATTTTCAGTTGATCTAAATGTTCACATCCCCACCAAATGTGAAAAATTGTTCCTAATTCCCTCAAACATCTCCAACATATAGGTGAGTGTTATTTATCTTATGCAATTTTACCGGTACCAAGTACCAACAATAAATCACCTTGTAATGTAATTCTATAAGGTTTATGCAATGAATACTGCTTTTAACCCATCTAATCCCCTGAATCCAGCCCTGAATATCAAATTCTGTATCTAACTCTAATTCCCATTTGACTAACGCTACCTCTTTATAATTTTCTTCTAACGTCTGCAATAATTTAACCGATCTTGCAATTCTCTTCTGTTCTTTATTTACCTCGAGAAAGTCGCTTATGTGGTGTCTTTCCAACACCTTTTTCTTACTCAAAAAATACTTGATCCTCAGATAATTAAAAATCTCTCTCGAAGACAAGCCAAATGCTTCTTGTATTTTATCAAATGTCATTAGGCACTGTGCATCATAAATATCTGCCAAACGGAAAATACCCTTACTTACACAACCCTGTAAATTAATATCTCCAATTCCAGCCTAGTCTGAATCAAACTTGACATCGGAATAACATAATTTAAAACAAATTTCTTTTTTAAGCATTTTATTGTATTGTGTACCCCTCTAATCAATGGATTAGAATTCGATTTTGTTTGAACCTGCTTACTATAAATCCAAAACTCTTCATACAACTGTAACCCTGAATCAAGTTCTTCCATTTCTAACCATATAGGGACTTCCCTATCTTTCTTATTTCACTCTAAATAGTGGGTTATCATACATGCTTCGCGCAACATCTGCAAATCTGGATAGGAAAGTTCCCCTTTAAGTACTGTTTTTTTGAGAATTTTAAAAGCTATTCTGTTTTTTTTACCCCTCCATACAAATGCTGCAATTGTTTTTTGATATTTTACTATTTATTAAATATAGAATTTTGGGTACAACATATGCTCTGATCGTTTCTAACCTCCCCAACCAGGAACGTTCTAATCCTCTCCAGCTTGCTAGAGATTTCTGAAGTTCTCCTAATAACTCTATATAGTTGTCGGTACCTACCCGGTCCTGGGCTCTGAACCGGGAGGTCTCTGGTGCCAGCTCCAGCTTCCATGGTGCGCCGACGTCGGACGCTCAGACGTGTTGCAACATCGCATCTTTTCTATTTGTATGGGCTCCCAGCTCAGGACCGGCACTCAGTAATCCTACAGCAGGTGAGAGCTGTCCTTGCTATACCTCCCCAGTAGCTTCTCTTTAGTAGCCCTACCACCTTACCCTATCATTTGTCCGTCGGTCTTCCTCGTTTGGGCCTCAGCTTGCTCCAGACCTCTGGCTGCTCCTCTTCCTCCTTTGGGCCTCAGCTTGACTCCAAGACCTCTGACTGCTCCTCTTCCTCCTTTGGGCCTCGGCTTGCTCCAAGACCTCTGGCTGCTCCTCTTCCTCCTTTGGGCCTCAGCTTGCTCCAGACCTCTGGCTGCTCCTCTTCCTCCTTTGGGCCTCCAGCGTGATCCAGACGTCTGGATGCTCCTCTTCCTCCCTTGGACCCCCAGCTTGCTCTAGCTCTCTAGTTGTGCATCCTACCTTCCTCCTCTGGATCTCCAGCTGCCTCTGGTTCTCCAGATGTTTGTCTGCCTACCCCTTCTGGATTCTTCAGCCTGCCTCTTCACTTCCAGCTTCCCTGCCTGTCTACATTTCCTGTACACCAGCCTGTATCCCGCTTCCACTTCCTGGTGAGTTCTATCCTATGTGTTCGTTAGGTGTAGACTCTCCCTGGGGCAGTTGGTGTTAGTCCTTCAGCTCAACTGAAGGGGGTCATCTGGATTCGAGGCCAGCACCTTTACCCGGCTTTGGCCGCAGCACAACACACTATAGGGGGCCTATGTTTGCTAGCAACGCACCCTAGCGTCGCTCCCCAGCTCCTCTCCACCTGCCCTTGTTGGAGGAGTCGCTTATACTCCTTCTTTTGGACCTAGGCCTTTCCTAGTTCTGCTCCTGGCTTACTTGTTCAGAAAGTTCACTGTCAATAGTTTCTTCCCATCATCATCTCCAGACTAGGAGTAATTTTAACTCCCAAGTAGTCCAGGTGGCTGTTATTCCAGGAAAATTTGTAAAGATCTTGAAAATCTTCAATCTCCTCCCTCTGCAAAAAGAACTTTAATATTTGAGTTTTATTTAAGTTTAATTTATAATTTGAATAACTGCTGTATTCATTGATCACTTCCAGCACTGCCGGTATAGAGACTGCATCAGGGATCAGGGATAGGAGGGCGTCGTCAGCATACAACATAACCTTTGTGTCATATGTTCCCCAATGTATGCCTTTCACAGCTGCCGATTGCCTAATTTTCTCCACCAGGGATTCCATAGTCAAAATATATAGCAAGGGGGCCAATGGGCAACCCTGCCGTGTACCATTCCTTATTGTAAAATATGCAGATTCAAACATTGGGCCAATTACTTTAGCACTGGGGTTTGAGTATAAAATCAACACAAAATCCCTGAACCTACACTCCATACCATAAGATTTTAGGACTGTACTCAGAAAATTTCAATCCACCCTATCAAAGGCCTTTTTTGGCATCTAATGCTAAAAGGACTGATTTGATATGGTTACTGTTTATCTTGTGAATAAGGTTCATCACTTTACGTATGTAAGGTGATGAACCTCCCCCTGACAAACCCAGTCTGGTCCCTATGAACCAAACTCGGTACATACATTTTTAATCTATCCACCAATATTCGAGAGAAAATTTTAATACCCAAGTTGATCAATCAGATGGGCCTGTAATTTGATATATTGGTTGGGTCCTTCCCAGCCTTTAGAATTGGGAAAATTGCTGCCTGTAAATATTCTTCCGGCAACTGTCCCGGTTCCAAGAACCGGGAAAAGACCCTTACCACTGCAACTCATTTTTTATAAAAATTGCTGTGTATCCATTTGGGCCAGGTGCTTTATCCGGTTTAAGATTTCTAATAGCCTCCCTAATTTCTATAAGTGATATGGGTTGATTCAGACATTCTAATCCCTCCAAATCTATCCATTTTAAATTCAATTTGTGTAAATATGAGCGAATATTTCTCACCGGAATCTGTTCCTTATTTAGATGATATAATGATTTATAATACCCTGCGAAGGCCTTTGCAATAGCTTTTGGGGAGAGAATTGTTTTATTTTCAACTATAATCTTCTTAATAAATACTGATTTGCTCTTATTTTTAAGCTAATTTGTAAGTTCTTTCCCTACTCTGTTGCTACTTGCTACTGCTGATGCAGTTGAAGGATTGTCTTATTCATTTTTTCATATAATTTTTCTTTTATTTTGTCCTTAATAAAAAATATATTTGTCTCATCAGGTCATCTTTTTGTTTAATTTTTTGAGCTCTTTCCAAATGTGCTAATTTTATATATATAATTCAGATAGCTCCTCCCCCTCTCTCTTTTGACCTTTGCCCCCATTTTAACCCCTAGAGTGCCAGGTGGGTACAACGTACGAGTGGACACAGCTGTACCTGCTGTGCCACGCTCGTACGTTGTACATCTAAAATGCGGTCAGTGCATAAGCCGGTATAACCGGCATGCAGTGGCCGCATTTTAGACTAAAATGCGCCTGGCACTCGTGGGGGGGCATGAGGATCACTCCTCATGCCCCCCCAGGTATTGATCTCCCAGCCGATTGCGCTGGGAGATCAATATCTCCAATGGAGAAGCAGAGCTTCCCCTTCCTGCTCTCTCCTACCCGAACTTCCGGGTAGGAGTGGGCGGGACCGGAGGAAGCCTCCTAACGTCATCGGTGACATGATCACTGATGACGTTAGGGCAGTTTCCCCGATCCCATTCACTCCTACCGGTGGTAGGAGTGAAAGGCAGGAGAGCTATTGCTCTCCTGCAGTCGCCAAAATTGATCTCCCAGCACAATCGGCTGGGAGATCAATAATTGGGGGGACATCAGAAGGTGTCCTGATGTTCCCCCACGAGGTCTGCAATAACATTTTTAACATTAACCCTATTAGTGCCGCGGGGACGTCCAGTGCATTGCTTTGCAATGCACTGGAGGTCCCTTTAGCACTCACAGGGTCAATTGTGTTGGGGGACTTTTTTTTTTTTTAACAAAGACCTCATTTGGGGGGTCAGGAGAGATCCTGATGACCCCCAATGAGGTCTATAAAAAAAATAGAAAAATTAACCCTGTGTGTGCCACGGGGGGGGGGGTCCAATGCAGACCCCCCCCTCCTTTGGCACACACAGGACTTTGGTTTGGATTTCTTTTTATTCATAGCTTGTTGGGGGGCCCTGATGTCCCCCAACAAGCTATGAATAAAAAATAGTAAAAAAAAAAAAAAAATTAACCCTCTGTGTGCCACAGGGAGTCCAATGCATTGCATTGTACACCCCTGTAGCGGACAAAGGATTTTTCTTTTTTTTTTCCCTCATTATTTTTTATTCAGATCTCATGGGCATCAGTTCTAATGCCCTCCAATGAGGTCTACACAAAAATATATTTTTTGGGGAAAAACACAAAAAACCTGTATGTGTTACATTTTTATTCAGACATCGTTGGGGGGCATGAGAAGTGGCACTGATGCCCCCACCCCCAATGAGGTATGAATAAAAAAATTATAGATAAAAAAATTAACTCTTTGTGTGCAACAGGGTGTCCAGTGCATTGCAATGCATTGGATACCCCTGTGGAATGCACACAAAATGCTTCCAACCCCCCCCCCCCACACACACACACCACCACCACATACCCTACCCACCAGCCTAGTTCCACAGCCTACTGGCAGTCCCATTCCCCCAGTCACTCCCCAGCCTGATTCCACTGCCTACTGGTAGACCCAAGTGCCAGTACGCACTGGATTCAGGCTGGGAATTTAAACAGTGTGTGAGGGGACTTACAGTGCACACTGGTAACCACAAATCCCCCACATGCACTTACCTCCCCACTATCACCACCATCGCACTTGCTCACTGCCCACTGGTAGATATACCCACTTACATAGCCTGACCCCTCGTCCCTTCCCCGACCTGGTTTCACTGGCAGACACTCTGACTGACCACTGGTAGCAATAGAATCACACATACACTGTTTGCTTTCCCATCCTTGTTCCACCAGTAGCCACGCTCCTGTCACCCAATATGGTATGTCAACCCACAGCAGTGGGGTACCAGTTTTTGTAGCCTGGTAGGAGGTCCTCCTAGGAAATCCCATGGTGTTGAACCATTTACGTATCTTTGAAGTGACTGATTTGTAAGAAAAACATTTTTTTTCTGTAGCACCATATTCTAGATATAGTTGTGCACTCTAACTTAGGGATAGAAAGGCAAGTGACACCTCATTAGATGCGACAGGTTATCTTCTTTCCAAAATGTCTGGTTTCTGTACCTTTCCTTCACTTCTGTAGTTGATATAACCATTTTTGTACAGGCAAGTATTATTTGAGAAAATATTAGAAAAATCAGAGGTTGTGGTAGGTGTCATTTTGCACTTCAAGCACCCCCTAAGGTAGGTCAACTCATACCAATGGGGTGTCTTTTGACTCCTAAGAGCACAAGCTAACAAATGCAGTTGAAAATTCCATGGTTTTCACAGAGCTCCATACATTTCAAGGGACAGAAATGTAAAAAAATTAAATTTTTTTCCTATATCGCCTCCTTCTGTAAACATTTATGCACACCGGTATTGGGGTAAGAAGGCAAGTGACCCCTCATTAGATGCGGCAGGTTGTCTTCTTTCCAAAATGGTATGGTTTATCTACCTTTTCTTCACTTCTGAAGGTGTTATAGACATTTTCGTACAGGCAAGTCAGGTTTGAGAAAATGTTAGAACCATCAGAGGTTGTAGTAGGTGTCATTTTGCACTTCAAGCACCCCCTAAGGTAGGTCAACTCATACCAATGGGGTGTCGTTTGACTCCTAAGAGCACTAGCTAACGAATGCAGTTGAAAATTCCATGGTTTTCACAGAGTTCCATACATTTGAAGGGGCAGAAATGTAAGAAAATGCCTTTTTTTTTCATTAGCGCCACCTCCTGGAAGCATTTGTGCACACCAGCCTTTGGGTAAGAAGGCAAGTGACCCCTCATTAGATGCGGCAGGTTGTTTTCTTTCCAAAATGGCATTGTTTCTCTACCTTTCCTGCATATCTATTATGGTTATAACCATTTTAGTGCAAGCAGATAATTTAAAAAACAAAAGTGTCAGGTTTACGTACGTGTTCCTAGCACCCACATATTGTATGCTAACCCACACAAATGGGCTACCATTTTTCTCATGTTGGTAGCAGATACTGAATACAGCAGGAAATGTTATGGTTTTCAAAGATTTTATTATCTTTGAAGTGGTGGAAATGTAAAAAAACATGCATTTATTCCCATAGCGTCACCTTTTGGAAATATTTGTGCACTTCAGCCCAGGGGGTAGAAAGGCAAGTGACCCCTCCTTCGATGCGGGATAATGTCTACTTTCCAAAATGGTATATCTTTTATACCTTTCCTTCATGTCTCTAACAGTTATAAACATTTTAGTACAAGCAGCCATTTTCGAGGGAGCAAACAGGTAGGTGTAGTTATGTGCTTCTGGCAAGCCTAAGGTAGGTTGACTCATTCCAATGGGGTGTCATTTTTCTCCTAAGCACACTAGCTAATGAATACAGTTGGAAATGCCATGGTTTTCACAGATTTCCGTACAGATAAAGGGGCAGAAATATAAGAAAATGCCATTTTTTTACTATAGTGCCACCTTCTGGAAGAATTTGGGCACAACAGGCCTGGGGTAAGAAGGCAATTCACCACTCATTAGATGCGACAGGTTGTCTTCTTTCCAAAATGGTATGGTTTGTGTAGCTTTTCTTCAATTCTGTAGTTGTTATAACTAGTGTTGAGCGAGCACCCCGATGCTCGGGTGCTCGGGTGCTCTGACCGAGCACCCCCTGAGGCTCGAGTGCTCGGCCGAGCACCCGAGCCCCATTGAATCCAATGGGGCGACACGAGCATTATACCAGGCACCCCCTGCTCTGATGAGGGGAGGGTGCCTGGTCAATGCCCCCCTTCATCTCCGCTATGCCCCCTTCATCTCCGAATGCCCCCTTCAGCTCCGCAATGTCCCCCTTCATCTCCGCTATGCCCCCTTCATCTCCGCTATGCCCCTCTTCCACAATGTCCCCCTTCATCTCCGCTATGCCCCTCTTCCACAATGTCCCCCTTCATCTCCGCTATGCCCCTCTTCCACAATGTCCCCCTTCATCTCCTCTATGGCATAGAGGAGATGAAGGGGGACATTGTGGAAGAGGGGCATAGCGGAGATGAAGGGGGACATTGTGGAAGAGGGGCATAGAGGAGATGAAGGGGGACATTGTGGAAGAGGGGCATAGAGGAGATGAAGGGGGACATTGTGGAAGAGGGGCATAGCGGAGATGAAGGGGGACATTGTGGAAGAGGGGCATAGACTCTATGCCCCTCTTCCACAATGTCCCCCTTCATCTCCGCTATGCCCCTCTTCCACAATGTCCCCCTTCATCTCCGCAATGCCCCCTTCATCTCCGCAATGCCCCCGTACCTCCAGTCCCTGGTGGTCCAGCGGAGCGTCTTCAGATCTGTGCCTCTTCCGGCACAGATCCCCGCCACCCGAACATGGCAGGCGAGCACATGGCGGTACTCGACGAGTACCGCCATGTGCCGAGCAGAGCGATGCTCGAGCCGATCCGAGCATCGGCCGAGCACGCTCGCTCAACACTAGTTATAACCATTTTTGTACAGACAAGTAATGTTTGAGAAAATGTTAGAAAATTTAGAGGTTGTAGTAGGTGTAGTTTTGCACTTGTAGCGCCCCCTAAGGTAGGTGAACTCATACCTATGAGGTGTCGTTTTTCTCCTAAGAGCACTAGCTAATGAATTCCGTTGGAAATTCCATGGTTTTCACAGATTTCCGTACAGATGAAGGGGCAGAAATGTAAGAAAATGCCATTTTTTTCCTTTAGTGCCACCTTCTGGAAGCATTTGGGCACAACAGGCTTGGGGTAAGAAGGCAATTCACCCCTCATTAGATGCGACATGTTGTCTTCTTTCCAAAATGGTATGGTTTGTGTAGCTTTTCTTCACTTCTGTAGTTGTTATAACCATTTTTGTACAGACAAGTAATATTTGAGAAAATGTTAGAAAATTTAGAGGTTGTAGTAGGTGTAGTTTTGCACTTGTAGCGCCCCCTAAGGTAGGTGAACTCATACCTATGAGGTGTCGTTTTTCTCCTAAGAGCACTAGCTAATGAATGCCATTGGAAATTCCATGGTTTTCACAGATTTCCGTACAGATAAAGGGACAGAAATGTAAGAAAATGCCATTTTTTTCCTTTAGTGCCACCTTCTGGAAGCATTTGGGCACAACAGGCTTGGGGTAAGAAGGCAATTCACCCCTCATTAGATGCAACATGTTGTCTTCTTTCCAAAATGGTATGGTTTGTGTAGCTTTTCTTCACTTCTGTAGTTGTTATAACCATTTTTGTACAGACAAGTAATGTTTGAGAAAATGTTAGAAAATTTAGAGGTTGTAGTAGGTGTAGTTTTGCACTTGTAGCGCCCCCTAAGGTAGGTGAACTCATACCAATGGGGTGTCATTTTTCTCCTAAGAGCACTAGCTAATGAATACAGTTGGAAATACCATGGTTTGCACAAATTTCAATACATTTGAAGGGGCAGAAATGTAAGAAAATGCCTTTTTTTTATTAGCGCCACCTTCTGGAGGCATTTGTGCACTCCAGGCTTGGGGTAACAAGGCAAGTCACCCATCATTAGATGCGACAGGTTGTCTTCTTTCCAAAATGGTATGGTTTGTGTAGCTTTTCTTCACTTCTGTAGTTGTTATAACCATTTTTGTACAGACAAGTAATATTTGAGAAAATGTTAAAAAATTTAGAGGTTGTAGTAGGTGTAGTTTTGCACTTGTAGCGCCCCCTAAGGTAGGTGAACTCATACCAGTGAGGTGTTGTTTTGCTCCTAAGAGCACTAGCTAATGAATACCGTTGGAAATTCCATAGTTTTCACAGATTTCAGTACATTTTAAGGGGCAGAAATGTAGGAAAATACAATTTTTTTCCTTTAGTGCCACCTTCTGGAAGCATTTGGGCACAACAGGCTTGGGGTAAGAAGGCAAGTTACCCCTCATTAGATGTGTCAGGTTGTCTACTTTTAAGAAATATATAGTTTTATATAGTTATTCCACTGTTTTAGGGTAGTTTTACCACAAAAACCCTAGAATGCGCATATTAGTTTATAAAGTTGAAAATGTCATTTTGCGCTGCTGGTGATTAGGGCTCTGCGCTAGCCATGGACGTAGGTAAAACTATACAAATTTGGTATTTTTTTACTCGGGGGACTCGGGGCTTTTTCAAATAATTGAAACTTTTTCAATCGAGGTAAATGTTTTTGATACATAGTATGTGATTTTAGCAAAATAAGTAAATTTTCACTTTTTTTTGTCATTATGACATCATAGCTTTTTGCACAATGTAAAATTCTCTTCATGTAAGGTACCACGAGAAAGCTCAACTCGTTCTGAAAAAAACAATATATTGTTTTCCATATGTAACTAAAAATCCCCAGAGTAAATCAAGCATAAACGGAAGGATAGCAAAAACGCTGAAAAAGTGTCTGGCCTGCAGGGTACAGGAAATGGCCCAAGCCTCTGGCACTGAAGGGGTTAATAAGAAATCCCCTTGTCACACACTTAACAGTACTCCATAAGACAATATCTGTAACTTCCCCATTATCATTTAAGTCAAGCATTCTCTGTACTTCTATCAACAACCCCTCTAAGTTTTTTCAGTAAGCCTCCACCTTGTCCTACACTTATATTCCTTAATATTATCAATTTCCAGGAACACCGGTGCATGATCGGACCACGTTATTGAACCAATCACTGTATTTTTGATCCTACTTAAGGAGTGCATCTGCGTCAGGAAGTAATCAATGTGTGAGTATGTGTGGTGAGCACAGGAGTAAAATGTGTAGTCCCTTTCATCTGGCTTCATTGTTCTCCAACAATCATACAGTGCGTTTTTATACAGAAAATTCCCTTTCTGACTGGGGAAGTTTTGTCTTTTTTTGGGTCAATAACACAGTTAAAATCTCCTCCCAGTATTAAGCATCCTTGTTGCATTTTATCTACCTTTGTCATTAGCATTTCCAGGAACCCAATAAGTAGTTGATTCGGAGCATATACATTAACCAGGGTATAAACTATATCGTTTATCCTTGCAATCAACATTATATATCTCCCTTGAATACCCCTCTCTTCGTATATATATTCAACTTTTAATTTATTGGAAAGAATAATAGCCACTCCTCTTTTCTTCTGTCTCCCCTCCAGATTTGCCCAATAGACGATCGGAAACTTTCTATATTTACACAGTCTGCTGGGGGAATCTATCCAGTGCTTCTCCTGAATAAAGGCCACATCAATGTTTTTTTCCACCAGCAGACTGTACAAACAACCTCTCTTCTACGGTGAATTTAGGCCCTGAGAGTTCAGAGATACTAACCTAAGGGACATCCCACTGTACTTTCTTCATATTCCTCCAACTCCCAACGTATCTCTCCAGCTGGTATCCCCCTTCACCATTCATTCTATACATACACTCATACAGATCGACTCCTACTTCACAGTTGTTCGACAGCGATTGCACATGAGTTCAATTACACTTTCCCTTTAAAAATATCCGTTTAAGAGTCAAATCACACTTCCCTTTAAAAATATCCCTTTAATGGCCAAATTGTTTGGTTGGGCTATAAAGCCTCCTGTTTATAGGTGGACAAGAACATCTCATGTGACTTGCAGGGGTGGAAAGATTATCACCCATAAAGGAGAGCTGAGAGGTTACAGTTCATTTGAAATGGGCTCCCATTCACTGCAGTCACACAAACAAGGCAAGTTTATCTCTTCTCCTTTTTAATATTTTTTGTTTAGGTACAGGTTTTAAATGCATACACAAACATACAGAAATAAAGTTTTACAGACATTTTATAGAAAAAAAAATCTCCAAAAATTTTTCTCTAAAGGTTTATTGTGTATTTATGGTTTATTATATTTTAATTTGTTTTTATTTAGATAGAATTATTTTGAGAAGTAGAGTAGGTACTTGCCGCTATGAGTTACCACAACGTGGTTGTAAGCTTAACCCACCTCTTTGGCCAAAGATTTGGGGGCAAAATCCTCATATTTATTCATATAGTATTAAACATGCTTAAAACAGGGCACTATTTCACTTAAGATGGTGGAGAGCAGGGTTTTTTTGCTTGTTTATCTTCATTCTATCATTCCTGTAAAGAAAGAAAAAAGTCCCAAAAGTGTCCAAACTTAATCAATGAATTGCCCCATAAATCCAAAATAAATAAATTAAAAAAAAAATAACTGCAGTAGCCACAAATTATTAAAATTCATATGTCCCCATTGTTTTCTCCGCCTGTCGGTGGTGGTGGAGAATAAAAGGCAAATGAGCAGATCCCCCTTAATACCTGATGGACCAATGCCTGTTCCACTGTGAGGGAATTTTGAACAGAGACTACCTTTATATATTGTCAGTTTCTGTTCAAAAGTACTCACAGCCATTGGCTGCTTACACACATCCCAGGCAATAAGCTTTGAGGAGGGATTGACAGAACCTACTTGAAGCTGATTGGCTGGGAGGTGCATAAATACACATCCCATCCAATGGTTGTGAGTCCTTTTGAACAGAGACTGCCCAAAGTCAGTATCTGTTAAAAATTTCCTCACAGTGGAAAGGGCATCAGTTTGTCAGGTACAAAGTGTGGGTCTGATCATTCTTACTTTCTCTGCTGCCGACAGTGGCTGAGAAAACAATGGGGCCGTGTAGATGTTCAAATTTTTTGGCCACTTTATTTAACTTTTTTTTGGGAGTACATATTTTGATTTCACAAGGATTTATAGGGCAATTCATTGATTAAGTTGACATTCTCTATCTACGTAACCCTGACATCTGCATTGTTTAACCCTTTGGGTGCCAGAAAGGTATGCAACATATTGCCCTGCAATGTGTTGCGTACAATTCTGGCACTCAAGGGGTTAAACTGTGCACAGATGTCAGGGTTATATTTGGGCACGAAAAAGGAAGGTAGAAGACAAAGATCAGAAAAAAAGAAGGAAGATAGAAAATGAAGATGGAAAGTAGCTGACCAGGGTGCTGAAGACTCTGCTGGACATCAAGCTTTTTCAGGGGCTGTTGCTTTGTAACTTAGTCAGATTAACCCTGTTAATTCTACTAACATTGGATAAATTTTCCTTTGATTTGGATGTATTGATATGGGGCTTAGGGCCCTACATCAATACATCCATGGGGTACATAATTTTTTTTTTTTTCTTTCATTTCATGAGTTTAGATCAGATAAGCGACTCCGCGCCCAAAAAAACTGGATACAGAATTTACCACGATAAAGTGGGTCCCTTAATGCAGCTTAAAGCTAATGCATGTAGTTGAATTGCATCTTGCTGTGGTCTTTTTATTTTCAAAGGGCAAAAACACCATTAAATTTATCATCCGCCATGTTTTTTTTGCCTGCATTTTTTCATAGCACAGGTAATTGAATAGAATACCGTGCTTGAAAAATGCTATTGGCTGTTTTTTAGATGTCTGACCTAATTAGGCCTAAGGGAAATTCTGGAGACCAACTGCACCTTAGAAAACAATTATAAATTCCCTAAATTTCCATTGATTTAAGAGGAATAAAGACCTCTCTAAGAGTGAAGGGAGGAGATGCACTAAGGTGTGATAAAGAAGTGATAAAGTGGAGATATCTGCTCAAATGAAGTAACTTCTTCAGTTTCTATGTTATTCTATGGAGCCAATGCAAAAAATTTCTCCAGCTTTGTAGATATTTCTGCATTGATTCTATAGAATAACATAAGAACTGGAGAAGAGATATCATTGGAGAAGTTATCTCCGTGTTATCATCTCAAGTTCATGTCTTAGTGCATGTCTAGTCTCTAGTGGCACAGATGGAGATATGGGCAACCGCAAGCTAGAGTGTGTGTAGTTGAGTCCAAAAGCCAGACGAGCAGCAGAGTAACCAGAGGAGATGGAATCAAGTCAGGGAACAAGCAGGGTCTAAAGCCAGAGGACAGAGATAACTCAAGTCACCAGGCAGAAAGCAAGGTCAGGACACACCAGGTCAATACATGGAAGTCAAGGTCAGGAGAGATGATACTGAGACAACAGCAGCTCTCAGGATCAAGACACGAAGATCGAGCATCCATCTGAGTGCCAAGCAGGTAGATAAGGCAGAGATGACCAATGAGAAACCGTTGAAGGAGAAACCACAGGTAAAGAGGAGTGACAGAGTTAAAAGCCCCTTTTAAATCATGAAATATTTTTATTTCTCCCTTATGGTGCAGTTGGTTTGCTCTAGAACTGCACCTCTTAGATTATTAAATATGACTCTTAGCAGCTACTCCTTTGCGTGTATTATTGCAGCATTCACTGGTTTTGATTTTGAGTTTGATGATTTGTTCATACCTAGATGGTGTGTTTCAAAAAGTACAGTCATGGTCACTTGTGGGAGATTGCTTTTGGTTACTAACTAAATAAAGCATTTGTTCAAAAACTACAGTTTCATAAATATGCATGGATATATATTTACTATTTTAAAACATAGCAATATTCAATAGAGTTGTTTTGCTGGAGGCACATATTGATGCACTAGGTCCTTGAATGTTAATACTAGAATGCTTTATTTGTCAAAGATAAAATTGTCAAATACTGGTAGTTTTTAGAAGTAATTTAGAAGAAAACTGCTTATATTGCTCATTAAGTTGCACAGAAAGATTTAAATCTAGAACTTGAAGATCAATGAAAGCTTTCAAACTGAGAATGAGAAGTGTTAATTGCAACAGAATAGAATCCCCTGCAGAAAAAAATCATTTGGGCCATTGCTGCAATATTTTATAGTCACATGTCAAGAATAACATGTCCTTGAGAGAGCAGTACTGGTAAATGTTTTGTAGTCACTGAATTTGTCAGACTATTCCTCCAATAACAGCTAGTGTTACTTTTCATGGGAGTAGGCTCTGTCTGTCCATGTTTAATGTGTTCAAATCAAGTTCTATTCCCTTGAGTTACTGTTGTGTTGTTTGTATCACCAAATCTCTTCTTGATTGGCTCACTCTGGTACACAATAAAGATAATGAAAGTCATTTATCAAAGTCTTCAGGTTGTAGACCTGGGGCCAGATTCTATTGCAGGTGCTAAATGTTAACACCCGTTTTATCAAACATTTTCCTATTGAAGTCTATGGGGAAAACTGGAGATAAAAGCAGAGATAAAATTAACAGCTGTAATAGAATCTAGCACCTGGAGTAGAGTTTCTAAAAAAATATTGCACTGGAATTTTTAATTTAAATATATTTTTACTTGATGCATTGGCATAGAGAGAGTGTATAACTGTCTTGTTTTTTTTATTTTGTATTTTTAGATTTTATTATTCTATAGGTGGTCACATTATTCCTTGTCCTCTTGAAGGAATTTGGATTACGAACCTGAATTTATGATATTGCCTTATAGTGCATGAGTTACATAATAAATTACATAAGCTGAAATCCATTAAAGTGTAGGGCATCACAGATATCTGTAACTATTGACTGAACTGCTGTATGATGTGAGTTATAGAATAGCATATTTATCAAATATGGGTCTTTATAATAAAGATATATCTAAAGAATGCTAAATGTCTCCAAATCATTGCTTAACAAGATATGTCCAGCATCCAATGGGTTAATAGATATTAAATTAAAAAAAAAAACCACACACACATTTTAACCCTTTGAGTGCCTGGGAGGTATCCAACACATTGCAACACAATGTGTTGGATCCTCTATGGTACTTAAAGGGTTCAAACTCTGGATTGTGATAAATATTGGTCTGATGTCCTTCGGGGGAGATGCACTAAGGTGTGATAAAGAGGTGATAAAGTGGAGATAACCTCTACAGTGACATCCCTTCTCCAAGTCCTGTGTTATTCTATGGAGATTTCTTAGTACATAGGCTCTATAGAATAACATAGAAAAGGAGAAATGATATCACTGGAGATGTCATCTTGCTTTATCACCTCTTTATCACATCTTAGTGCATAACCCCCATAGTCTGCGAAGAAAGTTATTATTGGATTGTATATCAAAACTTATGCTATAATCTATAGGGAAATTTGGATAACCATAGAAAAATATAGGACAAGTAATAGAAAAAGACACATTGGCGTGAATGTACAAATACAATTCCATGTTTAATCAGGTGCTGGAATTGATTTCCTAGCTCTATGCTTGCCTAATATCAGTTTACTAATAAACAAAGCATTCTCCCCTGTATGTCGCTTGTACCAAGGAGAGGGCAATGGGACAGTCTAGATAGATTACCACTATGCCTTCTTCCACTCTCTGTATTAAACATGACACAGTGGAAATGATGTTATTTTATGCCATTTTGCTGTGCATGCTGTGGGGTAAGCATAAAGGGCTTGTTGGCATCAAAGCCCTATTGTCAACAGAGTGTGCATCAGCTGTGCAGCACTAATCAAAATATGACAGCAGCTGTTCAACTGGCTCTAGACTCATTACCTCCATTATGAACTGGCTTCATTAATCCAATGATGTTAGGACAAAGGCAAAATCCCAGTTATTCAGAAACAAAGTGCTGTCTTGTAGAGTTCACCTGTAACCTTTTAGGTCAAACAGGTGTCCTGTATATACTGGGTATACCTCACACTCAAACATTTTGAGTACGGAGAACCTTGAGTATCACAGCTCTGTTTAACAGATCATTCACTGACTAAAGCACAATACATCCTATAAAATAATTTGCTAAATTGTTTGTCAGAAGCAGTCATGCTCAGTAGAGATGCTGCGTTAGCTGCAGTCATGCTCAGTACAGACTGCCCACGCTGCAGCTGATAATGGAGCGGGGCTCCGAATTCAGACAGTAGTGCAGAAAGAACTACGGTCTGAATTCAGAGCGCCCAGCTCCATATCAGACGCGGAGCGAGCAGTCTCTACTCTGCATGACTGCACCACGGCCTTTGCTGTGTGGCACTGAGGCCCATGTATATACACGGGCTCTTCAGCTAGTTACATTATAAACTACACTTTGCTTTCCATGTCAGGCATACATTAGACTAGAGTTTCTCAAAGTTAGATCTTAGAGAACAACAACAGGTAAGATATTCATAATATCACCAATTAATCACAAGTGGGTATTCAGTGGCTCAGTCATTGTGAATGAGCAGCTGCCCGTGCTTTATCAGGGATACCCTGAAAATTTGTGCCCTGATGACTAGAGTAAGGATTTTTAGGGGATTATAATAAGGGTGTGGGATACCTATTTTTGCTGGGACTTCACATTTAGAAGAGGGAGAGGAAATTCCAATACAACAAACTGACTCAGGTTTTGTTTAGACTACAATATCCATCCATCGTTGTCAGCTAGTAATCAACTGTGTATGATGGCAATTGTAGTCTAAATAAAACTTGAAAATTGTAGGTTGGTAATATTTGTGAAAGGGAAGATGGAGAGGGGCACCAGGCACATTTAATTCTGTTAGTTGAAAAAAATACATCCACTTCTATAAAAACTTTATCTGGAACTTTCTCTTTGCTGATAATTCAGAGGTTACTTCATTGGAATACAACTGATTAGTTAAATATTTTTAATTTAAAATATATATAAATGCTTTTTTATTGGTTTATTTGGTTAAAACAAATGTTCTAAAAACAGTTACCATTCTTTTATTCAGTTTAAAAAGGAAAATCGAACAGTTAGAGAAATAGTAATTCTTTAATCTGACTTTACATATTCTGCAAGGGCATAATATGTACAGTCAAATTGCTTATACTCTTATACACTTTCACGTCCATGACAAAGAGCTAGCTGCATCTGTCTGTAACGTAACAGGAAACATGAAAGCAGGTCTAGCAATACAATGTAAAAAAGAAACAAAGAAAAAGCACAAAGAGAGAGACTGTAACATTCAACATCCTGCTGATGGACTAGCAACCAGAAATATCACTGGGAACTGAGATCCAAATAGGGCTATTATTCCTTTTATACCTAGTGTGTTTGAGCTGAGAGTATGAATTACTAGACATTTTAATACTGGTTTAATTAAAGAACTATAAGCAGAAATGGCAGCGGGTTGAACAGCCTTATGTATGCCCATCTAGCCATATGACTGCAGTCATTCCAAGCAGCATGCCACTGTGGTAAGACGGAACATATTGTCATCATGGAATCCAAGATAGTTGATCTAGAAATAAATATTGTAACACAGCATAATAATGGAAACATGGAAATAATGTTGTTGCTTACAGGGCAGGTAGTATGTGGGGTTAATAGGGGGAGAGGGAGTAGTAATTGAGGAATGTCTGGTAGGCAGATGGGTAATAGTAAGTATGGGGTAAAGTGGGCAGCAGAAGAGGGAGGCCAGCTCTGAGCTGACTGAAATATATTCGCAAAATTGATAAAGATGTTGAAGAGAATGGCTTAAAGTTCTCATTAATGGAGATAGAGGGTTCCTCTAGCAGCCATGTGAACAGTTCTTTCTTTTTAGAAGGGATGCAGAGTAGGCAGAACCAAGGCAGGTGGTGGTGGTGACAGGGGACAGGGTAACCTGTCGCCAATACCATGAATGCAAAACTGGATGCTGTCTCCCAGGTGCTTGGATTTAAAATATTGCAGACAGAGCAGAAAAATTATTGGGAGGGGCTAAAATCATTCAGATGTCTTGGGACATATTGGTATCAATGACAATGTTATAGGAAGATGGGGGGTCCCAAAAATGTTTCGGTGCAAGCTCAAGTGACGGTAGCATTTTATAAAATACTACAGGAAGGTAAAAGGAGCTCAGGGCGCGTAAAGGAACAGTAAACATTTTTTAATGAATGAATATATATATATATATATATATATATATATGTATATATATATATATTGTAGGGTGTTTCCTGTTACCTAAAATAAGGATACTCCCAATTTTGAGAGTTACATATTTCCAAAGTTATTACAGTTTAAACCTGTTTTTTTTTTGTTTGTTTTTTTGCATTAGCAGTGCCCTTTAGTGTTCAAATTCCAATTAATTATCCGGTTACATTCTAATGGAGAGGAAATTCCGTGACATACAGTTCTCCATAGACGGTGATAGAAACTGCAAGGTCACTTCCAGTAAGTTAGCGCCATAAGGAAATAAACACACAGTAAATACACTTCCTGATTATTTGAAATATTATACATTTTGAATAAAACAACTTACAATGGTGTAAGTGACCTTGTTTTACACAGAAGAAAAAGCTCTATAATATATATGTTTTCCTAAAAAAAAGTTTACTTCTCCTTTAATGATTGGCTAAATTATTGGTGTAGGAAGGATGGCTTTGGGTTTTTAGAGCACTGGGATGACTTAGGTACAATCTTAATGATAGAGTTGGGTTGTAACAAATTTTAATGGATGCTACTGTGCTATGAGACTAAATGCTTTGAAAGCTATATAGCTTTGAACTAGGAAATGGTGGAGATGGTATAGCAAGAAAAAAGGGCAGTGTCACGGTTTCAGTACACTCAGATAATTGGATGAGGTAAAAAGTAATTTATTAATAATAAAATAGAAAAGACCCTAACACAGGTCTAAGCAGGACATAGGAACAGGCAAAATAGACAGGTAACAACAATACAGACACAGAAGAAATATTGGTTATGATTGGCAACAGACTGTAGCATAGGAACTGGGCAGTGGAGCAGTACTGTCCCAGAACTGCAGGGCAACGTATCTGGCAGACAGGAGAACCAAGAGCCAACTGGCCTTGCCTGATAGCTCCTTAATACTGAGACCGCTGGAGCAGTGATCGAAGGTTCTGCCGAATGGCAACCGACAGCCACGATGTAACTGTTTTTTAAGACACTCAGACCAGCTGGTAGAATAAAACACAGTTTTATTAAAAAAAATAAAGAGTAAAGAAAGCCCTCTACAGGCAATACAAAATAATAGCGATATAAAGACTGAAATGCCTTCACAGGTCAAGTATACAGAAGCATAAGTATTACATATACTATCTCAGGACAGGTACACAGTAGCGAGGATAGGTAAATACAATAGTTAAATACGATACTCAGGCAGTCTCTGTTGTGGTGTTTGGCACACCCAAGATGGTGATCAGGCAGCTATTGGTGTCGATTATGCCCCACCGAAAGTTCTTAAGGCTAGAATGCTGGCAGTGCTGGAATAGTGGTAGAATCTGCAGAGAAGTTGCAGTGAATAGCCCCCACGGGCGTAGCATGGGGACAACTTAATCTGCAAGTGCTTGAGTTGATAGCCCCATGGTCGTAACAATGGAGACTGCTACAATGCAAGAGCTTGCCAATAGCCCCCACGGGAGTAATAACGGAGACCAACTGCACAGGATAAACTTGAGCCAATAGCCCCCACGGGCGTATACCGGAGACAACCTGTAAGAGCTTGAGCCAGTAGCCCCACGGGCGTAACAACGGAGACCACTCTGTGCTGCAAGTATATGAGCCAATAGCCCCATGGGAGTATACCGGAGACAACCTGCAAGAGCCAATAGCGCCTCTCATGGTGCAGTAACGTAAACTGACTAGCTGATGGAAGGATGAGCCACCATCTAGACCAGGATTGTAACGTGGCCGACTCTACAGAAATAGCGACCAAACAGCATAGGCTCAGCAAGTGTACGTGAAGGCTCAGATAACGAAATGGCAGCACTGCAAGGGTTAATCAGCTCAAGGATCGAAGGCTCAGCAATCGAGGAAAATGCTCTGCAAGTGTCAGGGAAGGCTCAGCAATGGAAGCACAGCTCTGCAAGAGATAACGGAGACTCAGCACTGGAGGCACAACTCTGCAAGAGTTACAGAGGCAACACGATCAGTCCAGTAAGCGAGCTCAGTGGAAGTCAGAATGTTGCCACGGCGACACTAGCAGCAGGAAGCAGGAACAAGCAGGTCTCTGGAACAAGCCGGTTCAGGTCATGGAGCAGGAAGTCAGCCAGGCTGGGTCGATACACGGAGGGGGTTCTCAGACAATCCAGATCAGTCACAAGCAGGAACGTCAGCCAAGCCGGGTTGGTACACGGAGGTGGTTCTCAGACAAGCCAGATCAGTCACGAGCAAGAATGTCAGCCAAGCCGGGTCGGATCACAGAGCAGGAACACAGGAGCGTAGTCAAGACAGGCCAAATCGGTACACAGGAATCAGGAACGCACAAACACAGCAACAGCAACACTGGCTCTAGAACACCACAAAAGGGCACCTGACAGGTGTCAATGGCCAGGCATAAAAAGGTCACCAGGGGCGGGCCAAATAGACTCAGCCAATCAGAGCGCACCACAAGCGAGAGTGACAGAGAGGGATCACGGGCACCGTGATACAGGGTAGCGCAACCTGAGACAACAGTGGCAAGACTCTGGTGGCCCGGAGGCAACAATGGCTAGGCTGATAGCGTAGGTGGAGGCAACCGTGGACCGACTTAAGTGTAACCGGAGGCAACAGTGTTTAGGCTTATAATGTAACCTGAGGCAATAGTGGCTTGGCTTATTGTGTACCCGGAGGCAACAGTGGTTAGGCTTATAGTGTACCCGGAGGCAACAGTGGTTAGGTTTATGCTGAAACCGGAGGCAACAGTGGCAGTGAGCAGCACTACCCAGCCCAGACTCACAGAGAGTGAATACAGCAAAACCTGGATTGGTACACACGGCGCGGAGACAGCCAAAGCCTGAGTCAGTACACAGAGAGCGGGAGACAGCCAAACCCTGATCAGTACACAGAGTGGTAGTAAGCCAAAACCTGAATTGGTACACAGAGAGCAATCATCAGCCAAAGCCTGGGTCGGTACACAAAGAGCGGTCATCACAGATCGGTACACAAAGTGGTAGTGTCACGGTTTGTTTTGACTCTCAGACACAGAGTAAGATAAAAATCAAACTTTAGTGAAAAGTTTAATGGGAACCCTTACGGGTAATGAACATACATATATATCAATTGCACAAAATAGGTTCGAACAGTAGCTTTTGCAAGATACAGTATGGTAAGCGCTACCGGCCTTGCCAATATACCGGGCAAGGCAGCCTAAGTTATGGAACAACAATATGACTGAGGCTCTGCCAGCCCTGCCAATATACCGGGAAAGGCAGCCTGGAGGATGGATCAATTGCAGGAATAAGGCTCTACCGGCCTTGCCAGTATACAGGGCAAGGCAGCCTCGAAAATGACACAAATGAAGGAATAAGGCTCTGCCAGACTTGCCAATATACCGGGCAAGGCAGCCTGGAGAATGGCACTACAAACAGCATGTGGCTCTACCAGCCTTGCCAATATACCGGGCAAGGCAGCCCAGATGACTGAAGGACGGCTTCACTAGTGCTGGATAGATGGGAGCATCAGCATAAGATGGTACAGTTGAGCAAACCAGTAACGTACTGGAAAATAGGAACGCCCTACCGGTGCAGTAATAGAGGCAACAATCACCCGGCAAATATGGAGTAAACCAGTACCGTGTACTGGACACAGTATCGCCCAACCGGTTCAATAATGGAGACAGCAGCAACCGGTGTATTGCAGTAAACCAGTACCATGTACTGGACAGCAGAAACGCCCAACCGGTTCAACAATGGAGGCAACAGCAACCGGTGTATTGAAGTAAACCAGTACTGCGTACTGGACCATAGAAACGCCCTACCGGTTCAATAATGGAGGCAACAGCAACCGGTGTATTGAAATAAACCAGTACCGCATACTGGACAACGGAATCGCCCAACCGGTTCAATAATGGAGGCAACAGCAACAGGTGTATTGGAGTAAACCAGTACCGCGTACTGGACATCAGTAACATCCAACCGGTTCAATAATTGAGGCAACAGTAACCAGTGTATTGGAGTAAACCAGTACCGTGTACAGGACAGCAGTAACGCCCGGTCGGCTCAGTAATGGAGGCAACAGCAACCGGTATATTGGAGTAAAACAGTACCGCGTACTGGACAGCAGTAACGCCCAACCGGTTCAACAATGGAGGCAACAGCAACCGGTGTATTGGAGTAAACCAGTACCGCGTACTGGACAGCAGTAATGCCCAACCGATTCAGTAATGGAGGCAACAGCAACAGGTGTATGAAGTAAACCAGTACCGCGTACTGGACAACGGAAACACCCTACCGGTTCAGTAATGGAGGGAACAGCAACCGGTGTAAGGAGTAAACCAGTACCGCGAACTGGACAACAGGAATGCCCTACCGGTGCAGTAACGGAGGCAGCTAGCACCCGGTGAAAGTGGAGCAAACCAGTGATCAGAATGTCTCCCAGACAACCAATGTCGATGACAGATGACAGCCAGGATCAGGAGCAGGAACAAGAGACTGGTCAGGACAATACTGGAACAGCAGGACGGCCAACCCAGGTCAGGAACGGAGCAGGAACAACAGCAACACGGAATCAGGAATGGAAGCTGGAATGTCAACCCAACCGGATCAGGAACAGAGGCAGGAACACACAGGAGTGACAATGGCGTCTGGATGAATCGCTGACACTGGTAACTGAGCAAACAGGCCCAAGAGTACAAGGCAGGTGACTACTGACATAGAGACACCACGAAAGGGCAACCAAAGGGTGCCTCAGCCCAGTCTATATAGGCAATACTGGGCGGGCAATAGACAGGCGGCCAATGGAGAGTACACACACCTGACTGTCAGCAAAAGCCAGCAATCACGGGCACCGTGATAGTACCCCCCTCTCAAAGACTCCCCCTTCAGGAAGAGGGACCTGGTTTCTGGGGGTACTTAGAATGAAAAATTTGCAGTAATTTGGAAGCATGAAGGTCCTTACTATCCACCCAGGATCGATCCTCAGGACCATAACCCTTCCAATGTACCAAATACTGCAATTTTCCTCTAAATCTGCGAGAATCAATAATACTCTGAACTTCGTACTCCACCTGGCCCTCTACCTCTATAGGCCCTGGCACCACAGGGATAGTAGTATAACGGTTGCATACAAGAGGTTTGAGGAGAAATACATGGAACACATTGTGAATGCGCATGGACGCAGGGATCTCCAATGCATACGAAACAGGGTTAATTTTTACGGATCACCCTGTATGGACCAATAAACAGGGGAGCCAATTTATTAGACGGAACTTGTAACTTGAGGTTTCTGGAGGATAGCCATACCCTGTCCCCAACCTGGAAAGAGACTGCTGGCAACCGTCTACGATTAGCATGGCACTGATGACGCTGAAAAGACTGAGTGACCTTTGAACCTGTGCCCATGTGGAGCGGAGCTGCTCAATATGCTCATCCAGAGCTGGAATCTGTTGAGACTGAAATGAATCCGGGAGCAAGCACGGCTGGAACCCGTAGTTGATAAGAAACGGGGAGCTCCCGGATGATGAGTTAACAGCACAGTTCCTCTGCCCACGGCAACAGGTCAGCCTAGTTATCATGATGGTCAGTAACAAAACAGCGCAGGAACTGCTCCAGTCCCTGACTGGCACGTTCAGCAGCCATTGGTCTGGGGGTGGTATGCGGAAGAAAAGGACAATTGGATGCCCATCTGTTCACAAAAGGCTCTCCAAAATCTAGACACAAACTGGCTCCCCCGATCGGACACCAGAACTCTAGGTACCCGTGCAACCGGAATACTTCTTTAGCGAAAACCACCGCTATTTCTTTGGCAGAGGGAAGGCCACGGAGAGGTACGAAATGAGCCATTTTAGAAAACCTGTCCACCACCATAAGTATGAAGGAATATCCCCTAGACACTGGCAACTGTCCCATAAAATTGATAGAAAGGTGAGACCAGGGACGTTCGCCATTGGGCACTGGTTGAAGTAGGCCCACAGGGAGGTGCCTAGGGGTCTTGGCACGAGCACAGGTGGCACAGGCATAGGTAAATGCAACACAATCTGCCCTCAAGGAGGGCCACCAGAAAACTTGTGAGAGTGACCATATTAATTGATCCCTACCAATATGCCCAGCAGCTTTAGAGGAGTGGTAGGTTTCAAGTAGTCTGGTGCAGAATGGCTCATCAACATAACACTTGCCCACTGGGGTTTCTGGGGGGGCAGTAGCCTGGGTGGCCAGAATCTCTTCCCCCAGTGGTGAAGTGATACTAGTATGTAACGTTGCCAATATACGATCAGGCTGTATAATAGGTGCTGGGACCTCGCCCCTGTCGGTCTCAGGCTCAAATTGTCTCGACAGGACATCAGCCCTAACGTTCTTGGAGCCCGGCAAGTAAGATACAATAAAATTAAATCAGGAAAGGAACAGTGCCCATCTGGCCTGATGAGAAGACAATCTTTTAGCTTCTGATAGATAAGTCAGATTTTTGTGATCTGTGAGAATCAATACAGGATTTCTGGTGCCTTCCAATAAATGACACCACTCCTTAAGAGGGAGAATGATGGCCAGTAGTTCTCTGTCACCTATCTCATAGTGGCTCTGGGCAATAGACAATTTCTTTGAGAAAAACCCACAAGGTCTGAGAGTACTGCCTTTTTCTGGTCTTTGAGAGAATACTGCCCCAACCCCAATCTCTGAGGCATCGACCTCCAATGTAAACGGGAGAGCTGGGTTGGGGTGGGATAACACTGGAGCAGCTTCAAATGCGGATTTCAATGTCTCAAAAGCACATTCAGCTGCCTCAGACCATTGGGAAGGATTACCACCCTTATGAGTAAGGTCAGACAATGGTTTAAGAATCGTGGAAAAGCTCTTAATAAACTTTCTATAATAATTAGCGAAGCCCAGAAATCGCTGAATTGCTTTTAAGCCTTTCGGCCGTGGCTATTGCAAAACTGCCACAAGCTTCTCCTGATCCACGGCAATGCCCTCTTTGGCAATTACAAACCCCAAAAAGGGCACACTGGATCTATGAAACTCGCATTTTTCCAATTTGCAATACAATTTGTTCTTACGTAGGCAGAGCAACACTTCTGACACATCCTTGATGTGTTGTGACAAGTCATTAGGATGAATAAGGATGTCATCCAGGTAAACCACCACACAGGACTGCAGCATATCCCTGAGGATATCATTAATTAGTTCTTGGAACACTGCGGGTGCATTACAGAGAACAGCATCACTAGATATTCATAGTGCCCGGATCTAGTGTTAAAAGCCATCTTCCACTCATCACCAGCTCTGATCCGAATCAGGTTATAAGCTGCATGTAGGTCCAATTTTGTGAAAACAGAGGAACCCTTTAACCTGTCAAATAGTTCGGTGATGAGTGGTATCGGATACACATTCTTAGGCATCAACTTGTTTAGGCCACGGTAATCAATGCATGGTCTTAGCTCGCCGTTCGTTTTCTTCACAAAAAAGAATCCAGCCCCAGCTGGCGAGGTGGATTTCCTGACGATCCCTCTTTTGATGGCATCTGAAATATATTCCTCCATAGCTTGGTTATCTTCACAGGACAAAGGATAAGTACGGCCCCTCGGGGGCACCACCCCCAGGGGTAGTTCAATTGCACAACCCTAGGACCTGTGCTGAGGCAGGGTGCCAGCCTCCCCCTTACTGAAAACATCACTGAATTGTTGGTACTCGTCTGGCAAAGAAGGGGAGGCACACAGAATCTTAACCGGGTGAGACACACAATGCTCCATACAATATTGGGACCAGGCAGAAATCTCACACTTATGCCAATCAAACTTGAGATTATGCATTTGCAACCAAGGGAAACCCAGAATGACTGCATGGTGAGGAGAATTGATTATCTGAAACTGCTGTTCCTCTTTATGAAGTGCCCCAATAGTCATAGGAAGTGGCATAGTTTCAAACTTAACCTGGGCAGGTTGCAGTGGTCTGCCGTCAATAGCCTCAATAGCCAGAGGGGTTTCTCTTTTATCCAGTGGAATTTTGTGCCGTTCAGCAAAGGTATTATTCATAAAATACCCAGCAGCACCAGAATCAATCAGGGCCAGAACCTCTACCGAGCGATCTGCCCACGAAAGTACCACCTGGATGGTGGGTTTCTGTATGCTCAAACCTGGAGACTGATGAACACCACCTAGGGTCTGTCCCCCAAGGTACCCTAGGTGCATTCGTTTCCTGGACGTACGGGACAGGTTCTTAGCAAGTGCCCAGATTTACCACAGTATAAACATAAACCCTGCCTCTTGCAATGTGCTCGTTCCTCTTTGGTTAACTTGGTAAAGCCTAATTGCATAGGTTCACCAGGTTCCCGTGCATGGTCATTGGATTTAGGCAACGAGACAGGGATGGGTGGGCAAATGAACTGCTAGGCCCAGTGCTTTTTGACCGTACCCTACAGTCCTTAGCCATAAGCCTGTCACAGATCTGAGTGTCAATTAGAATTGCGTAATCAATACATTCGTCCAGATCATTAGGCAGCTCTCTAGCTGCAGTTTCATCTTTGATATAATCGCCCAGACCTTGCGCAAAGGCAGCCAGCAATGCCTCATTGTTCCAACCTACCTCTACTGCTAGTGTACGGAATTCTATGGCATACTCGCCCACAGTCCACTTGCCCTGTTGAATCTCCATTAGACGTTAAGCAGCAGAGGTGGTTCTACCAGGGATCTCAAATACTCTCCAAAATGTGTGCACAAATTCCCTGAAATTCATTGTGCAAGGTTTCATATTCTGCCATAAGGGATTGGCCCATGCCAATGATTGCCCGGTCAATAAGGATATCATAAATTCAACTTTACTGCGATCATTGGGAAAGGCATGAGAGGTCAACTCCAGAAATACCTCAAGTTGATTGATAAACCCTCTGCACAGACTGGGGCCGCCATCATATCTGAGCGGCAATGGTGCGGAATCGGTTAGCTCTTTGACTGCAGCCACAGAGGTAATAGGATCATTCTCCGGTGTCGAAACTGGGGAGACCACCGGACTTGACACAGACTTATCAGTAAGTACAGTACGCTCAAGAATATTTTGGATGGCCAATGCCAACTGATCCAAATGCTGCTCATGTACATCCATCCTCCAGTGGATGTTTTGTGCATTACCTTCACTCTTACTGTCTGAGGTCATGGCCCTTTCGTTCTGTCGCGGTTTGTTTTGACTCTCAGACAGAGAGTAAGATAAAAATCAAACTTTATTGAAAAGTTTAATGGGAACCCTTACGGGTAATTAACATACATATATATCAATTGAACAAAATAGGTTAGAACAGTAGCTTTTGCAAGATACAGTATGGTAGGCTCTAACGGCCCTGCCAATATACCGGGCAAGGCAGCCTAAGGTATGGAACAACAATATGACTGAGGCTCTACCGGCCCTGCCAATATACCGGGCAAGGCAGCCTGGAGGATGACTCAATTGCAGGAATAAGGCTCTACCGGCCTTGCCAATATACAGGGCAAGGCAACCTCGAAAATGACACAAATTAAGGAATAAGGCTCTACCAGCCTTGCTAATATACCGGGCAAGGCAGCCTGGAGAATGGCACTACAAACAGCATGTGGCTCTACAGGCCTTGCCAATATACCGGGCAAGGCAGCCCAGATGACTGAAGGACGGCTCCACTAGTGCTGGATAGATGGAAGCATCAGCATAAGATGGTACAGTGGAGCAAACCAGTAACGTACTGGAAAACAGGAACACCCTACCGGTGCAGTAATAGAGGCAACAATCACCCACCAAATATGGAGTAAACCAGTACCGTGTACTGGACAACAGTATCGCCCAACCGGTTCAATAATGGAGACAGCAGCAACCGGTGTATTGGACTAAACCAGTACCATGTACTGGACAGCAGAAACGCCCAACCGGTTCAACAATGGAGGCAATAGCAACAGGTGTATTGAAGTAAACCAGTACTGCGTACTGGACCATAGAAATGCCCTACCGGTTCAATAAGGGAGGCAACAGCAACTGGTGTATTGGAGTAAACCAGTACCGCGTACTGGACCATAGAAACGCCCAACCGGTTCAATAATGGAGGCAACAGTAACTGGTGCATTGGAGTAAAGCAGTACTGCGTACTGGACCATAGAAACGCCCTACCGGTTCAATAATGGAGGCAACAGCAACCGGTGTATTGGAGTAAACCAGTACTGCGTACTGGACAATGGAATCGCCCAACTGGTTCAATAAGGGAGGCAACAGCAACCGGTGTATTGGAGTAAATCAGTACCGCGTACTGGACAGCAGTAATGCCCAACCGGTTCAATAATGGAGGCAACAGTAACCGGTGTATTGGAGTAAACCAGTACCACGTACTAGACAGCAGTAACGCCCAACCGGTTCAGTAATGGAGGCAACAGCAACCGTTGTATTGGAGTAAACCAGTACCACGTACTGGACAGCAGTAACGCCCAACCGGTTCAGTAATGGAGGCAACAGCAACCGGTGTATTGGAGTAAACCAGTACCGCGTACTGGACAGCAGTAACGCCCAACCAGTTCAGTAATGGAGGCAACAGCAACTGGTGTATGGAGTAAACCAGTACCGCGTACTGGACAATGGAAATGCCCTACCGGTTCAGTAATGGAGGCAACAGCAACAGGTGTAAGGAGTAAACCAGTACTGCGTAGAATGTCGCCCAAACAACCAATGTCGATGACAGATGACAGCCAGGATCAGGAGCAGGAACAAGAGACTGGTCAAGACAATACTGAAACAGCAGGACGGCCAACCCAGGTCAGGAACGGAGCAGGAACAACAGCAACATGGAATCAGGAACGGAAGCTGGAACGTCAACCCAACCAGATCAGGAACGGAGGCAGGAACACACAGGAGTGACAATGGTGTCTGGATGAATCGCTGACAATGGTAACTGAGCAAACAGACCCAAGAGCACAAGGCAGGTGACTACTGACATATAGACACCACGAAAGGGCAACCAAAGGGTGCCTCAGCCCAGTCTATATAGGCAATACTGGGCGGGCAATAGACAGGCGGCCAATGGAGAGTACACACACCTGACTGTCAGCAAAAGTCAGCAATCACGGGCACCGTGATGGTTAGTAAGCCAAAACCTGAATCGGTACACAGAGAGCGGTCGTCAGCCAAAGCCTGGGTTGGTACAGAGAGAGCGGTCGTCAGCCAAAGCCTGGGTCGGTACACAAAGAGCTGTCGTCAGCCAGAGCCATGGTCGGTACACAGCAAGCAGGGTCAAGCAGGATACTGGAGCGTATTCAGACAAGCCAAGTCGGTACACAATAATCAGGAACAGGCAGGATACTGGAGCGTAGTCAGGCAAGCCGAGGCTGTACACAGTGATCAGGAACAAGCAGGATACTTGAGCTTAGTCAGACGAGCCGAGTCGGTACACAGCAATCAGGAACAAGCAGGATACTGGAGCGTAGTTAGATGAGCCGAGTCGGTACACAGAGATCAGGAACAAGCAGGATACTGGAGCGTAGTCACAGACATCTGGTCGGAAACACCACGAAAGGGCAAATACCAAATGACAAGAGGAAGTATATAAAGGTCAGCCCTGGGTGGGTCTGCAGCATTGAGCCAATAAGAGTAGCGGAGAAACCCAGAAGTCAAAATGTCGCTCAGACTGAATCACGGCACCGTGATAGGCAGATAATGTAGACAGGAACTGGGTATACCACCCCCACCGGCTTCTCCTAGTGGTGTTGACATCTCATATCAAGATCCAGCTGAGGGTGTTCTAGGGAAACTAAGGAGGGAACTCTGGCAGGGGGTGCCTGGAATGCAACAGAAGCAGCAGAGGGAGTTAGTGGACACTTGCCAGGCGGTTGGATGAAGTGACTTTTGTTTGACTTTCTCATTATCACATTTCCTGCTGTTATGCAGGTTGTATGAAATGTTTCTAACACTATGTTGATTATGAGATGTAGTTACGGCAACCATATTTGAGAGCAGCTCATGTGCTGTTAAACTTATTTTTCGACCATGTGTTCATATGTTTGCTTTCTGATTTATGGTAACTTGGGGGCTGGCAAGGCCAGGCTGATCTGGGGAGACCTCGAGGAGCTCCGAAGTTTGGTTGTCTCCTGGGAGGGAAAAAGGGATGATGGGATTTTGGGCGGATTGGCATGTAGAGAGTTATCTGTTTAGGTTATATTTAATTTAAACTCCTAAAATGTTTGGGGGATAGGGGTTACTTATACTTCTGACGGGCTCATGGGGGCTTAGGAATTGAAGTTAGAGTATAGGGTAGGGAGGGTAGGGTAATAATTATGCTCATTGGTTTCAGTTGGGGTCTATGCATGTTATAGTGGGTTAATAGCTAGGGTTGCACTATGTATAGCTTGTGGTACGAGGGTATGGGAGGTGGTGGGCCCTCCGGTTTCGATCTGAGAGGGTGGATCAACAGTTAGCAGATTGGTTGCTTGATTATGCTCGGATCCCAGTTTATATTAAAGGGACTAACATTAAAGTGTGATTCACCTTTTTTGGTTCTGGAGGTGTAGGTTGTTGCCTAAGAACCCACAGTGATGATACTGGACATATTTCAATATTTCAATATTCACTAGTGCAGGTAGATATGTTGACTTGTCTAGCCATTCAGTGGCTCTCCAGGTGTGGGCACTGCTCTTGTGAGGTGCATTGGGAAGGGGAGGCTCAGGGCCTATAAAGTCATATGACATATTGGGGGTAAGATGTAAACAACTTTAGTATACTACACCAAATGTACATTTTTATAATACTCTAGAGCTGATGGCAGTTCTCACCATACTTGGGGAGTGGAGTTTTTCTATGGTTCAGCTGTTTTTCCCTCAGGGAACAGTATGGTTCCTGGTTGAAATGGTGGGTGGTGTCCTTGCTTATGGGGATGCTGGTGATGTTTTATTTCTCTTTTTTTCAACTACTTACCTAGATAGCTTTTTCCTTTTTATCTTCATTTTCTAATTTTCACCTCTAGTTTCTCATCTTGTTTTGGAGTTCTGTGGGACGGAGGGGGTGTGGGGGGGGGTTAGGTATGCGGGTAGTGTGCCTCTCTTTGATATAATTACTATATGATGGCTTCCAAGATGAAACTTAAATTATTGTATATCAATGCTAGGGGATTAAACATACCAGAGAAGAGAGCAACAGAGTTAAGGGACTTGCACAGACAAAATGTGGATATAGATTTTATCCAGGAAAATCATCTGATTGAACCCTGTGCCTGTCAATTTAAATCAAAAATTTACACTAGAGGATGGCATTCTTGTTGCCATAGTGGTTCCAAATGCAGAGGGACCTCTATTCTACTTCACAAGAGAGTCTCTTTGGTCCAACAAGACATGATCTCTGATCCAGAGGGACTGTTCCTTTTTTTAGAATCCTATTGTTTGACTTGAAAAAGAGAACAGAAACAGAAGACAGCGCACCAGTGGTCTAAGTGTAGTATGTTGGTGCGGCCGCACAGTAAAGGACTCGAGCTTCACTAGTGGATACTGGAGAGGAACGGGTGCCTGGAACCAAGAGCGGAGTTTAGTGTAGAGATCGTTGGTTGTTTGATGTGCCTGTACCTACGGGGAATCTGGTGAGCAGACTATTTTACTGATGGGGTGTTATACCCCATGTATGAGGATCGAATAAGAAGTTGCTTGTTTTAGTTATATACATTACCCTCATATAGACTTAGTCTACTATATACCATGTAGAGCCTCTATGGATATGCACTCTATTCCTCTATAATTGAGCTGTATGATCTTATATTGATTATATATTACTTCATGTAACCATTTTTTGGTGCAGCCAATTCTTTGTTTTTTATACATTAAAATAAATATTTAATTATCTCATTCTATTTATACATTGTATTTTAGCTTTTGTATACATTCAATTTTTATTTATTTATTTATTCACCAACATACTACACTTAGACCACTTGTGCGCTGTCTTCTGTTTCTGTTCTCTTTTTCATATATATTGGCTCGAGTGGACTCCGAGCTTAGGACAAGCTGCACAGTGGATTTGAGTGATATCCAACAGTGTATGGAACAATTTGGAATCTTCATCGTTGTCTGATCTGTTTCTCATCCATCAACACTTCATTATACCATTATTACTAATACTTCTCATCATCCATCAGTCATTTTCCATCCGTCTAAGAATTAACTTCCATCATCACCCAGAGATTTGTGTATGGTGAACTGTATCTATATATTGATGCTAGTAGATTTATGACTGTTTAAGCTTTATAGATCTATGGATCACTACTAACTTTTTTACATTTTAGGTTGATGCGATCCATTTATCTTATTGTGTGTACATCTATCAATGTTCTCTTTTCCTATCTCTGGTTTGTACATGTCATATTACCTCTATCTCTGATACATTGGTGAGCGCTCTATCTTATTGTACATTTATTGTTTGACTTGCCATTCACCCTGGCCACTGTATATGCACCAAACATTAAGCAAGCGTCCTTTTTAGTTAAGGTTTTTAAGCAGCTTTTGGACTTCAAAAAGGGACCAATGGTGGTTGGGGAGGGACTTTAATCTGTCGTCAGACCTGAGCAAAGATTGTTTGGCAGGTATATCTCATGTTCTTGGCTCTACGATAGATTGTTGGGCCAATTTGCTTAAGTACCATTTGTATGACACATGGTGGCTTTTGTATCCTAACTCACAAGATAATATATATTACTCTCCATGTCATGATAGATACTTGAGGATTGACATGATCTTAATGGAACCAAAAGACACAAAAGAGAGGAGAGAGATTTATTTTGCGGAAGTCTGAATCATCCACATGGACATTATAATTGAAATAATACTCACATTTAAGTGTTGTCACAGTTAAGAATATCAATGACACAACTAGCCGGTGCAAGATATTAAAACTGCCTTCACGCAGATAACTTGATCCTCCAATGCTCAGTCCTTCCAGTAACCCAACACCAGGTGATAATTGATAAGAAGCACAAAACAAAGGACTAGGGGGTAAATTTAAAGGCAGCCGTTACCAAAAAATACACTACCGGGTGCATTAAGATGTGTTTAGCAATTTAAAGATCCATCTAAAGAATAGCTAACGGCAGTTTGAAAATTCTTACAGCCAATACACTAACTTGCATTGAGACTCATGGAACAAGAATCTCCAGAGCCATTCATAGGATTGCGGTACTGTTAGTTAAGACCCACTTTTCTTACCCGTTAGACACTTAACAGTCAAAAAAAAAAAAAACGTTACATAGGAAAACAGACTAAATGCTTACCGCACAAGCATGTAAATGGCAAAATTAACCTGTGCAATACCAAAATAACACAAAAACATGACCAGACACCACAAATCACTGTCACACACGACAACAAGCAACACCACAGGGACAAGGACTTCCAAAGAAACACCAACACAGCATGGCGAGGGTTATCACACAACACAGGACGCTGGAAGAAGAAGAGGCAGGGTTAAATATTGGTCCGGATCATACACTGGGGTAAGTAGACATAGGGCACAGGCTGAGGCAAGGTCAAAGGCTGGTCCGGGTCATACAAAGAAGAATAAGGCACAGGGTCAGGCAGAGACTAATTCAAAGGCTGGTCCGGGTCATATACAAAAAACACTTGGTTAGAGGGTCAGACAGCGCCTTGATATAGGCTGGTCTGGGTCATACACAGAACACTTGGATAGAGGGTCAGACAGAGGCTTGGTCTAGGCTGGTCTGGGTCATACACAGAATCTAGAAACACAAAGGCACTGGAAGCACAGATGCTATACTAACCTGTCTAAGCAGGGCTGGAAACAGGAAGATAAAGGACCCCAGCCAGAAGGAGCCCTGAGAGAGAGGCTAGGATGTCAGTGGACCTTCTTCAAACTGTTCACTATGGTCTGCGGACGGGCGAATGAGCGCCGCTACTGGAAGCGGGCGCATACTCAGAGCAGTAACCCAAGACTGGGAAAGCAGCCCAGAGCTGACAGAACACCCAGGGTAAGGGCGATGGGCGAGCGGGACGTTACACTTCATTAGTCCTGTGAACTGGTGCCAACACACTAACCACACCGCACATGATGTTCTGTTTCACCCCACAGGATCATTGACACAGCACTGCACTGGCAGCAGTATGGCCCCAAACATCATGCATACCATGGAAGTGGCATATTGTTTGTATGGATTCCAAAACCATCTTCCATTCCCTTCTCCACGTTGACATTGATACCTCAAGGATATCACGCACACCCCCAGGAGAACCAAGGTACAACACATAACCCATGTTCAGCATCTTCCAGGGCTTGATTGACAGCAACTAACGTGATTTACCATGATCATAGCCAGAGCAACCATGGTAGCCTTGTAGTGAAAGAGTGTTATCCAATGCAATGCATTGGATAACACTCTGTCATATCAGGGGTAAAAGGGGCATTAGAGTCAACATGGGACCTGTAGTTTGCCAGAGCTGAGAAGAGCAGCAGAGGGATGGATCTACAGTGGTATTGTTACACAATATAGAGGTCATGAAACGTGGATCAGATCTCCAGGGACACCATGCTGACCTGTGAGTGTGCAGTGATATGTGCCCCTGACATGAATACACACATCAACAAATATGTCTTAATAGTTCCATAAAACAAATAAAATTGGGCTGTCACTCTCACAGTGGCAGCCCAAATTCATTAGTTTCATGGAGCTCTCAGAACATATTTGTGGATGTGTATATTCATGTCAGGGGCACATATCCCTAGGGCTGGTTCACATTCCCTTAGTTCTCTACATAATGGGTTACAGACGAGTACACAACACATTACAAAGCAATGGTTTGTGTACTCACCTGTAACGAAAAATATTGAAGGGACTATGAAGTTGAAGTTGTTGAATGATGATCAGTTCGAGGGTGCTACTCCAAATCCTGTCCTCTTGTCCCACTGGCATCAATACTATGATTCATCCTTGAACTGACGATTTTCCATGTGACTGGACAACACCTCTATGAAGCTCACCTCTTGGTGTTTCAAGTGATTGTGTTGATGCAATGTTTGACCTGATGTTCCCAGCAACCTCTACTGGAACATTCTAAGATAGACCCAGAAAACACAAATCCATGTGTGTACTAACATCCAGGTATCAAACCTGTACAGTTAGAATGCTCATCTACAGAGTTGTCAAGCCTTGTGGACAACACATGAGCAGGACAGTAGTTTTTCTAAAGTATTAATATTCAGTTTCAAAGTTAATTTAGTGTGCTCATATAAGTGTTGAATGCATATAGGCAATATACCCAGAAAACACATGTACATTCTAATGTACTTTGAGACACAATAAAGAAGAACCATCATTATTCAATACTCTTTTGGAATGGTCCACAGAGAGTGCTTGCAAACCAGGCACACTTTGTAGACCAGTACAAAGAAGTATTTATCTCTAAATGGGGCAATTTGGCTCTGCTGAAGAGCCTCCATGTGGTCCAAGATATGAATCCAGAGATCAGTTCAGTACATGTGATTGCCTTACTGGCTATATATGTGCACCCATCACATACTAACTTTTATTGATATCATAAATAAAAACATACCTTGTATATCCCATCTAAGTAAGGTGGAATGTACTAGGTATGTGTTTTTTGATGATATCAATAACAGTTAGTTTGTGATGGGTGCACATATATGGCCTGTAAGGTGATCACACGTACTGAACTGATCTCTGGGCTCACATCTTGTTGGGACATATTTGTACCCATTTGAAAGGTACATCTACACATACATATCTGACTGTTTTTCTTTGAACAGGTCTGCAGTGTGATTCAAGTGGTATTCATCCCTATGTTATCAGTTTATCCCATACAATGCAAAATTTTGTATTATTTTACATGTCTCTCTCTGGTTGTCATGATGGTAACCTATGCATTTCATTGTGATGCATGGGATACCAACCTGATAATCAGAGATTGATGTACTTACAGGATCCTGTCTATGAGGTCTGTTCCAGATGAATCCTGAAGGGCAAGAATCAAGCCAGCATTGAAGGATATCTTTGATTGAGGCCTGTGTTTTTTTTCTGGATGAGCTCATCCACCTGAGTGAGGCAGCCATACTCAATCAGACATATCCATCATTCATGACCTGTAATTGGCCAAACTACAGTGGTTCATATTTGGTTCCCATGTGTATTCTGCAAATAGTGGCTGGTGTACCATCCATCCATGGCATCAGTACTCCTGAGGATCCATGTGTAAATCAAATGTGAGATATGTCATTCAAGTTAGAGTAAATGATTGCATACACAACACCAAGGCTTACTTTTTCACCTTTAATTCTCTGGAATTGTTTTAGGCCTGTGTATTGCACATACAACCAGTTTTTCTCAATGGCACTGTGATGTGTGACTTGATCCATCCTTTTTGTGATTCAGTAAGTGGTAAAGAAGACCTGATGAACTGGACATGATGCTGACTTCTCCGGTGATCTCATGTCCCCATTTGCAATGTTTTCTATGGAGTCTATGCAATGTGACCTTAGCAACTTGATTCATGTTATTGAATATTTTTCAAAGACTAACACTGGGATTGGTGAAGTGAGGGTATGTAAGTGTTAATTTCTCTCCATCATCTCTTTTTCACCTCTTAGTGAATGTCCCCTGTGTAGCATGCAATTGTTACCCTATCGACTCGTGTTCTTATTAGTGGTTAATGCCAAAGCATTGTTGAACGATGCATTGATAATCCCTCTAGCACTCAAGGGGTTATGTGCTGGTTTCCCTGTGGATACATGGGTGACATTGTGAGCAGTTATGATGTTTAACATACAACACTTTTATGAGCATGGTTTGAGTGGATTGTGTGTGATCAGCACAGTAACATGAGGGTTAACCAGGAACAGGTTTGGGCCTTGTTGAACCTTGACATTTGTCCGTGTCTTGCGTCCTGTTTTAACCCTCAGGGTGCTGTGTTAGTGCAGTTATGTGGGTGAATGATGGACATATGTTGGGATTTTTTTTTATGTGTATATGTATTGATTTTTCACCCATATATTTGTATATTATTGTGAGTCTTTAACAACCACTTACAGGATACTTTAGTTTTTGTATGTTTTTGTATGTTTTTTTACAGTAGAGCTGCCTCTTTGGGTACTGTATGGCCTTTATTATCAGTGAACAATTTATGTCTTGTGATGGGAGAGGTGGTTTGGGTCGGGGGTGCATGCGCATATTTATTCGCTATTTGGTTGCCGGCTAACCAGTGGTAGAGATGGAGTTTTATCTGGTGGCGCATGCGCATACTTACTTTTGGACTCGCCGATTCCGAACTGGGTTTCTGGCAGAAGAGAATGAGTTTTTGGTGACTGAATGTGATTTGTGCCTATGAATGTCTGGACTAAGTGTTATGTGTGCACCATGTAATTTGAACTTTATTGGAAATCTCAATGACGTTCTTTCATTTGGCGCATGCGTATATTCGTCGCCTTACATCTGCTACTCTTTTTCTGGTTTGCCAGTAGTAGAGATTGAGTTTTATGTGGAGTTGCATGCACATTCTTTGCCATTTGAGATCACCATTCTATGACAGGTTGGCCAGGACCTAAGTTTTAGAGATTTTGGGTGTACTTATGTGTCTATGGGTGGATAAAAGAAATTGTGAATTTCATCAGTAAACTTTAATGGTGCTTTTTTTCTTATATTGAACGTGAGCCGTGGCGCATGTTATTACGTCACGGCTTACAGTATTATAGAGGGAGCCTACTATTTTCCTTCAGTGAGATATACTGGGGTACTCCCTTGATTAGGTACGCTCTTATATGAAGCTATTTTTTCTTATTTGAATGTATATATTTTTTTTAATTATCATATACCCGTGGGAGTTGGATTTGTGTGCGCATGCGCCTCTAAGAACCATCTCCATTTCTACTATAGGCATAACAATAGGATTATATCTCGATAACTAATATATGTGAGTGTAACCTGATTGCTTATTTATCAGAGATATAAATTGTTAGTGATTTTTAAAGATTCTTGACAGACACATGATCTGTTTTTTTGTTTGCTATTGGAGGCCTGTGTGTACTTAATGGGGCAGCTCTACCCACAATGCATCCCCTGACGAAGCCTTCGGGCAATACACGTTGGGCTATGTGGGTGGAGGTGCCGTTTAGGAAGGTCTGCTGTTACTACCTGTGGTCTATTTGATTTCGGGGAGAGTTCACGTTGATAAGTATTGTCTGTTATTTTGTGTAACAATTGTTTGTATTTTGCACATATGCACTTAGCACTTTGTGTTTATTGAATCTGCACTCTTTGTGGATGTTTTTGGCTATTATCATTTGACACAGGTAGCTGTTTAATCTCTTTGTTTATTGCCACATAATATTATTGTGCTGTGTGTCGTTATTTGACCATGCTTTGATTATTTATGTGAGAGCTATATGTATAAATGGACCTTCTATACGGCCCTCCTGGTTTTTTAATTATGTTTTAATTTGTATCATTTTTTTGTACCAAACTAATAAATAAATATATATCTTGTATTTTTTGACTCTTGTTTGAGTGCCTCTGTTAAGGGTCTCACTTGTTTGGGGCTTCTTTCCGCCCCTTTGGGTTGTGTTATATGTTGGGATGTGACTGTGTTTGTGTGTAATGGTTGTGTGGTTTGGTGTGATGTGTAATTATGTTATGATGCACTTACCGTTAGTGTGGAGGCTCCTCTCATCCTCAGTGTCCGATCCTCCAGGGACCTCCTCAATCAAACATTACACAGGATAACTGACAGGAAAACAAAAACAAGGGAGCACGGGCACCGTAATACTATCCTCCACTCCTGGGTCTTGTGATCTAGCTTGCCAAAACTCAGCTGTGACTGTTATTTTGGGGTATATATAGGGTATATATAGGTGTATTTTAACATTTTTGATACTTTGGGGGACTTGGGATTGGCTGTTGGTTTGAATTTTGTTTGTGTATCTATCAGAGATGCTAGCCAATGCCAGCCGTAAAGTTACATTTTGACTTAAGTTGTGTTTTAAGGGGTGTTTGGGACACACGGGGATGCGACAACAGGTGCAACGCATGTTTTTGTGTTACATGTTTTTCTTCTGCCTACACTCGTTAGCTATTCTTGTACACTTACTTTTAAATCTTCCATAAATCATGTGTTATTTGTGACCGATGTGCCTTTTTTACTTAGCAGCTGGTTTAACGTGAACCTTTAAATCTAGCCCTTGGAGAGCTATACTGCACACATATAACAGTCTATAGATAAGAATCTTCAAATAATCAGATACTCAATTACTGTATTTGCCCGGCTACAATTATGAGTAACCGGTTATAAAGCCAGCGGGGATTTGCGATGCTGATGCTCCACGCAATAGAACCCAATGGACTTGCATCAGATATCAGTCTCCATATAGAGAGATGTAGTTCTTGAACTTGTGACCAAACAAACAGCAGACAAGGTACATTCAAAATATATAAAATTTATTAAAAAGATACTAAAAGGATTCCTCATATCCTCAACATATTTTGTGGCATAACTCGCCACTTCATCAATGTTGCAGAGAAATATAAAAAAACACAAACTCATGAGGATCTGAGGAATCATTTTAGTATCTGATTACTCGAAGATCTTTATCTATATACTGTTATATGCAGGCAATATAGCTCTCCTAGTCCTTTGTTTTGTGCTTATGATCTTAAGGGAACATTATAAATTGCATATGTTACATGATGCCTTCACTGGGCAGATTAAGTGGTCTGACCATGCCCCGGTGGGTATTGAGTTTATGGTGGAATGAGGGGGTGTAACTGGGGCCTGGAGACTCAACGAACAAATTTTGACTGACAAAAGCTCAGCGTCTCAGGCAATTAAAAATTATTTTTTGTTCAATGAGGATTCAGTATCCTCTAAAGTATCCCTGTGGGAAGCACATAAATGTGCCCTTTAAGGTACTTTTATCAAATTGGGATCGCAGAGAAGGAAACAGATGAATGTGCGTCTCAAATCCTTGTTGTCACAGCTAGCAAGTTTGGAAATGAAGCATAAACAATCTCAAGATCCAACCACGTGCAAACAAATACAGGAGCTTAAGAAGGAGATTGCTGCTATTTACTGTGATAAAGCTCACAAGTCCTTCCTGTGGTTGCGTTATGCCCATTATCTTCAGAGTAATAAATGTGTATGTTAGCACGTATAGTAAATATCAAATGCCAAGATGTATATTTAACTCACGTGAATGATAGGAATGGTCATGTTTGCCATACGTTTCCTAAAATCTCTGAGGCTTTCAGAGAATTAGATTCAAGGAGGGCTGCCCTGAGAATACTCCGCATCTTCAGTCCTTGATTCAAGATTTCCTTGCCTGCTCAGGAATACTGCGATTGCCTGATAAGACTATGGCATTCTTAGAATCCCCCTTTACAGAACGTGAACTAAGGGCGGTTCTTCATTCTTCACCAGTTGGAAAGAGTCCGGGACCCGATGGTTTTCCCATATCTTATTACAAAACTTTGCAACATCGCTTGGTACCATATATGTTACCATTTTTTAATGAAATCTTGTTGGTTGAGGCTTTTCCATTCACTTCTTTGGAAGATCACATAACTTTAATACCTAAACTGAACAAGGACCCCTACCTATGCCCAAATTACTGTCCGATATCACTGGTAAACAATGATGTCAAATTATTTGTGAAATTCATAGCCGACAGATTGAAACAATGTTTGCCAAAGGTGATTCACTCAAACCAATCTGGATTTGTGCAGGGAAGGGAAGCAAGGGATAATACTGTTAAGGCATTATCTTTGATTCACACAGCAGTAAGCAGGAATATCCCAGCCTTGTTGTTCACGATCAACGCCAAGAAGATGTTCGATATGGTACACTTGGCATACCTGGAAGAATTGCTTAGGTATTTGGGCATGGGGACGAGAGGATTGCATGGTGTCATGAGCCTGTATTTCCAACCATCGGTGCGACTGAAAATTAATGGTTTCCTGTCTCACCCTTTCCGGATCTCAAACGGGACCTGTCAAGGGTGCCTTCTTTCCCCTTTGCTGTTTATACTTTCTTTAGGACCGATGCTGAACTTGAACCACCAGTGTGAACATATACGTGGCTTGCTGCTGCTTCTAAGATGTTTAAGCAGCAGGATGACTAGGCAACTGAAAGGGAATGGGATAAACATTAGCAGTAAATGGGTGATGGATGATGAAGGTTCCACTTGCCACAATTATCTCCAGTGATGAGCCTGAGGCAGTAGCAGCAAAATAAGTAGCCCCCAGTCTATGTGGAGAAAAGAAGAAGTTGGCCAATAATTCATATCCACCTGCTCCTCCTCCAAAATCATGGATGTGTTGTTATTAGAATATAAATTTTTCCCTTGAGAGCATAAACTGTGCCTCTCATCAGTAACTGCAATGTGCACAGTGTGTGTGTGGTAAATAACACCTGGGGGGCACAACTGTATCCAAACACGATGACACCAGAAAACAAGTACTGTCACAGTCATTATACCCCTTATCCAGACACTGCTAAAGACACATGAGAACTTGCTGACAGTTTAATAGTAATGATGAACCCTACCTGCCAGCATCTTAGCATATTCTGTGGGATGGAATCTCCTCAGATGCCTCTTGATGCCCTGCTTGTGATTCTCCTCTACCATACTGCCATCTGTAGTCAGTGCACCACACAGTGTGCAATGGGAAGACATGAACTGCCACACCCTAATATCAACAGAGTGGCTATCATTTGTCAGGGGAGGTAACGATGAATGAGGTGCATTGGCAGAAGGTGTAGTTACCCTAGAAGGTGATGGTGATGGAGAGCTAGTTGTTTCACTCGTCATGGAACTTCCAGTCTCTGTCTGGGTTTCTCTACTCTTCCTCCTCTTTGATCTTTGCCTCACCTCATGTTGCCTTTCTGGAGAGTCAGGGTGTACAGCAACATCAGTGCTTGAGTTCTGTGGTGAGTGTTTGACTTTAACATGTTTGACATAGATGTCATGATGTCTGTGTTTCATGTGTGATATCAGAGAGCTTGTGCCAAGGTGTGTTCCCTCCTTTCCTCTTCTCACTGACTTGTCACAAATTGTGCACAGTTCTTTTGGTGATGACTACACTGTGCCTGCCTCAAGAGAAAAGTAGTCCCACACCAATGACTTCAAGGGGGAGAGAAAAGGTAGAGAAAAATGGCCTCTTTCTTCTTGTCCTCCACATTCCCCTTCACTGTCTGTGACAGTGGATGATATTGCTGCTGTTGCTACTACTGCCTCAGATTCAGCTCTGCAACTGAGACCAGAAGGATTGCTGGCATTGGCTAGTGGAACCTGTCCTAGTCCCACATCACTTGCTGAACCCATTCCCACTGTGCCCATGGTATTCTGTGGCACATTAGCTTGCTTCACAGTATCCTGTTGCCCGTGCATCTCAGCAGCAGCAGGAATTAGAGCAGTTGCAAATTCTTCAAATTCCAAAATCTCACTGTAAGTAGTGATGGTGATGCCCATCCTCATCCCTGTCTCCCATTCCTTCTCAGTTTGGGCTAAAAAGGCCATCAATGTCTCTCCCACCCCATCTTCTCCACCATCATCATCACCACCACCACCACCACCACCACTACGTGTTGCTGCTGCTCTATTACAAACACCATGCTGTTAGTTGGAGGAGATGACGAGAAATTTGACAGAAGGTCCCCTAATGCCACATTTGCCATTTCTTTGTGACGTGAAGAAGGCAGAATGGCAGCAGTAGCAGTAGGCACAGGCAGCTGACCTGTGCTCCTTGTAGTGGTGGTGGTATTATTTATACTCCTGCTGTCCAAGACCAGTTCTGGCTTCTACATGTTCCACCTGGACAATGTTATGAAGGGAAGGGGACTCCCAGGACCAGATGAATGGTGTAGGCTACCTTGACCGCTAGTCTGGACACTCACAAATGCTTCCCCTACCACTCCCCTAACACTAGTTCCACTGGCTTCTTCACCCTTACTGTTACTATTACTAACACGAACCACATCACGTTCAGCCCCTGAGTCTCCCTCCTCACAATCACTAGTAATATGATGATTACCCCTGCTTCACTCCAAACACTAACAAGCTGCTGGACCATCTTAGTAGTAGTACTAGCACTGGTGGGACTGCTTGGGGATGGCAAATGTGTCTTAGAGTCCACTGCTGTCATACTTGGCATCATTTTCTCCCCCCCCCCGAGTATTACAAGACACACTGGCAGCAGGTTCAACACCAGTGGCAGCAGGTTCAGCACTGGCAGCAGGCACAGCACTTGTTGCAGCAAGGGCAGCACATTTGACAGCAGGCACAGAACTGGTGTCAGCAGAGGTAGCACGTCTGACAGCAGGCACAGCAATGGTGGCAGCAGTAGCAGGGACAGCATGTTTGAAAGCAGGCACAGCACTAGTGGCAGTAGGGGCAGCACATCTGGCAAGGGGTACAAAAATGGTAGCAGCAGGGTCAGCCCATCTGGCAGCAGGCACAGGCAGCTGACCTGTCCTGCTATACTACCTTTTTCTTCCACCCTTGAAATTAATTTCCCCAAGATCCCTAGGGGTAATTTAGGAGAACTAGCCAGCATTGGTTCTGTGGTGCTCACTTCCTCTTCCTCCTACTCCTCAGAGGACACATAAGGGTCCTTTCAGCTCCTCCTTTTATTATTTTTAAAATTTTGCATAGTGATAGCAGTCATTATGAGCCGCTCCTGCCTCAATTTTCTAAAATTATCACAGCAGAACAGCACAGCGTGTCTACCTCGCTCTGTAGCTGCTTCTATTTTGTTACACTACAGCGAATATGTTGTTTTTTTATATGGAATAGGAGAAAAACATGTAAATCAATGGGTGGAAACTTTATAGCCATTGAAATAAAATGGCGAAGAATTTTGGCCAATGGGCAAAAAAATGTGATATTTTAATTGCTTTTTTTTTAAAGTGGATTTTCCAGCAAAAAAAAGGAACATGGTTTTCGCAATTTTTTTTGCTGGAATACGGCAAGACCTCCTAACTCTTAATACCTTCACCATCCATGAGATCCTACATGATGTGGCCCATTCAGCCCATCTTCTTCTCCAGGCTGCTAAGTGACCTTTTCATGGCCTTTGGCTTTTAACCTCTTTAACTTACACTATGCTGGTTTTGCTATTTTGGAGCTTTCAAAAATGTACTCATGTTATGAAACCCAGTCGTTGCCATTGACCATCTTTCTGCCAGTAATGGCCCATTCTAGCTCATTGCTACCTTTCCTCTCCTACTTCTATGCCCAAGATATCTTTCCTTCAAGAAACTAACTTTATTGCACCCAACAGAATCTTCCTTAAAACCAGACAATTTCCCTAAGTTTGGCTTGCTTCTGCACAGACTAAACATAATGGAATAGAGATCTTATTTCCTAGGGACTTGCCCTGGTCCACCACCGATGTTTTAGCAGACCCGCAGGGTCGATACCCTTATATTAAAGGCTCCCTATTTGGTCAGCGGATTAACCTAGTGAATATTTACACCCCACCCGCCTCACTCTACTTCTTTTTTGAGGACTTCGTTCTTTAGACTTATTCCTTCTTTTGGGAGGGGACTTCAATATACCTTTAGATGACTTGACTGCTCTTCACCCTGCTTGCGACACTACCTGACCCTTTCCAAATGTTTAGTCACCATAGTGAATACTCTCCAGGTTGTGGATGTTTGGAGACCTTTCTTTCCTACCCATAAAGATTTCATGTTCTTCTTCCACCCCCACTGCTCTTACTCTAAATTGGAGTATCTTTTCCTTAGCCACTGCCATATTTATATGGCCACCCATGTAAATATTTTGGACCATGCCTTCACCTACTTCACTCTCTCCTTTAGCCACATTCCCAGTCCGCAATCCCATTGCTGTCTTAATGAATCTCTGCTGTGCTAAAATCATGACCGTGCCACAAATTCCACCACAGACATGGCTTCTCTCAGCATTTGGGAAGCATACAATATATGATATATTAGAGGCCTTTTTATTTCTCTGGGAGCTTGGCAGAAAAAAACTTTGCCAGGCCAATCTAGTCTTCCTTGTCTCTCAGATACAGCAGCTGGAACTCAATCACAAAGCTTTGCCCGACCATGCACTTTGGCAGAACTGACTTCCTTCAGGGCCTCCCTCCCAGCTCTGCTCAAAATCACAACCATTAAATCTTTTATGTGGTGCAAGTACTGCAATTTTCTTCCAGGCAACAGATACAGCAAACCCCTGGCCCACTTAGTGCATTGGGAAGGAGCCAAGTCACATATGTCTCAAGTTAAATCTGGATATGGCAAACTGGCTTGTTCGTATTCTGACATTGCTGAAGCTTTTTGCTCTTAGTTCCGTACTCTTTATAAACAACACTTCATCTCTTCCCCCCCCCCCCCACAATCTGACCCAAGCTCTCCTTTCTGCGAAAAGCCAACATTCCCCTCCTATTTCACTTCTCCATTTCTGCCTTTGAAAACCAATTCACCCCACCCAAAATTCTATCTGCCCTTATCGCAAGCTTTTTGGTAAGTGCTTTTGCCCAGACAGGTTCAACACTCTACACTATAAATGTTTCTGGGACCACCTTGCCCCTCATCTCACTACTGCCTTTAATGCTATTGCCTCTGGATCTCACTGGCCATCCCATTCTCTACTGACACATCCTGAATAGCTATAGGCCCAAATGTCTCTACAACACATACATCAAATTGTTCTCTAGGGTCTTAACTACTAGACTCAAGCCCCTACTACACACTTTGGGTGTTCCTGATCAAGCGTGCTTCATGCCAGGCAGAGAGACAAAAGATATTATTAAGGCTGTCAGTCTGGTGCAGAGGCATCCCATGACCGACATGTCCCTGCTATTCTTCTGTCACTAAACACTTAATAGAGTTTTACAGGGTCAACTAGGACAACATGAAAAAGGTTTTTAACTGGATTGGCTTGTGTCCTAGATTCCTAGCAACTATCCTTTTGTCAAGGTTTGGCTGAGCTGCTCTAACTCTGCTGTTGATTACTGTTGCCTGAGCTAATCTAGAGCTCTGCTTTTGATTGATGCTGCCTTCCCTTTCCTGGGTCAGGCTGACTCAACTGAACTCTCTTTGATTACTCACCTGACTGTTATCAGTCAACTCCTTCCAGGGTATTTAAAACAGCTTGGCTCACTTCGTCCTTGTCCGTGTGTTCTTGTTGCTGGCTGCTGTGCATTCTCCTGTGCTCCTGTTTATCTATGTATGACCTGGCTTCATCTGATGACCCTTCTGGCTCCTGACTCCTGGCTTGTTCCTGACATTGCTGACTTCTGTTCCTGACTCCGGCTTGTCTGAGTACCCTCCTTGGTTCCTGACTCTGGTGTCACGTTTTATTGAACACACAGAAAATTTGGTTAAAGTAAAAAATGCAGCTTTATTAAATAAATAATAAAGAACAGAGATGCCCTTCAACCAGTCCAGACCCAGACACAGGATAAGCTCTTCTGTATCTGACACAGGTCAGGGTACAAACAGAAGCAGGTATATACAATAACAGTAATGCAGAGTGTATAACTGGAACAGAAACTGGAACAAAACCTCAGCAGTACCAGCAAGGAGGTGCCCTAGGTGATGGTAAGTACTGCAGGGCAAAATCCCCAATGGAACAGGGGAAACTTAGAAGGCCACTGGACTTGCCCAGTAAACCAGGTATAGGCAGCCTAAATGACAGGCAAAGACACAGGTACATGGAGGTTATGCCCAGAGGCAACCGGAGCAGGCCAACATAATAAATGCAAAAAATAGGTAGCCCACGTGATGGGCACAGATACACGTACTCTGTGGTTATGCCCGGAGGCAACCGGAACAAGCACAGGCTGTATAATAGCACAACCGGAGGCAACAGTAAGGTATAGGCAGAATAGTAGCACAACCAGAGGCAATCATAAGGCACAGGCTGTATAGCCACGCAACCGGAGGTAACTGTAAGGCACCGGTTGTATAGTAGCGCAACCGGAGGCAATCGTAAGGCACAGGCTGTATAGTAGTGCAACCATAGGCAACAGTAAGACACAGGCTGAAAGGTAGTGCAACCAGAAGCAACCGCAAAGGCACAGGCTGAAAGAGCGCAACCAGGGCAACCGTAGAGCAATGGCTATAGGACACGAGACCGGAGACAACAGAGGCACTAGCGGAAGCTAATGCTAGGAGTAATAGCCAATGCTAGAATCGGTGCACAGAGAGCAAGACAGGTCAAGCCTGGATCAGTACACAGAGAACGGGAGTAAGCCAGAGCCTGGGTAGGTACACAGAGAGCGGATGTCAGCCAGAGCCTGGGTCGGTACACAGAGACCGGTAGTTAGCCAAAGCCTGGATCGGTACACCGAGCAGTGGTCAAACTGAATCAGACACAAGAATCGGTAGTCAGGCAAACCGGGCAGCGAAGACAGGAGCAAGGTCAGACAAAACCGGATCATACATGGAACAGGATACACAGCAACAAACATCTGGTCAGGAACACCACAAAAGGGCACCAGTAAAGTGACAGGAGGGCGTATATAAAGGCAAGCCCTGGGAGAAGTTATCAACCCAGAGCCAATAAGAATGCAGCCAAGGTAAACCCGGAAGTAAGAATGTTGCTCAGGCAGAATCACGGGCACCGTGATACCCAGCTTGTCTTTTGGTTTATGCTCCTGGATCACCATCCTGTTTTGTTTGTTTTTTGTTACTCTAATAAAGGTGTTTTGCATTTTATATTTTTTGTGTCTGTCTGGTTCCTGGTCCCTAACAGTACACAAGGACCATGAACTCATAAAGTGCAGGCAATCCACCGAATGTTTTTTTCAGGCTGGACCAGGTAGACCAGCACATAGACCAGTTTGATTTACCCCTCCATACTTTGTTTCTCTATACTGCGCATCTGGCTCCACTACCTCAGCAAACCCTGGTGCAGGCTGCCCCTATAGCTGCTGCCGCTACCACTCTGGCTGCCAATAGTGATCCCAATGTTGCTAGTAGCATGAATGGTTCCACTCCACTTCCCCAGCACTATGGGGGTGACCCTAACCAGTGCAGATGTTTCCCAAGTTGGTATCTATCTGGAGATGGTACCACAGGCCTTCCCGTCTGATAGGAGTAAGGTGGGCCTCGTGATTTCCTTACTCTCTGACAGGGCCTTGGCATGGGCTAATCCCCTTTGGGAGACGCAGAAACCTATTGTATACAATTACCCTGAGTTTGTGGCATCCTTTAAAAGGGTATTTAATTTACCGGCTCACTCCACTTCAGCTGCCAAGCAACTAATGTCCATCCTGCAGGGCACAAGGATGGTTTCAGATTATGCCATAGATTTTCATACCCTGGCAGCCGAGGTTGGTTGGAATAATGAGGCTCTTGTGGCTGCTTTCTCTAATGGGCTTTCGGATATGGTTAAAGTCCGTTTATTTCCAAGCTTTTCATCCCCACCCGTCTGTCCCTCTCCTCCCGCACCTCCTAGTCTCAAAATCTCAGGTGTTCGCCGATGACATGCTGGCATTCCTCTCCCACCCTTCATTCACTGACTTTCAGTTCTCTCCTCCTGCCTTCATCATTTCAGTATCACAAATAAACTTCTCCAAATCTCAGATTCTCCACCTTACAATCCCTGACTCCACCGTTGTTAGCTTGCTTCCACCTTCACCTTCCCTTGGTGGTCATCCTCCATAAAATACTTAGGAGTCCACTTAACTCAGAATGTGCACGACACACTTTTTCCTCTTGGCAAGTCTGCTTTGATAGGATTTTGATCCGTGGTCCCCCCTTATATATTTTGGTTTGGACGGGACAACTTGACTAAAATGATCTCGCTTCCCAAAATCCTTTATCACCTCCGGTTCCTCCCTGTGGCTATACCTCCTTGTATCCTTCTTTCCCTTCATAAATCTCTATTGGACTTCATCTGATTCTACAAGTGTCCTGTACTCAATTCTATATACTTATGTTTCCCAGTAGACCTAGGTGACTTTGGCTTCCTGGATTTCCTCCTTTACCATCATGCTATCTCCCTAATTTGGTCCTTGACTTTTGGTCGGCATCATCCCCCATTGTTTGGACTGGACTTCTCCTTTCCCTCCTCCCTGATATCTCCTTCCCCCAATGTCTATGGTCCAGAGCCACTTCCATCCCTTGCCACCTCAAACACCATGTTAATATCGGCCACCCCTTGAAAATGTGGCACTTCCATTATACAACATATCACCCAAACCCGTACCCGCTCCTTCCCTATTCTTGTGCTGGTTTTGACTTTCTAAGAACTTAATAAGTGTGGGATGGCTTACTTATTGGAAGAACTGTCTAACTTTATCACTGTAACAACATGACTGGTGAAGGTGGTGGGTTGGTAGCAGTAAATGTGGAAACTCTATTAGTCTTGTCATCAAAACAAACTCAGAGTTAGACTCCACTGCAGCAGGAGCAGAAAATCTTAGCACACTCTCTGAGACATCATTATACCACAAAAACACAGATACTTTTAGGAGTGCTTCTGCTGCTGCAGACATGTTGATGGTGTGTCTCACAATCATAACTATGGTTGTGCTTCAGGTGGGGTCTCAGTGAGGATGTGCCTTGGTGTAATCCTGCTTTCCTCTGACCCACTGCCCACATGCTTCTTCTACAGACAACAGATATCAACAAGTTTAGCGTTTGGATAATGAGCTATGTATCTCCGTACTTTAGACCAGTGCTTCTCAACCCATGCCCTCAGGTCCCACTAACAGGCTAGGATTTGAGGATTTCTTTGCTTAGGTCACACTCACCTGTGCTATAGCAAGGACATTCTGACCTGTTAGTGGGACCTGAGGGCACTTGTGTTGAAAACCACTGTGTAGATTAATAGGTTCCTGTGGGGCTACTATTACAAGGGCTAGATGTTGCAATTGTACTAGTTGGTGTTAAAGGTACTGCACTTCTAACAGCAGTTTAAGCATTCATCATAGCTAGAATTGTGGATGTTGATGAGCTGTGCTGCTGATTACTTTGTGTGTGTTTGTCTGTGATAATGCTGATAATAACTGACATGATGATTTTGTATTTTTTGGCATCTTTACTTGGCCAGAGTTAGACTTTCCATCCAATTTCTCCAACACTTTATAAGCAGGTACAACACTCCTTTTCAGTGGTGGAAGAATGAGCCTTTTGCAAATTCAGCTACTTTTTTGGCCATGTAATCATCTCTATCACTCACAACTTCATCTATATTAGAGGAAGAGGAAGAGGAGTGTGCTGGAGGGATATACTCTATATCAACACGAAAATAAGTAATTAGGTCATCCTCAGCATCACATCCAACTTCTTCCCATCCTTTAGGATTTTGAAGGCTCAACCAATTTCTTTTTACTTTTCCCCTATGATGGATTTTCAGCCTATTCTCCAATCCTTTGAGGACTGGTGTTTTTACTGTCACAGTCAGGTACAGCAGTTGGTTGAACTGATATACCTTCCTTTATTATGCCATTAACACTAGAATGTGACTTGTCTTCACCATTCTTAGATGGTTTATTAATATTACTAGTGGAGGTAGTGGAACTTTTTATGTGATTTTGACAAACAGCCTCCTCAGAAGCAGGACAATCATCATCATTTATTGTGCATGCTGCAACAACCATAGCTGTAGTCAGTTTTTAGACTACCATTCTGCTAACATGTGCCTGCACTGCAACTATTCCTTTTGACCTACCCCTGTCCTCAGTACATTTGCTCAAAATTATTGAGCAGTGAAGTACACAAAAGAAATGATTGTGTGTGTGTTATCTCATCCTTTACAATATACTCTGTATCATCTAGTATCTGTCTGCCCCAGTCACAACTCATGTCAGTGTCCCTGTCAACTATCAGTCAAAAGTATTTTTTATTTTTTTATTAACTGTCCCTACCAGTGTGAAAAAAATAACACTCCTCATGCAACTGCTTCTTCCCTTAGACCTTATAGCAAAGAGAACAGCCACCAAAGTGGAATTAGGTCACAGTTGCCTGTGTCTTCTCAGTCATTCAGGATTTCGGGATAATTTGTAAATCTCCTTTTCTTCCTCCACACACCCTCAGACTCCCCTAACTCAGAAATAACATTCAGCAGAAAGAAACTTGAATCACAGCTGCCTGTCTCTTCTGATATTCAGTTATGTGATTGAGCCCTAAGTTATGAAATCATTACATATATCTGAAAACAGTTTATCTATGTAAAAAATGTTTTACTTATTTTTCTGTCATTTGAAAATTCTACATCAATCTAAAACAATATGTATGATAATAGACTTTTCAAGTAAGCGGTGTGTGTTTAATGCATGAAGAAAGGAGTGGACATTGTGGTCATCTCTGGGTGTGATAGACATGTGGTCATATATGGGTGTCCTTTTCTTCTGTGCCCAGTCACAAGTTTTGTTACAAACTTGGAGGAGAATAAATTATCATAAAATTCTTTCTATTTCTTCCTTATGCCACTTGTAAGAATTGCACGGAGGGGCTCTTCCAAAAAAACATATGTGCTAATGGAGTTGCACTGGAACAGAAGCACAAGAACAGAAGTAGGTTTAGAAAGCTATACATAAGCACAGCTCATATGCTGAGTACTCATTTGTACATTCCTCAGTGTAACTCAGAGGATCATAGTATGAAAATTATCAATTGGTTACTTGTAAGCATACAAGTTACATGCTTGTATTGCCCTACTTATTTACACTTGTTTATTTATCATTGGGTCATATATATGCACAGTTATCAATGAGAACACACACAAGGATATGTACACAAAAACTACATTATTTCCATTATTTCAATATATTCTCAGACAATAAGGAACCATATTATACTGCATACATATAGGCACATGTGTAAGAAGGACTTTTCATGTACACAATCCTACTTTTGTTTATTTCTGGCATGTAGTTTTCTGGGAAATTATTTTAATTATTTATAAATACCCAAAGGATATTTCTGAGTTATCATAGCATGCAGCAAAAGAGAACAATGTGCACTGCTGAATGACTTTGGGAACCTATGCAATAGCTGAATACAGTTAAAGATTAAAAGTAGAATACATTTATGATATATAATTGATCAGTGTTCCACCAGCCAAATGTATTTTGTGTTTGATTTAGATTCATTACATTTAGCTAGGAATTTCAGTAATTAACTGCATTTTATAAACAGCCCCAGTTCCTCCAAAATGCATAATATGATTGTATAACTGATTCTTTCCAAATAATAAAGTATTTTACATAATCTATAATTTAAAAACAAAATTGAAAACTGTTGCAAATGATAAAAATTACATGAGAGTAGTTAATTTCAAAGATATAGAATCCTCTAGATAATGTGACATTTACAAAATTTGTAGACAAGACATTAACTTGCTAGTCACAGACAAGGTCATCTTAACTTCTTGTAAATATAAAGGGCACAAATTAAAGATATTTAAAGGTTAAAGATTTTTTAACAATGTAGTCTTATTAAATAGAACATACTAACAAAATATAGAATGTAAATGGTATTCATATTAAAGAGTATGAATAATTTTAATTCAAAAATTTCCCTTAGCATATATATTATTTGATTTTGGGAAAAAAGGTATAAATTGTTTCTTTAATGTACACAGAATGTTTATCAATGTAAATGTTGAGCAATGACTACCCTATCGTCAAGGGTAGAACAAAGAAACACATTTATGATTAACTGAACAGGTGTCATGGTTTTTAGATAAACACTCAGACAGGATGGTAAGGTTAAAAGACTTTATTGAAAAAGAGCATACACGGAATAAGGCCCAGGGGACCACAAGGCAGATCACACAGTGATAAATGATACACGGTCGCTGTTGGAATGCAGTACTAGAATAAGTAGACTGGCACACCGGGTACACAGCTTGTAGAGAGGTGCTGACAAGACAAGTGAGTTTATAGGCAACCCGTTGGAGAGCTGACCAGGTGAACGTACACCGGAGGAGTACATGAAACGGAACTGGCACTGCCCAGATGCCTGGGCACGGGACCATGAGGAATAAGGTAACTCTGACCCAGACTGTATGAAGTGGCAATGAGGCAATTCTGACCCAGGCTGTAAGGTATGGCAACGAGGCAACTAGAACCAGATGCGGTCTCCAAATACCGGGCAACTGTGGAATGGCAGCACTACCCTCAGGAAGGGTAAAAGAGACCAAGGTGGCTGCTAGATACAAACCTTAGAACACTAGGGGTGGATCGAGGCAACAATAGGCAACTGTAAAACAGCTAATGACCACTTAACCTGCAGGATGGAATGTATAATGCTGTCTCTAGCATGAGGAACTGCCCAGAGCAGTGGAAGCCCTTTCCTGGACACTCCAGGTATACACAGGGTTAATGGTAACGCCCAGCGACTTACTGAATAACTCCCAGAGGGAGTGAGCACAGCGTAGCAGGAAGGAAGGCCACAGAGAGAGAGATCAGAGTAACACAGTCAGAGCAGGGCACCTGTACTGGTACTTTGAATGTGAACACCGCTAGCAGCGGTTAAGGAGCAGATTAAGCCCAAGCTTAGCCTTTGGTCGACAAGGAACAGCGCCACCCGGCGCACCACTGCCTACAATGTAATGCCCAGAATAACAATGGCCACCAGGAGCCCGTTAAGCAAAACCGGAGACAGTAACTGAATGGAATAGCGCCACCACTGGTCAGCAATGGAGCGGGTTCACAGCCAGGATACAGCAGTATGGGAAGGGAGGGAGAAGGGGAAAGGGAAGGGAGGGAGAAAAGGGTAGTACTAGTGAAAAGAGGACAGGTCAGCTTCCTTTGCCTGCTGCTAGACATGCTGCCCCTGATGCCACCATTGCTGCCCCTGCTGCTACTAGTGCTGTGTCTGCTGTCAGATGTGCTGCTCCTGTTGCAACCAGTGCTGTGACTGCTGCCAGTGGTGAATCTGTTGCCACCAATACTGTGCCTGCTGTCAGACGTGCTGCCCCTGCTTCAACCAGTGCTGTGCCTGCTGCCAATGCTGACCCTGTTGCCACCAATACTGTGCCTGCTGTCAGCTGTGCTGTCCCTGCTGCAACCAGTGCTGTGTCTGCAGCCAGTGCAGAATCTGCTGTCACCAGTGCTGAACATGCTGTCAGACGTGCTGCTCCTGCTGCAACCAGTGCTGTGCATTTTGCCAGTGCTGAACTTGCTGCTAGTGTGTTTTGTAATACTTGGGTGGGGTGAAGGAGAAGATGATGCGAAGTTTGACAGCATGGAACCCTAAGTCACACTTGCCATCCCCTAGCAGTGTCACCAGAGCTACTACTACTACTAAGAAGGTCCAGCAGCTTGTTAGTGTTAGCAGTGAAGGATGGGGTAATCCTCATATTACTAGAGACTGTAAGGAGGAAAATACTGGGGCTGAACATGATGTGGTTAGTGTCAGTAGTAGTAACAGTGATGGTGAAGCAGCTGGTGGGACTAGTGTTAGGAGAGTGGTAGGGGATGCAATTAAGAGCCCCCAAACTAGCAGTCAAGGGAGCCCACACCATTCCTCTGGCTCTGGGAGTCATCCCCTTCTCTTCACTACAGTGTCCAAGTAAAACATAATCCTGAAGAGGCCAGAACTGGAGTTGGGAGAATTAATGCCACCACGCAAGCAGAAGCACAGATCAGCCGTCTGTACCTGCTGCTAGTGCTGCCAGTCTGCCTTCTTCAGGTCAAAAAGAAATGACAAGTGTGGCATTAGGGGACCTGTCAGATTGCTCATCACCTCCAAGCAGCAGTGAGATGTCTATAATAGAACAGCAGCACATAGGGACTAGTGGTGGTGGTGCTGATGATGTTGGAGAAAATGGGGTGGAAGAGACATTGATGGCCTTTTATCAGAAACTGAGAAGGATTGGGAGACAGGGATGAGGATGGACATCACCACCATCACCAATAGCAATGAGCTTTTGGAACTGCTCTAATTCCTTCTTCTGCTGAGTTGTAATGGCAGCAGGATGCTGAGGAACAGGCTAGTGTGCTACAGACCACTGTGGGAATGGGGTCAACAAGTGGCATGGGACTAGGACAGGATCCACTTGCCAGCAGCAGCAATACTTCTTGTCCTAGTTGCAGTGCTGATTCTGAGACAGTAGCAGCAACAGCAGCAACATCATCTGCTGCCACAGACAGTGGGAATATGGAGGACAAAAAGAAAGAGGCAATTCTTCTCCACCTGTTCCCCATCCCTCTCCCTTGAAATCATGGGTGTGGGACTCTTGTTCTTTTGGGACAGTGCAGTCATCACCAATGGCAATGTGCACAATTTGTGAGAAGGGAAAAGAAGGGAATGCCTCTTGGCACAACAGCCCTGATATCACACATGAAAACATGACATTTATGTCAAACATGTTAAAGTCAAACACCCACCACAGAAATCAAGTACCACTGTTGCTGTACCCCCTGACTCTCCAGAAAGGCAACAAAAGGTGAGGTGGAGATCAAAGAGGACGAAGAATAGAGAAACCCAGGTAGAGACTAGAAGTTCCATGGCAAGTGAAACATAGTAACATAGTAAATTAGGTTGAAAAAAGACACAAGTCCATCAAGTTCAAACAACTAGCTCTTCATCACCATCACCTTCTTCCGCTAGGGTAACAACTACATCTTCTGCCAATCCACTTCAGTCATTGTTACCTCCCCAGCCAAATGATAGCCACTTTGTTAATGTTAGGATATTACAGTTCGTCTCCACCCATTGCACACTGTGTGGTACACTGACCACACATGCCAGTGTGGTGGGAGAGAATCACAAACAGGGCATCAAGCGGCATCTCAGGAGATTCCATCTCACAAAATATGCTAAGATGCTGACAGGGAGTGTTCATCAGTACTATTAAACTGTCAGAAAGTTGCCATGTGTCCTTAGTTGAGTCTGGACCAGGGATTTAGTGACAGCGGCAGTACTTGGGTTCTAGTGTCATGATGTTTGATAACAGTTGTACCCCCAGATGTTATGTACCACACACACATTGTGCACATTGCAGTTGCTGATGAGAGGCATAGTTATTGCTTTCAAGGGAAACATTTCTATTCTATTAACAACACATCCATGATTTTGGAGGAGGGGCAGGAGAGGAGGAATTACTGGCTGATTTCTTCTTTTCTTACATATACATGAAGTGGTGAGGGCTAGTTATTGTGCTGCTGCTGACTCAGGCACATCACTGGAGCTAGTCATGGCAAGTGGAACCTTCATCATTCATTACCTCTTTTACTGCTGTTGTTAATCCCATTCCCTTTGAGCTGCCTAATCATCCTGCTGCTTAAAACAACTCAGCAGTAGCAGCAAGAATAGGAGTTGCAAATTCTGCATTTACATCAGGGCATTTGACAATGGCCACTGGCCACTGGCCAACAAAACTTCACCTGCCAACACTTGGCCAGTAAGGCATTTATTTTTCCTCAGGGCTTGTGCTTTAAAAATACAAAATAATAAAAAATAAAAACATAAGGGCCAAGACCTCAGACGGTGCCGGTGATGGTAATGCACAGAGTATCCATTGGAGGATGAACAGCGGTTGGATCAGGTGGCTTTGGCTGTTCAAACGATAAACCAGTACTTGCTCTGGTGGTCCCCCCCGTTTCGATACCGGGAGTGCAGTCTATGTTGCAAACTAACTCAAATAGAGGGCTGATGGCTACCGCTCCACTACCTCTTAGGTACGATGGCGAACCCACCCTGTGCAGAGGGTTCATTAATCAGTTGGAAATCTTCCTAGAATTAACCCCCCATGCCTTTCCCAGTGATCGCAGTAAAGTGGGCTTCATGATTTCCTTGCTGACGGGCAGAGCCCTGGCATGGGCAAACCCACTGTGGGAAGCCGTTAAACCATGTACTAGTAACTTCACTGAGTTCGTAAGGGCATTTCGTAGAGTATTTGAAGTTCCTGGGAGAGCCGCCATGGCTGCAAAAAAACTTATGGAGATCCAACAAGGGTCTTGCACGGTTGCGGACTATGCCATCGAATTCTGTACTTTAGCAGCAGAGGTAGGCTGGAACAATGAAGCGCTGGTGGCAGCATTTGCACAGGGACTTTGTGAATGCTTGAAGGATGAAAAGGCAGCACGAGAACTGCCAATGGATCTTGATGAGTTTATTGATTTCTCGATTTTGATGGATTCCCGTATTAGGGAACGTATGGCGGCCAAGGACCGTAAGCAGAGGGCCAGAGAAATGGGACCAGCAAGATCAAGCTTCCCACCCATGCCACCCTCACCTCCCAATGTTCCTGTACACACTGGTGAGAGTGGTGAACCGATGCAATTGGAGTTTACTAGATTGTCTAAAGAGGAGAGGGCGCATCGCTTCAGACAAGGCCTCTGTTTATATTTTTGTCAAGCTGGCCATTTGCTCCGTTCTTGCCCTACACGGCCGGGAAACGAACGCACCTATGGTACCTTGGGGGACAGGCCCTAGGAGGTGTTCAGCAGTTCCTGGACCCAACTAGTCAGAAGCCTACTATTCAGGTTGTAGTTGCCTGGGCTGAACTCACTGTGGAGGTCCTGGCGCTTGTTGATTCCGGTGCTGCAGGATATTTTATGGATGAATCGTTTGCTGCCTCACATAAAATTCCACTGGTGGAGAAAGAGTCTCCTTTGTTGATTGAGGCCATTGATGGTAGGCCACTGGTACCTGCCCAAATTACTATGGAAACAATACCATTATCTTTGTGAATTGGGGCACTTCATTCCGAGGTACAACGGTTTCAGATTATCCGTTCCCCGCATCATGCTGTCATTCTGGGGTTTCCTTGGTTACATATGCACAACCCCAGGTTTAACTGGCAGACTTGCAAAATTACTGCCTGGTCGGAGTTCTGTGACAAACATTGCATATCCCACCCCCCTAGGATTATGTGTACCTCTCCTTCAGTGCCGGCTTCAGTTTTCAGTAAGGGAGAGGCCAGTGCACTGCCACCGCATAGGGCTTGTGACTGTGTTATTGATTTGCCTCCTGGTGCCGTTCCTCCTTGGGGTCGTGCTTACCCGTTGTCTTGTGAGGAGAATCGGGCCATGGAGGAGTACATTTCAGATGCCCTGGAAAGGGGCCTTATCAGGAAGTCATCCTCGCCCGCGGGGGCAGGATTCTTTTTGTAAAAAAGAAGAGTGGCGAACTACGACCCTGTATAGATTATCGTGGATTGAATAAACTGATGCCTAAGAATGCTTATCCTATACCACTCATTACCTAGCTGTTTGACCGATTGAAGGGTTCCTCCATCTTTACCAAACTTGATTTCCGGGCCGCCTATAATCTGATAAGGATAAGGGCCGGTGATGAGTGGAAAACGGCATGCAATACCAGATCAGGCCATTATGAATATCTGGTAATGCTGTTTGGGCTATGCAACGCACCAGCAGTGTTCCAAGAGTTTATTAATGATATCTTACGTGGCATGCTACAATCTTGTGTAGTTGTGTATCTTGATGATATTCTCATGCATTCTTCCAGTTTGTCGCAACACATCAAGGATGTGACTGCTGTTCTGCTTAAACTTCATGAGAATAAACTCTTCTGCAAAATCGAGAAATGCGAATTCCACAAGCCCATGGTACCATTTCTGGGCTTCATTATCTCAAAGGATGGCATTGCAATGGACAAGGATAAGCTGGCAGCAGTCCTGCAGTGGCCACGTCCCAAGGGGCTCAAGGCTATCCAACGATTTCTCGGTTTCACTAATTGTTACAGGAAATTCATCAGAAACTTTTCTACAATTGTGAAACCTGTCTGATTTAACGCACAAGGGTGTGGATCCCTCCCCGTGGTCTCAGGAAACAGAACAGGCTTTCTTAACACAAAAGTCTACATTTGCCTCTGCTCCTGTGCTGTTCCACCCCAATCCCTCCCTGCCATTCACTTTGGAGGTCAATGCTTCTGAATCTGGGGTAGGGGCCGGATTGTCACAGAGCCAGGACCATGGGAGTATGCTAAGGCCTTGTGGATTTTTCTCAAAAAAACTATCTAGCGCTCAAAGTCACTATGAGATTGGGGACAGGGAGCTTTTGGCAATTATTCTGGCCCTCAAGGATAGGCGTACCTATCTGAGGCTAAGAGACTGTCCTCTCGTCAGGCTAGATGGGCCTTGTTTCTGTTGCACTTTAACTTTATTGTATCCTATCTGCCTGGTTCCAAGAATATCAGGGCAGATGCCCTGTCCAGGCAATTTAACCCAGATACTGAGAAGGAGGAGACTCCGGTACCTATCATCCAGCCTGATCACATTTTAGCTACATTGCGAACCAGCATTACTTCACCCCTGGGGGAGGAGATTCTCGCTAATCAGGCTACTGCTCCACCTGATACCCCAGTGTGCAAATGTTTCGTAGCTGAGCCTTTCCGTACCCGTCTACTCAAGACCTATCACGCTTCTAAGGCTGTGGGACACGTTGGCAAGAATCAATTAATCTGGTCACTCTCGCAGTTATTCTGGTGGCCCTCCTTGTGTGCTGACTGTACAGCATTCACAGCAGCTTGTTCAACTTGTGCCCATGCAACGTCCCCTAGACACCTTCCGGTGGGCCTGCTACAGCCTGTACCCAATGGAGAACGTCCTTGGTCTCATGTCTCCATCCACTTTATGGGGTAGTTACCGGTGTCTAGGGGATATTCTTTTATTCTGATGATAGTCGATAGATTTTCCAAAATGGCACACTTCGTGCCTCTTCCTGGCCTTCCCTCTGCCCAGGAGTTGACAAGGGTATTTGCCAGGGAAGTTTTCCAGTTGCATGGCGTACCCAGAGTGTTGATGTCTGACCGTGGGAGCCAATTTGTGTCTAGATTCTGGAGGGCATTCTGTGTGCAGATGGGCATACAATTATTGTTTTCCTCTGCATATCATCCCCAGACCAACGGAGCCTCCGAGCATGCCAATCAAGGTTTGGAACAATTTCTACACTGTTTTGTGTCTGACCATCATGGTAATTGGTCCGACCTGTTGCCTTGGGTGGAGTTTGCCAGGAATTGTGCGGTTAATTCATCGTCCGGTAGTTCCCCGTTTCTCATCAACTATGGGTTCCAACCATGTCTGCTCCCGGACTCATTTTAGTCACAGAAAATTCCAGCTCTGGATGAGCATATGGAGCAACTCCATTGCACTTGGGCACAGGTGCAGACGACCCTCAGTGCTTCGTTCCAGCTTCATCAGTGTCAAGCTAATTGTAGACGTATCACGGTGCCCATGATTGCTGCATTTCTGTGTCTATCACCTGTAGGGGGCTCCCATTGGTTGTCTGCCTTTAGCCCGCCTCACATTGCCTATTTAAACTGAGTTTGGGCACCCTTTGGTTGCCCTTTCATGGTGTCTCAGACTGCATCCACTTTCACTTTGCTACAGAAGCTTCATGGGCCTTTTGCTGTGTTCCTGGTTTCCTGAGTTCGTCCTGTTCCTGAGACTCCTGTCTGCTGTACTTGTTCCAGTGCCTGTTCTGGTTGAAGTCATCTGTGGTTGCTGTTTCCTGCTGCCAGTCTCCGTTGTCGTTCCTGATCCAGTTGACCGTCATTGTGCTGGTTCCTGCTCATCTCCTACGTCCGGTTCCTGCATCTGTGGCGACCTTGTTCCTCGGTCACTCTGGCGACATTTTCACCTGTTGGTTCCCAGCGTGCGGAAGCTGGTTTGCTCCACTGCCTTGCGGCTACTACACTACTAGTCTGTTGGTTACCAGCGCGCGGGCGCTGGTTCGCTCCTTTGCCTAACGGCTCTATACACTATTGTCTGTTGGTTCCCAGCATGAGGACGCTGGTTTGCTCCACTGCCTTGCGGCTACGACACTACTAGTCTGTTGGTTACCAGAGCGCAGGAGCTGGTTCGCTCCTTTGCCTCTCGGCTCTATACACAACGGCCTACTATATGCATTGTTGGTTCCCAGCGTGCGGACGCTGGTTCGCTCCACTGCCTTGTGGCTACCATACTCTAGTCCGTTGGTACTAGCGCGCGGGCTCTGGTTTGCTCCGTAGCCTTACGGCTCTATTCATACTATCTGTTGGTTCCCAGCGTGCGGACGCTGGTTCGCTTCACTGCCTTATAGCCTACGATATATCCAGCCTGTTTGTTACCAACGCGCTGGTTCGCTCCATTACCTTCTTGCTTACTATTAACTCAGTCTGTTGGTACCCAGCGTGCGGGCGCTGGTTTGCTCCACTGCCTTGCTGCTTATTTGTATTAGAGTGTTGGTTCCCAACGCGCGGGCATTGGTTCGCTCTATGACCTAGGTCTACTTACATCCAGCCTGTTGGTTCCCAGCGTGAGGGCGCTGGTTTACTCCTCTGCCTCACGGCTTATGACTCATATATACTGATGGTTCCCAGTGCGCTGTCCAGTCCTAGACAGCTAGTTATTCCCTCGGTACACGGGTACTGGTGTGCGCAGACTACCTGGTAATACCACTGGGCCTTGTAGCCTCTACCTACCATCTCCATACTGTCATTGTCATCTGACAGTTATTGAGGCCACCCTGGTTGACACTTCCTTCTTAGGCTGCCTTGCCCGTATATTGGTAAGGCCGGTAGAACCTTCTATTATTCCACCTTGAGGTTGCCTTACCCGGTATTGGCAAGGCCGGTAGAGCCTACTATTTTGGTGTTCCGTTAGGCTGCCTTGTCCAGTATATTGGTAGGGCCGGTAGAGCCTGTATCAGCTGGTGATCCGTTAGGCTGCCTTGCTTGGTATATTGGCAGGGCCGGTAGAGCCTGTATTCTCCTGACTGTCTACTTGGCTGCCTTGCCTGGTATATTGGCAGGGTCGGTGGAGCCACCATTTTATTGCTTGCCCAGGCTGCCTTGCCCGGTATATTGGCAGGGCCGGTAGAGCCTGATTTGCTATTGTCACTATCTATTTGCCATTCTATGTATTGTATGTATGTGTATAAAATCTTATGGGATTATCTTAAACTTTTCAATAAAGTTGTGTTTTTACCTAACCTTGCGCCTGAGAGTCTTAACAAACCATGACAAGACGGCTGCCGGCGGTCTCATTTCTGGTTGGGGACAGGGTATGGCTTTCATCCAAGAACTGAATCTACAAACTCCTTGCAATAAGTTGGCTCCCCGGTTCATTGGTCCGTTCAAAGTTATCCGTAAAATTAACCCTGTGTCATATGCTCTGGACCTCCCAGCATCCATGCGTATCCATAATGTGTTCCACATATCGTTGTTAAAACCTCTGCTATGTAATCGGTACACTACTACTCCTGTGGCTCCTGGCCCCGTTCAAATACAAGGTCAAGAGGAGTATGAGGTACAAAATATTATTGACTCACGTAAATTCAGAGGGAGATTACAATATTTGGTCCATTGGAAAGGTTACGGTCCGGAGGAGCGCTCATGGGTTGATTCTAAGGACCTTCATGCTCCCAAATTACAGTGCAGCTTCCATGCCAAGTATCCCCTAAAGCCAGGTCCCTTTTCTCAGAGAGGGGTCTTTGAGAGGAGGGCACTATCACGGCGCCCGTGATTCCAGCGACATTTTGACAGGCTTATTTCCTGGTGCCTTTTCATTGGCTGTGATGTACAGCTCCTCCAAGTGACAGCCTTTAAATACTTTGGGCTGTCACTTATGGGTTGCCCTTTCGTGGTGTACCTGATGACTAGTGCTTGTTCCATTACCGTTGATACCAGTGTATGACCCGGACTGACTGACTACGCTATTTGTTACCGTTCCTGCTTCTGTGTACTGATTTGGATTGGCTGACGTTCCTGCTTCCTGTTCTGACCTGGCCTGGCTGACGTTCCAGCTCCGTGTACCAACCCGGCGAGACTGACGACCCTGCTCTGTGTACCAAACTGGCTTGGCTGACGTTCCTGCTCTGTTTACCGAATCAGCTTGGCTGACGTTCCTGCTCCGTGTACCTTCCGGCGAGATTGTTGTTCCTGCTCCTTTCACTCCCGGCTGGGTGAAGATCCTGTATAGTTCCTGCTGTTGTTCTCTCTCCGTGCACTGTCACTCACTCTACTGTGCACAGCTGAGCTATGGTACTCCGGTACCGCCTTGTAGTCCAGTCCATGATTCGAGTCTCATTGTGCCAGTGTATCCTCCATACCATTATACTAACGATTGCTTGGTCTCCTGCTCTTGGGTTCAGTTGGGCGCATCCAGTTGCCTACCTCCCACTCTGGTTGTCTTGCCTGTCTCCGCTGACATACCTGTCACTGTCGCTACTCTCTGCCTTGAGAGTGACATTGGGCCTTCCTCTACTCCGGGCAGACTTAGTCAGTGGCTCCACTGGTATCTCTGGACTCTCTTACACTGTATCAATTCCAATTTAACTGACCTGTGTCAGTATTGTATTCTGCTGTACATACTGGACCCATGTGGGTTAAACATGCAAATGTAACCTGTCCTGTGTCAGTTATCTATTTTCTGTATGCTGGACCCGTGAGGGTTATGTTATTCATTGTGTGCTTATTAATAAAATTATGTTTTTTACCAACATCTACCGTTTCTGAGTGTACTGAACCGTAACATAAGCTCACAATTGACAGCAATAAATTGGAGCAGTATAGACTGTTATTTGCATAAGTTAGGGATACTTCTGTCTATGCAATGTTCTAAAAACTTTACAGTGTGAATCTTGATATGGGGATGCGGGTTCAACTGGGGGCTCCTCCCCCATCCAAATTGAAGGATAAAGTCTCCATCAGGTTGGGGGGGGATAGTGACAGAGTGGTAAGTTCACTGTAGGGGGGGAATCTTTGGTTAGGTGTTTGCGGGGGATTGAGGTTAGTCTTTTTCTTCTCTTCTCTGTGTGGTTGCTCCCTCCTTCTTCCAGATGGGGGTCACCTGGGACACATCTCACATGTCGAGTAAGAAATTCCATTTCCTCTCATGGAATGTACAAGGTGTTAAGGATCCCAATAACCCTTTGAGTGCCAGTGAGGTATCTAGTGCATTGCAGTGTAATGCATTGGACACCTTTCTGGCACTCAAAGGGTTAATAGATCACTAGTTATGAATTTAAATAGGAAAAAGACACCAAGAGTAATCATTCTACAGGAGACACAGCTTTCACAGGGCAGGGTGATGTCCTTTGGAGACATTGGATACAAAACCATTATCAATCATCAAACTCTACGTATGCTAGAGGGGTATCCCTACTAGTAGCTAAGCAGGTTAAATTTGAATTTATAGATATAAAAACTGACCTTCGGTGTAGGGATATTTTTTGACTTGTAAACTGTGGGATACCTTGTTTGTGCAGCTTAACATTTATATTCCACCACCTTTGAGCCTGTGGTGCATCGTAAGGCTCTCACATACAGTACTATGCAAGTCTTAAAAATAAGAAGGCTTTCAAAAATTGATATGTTAATAGTTGACTTTTATCAATTAACAAAATGCATAGTGAGCGAACAGAAGAAAAATCTAAATCAAATCAATATTTGGTGTGACCAACCACCCTTTGCCTTCAAAATAGAATCAATTCTTCTAGGTAAACTTACACATAGCTTGTTAAGGAATTTGGCAGGTAGGTTGTTCCAAACATCTTGGAGAACTAACCAGTGATCTTTGGTGGATTTAGGCAGCCTCAGTTGCTTCTGTCTCTTCATGTAATCCCAGACAGGCTCGATGATGTTGAGATCAGGTCTCTGTGGAGGCCATACCATCTCTTCCAGGACTCCTTTTTCTTCTTTATTCTGAAGATAGTTCTTAATGACTTTGGCTGTATGTTTGAGGTCATTGTCATACTACAGAGTACATTTGGAGCCAATCAGATTCCTCCCTGATGATATTGTATGATGTATAAGTATCTGCCTGTACTTCTCAGCATTGAGGAGACCATTAACTCTGACCAATTCCCCAACTCCATTTGCAGAAATGTAGTCCCAAACTTGCAAGGAATCTCCACCATGCTTCACTGTTGCCTGCAAACACTCATTAATGTACTGCTCTACAGTACTTCGGCGTACAAACTGCATTCTGCCACAACTAACTATCTCAAATTTTGACTCATCAGTCCAGAGCACCTGCTGCCATTTTACTGCACTCCAGTTCCTCTGTTTTTGTGCATAGTTGAGTTGCTTGGTCTTATTTCCACGTTGGAGGCATGGCTTTTTTGGCTGCAAATGTTCCATGAAGACCACTTCTGACCAGATTTCTCTGGACAGTAGATGGATATACATGGATCCTACTGTTTTCTACCAATTTTGACGGTACTGCTGGACATCTTCCGATTGTGAAGGGTAGTAAGCATGATGTGTCTTTCATCTGCTGCAATGGTTCCTTGCTGACCACTGCATGTATGGTCCTCAATGTTGAATGTTTCTTTGTGCATCTTCAAAAGAACTTGGACAGCAGATCTGGAAATTCCTGTCTGCCTTGAAATGTCTGCCTGGGATAGACCTTGCTGATACAGTATAACTACCTAGTGTCTTATTGCTGTTCTCAGTCTTGCCATGGTGTATGACTTTTTGACATTAAACTGTCTTCAGTAACCTTCAGTAACCTCACCTTGTTAGCTGAGTTCGGCTGTCCCTTACCCAGTTTTATTCCTCCTACACAGCTGTTTCTGTCTCAGTTAATGATTGTGTTTCAACTTACATTTTGAATTGATGATCATTTGTACCTGTTTGGTATAATTGTTTAATCATGCACCTTATTGTATGCCTACAAAATCCCTGACTTTGTGCAAGTGTACCTAGTAGTCACACCAAATATGGATTTGATTTCGATTTTTCTTCTGTTCACTCACGGTGCATTTTATTAACTATAAAAATAAACTATTAACATGTCTATTTTTCAAGCATTCTTACTTAACAGCATTTTTTATGCCTGCCTAAGACTTTTGCACAGTACTGTATATTTCTGAGAGACCGCACCACTGCTTAATCTGCATAGGGGACACTATAGACACTGACCTTGACAGACATGGGATTGCATCTAGGGACTGTCACACACATTTTCAACTTTTGTAGACTCTACTGAGATGGGAGGTTCTCTTGCCACGCTTCTACCCATAAGTAAGGATAGGTGAAAATGTTCTCCTCAAACTGAAATTGTAGAATAATGGCACTTCCAGCTTGGTGAATAATTTCCTGTGAAAAGTGCAGTTTTTCTGCTTTTTTCACCTAGCTCATTCCATTGAAATCAATGGGAACATTGAATTTACACACAACACATTACAAATATTATTTTATTTCCTAAAGGCATAGTATAAAAGGGGCATGAGGGTGCCTGTGTTGATGGGGTGTGGGGAAAGAATCAGTTGAACAGGGAATGTTTTTTGGGGGTTGTTTACTGTGATTGGGGGCAGTAAAAAAACTAAATCCTAAATACAATTAAAAAAACCCATAAGACATGGTATAAAAGGGATCTATGGAGGGTGCGTGTTGGTGAGTGGAGTCTGAGGAATGAGTCAATTAAACAGGCCATTTGTTTTGGGTGGATTTCTTGACTTATATTGAGGGGACAGTTATTAAGTAAAATAAATTAATAAAATAAAATAAGAATTTTGTATGTAAAGTGATAGACACAGGAACCCTCTGACATAAGCTGCTAATGTGGTAGACTGATACTTGACTTGATAGAGTATTTTGATAATTTGTTAGATTTATTGTTAGAGGCAAACACCCTGAGGAAACATTGATTTGTTGGACTTAGACTTATCAAAGGCACAAGCCCTGAAGAAACATTGATTTGTAGGACTTAAAGGGATAGTAATGTTTCACAATAAAAGCAGCTCTAATTAATCTTCATAGTATTTGGTCCATGGAGAGTGTTATTTCAATGCTGTCAGAGTTGTAGGTGAAGAGTAATTGAATGATAAAGTACCCCCCTCCTGCTCCTTTTACCTAGTGTAAAACACCTCCCCACAGATGTGGAATCTGGTCACTTGACCGGGCAGCTCACAGCAAGGGACAATCTACTTACTGTGAGAATAATGAAACTCTTGCCCCCTTTGACAGGTTTTTTCCTTTATGTTAATTGAAGATTGTCCCTCTATGCAAGCCATCTGGACACCACCTTTCTGTTCTGAGGTGCGCAGTGTTACATCAGTAAAAGGGTCGGGAGGAGGATACTTTATCATTCAATTACTCTTGGATTACAACTCTGACAGTATTGAAATAACACTCTCCATGGCCCAAATACTATTCAAATTAATTGGAGCTGCTTTTATTGTGAAACATTACTATCCCTTTAAGCTTGTTTGACACAAGCCCTAAGGAAATATTGATTTCTAGGTTTTAGGCTTGTTAGAAACAAAAAATGTTTATTTTTTTTACAGGACTATGTTTTTTTGTATGATTATTTTTCTGTATTTTTTTTTTAAGCACATGCCCTGAGAAAAAAAATGTCCTACTGACCTAGTGCCAGCAGGTCATGTTGTGTTGGGCCGCCACTGGCCATTGTCAAATGTCCTCCTGAGTCCATAATTGTAGAATGTGCAACTGCTGTTCTTGCTGCTGCTGTTGCTGCTGCTGAGGTGTTTAAGCAGCAGGATGATTAGACAGTTCAAAGGGAATGGGATCAACAACAGCAGTAATTAATTCCAGTAATGCTCCTGAGGAAGTAGCAATACAATAAGTAGCCTCCAGTATATGTGAAGAAAAGAAGAAGTTGGCCAATAATTCTTCTCCACCTGCCCCTCCTCCAAAATCATGGGTGTGTTGTTATTAAAATAGAAATCTTTCCCTTTAGAGCAGGAACTGTGCTTGTCATCAGCAACTGCAATGTGAACAGTGTGTGTTGTAAGTAACACCTGGGGCCACAACTGTATCCAAACACCATGACACCAGAACCCAAGTACTGCTGCTGTCACTATACCCCTTGTCCACACTGCACTAAGGACACTTGACAACTTGTTGATAGTTTAATGGTAATGATGAACCCTCCCTGCCAGCATCTTAGCATATTCTGTGGGATGGAATCTCCTCAGATGCCGCTTGATGCTTTTCTTGTGATTGTCCTCCAACACACTGCCATGTGTGGTCAGTGCAGTGCACCACACAGTGTGCATTGGTTGGACATGAACTGCCACATCCTAACATCTACAGAGTGGCTATCACTTGGTGGGGGAGGTAACAATGAATGAGGTGGATTGGCAAAAGATGTAGTTACCCTAGAGGAAGAAGGCGATGGTGAGCTAGTTGTTTGACTCATCATGTAACTTCCAGACTCTGCCTGGGTTTCTCTATTCTTCTGCCTCTTTGATCTCTGCCTTGCCTCTTGTTGCCTTTCTTGAGAGTCAGGAGGAGGAGGAGGATGTGACCACTGAAGACTGAATGCTGGTCAGTCACCCTAAAACACATCTAGGGATCTTGGGAAAATTAATATCAAGGGAGGAAGAAGAGGGTAGTGTCACTATGAGAAAGTTTAAAAGTAATAAAAGGAGGAACTGGAAGGACCCTTATATGTCCTTTGAGTCTTAGTCTGAGGAGGAAGTGAGCACTACAGAATCAATGCTGACCAGTCCCCCTAAATCACCCCTAGGGATCTTGGGAAAATTAATATCAAAGGAGGAAGAAGAGGGTAGTAGTGAGAGCAGGACAGGACAGTTTCCTGTGCCTGCTGCCAGACATGCTGCACTTGTTGCCAGACTTGCTTTGCCTGCTGTCATATGTGCTGCCCCTGCTGCCACCAGTGCTGAACTTGCTGCCACCAGTGCTGTGCCTGCTGCCAGTGCTGAACCGGCTGCCACCAGTGCTGAACCTGCTGCCAGTGTGTCTTGTAATTCTCAGGAGGAGGGAAGAAAAAGATGATGGCAAATGTGAAAACAGAGCACCCAAAGTCACACTTGTCATCCCTAAGCAGTCCCACCAGTGCTAGTACTACTACTATGAAGGTCCTGCAGCTTCTTAGTGTTAGGAGTGAAGGAGGGGGAGATCATCATATTACTAGTAACTGTAAGAAGGAGAAAGTTGGTGTTAGTGATAGTACTAGTATCACGGTTCCCGTGATTTCCTGTCACTCTCTGCGGTGGTGTGTTCCTATTGGTAGAACTTATTATGCCCGCCCAGTATGGCCTTCTTATACCGGGCCTCTGGCACCTGTCAGGTGCCCTTTCGTGGTGTTCCTTTACCAGTGCTTCCGTTGCTGTGTTCCTGCGTTCCTGTGTACCAATTTGGCTTGTCTGGTTCCTGCTCCATGTATGACCCGGCCTGGCTGATGTTCCTGCTCCGTAATTGATCCGGCTTGTCTGACACTCCTGCTCCATGTATGACCCGGCCTGGCTGACGTTCCTGCTCCGTGATTGATCCGGCTTGTCTGACGCTCCTGCTCCGTGTATGACCCGGCCTGGCTGACGTTCCTGCTCCGTGATTGATCCGGTTTGTCTGACGCTCCTGCTCCGTGTATGACCCGGCCTGGCTGACGTTCCTGCTTTGTGTCCTGTTTCCTGTGATCCTGTTCCAGAGAGATCTTGTCTATGTCGCTTGGCGACATTGTGAACTGTTAAAACTTGAGCTTTATATGCCGACCTCCCACTTGCTGAGCTTGCTGCCTCCGTTACCGAGCCTGTCCGTTAACAATTGCAGTGCTTGTTGCCTCAGATACTGGTCCATCTGTTAACACTTGCTGAGCTTGTTGCCTCCGTTACCGAGCCTGTCCGTTAACACTTGCAGTGCTTGTTGCCTCAGATACTGGGCCATCCGTTAACACTTGCTGAGCTTGTTGCCTCCATTACTGAGCCTGTCCGTTAACACTTGTAAAGCTTGTTGCCTCAGATACTAAGCCTCTCCATGAACACTTGCTGAGCTTACTGCCTTCATTACCGAGCCTGTCCGCTATACTTGCAGAGCAGTGGTGGTTTCCGTTAACTGTCTACCGAGAGCTCTTGCAACACACACGCTCCATTAACGCACCGGAAGGGTGCTACTGGCTCTGGTCTTACTCAGCTCTAGCAGTGTTGGGTATCCGTTTACGCACCAAGGGGTGCTACTGGCTCTGGTCCCTTTCCGCTCTGGCAGTGTGGGTATCCGTTGACGCACCAAGAGGTGCTACTGGCTCTGGTTCCATTCAGCTCTCGCAGTGTCATTAACCCATTCAGCACTGTAAGGGTGCCGTTGGCTCTGGCCCCATTCAGCTCATGCAGTGTGGTTTATCCCGTTACGCACGGCAGAGTGCTCTTGGCTCTTGTACCATTTAGCTCTAGTACAAGTGGTTGGTCTTGCATATTGCCAGTCTTTGAGGACTACTGTTTGGACTCTCTACTAGGTGCTCTCCACCTTGCACCTCAGTCTCTGGCTGGTCTTGTCCTCTACTGGGCGTTGTCTTACACACCACATCAGAGACTGATTACTTGCAATGGACTTTAACCCTTGCTATTCTCTGTTCCATTGCTTTGTACAGTATTGCTCCTTATCCATATTGTGTCTGCTATATTACCATATCGCCTTCAGTTACGTGTCATTACCTATTTCTGCCCTTAGGGGACCGTGTTCCTCATTTGTTCTCAATAAAACTGTGTTTTATTTTTTTACCTCTGGTCTCAGAGTCTGAATAAACCGTTACAACTAGTAAAAGTGATGGTGAAGCAGCTGGTGGGACCAGTGTTAGGGGAATGGTAGGGGAAGCAAGTGAGAGCATCTAGACTAGTGGTCAAGGGAGCCTACACCATTCTCCTGACCCTTGGGGTCCTGTTCCCCTCTTGACATTGTCCAGGTGGAACATGATCCTGAAGAAGGCAGAACTGTTACCTAGCAGCAATAATACCACCACCACCACCAGCAGGAGCACAGATCAACTGCCTTTTCCTGATGCTAGTGCTGCCAGTCTGCCTTCTTCAACTAGTCACCAAGAAATGGCAAGTGTGACATTAGGGGACCCTTTGCCACATTTCGTCACCTCCTCCAACCAGCAGTGAGAACTCACATTTCCTATTTTGCAAAATAGATTATTCTCTCTTAATTTTTGCAGAACTCAGGCTACATTTATGTGGTGGCTTTCCATGCAGGAGGAATGGATCAGAAAGTAATCTAAATATACCACCATGCATTGCTGGAGCATGTCCTGGAGGACGTCATTTAAGAATTCCTGGAAAACCGCGGGAGCATTGCAGAGACCGAAGGGTATTACGAGGTATTCGTAATGCCCACTCCTGGTGTTAAACGTGGTTTTCCATTTGTGGCCCTCCTTCATCCGTACCAAATTGTACACTCCTTGCAGGTCGAGCTTGGTGAACACCTTGAACCCTTTTAATCAATTGAATAGCTCGGTAGTAAGGGGATAGGGTAAGCTTTTTTACCGTAATACGGTTGAGATTCTGTAATCGATACATGGTCTCAGTTCTGCAATCTTTTTCTTCACAAAGAAGAGTGGGAATGGGAGAGCAGGACTTGTGGATGAAGTGACATTCTAGAGTTTGCTGCTGCTGTAATTCCTGCTGCTGAGTTGTCAGTGGCAGGATGATGATGATCAGGCTAGTGTGCCACAGACCACCCTGGCCACCATGGAACTGTGTTCAGGGTCAGTAATATGGGACCAAGACAGTTTTGACATGCCACCAATACTCATCTTCCTTGCTCTAGTGCTGGTGCTGAGGTATCAGCAGCATCACCTGCCCCAGTCAGTGAAGGTGATTCTGGAGAAGAATGACACACTTTTCCACCTCTTCCCTCTTTGAAATCATGGGTGTGGGGAGGAGCAAGCACAGTGCAGTCATCAGCAACTACAATGTGCACTGTTTGTGATGAGGTAGAAGAGGAGAAAAGAGGGAGCACACCTTGACCTATGTGTCCTCATAAAGCATATGCAACAAAGATACCACAACATTTATGATGAGCATGTGAAAGCCAACCCCCCAAAAAAGAAACTGCTGTTGCTGTGTCCCCTCCCCAAGGGCACAAAGAGTGTGACCAAAAATCCCATAGAAAGACATGAGAATTCCAGTCTGGATGTTCAGTGATGAGTGTACAGCAAATATAATGCAGGCTAGTTGTCTATATAGTCTCTACCAATGGGATGAGGAAAAAAACACCATCAACAAGAAATCAGCTAAAAATTGGAAAGCAAAAACTTGTAGCTGAAGTGATGCACTTTTTCCTGAACATTCAAAAGCAACGTTTTCCTAGACATCAGAGAAGAAGGAAGTACAGGTACTTTGGAGCAAATACAAAAATTTACTGTTTCAGTAATGTTAATGCAACTAGAGCTGAAAATACTGGTTGGGTTCATTTTGGAGTGATCTAACTGTGCCTAGGGGAAAAATAAAAATTAATCTGGATTTAATTTTAAATTTATTTTTCAGATAGGTCTCTAACATATTGGAAAGCAATGGGTTGGAGACCTTTCTAGTATTTCAGGGGTTAAAATACCATTTAAATCAATGTGAATTTTTGTCTCCTATGGTGCAATTGGTTTTTCCCAAAACTGATCCAGTTTGTCTTATTAATCATTTGAGTACCAGAAGAGTTGTTTAACTCATTGTGTAGAAATGTGTTACATATCCCTCTGGCATTCAAGGGTTTAATTTAATAAGAACTATAACAATTCTGGATCAAACCAAATGCACAATATGAGACAAATATTAAAAGACAAATAAATATTCCCAAAAATCTCCTTGATTGAAAAGTTTTTTTACATTTCTTGAATGCTTATGAGGAGATAAAGGCAGCTTGCCTTCCTGTCACCAGTATTGACCACTTACATGATTGTATAAGTGTTCAGTATTAGGAGGGGTAAAAGCATAACTACAGGGAGCCCAGCATCCAAGGGAGCACCATCTGCTCCAAGGTCCAATAGGTTCTAGCTATGCCTCTGAAATTATTTTCATGTTTGCACAGGGCCCTCCAAAGACTAGTTACATCACAGGGAGGGGCATCTTGAGGGGTCTTGATGCCTCCAACAAGATCTGGATGTAAATGAAGAAACCTTTTATGAAATGTGATGGACACCTGTCTGGCATGGAAAAATGTGTAAAATAGGTGATCTGTATTATATAGAACAAAATAAAATTGCACAACATACAATTGTGAAATAAATGTACATCAATAATCCATTCAAAACAATATTAGAAAATATACAAGAAGGTGATGTGAATCAATGAGACCAATACAATATGGTCACTTTGCAATATACAATAAATAATAATATGAGACTTGATACGTAAAGACTAGAAATGGACCAAAAAATGTAGACTCAAACCAAAATCAGCACTTTCCGCTTGGCAAATAATTTCTCATGAAAAGTGCAGTTTTCCATTTTTTTGCCTAGCTCATTGCATTAAAATCAATGGGAATTTTTTCCCCCACTGCATGAAAGTTTTCATGGGTATCAGCTGATTGGGCAAGAATCACACCCCATCAGTTGTGTTGTGTACTATAAAGTAAAAACACACACACAGTATTTGAGTAATATCCAGCAAAAGGGGCAGAGGGAGGGGGAAAGGTGGAGCAGTGCAGGGACGTGAGAGTAAAGTAGTAGTTCAAAAATTGATTGCAGCATGTGCAATAAATGATGATGATCCCTCTGATCCAAATGAGGATTCAGTTTATCAAGGTCCCAGCAAAACTTCCAGCACCACCAGTGCCAGTACAAAAAAAGAACCATATAAGAAGAACACTGAAGATGACTACAATTCTAGAGTTGATTATGACAATTGCATAATGAAGGAATATATAGCAGCTGAACCGTCTGCTGTATCAGATAGTGAGACAAACAAGCACCAAAACACCTATCCCGAAATTAGTAGTGAACTTTGTGAAACTAAAAGTAAAAAACAAAAAGGAATTGTTTGAAACCTCTAAAAGCTTAGAGGAATATCAAGATAGATGGCAAGAAGTGGCAGGTGATGCTGAGGATGACCTAGTGATGACTGATGATGATAAAGATCTAGAATATATCCCTCCAGCATCCTTCTCTTGTTCAGATACAGATGAAGTTGAAAGTGAGAGAGATGATGATATGGCCAGAAAGTTAGCAGAAAGGCAAAGGCTGAATCTTCCATCACTGAAAAGTAGCACTGTGCCTGTCTATAAACTGTTTGAGAAAACCAGTGGAATGTCTAACCCTGGACAAGTAAAGATTGCAAAAAGTACACAGTCACCCTATCAGTCATCATCAGCATCATAGCCTCTTCCAAGTCCATAGCATGTTGCTATCTGTTGTCTGTGCAAAAAGCACAAGAGCAGGGAGAAAGCAAGCTAACACCTAGGCACCTCCTCTATGAGATCCTACCTGAAGCACAACCACAAGTCTGACTGGTAGACATACAGGTCAGCAGAAGCATTGCAAAAAGTTCACAGGGCTCTGATGAAGAAGAGAGTTAGTTAATTCCAAATAACACATATGGCTCCTGATGACGGCAAGAGTCATAGACTGCCCACACATGCTTCCTTTACCTCTACTTCCTCCTCTAGTTATGTTGTTAAAGCAATTAAGTTCCAAAGTTCTTCTGCCATGTCCTGCCAACCCACACTGAATGAGTTCCCAGGAAGGAGTCAAAAACTTCACAAAAAAAAAATCCCAAAGTTCACCTGTGGAATGGCAATGTTGCCAAGATGTTGGCAGTTGACATGTTGAAGTATTGTTTTGTAGAAAATTGACTTTCAGAGAACTGATGTCAAGTGTAGCTCCTTGCTGGCATATCCCAAGCCACAGTTATTTTCCAGGACAGCTGTGCCTGAATTCTACAAGCAGGTAGTCTGTGCAGTGGAAAAAAATGCCCCTGATAATAGATATGTGGACAAGTGGGCAGAAAACAGACTATATGTAACTGTGACTGCTCAATGGGTTTCCCTCCTACCACCAACAGTGGGGAACACTAGCTTACAGTATCAGGTGACAGCAAATAAACATGCTTCTAGTTCTGGCAATGTGATTAAAAGGCGGCAGCAGCAGAAGCAAGATAGCCCATACCATCGGCGCGCCACCTTTTTCATGCAGAGTTTTGGGAGACAGTCCCACAAAGCTGTAGATGTTTTAAGCAAGACAGACCAGGTGATAGAGGAATGGCTTGTACCCTGCTCCTTAAAAGATGGTTTTGTGTCTGTTGATAAGGGCTCCAACATAATCACTGTTTTGAGAATATGTGATATGGTGCATGTGCCCTGCTTTGCCCATGTGCTAAATTTAGTTGTGACCAGATTCCTGAAAGAATCTGAAATCCTCAGAGAGATGCTTACTATTGCCCCCAAAATCTGTGCCCATTTTAGTTGTGCCTACGGTGCACACAAAGCTCTATATTCCATACAAGAGCATAACAACTTGCCCCATCACCAGCTGAAAATAGAGGTCCCTAAAAGGTGGAATTCCATGCTGCACACGATAGAGCATTTGTACAAGCAGAATAAGGCCATTATCGAGTACACTATGAAAAACTGGAAGGCTTTGGAGGGAGCCTATTTGTCACCTGGCCAACGGCAACTAATGTGCAATGTATGAGAGCTGCTGAAACCCTTTCAGGAGGAAACAATGCTGGAGAGTCCCATTGGGGCAGGAATTAGTGAAATTCCACCACTGATAAAATTGTGGAGCATCGCTGAGGAATCGTACTATAATGATAACACAGACATGCATCCACTGGTAAAAGGCATGTTAACATGTTTTGAAGCAAGATCCACACATAATGTCCATTAAAAGCAATGAGGGATATGTTCTTGCCACATTACTGGGCCCCTGCTTCAAATACAAAATTTCTGAATTTCTGCCAAAGGGCCATCAGCAGTTTGTCACACTAAGAAGTCATGATGATCAGCAGCAGCTCTCTGAAGAATTGGATTCTGTCAAGGAATATTGAGATATGCTTCTTGATCAAGTGGAGGGTTGCATTGTGGAGTATGAGAGGGAGGAAGTAAGGGCAAAAAAAAACACCTAGACAGCATAGTGAAAAGGAAGTCAGTGAAGCATTTCAACCAGCAGAAGCTCCCACATCATCAACCAAAATAACCCAGTCTCAGCACAGGGCAAACAATGGGTCTCAGAAGGGGCAGCATAAACCAAAGATTGTTGTCAGCATATCTCTTTGGGATTTGCTGACACACAGGAACATCATGTAGCTCCTAGAAGTGGCCCCACTGCATATAAAATGGTTTCTGTATACTTTCAGGATAGCTACGTTCTAGGCATAAACAATGACCACATGGACTACTGGCAAACAAAACAGTGTATGTGGCCAGCATTGACATGTACTGCAGTGGAAACCCTTAGTTGTCCTCCAGCAAACGTTGAGTCTGAGAGGGTTTTCAGTGCAGCTGGTTACATTGTCAATGACCACAGGACGCGGCTATCAATCAGCAGTGTTGGGAGACTAACATTCTTAAAAATGAACATCTCATACCATCTGAGTATCAGGTAGCAGAAACCACACATGACGGAGAAAGCCAGGACAAATATATTAATAGCAGCACAGAGGAGGAGGAGGGATGTGAAGAAGGGTTTATAGCATCTACCGCACTTGACACCTCTGCCATGACCAATAAGTAATGAGTATCAGTAATCTGAGAAGGATAGCTTACATTTGACATAAACATGATCATGGTAAAATCTGCTACAGGACTCTGTATATGTATACTTACACACATCAATAACACCATGACAGTACCCCACCACCACTTCCATACACATCTGCCACATTGTAGGTTTTACTTTTTTTAATCTCTTGACATCATCATGAATATGTGAGAGTGACACTTAAGCAGGACATTAGTGTTGTGGGCAAAGGACAAAGGCACTCTGCATGCTAACACTTTTTTCAATTTAAAAGCAACAAATAGCATAATCTGTTGTGAACTAGAAAATACAAAGAATGCGTCTCTGGTAATATCAGACAATATACAATTCAGTATAGGTTGATGAGTAAATTATTTGATAATAGTGTGGATATCTAAAAAATACTTAGTTATATTGGAGATGGAAACAAACTCACACTTTGTATCAGTTTCTTGGCTGACTATCATGTCAGGCAAGGTACCATTGCATGTGGGGTAATTATATAACCACCCTTACTCGGCTATACTGGGTTAATATGATCCTGAAGACATCAACAGTGATGATATAATTGTGAGCCGGTACTCACACTTGGCATTGGCCTGGGAGGTATACACCAGCCCAGGACTTAAAGTGCTTGTGAGGGAAATTCAGAACTACCCCCACTCTGTCTTAAAACTGTTTTCGTAGTTCAAACTTATTTCTTTAGTCCAAGAAGATGTTATCCTTTTTCTCCCGGGTATAAAATAACAAAACTGTGATCACACCATCTGAAAGACTTTGATTGCTTAGCAGCTGGAATTCAGGAACCACACGGACAGTCTCAAGTTCTCTACTTGAGGATAAGCAACGCTGCCCTGAAACAGGAGAGCATCCTTGAAGGGAAGCATCATTGGTTCCTCTCTTGACATGGTCTTCAGAAGGATGAACCACGATCTCCTCAGCCAGTATGGGCTACTACTATGACAGTGTTCTTCTCTTGATAAACCTTTTTCAAGGAAACCGGAATGAGTCTCAGAGGTGGGAATAGATAAGCAAGCAAAAATGCTATTTCTGCACCGGCACATACACTGCCACTGGGTGATCCTGAGGAAACAAGGAGAAAATCTGGGGTACCTTCGTGTTCAGTGTGGAGGCCATCAAATCGATTTGTGGTTTCCCCCACTTCTCTGTAACTGTCAGAAAGACCCTGGGATGTAGGGACCATTCTTCTTCTTATTATTATTATTAAATATCCTCCGACTCAGGAAGTCCCAGGAATGTGAACTGACGTTAGAGCCTCCAAGTTGACTTCTGACCAGTGAAGGATTCTTGAGGACAATAGGAGGAGGAAAGGGCTCAGAGTACCTCCCTGTCGGGCTAGGAAACACACTACCATAATGTTGTCTGAGCAGATCTTTACTGCACAAACCTTAAGGAAGAGCGCTGCCATTCTCAAGGCTCTCCAGACTGCCAGAAGCTCCAGGTGATTGCAATGAATACTCATCTTTGAAGGTGACCAGAGACCCTGAAATAAGCATGATCCCAGGATTGCTCCCCACCTGATCTTGCTGGCATAATTTGTTATGACAATCCAGTTTGGAGTTTTCAAGGACCGTCCTGTTTACAGTTTCTGCTTGGAACCCCACATCAGGAAACTCTTGACCTCTGAGGATATGGAGACTTGCTAATGAAGAGAACTAAGGTCCTTTCTCCCAAGAAGACAGTAGGAGCTGCTGTAAGGGCCTCATGTGGAGACTTGTTCATGGTACTACTTCTATTTGTGATTACATCATCCACAGAATCAGACTGAGATGCCTGAGAGAGCACCGCCTGGAAGACTTGAGAAGATATACTTGTTCCAGTAACTTCTGTATCTTTGTTTCTGGAAGAAATTACTTTTCTAAAGAGGAATCCAGGATCATGCCCAGGAAAAGTTTTCTTCTTTCTGGAAGAAGAAATTACTTCAGTCTCCAACCTAGACCAATTCACATTGAGTATACTAGAGATAGATGTTCTCGCAACAGAGAAGGAGAAGGGGCTTTTACTAGCCAGTTATCCAGGTATGGATCTACAACAACATTCCGTTCCCATAGGAAGGCAACAAGTACTACCAGGATCTTTGTAAACATATGTGGAGGTGAGGTCAGTCTGAAAGGGAGTGCTAAAAACCGATAATTAGCAGGTACCCCACTGTCCTTCATGGTGATCCTGAAGTACTGTTGGTAACTAGAGTGTACCTGAACATGAAAATAAGTATCTCTTAAATCCATTGTCACCATCCAATCTCCAGAATGAAGAATGCTGATTGTGGACTTGAGATTTTGCATTTTGAAGTTCCTGCTGAATGAACTGATTCAGGAAGGTGAGGTTTAGCATTAAACAAATCCCCCCAAACTTATAGGTACGAGAAAGATTGAAGAATCCCTTCTTTTGACAGAGCAAAGGCACTGGCAGCAGAACCTTCTCTAGAACCAGATCATAGATAACGTTATGAAAAACTTGATGTTTTGAATGAGAATATGGAACTCTTGTTGTGAGGAATTTCACTGGAGGAGGGGAAATAAATTGGATCCTGTAGCCGTCTCTGATAATCCTTAGGACACTGGAATCTGAGTGGTCTGAATCAGTGGTCAAGCAGATCATGGATGTAGACTTTAACAACTCTTCCATAGGAACTTTGTTAACAAATTCTTCTTCCAGCTGCATGAGCTAAAGTCTCTATACACTCAAGTGGATGCAATGCTAGGAGGAAAGGAAGTGGCGCTACACTCATAGCTCCTGTGAATAGCGGTCTCAATCTTCTGATCCATCGGATCATTGAATCCTGATCCATCCTCTACCGGAACAGTGGTTTTCTTAGATAGACATGTGACATGCACATATACCTTATAGACCCTATCCCAAAGGGACGCGTCTTTTGAATCAAAAGGGAAAAGGCTGTTAAGCTGTTTGGGAAAAGAGACAGAGACACTTCTCCAGATTTGTCCACTCTTGTCTAGTGAGGTCAGAGGCCACAGTATTCATGGAAAACCCAAAAACATTGTTTATTTATTTATTTTTTTATTTATTTTTAAAGCACAAGCCCTAAGAAAAAAAATGCCCTACTGGCCTAGTGCCAGCAGGTCATGTTGGCCAGTGGCCACTGGCCGTAGTCAAATGTCCTCCTGAGTTTGAGTCCATACTTGCGGAATTTGCAACTCCTCTTCTTGCTGCTGCTGCTGCTGAGATGTTTAAGCAGAAGGATGATCAGGCAGCTGAAAGGGAATGGGATCAACAATAGCAGTAACATGGGTGATGAATGATGAAAGTTCCACTTGCCACAACTAGCTCCAGTCATGCGTCTGAGGCAGTAGCAGCACAATTAGTAGCCCCCCGTCTATGTGGAGAAAAGAAGAATTTGGCTATTAATTTTTCTACACCTGCCCCTACTCCAAAATCATGGGTGTGTTGTTATTAGAATATAATTTTTTCCCTTGAGAGCAGGAACTGTAGCTCTCATCAGCAACTGCAGTGTGCACAGTGTGTGTGGTAAATAAATGGGCACAACTGTATTCAAACACCATGCCTGTCACTGTCACTATACCCCTTGTCCAGTCCCCTCTAAGGACACATGACAACTTGCTGACAGTTTAATAGCAATGATGAACCCTCCCTGCCAGCATCCTAGCATATTCTGCGGGATGGAATCTCCTCAGATGCCTCTTAATGACCTCTATCGATTCTCCTCCACCACACTGGCATGTGTGGTCAGTGCACCACACATTGTGGAATAGGTAGACAAGAACTGCTATATCCTAACATCAACAGAGTGGCTATCATTTGGCAGGGGAGGTAACAATGAAGGAGGCGGACTGGCAGAAGTTGTAGTTGTTACTCTAGAGAAGAAGGTGATGGTGATGGCGAGCTAGTTGTTTTGCTCATCATGGAACTTCCAGCATCTGTCTGGGATTCTTTATTCTTCCTCTCTTTGATCTCTGCCTCTCCTCTTGTTGCCTTTCTGGAGCATCAGGGGGTAAATTAACAGCAGTGCTAGATTCCTATAATGGGTGTTTGGCTTTAACATGTTTGACATAAATGTCATCATGTCTGTGTTTCATGTGTGATATCAGGGAGGTTGTGCCAAGGGGTGTTCCCTCCTTTCCTCTTCCCACTGACTTGTCACAAATTGTACACAGTGCCGTTGGTGATGACTGCACTATGCCTGCAACAAGAGAAAAATAGTCTTACACCCATGACTTCAGGGGGAAGGGGAAGGTGGAGAAGAATGGCCTCTTTCTTCTTGTCCTCCACATTCCCCTTCACTGTTTGTGCTGGCAGTGGATGATGTTGCTGCTACTGCCTCAAAATCAGCACTGCTACTAGGTCCAGGATTATTGCTGGAGCTGGCAAGTGGAACCTGTCCTAGCCCTGCATCACTTGTTGACCCCATACCCACTGTGTCCACGGTAGTCTGTGGCACGCTAGCTTTCTGCTCAGTATCCTGCTGCTCTTACCTCTGTATGTCTATTCCTAATTGTACAGCACTGCAAATTATTTGGCTCTATATAAATAAAGAATAAGAATAATAAACATGCAACTCTGCAGCAGCAGCAATTAGAGCAGTGGCAAATTCCGCAAATTCCATAAGCTTATTGCTAGTGGTGGTGGTAGTGGTGATGCCCATCCTCATCCCTGTCTCCCATTCCTTCTCAGTTTCTGATAAAAAGGCAATCAAAGTCTCTTCCACTCCAGTTTCTCTACCATCATCATCACCACCACCATTATTCCCTAAGTGCTGCTCCTCAGTTATAGACATCTCACTGCTGCTTGGAGGAAGTGACTAGCGATGTGACAGTGGTTCCCCTAATGTCACACTTGACGTGAAGAAGGCATACTAGCAGCACTGGCAGCAGACACAGGCAGCTTATCTGTGCTCCTTCTGGTGGTGGTGGCATTAATTCTGAGCTTGCTCTTCCCCAACACCAGGTCTGGCCACTTCAGGATCATGTTTCACTTGGACACTGTAGTGATGGTAAGGGGAGGATGGCTCCCAGAGCCAGAGGAATGGTGTGGGTTCCCCTGACCAATAGTCTGGACTCTCTCAAATGCTTCCCCTACCACCCCCTAACACTAGTCCCACCAGCTGCTTCATCATCACTGTTACTACTACTACTCACCACGCACATCAAGTTCAGCCCCACAGTCTTCTTCCTCACAGTCACTAGTAATATGAGGATATTGATTACTCCCTCCTTCATTCCTAGCATTACCAAGCTGCTGGACCTTCTTAGTGGTAGTACTAGCAATGACATGACTGCTTGGGGATGGTAAGTGTGACTTAAGGTCCCCTGCTCTGCACATTTGACATCATCTTGCCCCCCCTCCTGAGTATTTCAAGACACAATAACAGCTTCAGCACTGGTGGCAGTAGCATCAACACTGGTGGCAGCAGGTTCAGCACTGGCAGCAGGCAGAGCACTGGTTTCAACAGTGGCAGCAATGGTGGCAGCAGTGGCAGCTTGTGTAGCAGCAGGCACAGGCAGCTGAGCTGTCCTGCTCTCACTAGTACTACCCATTTCTCCCTCCCTTCCCATTCCCTTTTCTCCCTGCCTTCCCTTTGGTCAATGGGCAAAAAAATGCAAACATTTTAATCACTAGTTTTAAAGTGGATTTTCCCATGAAAAGCAGAGAATAATGTGGTTTTCACAGAATTTTCCGTGGAAACATGGCAAGAGATTTTGCCCAACCCTAATGGAGACCTCCACTGTACACCTCATGTTGATATCTAACTTGGCACCAGAACGCCTAAGGGGGATGGCTAAGGAGAGGGATCACCCTCCAGAACAGGCCACAATAACACTACTTCTGAAGCCCAGGAGAAGCCCAGCTGGACCCTCCAAAACAAAAAAGAATGCTGAAAGCAACCTTCCTAGGGAGGACAGGTAAAACACTGGGGATGGTGAGGGAGGTAGGTCCCTTTTATGAGTTTTACCTATCCTAACTAGGGAGGATTGGCTATCTCTTTTGGTGTGCTACCAAGGGGACCCGGAAGGAAACAATTTCTACTTGGGAGAAAAAGGATAACATCACCTTGACTACAGAAATTAGTTTGAACTACGAAAACAGCTTTGACCAAGTGAGGGCTGTTCTGAATTTTCCTCACAAGCACTTTAAGTCCAGGGCTGGTATATACCACCCAGGCCAACACCAAGTGTGAGTACTGGCTCAAAATTATAGTCAGCCAAGCAACTGATATAAGGTGTGAGTTTTTTTCCATCTCAAATATAACTATTTTGGGATATCCACACTACTATCAAATCTTTTACTCATCACCCTGTATTGAACTGTATACTGTCTGATATTACAGGAGTCACATTCTCTGTCTGGACTTTTTCTAGTATGCAACAGATTATGCTATGTGTTGTTTTTTGCTTTCTCTTATATGTACCATTTGAACCCATCTCCTGTGGAGATCACACTACTGTCGACTTCTGATTGTGATTCCATTTAAATTTGTTTTTGTGCTCTCTGATTATTTTTCCTGTCTTATGATTATTATTGTAAGAAAAGTAGAAAATGAAACTTGATACCTAAAGACTACATGTCTCTACACATTTTTTTCCAGTTCAATACTCTGATAAAGATAAATATATTTTCACTTATTATTTTACACTTTTTAAGGTATTATTTTAACAGTAGCCTTTAAATTCATATTTTTCATCACTGATTAGAGTTTTTTCACTGAACTTTTAGGATCACTAGTTTAAATAGATCTAAGTAGTTTTTCCCTTAATTCATATTAGACCTGTCTAGCATGTACAATGTCTGCTTCCCCAGCCTGGTTCCACTGTCACTTGGAAATCACATAACCCAACACTGACTTCCAAGCCTGGTTCTACTAACCACTGGTAATCACAAGTCCCCATATGCTGTCTGAGACCACAAGCCTGGTTACACTGCCCATTGAGTGTCACACATCCCCCAGGGGAGGACTGAAAGCACCTAGGGCCCATGGAGAAATGGAGTTTATGGGCCCCCCTTTACCTTGAATCTAGTTATTCCCCACCCACATTTACCACCCAGGTTGTTGCTCCAGACAACTTTCCCAGACCACCCAACTTGCTAATTTTATAACTGACAAGTGATACTACAGTGGTTACAATTGAACTTAAGATATACTAGTGATTCCACAATGCTTACAACTCAAATGGATTAACACAAGTGATACCATCATACCACAGAGCTTACAGCTGAAATGGAGAACACAAGTGATACCATGAAATGTACCTACCCTAGAAATACCACAGAGTTTACCATTAAATGGAGCTAAAATAGTGATATCCTAGATCTTGCAATTGAAATGTAGCTACCATAGTATTATCAAACAGCTTACACTTGAAATTGAGTAACACTAATCATACCACAACACTCAAAATTGAAATGTAGCAATACTAGTGATACCACAGAGCTTAAAATTGTAACAGAGCTTACAACTGAAATGGAGCACCACTAGTGATACCACAGAATTTTTCTGTATAAGTGCATTCTTTTTACCAGTGGTTCTCAATCATATAGCCTGGTATTTTTGAGTTACTTACTATTTTGTATGTAGTTTGTCAAGGCTATATTGGAGGGAAAATTATATATAAATAGTTATATTTGGTCCTCCAAACTGCTTAAGCATAATTGTTCATTAGAATTTTGGGAAATAAACATTTGAAACTAAACATTCTCAGTTTTGTCAAAGTTTAAAGTGTGCCATGGCAACCTAGTTGAGAACCACTACTTTATACTTTTATAGTGCTTTTCGGATTTAGACTCTTAATATACAAGTAAAAAAATGTCTATTTTTCCCTTTAATACCATCTTCTGGAAACATTTGTACACACTATGGTAGAGGAAGAAGGCAAGTGCCCTCTCATTAGAGTCAGAGGGATATTTACAATCAGGAAATGTATACTTTTATTGGGTTGCTGTGATGTTATTGAGTACTTATGCTTTCAAACTATGCATGGTGCATTTAGGTTATGTTCATGAAAATGTCAATAGTATTTCTGTTATGTGCTTTTACAAATTTGGGTTCTCAGAGAAGTACACATTCTTGTGCACCTATACATACCAAATATGTGTAGTTTTACCTACAAGCATGGCCTGCACAGACCACTAATTAACATAGTTTTACCTACAAGCATGGCCTGCACAGACCACTAATTAACATAGTTTTACCTACAAGCATGACCTGCACAGACCACTCATTACCATAAAAAAAATTGGTATTTTCAGCTTTATGAACTAAAAATGCACATCCCATTGCTTAAAACTCAATAGCTATATAAAACATATATTCCCAGAAATTAAACTATTTTATACATCAGAAATGGCTGAAGTTTCTTCTTACGCCAAAAAAATAAAAGTTTGTGAAAAGGAGATTTTCAGAAAGGTTTCAAAAATGTATAATAAAGTCACAATTTACTGTACAAAACCTCAAAAAAGCTTAATGTAACAAACAAAAAGTGTGAAATATGAATGTCAGATGTTTCCTCCTGACTATAATGATAACCAATATTTTGTACTCAGAGGAGACAGGGCTTTTAAAAATGAATGAATCTTTCCAACCAATATCCAGTACATGTTTTTAATAAACAGTGTTTGACATTAGCAAGATTTTCTTCTCGTGAGTCACTATGATAATGCTGCATTTGTTCCGAAGAAAATATATATTGTTTTCTATGGGAATTATAACTAGACAGTGGAAAGATTCAATTATTTGTAAAACAAGTTGAAAGCACAGTTCCACCTCTGTAGGCATGAGCAGTAGAGAGTGGCCGCGCCGCGGCTGATATGGAGCAAAGCGCTCCAAATTCAGACCGGAGTCCTCTCTGTGCGACTGAATTCTGAGAGCACAGTTCTGTAACAGCCACAGCGCAAGCAGTCTGTACTGTGCATGACTAAAGCGCACGTAGCCGTATCTACTGTGCATGTTGGCTTCTGACAAACCTTAGCGAATTATTATATAGGATTATTTGGTATACAAAAAAACATATATATAGTTTTACCTACATACATGTCCAGTAAAGATCTCTAATTAAACAGAGCAAAACATTGCATTTTTAACATTATAAACTAAAAATGCAGTGGATAGCAAAAATGCTGGCAATTTGTTAGCCTCCAGGGTCTAAGAAATGGACTAAGCACCTGGCAATGAAAGCATTAAACAAGTGTCTAACAGCGGTACAATAGATATCTCAGCAGAGTGCATGTACAATTGAATACCCCTAATAGTGAATACACAACTAAAGACTTTTATCATAACAGATAACTGATTCTAAATAAGGCCCACATACAGCTTCCTTATTGCTGAAAAATGTTATAGTATATCTGTACAAGAAAAACATTGTTAGTCATAAACAGATATCTCAATAATTAGGGTTGATGATTAATAAACTTGGCTCAATTCATTTTTACTTCTTTTGTATTATAAATCTTTTAGTCTCCAAAAAGGAATCCGCAATAGCAATGGCTCACTGTCTACAACATACTTCACTTCATTGCTGATATTGATTCAATATTCTATGTCATTGCAAAAATAAATAAAGAAAAATAAGAAAAAAGAATGCATGGTCCTTGTGTCTGCTTTTTGTACCATATGATCATTGTGATATTTTGGTGGTGAAAGGCCCACTGGGTAACAGCTACCGCTATGCATTTTATAGCAAGTTCTGCCTTGAGGGTATATGGCATATTTAGGGAATAATCTAAATTCAATTTCCAGCTTCAATAAGGCATTTAGATATGGTCCTGACTTTGTAATATTATTTAATGTGATTGTACGGGTGATGGAAACACTACTATAATGGCAATCAACTTTCTTAATTCAAAGTAAATTAAAATAGTGAGATCTCTTGAAAAAACATTTGAAACTAATACTATGTAGTATTGCTTGCTATTCAGCCAGCATGCACATCACTATTAGACAGTTGCAAATGCAACATTTATGAAAACATCTATTAGGTGATGTTCTTTCTGTCTTTTGTATTATGGTGTGAACACAAGATGAATAAAATAACAAGGTGTTTTTAATTTCTTTCATCCACAATTTCTTGTGTATGCAGACTCAGTACCCAGCTGATTATGTAATATTATGTTTTTCAAATTATGCAATAGGTGAAATTTCAATAAAAACAATTTAAAATAACATCAGATCTTAGAATTGAAATAGTTATACTAAAAATGAATGTTTTATCCTCATCCATAGCAGGTACAGTGTCTGTTATTCACTACCATTCCAGTTAATTCAGTGTATACCAATATGCTTGGTATCCATTTGATTAATGCATGCAAAGATGCATCCATTTCAGGCTACGAGTTTTTAGTACGCCTTTCTCGCTGCAGTCACATAATGTTTAAATTGTTTGTAAACCATGCATCATTGCTTAGTAAAACCGCAGTTTGTTATACCACATTGGAAGGGGGGAGCATAGCCACCCTAAGAACAGCCTTCAGTGATGGTGTAGAGGATATACCTTCACATATAAGTCTGCTTGTTGGACAGGCATAGTAATAAAACACACCATCAAGTGAATATACAAATCTGTAAGTACAGCTAATTTTCTGCTTTTTCATGCTGGCATAAAAATCATGAGCCTGCACAGACAATCATTAGAATACACCAGCTCATTTACTTCACCACCATTAAGACTGTAATGAGAGCAAGCTCCAAACATTGCCATAGTATGTCCTGTAAAATGGGCTAAAGTTATGACCATTTCCACTGCACCTTTTTAGTATATTGCGACAAGTAAGGCACATAGGAAGACAACACCCTCACAACACCCATACACTACAACACTGCCCTTCCTTTGGTGGTGATGTAAAAATTAACATTAAGTAGCTGAGTAAATAGACAATGGGCAGAACATGAAAAAAAAATCACTATTGAGCACTATTTTAGCAAAGATTCTTATTAGTATAACCCCAATAATGTGTGTTTTAATCCTCAATAACTAGAGGGATGTGCAAAACATTGCAAAACAATGGCGGTTATGCACTAAGGTATGATAAAGAGGTGATAAAGAGTAGAGGACGTCTCCAGTGAGATCACTTCTCCAGTTCCTATGTTATTCTATGGAACCTATGCACTATAATCTCTCCCACTTGAGAAATCTTCGTGTATAGGGTTTGTAGAATAACATAGGAACTGGAGAAGTGATCTCACTGGAGAAGTTATCTTCACTTTATCACCTCTTTATCAACCCTCACTTCAAGGTGAGGCACACCCCCAGATTCTTAAATGGTTAATACCACAAACTCTTTTTGGGCGGTGTGAATGTCCCTTTTATTTTTTAAGGCTGGGTTTACATGGTAAGTTGGCAAGGCTGTGTTGTAGTGCTGATTAAGTTCAACTCTGATGTATGTTTGATCCCACAGAAATCCAATCATCTGAGGGGAGGGGGCATTCAGGAGGTGTGACTGATGGGTGGGATATGTCGGCATCATCATATGATGTTGAACTGTTGCCTTTGGGGACCTCCAACATATGAGGAAATAGTCACCTTTGTAAAAGGTGTCAAAAGTAGCAAACTGTTCTAATTGTGGGATGTTAGCACAGCCATAGAAGCTGTGCTGATGTTGCCATGTGAACCTAGCCTTGTAATGCACACTTAATAACAATGATTCACAAAACCATTCTCAATTAGTGATAGTCAACAACTCAGAGGAAAACTATCTTTATGTTTGGATAATTATTTTGTATAATTCAATTTAGTATGTCTGCACATCCTTAGTTGTGTTGTTTAGTGTTCTTTCTTTCAGAACTGTGACACGTTAAAGAAAATGACAGTTATAGTATTTATTTACTTTCATTTGTCTTTGTCATGTCTCTCTCACACTCTTAACCCTTTGAGTACCAGATGGCTGCACAATGAATTGCTTTACAAAGTGTTGTATACCCCTCTGGTATTCAAAGGGTTAAATTATAATACTGACACAAACAATAGAAATCCCAGATCTTCCCCATAGAGATCCTTTGTCTTTTGTCTCTGAGAGTCAGTGGGTGTTGGTGAGAAAAATCTGCTGTAAAACAATGTAGCAGATGCAAGTAGCAGATTATCTAAAAATAAGATCGAAGTTTAAGCAATCATTACTAATATAAATAGATAAATGATCAATTGATGGGCCTTACATATAAAGGCAAAGTGTAGAAAAGCTTGTGCATACCAACTTCACATTAAACAAATTTGCCCCTTTATAAAATAGAGTCAGAAAAAATTTAGATTACTGTAAATAGAGCTTTTATCCTATTGAATGATAAAGAGAATTCCAGTAGTTTAAGAAGTTATACACTGGAGACATCTTTAGAATCCAAAAGCTCCATTTAAACCAATGGTAAGTTTAACCCTCTGAGTGCTAGAGAGGTATCCAATGATACCTCTCTGGCATTCACAGGGTTAAGAATGTTTGTTTGTCTTCTCTGTTGTAGTTGACATAAAATCCATTTACTTTACCTTGATACATAAAGCCATCTTATTTTATTACTTCACTCTACTTAATGCTTAACAAAATTTACAGCCACACATAATTTTTTTTTATAACAGATGACCTTTAAATATTTTTTTTCCTGACTGAGCATAGGTCACATTCAGGTTTTTTTTTTTTCCTAAATCTACCATAAATCAATTAGAATCAATGGTACTTTTTCATGCAAATCACACATATTCTGGCTTAGTCTCCAATTCATTGTTCTATGTGCCTGTAAGCACGTACATTCACATGTTTGTGGACAAGAGAAATTTACTTCTCACCTATGTTTTAACAGGGAAACATTTGAACCTGTGATATCCTTATAGCAGGATTGGTAAAATTACATTTTTAAACATTAGATAATAAAACAATGAAGCGTAAGTCAAAAATGGAGAAATTCCTGGGCAAATGAGTTGCTCCAAAAATACAAATTTCTTTGGTTGAAATTTAAATTTTAACCCCTTGAATGCCAAAGAGATCTCTGATGTACTACTTTGTAATGCATTGAATACATCTCTAGTATTCAGTAACCGTTTGAAATGTTGCCCTCTATTGGTCAACCAACTAAACTGTCCATTAAACATATTGCTGGGCTGAAATGGGCAAAATAATAATACAGCAAGCTGCAGTATCGACACATCAGAATGTCGATACATCAGAACGTCGACGGTACACCTCAAAGCAGAAGACTTAACTGTCAAGTAGCCTCTGCTGCCTGCTGTTGTGCATGAACTCTGCTCCATGAAGAGTCCCAGAATGAAGCAAAGCCACCCACAGCACAGAGTCCATGTGTTGAAATACAGCTCACCTTCAGTGGGCTAACCTTTTGAGTGCCTGAGAGGTACTCAATGATACCTCTCTAGCTCCCAAAGGGTTAAAGCAAATAAATGCCAAAAAAATGACTTACTGTTTAGTATTATTTAAAAAAGTGAAATGTATTTAAACGTTTCACTAAGACCATTAACTCTTTATGGACATGAAGCACATTCTGGCCACAAGCATGGAGAGGCAGCTGGGGGACCACTTTCTCCCCCACAGTGAACCGGCAGGGTTAGCAGTTATATACTGTTCTGCTGTGTCTGCATCCTTGCCTGACACCCGCAACCTTCAGTCTCAACTAGGACCATCTGTCCCCAGCAGCTCACTTATGCAGGATTGGTTCCTGTAGGTCTTTATTGCCAGAGGAAAGTGCACTTAGCGGATGTTAGCCCCCTGCGACTTACATGAAATATGTGACAAAGCCCTGTGTGCAATATGGGAGGTCTCGTTAAGAGAGGTAAAATGTTATTATAAAGGGCCTTTTACCATCTGAGTACTGGATGTACCTCCTTATTTATCTGGTTTCCTTTTTTTATTCCTATGACATACACATACTGACATGCAGTGTAAGAGACACACATGGTAAAGGGCTAAGGGGATACAGAGAGGGTGATGGTGTTAGGAGAGAGGGGAGAGGTGGAGTAGAGTTTGTGCACAGCAGTAGACAGCAGAGGCTACTCGACACTTAAGCATTTGACTTTGAGTTGTACCTTTGACATTCTGTTGACACTGAGGCTTGCGATATTCTTATTTTTCCCCATTTCAACCCGACGCCATATGTAATGTAGCTTTTGTTGGTTGCCTAATAGTGGGCGGAACTTCTATAGTGAACCCTAGTATTCTCAGGGTTAAAACAATTAATCTTCATAGTATTTAGACTGTGGAGAGTATTATTTCAATACTGTCAGAGTTGTAGTTCAAGACTAATTAAATGATAAAGTATCCCCCTCCTGCCCCTTTTAGTGATGTAACACTGCTCAGCTTGGAGGAGCAGGGTTGTGTCCAAGTGGATTGCAGAGAGGGACAATCTTCAATTACATAAGGGAAAAATCTGTCAATGGGGGCAGGGCTTTCATTGTTCTCACAGTAAGAAGATTGCCCCTTGCTGTGAGCTGTCTGGTCTGTAGACTAGATTCCTAATCTTAGGGTAGGTGACTTACACTAGGTAAAAGAGGCAGGAGGGGGAAACTTTATCATTCAATTACTCCCGAACTACAACTCTGACAGTATTGAAATAACACTCTCTATGGATCAAATACTATGAAGATTAATTGGAGCTGCTGTTTTTGTGAAACATTACTATGCCTTTAATCTTTGTTCCTTCCCTCTTTCTCGCTTAGTTGCTCATGTAATCTTTCAGTGGCTGCCTATATACTGTGTTCCGTATGCTAAACATGAAAACAAATAAATAACTTTGATACTCAAACAATGAGTATATTGTTATAGTACATATTTTTTACTATTCTTGTCACACAAACTCTTAAATGATCCATAAATTCTCACACACTTCCCAGATATTAGCTCCACCGTGTTAACAGCATTATTAAGTCTGGCAGGTCTTCTCAAGTTTGTATCAAACAGAGTGGGTGACACAATATTGCGTGGTTGCAAAATGGACTCCATTCGGCACTGTGGTTTGGAGATATGGCTCAGTCTCTAACAGTGGACTCCAACAGTGGAAGAAACCTCCTAATCACCTCACGTACCTCTTTGTATTGGTTACTGTAGGGGGTTATAAAATGGAGTGAATCTGGCCATGTATAACTTCTGAAATTCCATCTGTTCTTAGCAACCAGAGGCTTGGGTATTTTTCATTAGCAAAGGGAAAAGCTAATTCAATCACATCTCTGGAGTAGCCCCTGATTAAGAATGGTATTCTTAGCCTCTTGAGTGCCAGAGAGTTACGCAATGCATTGCAGAGCAATGCTTTGAGTACCTCTCTGGAACTCCAAGGGTTAAGAGATCAGCCTCCTTTAGAAAGAGCACATCCATTCAGCGTTCCTCTGAATACAGAAGAACTGCCCCTTGGGTATTCCCCTAATTGTGTATCTTGGATATGAGGACGCAGTAGGGAGTTTCCAAAATTTTCTATAAAGTTGAGTAAACACCTGCTCACCTGTTTCTGGTGCCAACAACCTCAGATCCAAATAAACCATCTCAGCTTTATTAATACATTGTGTATACCTATATTTATTATTGTTATTAACAAAATGTCCGGCTGAATCATTATCTCCCTTCCAAACAAAAATCAGATTGTCAATAAACAAAAATAATCCTATCCCTGAATAGAATTTCTTCTCAAAAGATGTGGAGCAGTTCCCACCAACCTATAGAAAGGCTGGAAAATGATAGGACAAAATGAGCCCCACCAATACTACACATCTCTGGAGATAAAATTATCCATCAAAGGAACATGCATTTTTATTAAAGAAGTAAAAAATAGACAATATCAAAAATATTTTAAACTCAGAACTATAGGTGGAATAGTCAACCAAACAGAATTTGACAATTTTCAAACACATCGCTTGAGATATTAACTATGAATGCCAGAGATTATCCAGTTCATTGCCCTTCTGGTACTCTAAAGGCTAAGGAGTAAAGGGCAGAAAGCTCTGCCATCAACTAAAATACCTTTGTTTCCACCTAAACTTATGCAATAGTCTAAGCATAAATTGTATCCTTAAAAAACAAAAACTGACACCTTATGGAGGATATTTGGGTGATGTCTGCTTTATGGAATTTCTAGGTATAAAGAGTGTCCTTGTTCCCTCCTTTATGTGGTAATTTCCATTATATTGCTTATATCTAACAAAATGTCATCTTCTAACAATTATGCTTTAAGTTGTTACCATGGTAACCAGGTCTTCCATGAATCATCACACTGGCGAGCTCACAACACCCAGTTTGTTTTTAATTACATTTCCTGGTTTAATTGATTAATTAAATAGCAGCTAGTTTGGGGTTGTCAACATCAATGAGTATGTACCTATGTGCAGGGAGATGCATCTTATGGTGGTGGTAACCATTTTCAGAAAGCTGTTGTTTTCCCACGCTGATGTATATATTTTTTAAAAGATTTGGAATAAAGTCTGTGTTTTTACATTTTTTGAATGTGGCTCCTTTAACTTATATCTAACTTATGAGATTGGAGTAACCAGAGCTTGCACCAAAGAATAGAACTGGGTATGTGAATTTAATTATATCAGGAGGCAAAATCATATTCTGTTTTTAAACAGAGATTGAGCCCTGACAACATTCAGATCAAAATAATAATGAGCCTAAAGCAGGCAGTTGTTAAGGACTACGTATTTTTGTTTGTTTTAATTTTGTCTTTCATTGATACAAACAGCGAACAAAGCAAAAAACAAAACATCTGGGAAATTTAAACTTTCAAGCTGTAAGCCAGTGATTCTCAGCTCCAGTCCTCGGGGCACACCAACAGGTCATGTTTTCAAGATATCCCTAATTAATCACACACAAATCAATCACAATGACTGAGACACTAATTACTCACCTGTGATTAAGCAGGAACAACCTAAAAACCTGCACTGTTGGTGTGCCCCGAGGACAAACATTGAGAAACACTGCTGTAAGCACTTGGTCGATAAAAACATCCGCCATCAAATGCAAGACTGACAAGTCAAAAAGTATAGTAACTTTTGTTAAGACCGATAAAAAAAATTCTCAATAATGCAGTCAAAAGCAGGAAACATCACAGATAATGTTCCCAGAACAATCAATCCATGGCCATCATATAATTGTATTCATTTTTATGCTATTTATAATGCAGTGACTAGGGGTGGGGGAAGAAGCCCATTTTTTCCCATATGAATCTCAGTGGAATATTGGAAATTTGTCACGTTTTCTAAAAAAAAATGTAGATGTCTAGATACACCTCCCAAGACATTTCTAATGGGAACTTTGCTGATTTCCAAGAAGGTGGGGGGATTGACTCACTGTATGGGGTTCTGTCTATATCAGTGCAGTGGGACAAGGCTGCTGGTCAGTATGTGTAGTTTCATGGCTACCAGTGCAGTGGGAATAGACTGGGGTCACTGTGGAAAAAGCAGGAAAAATGTACTGTTTTGAACCCTTTTATATTTTTAGTAAACATTCTCATGTATTCCTAGCAATGAACAATGAACAGTGTGTGTGTGTGTGTGTGTGTGTGTGTGTGTGTGTGTGTGTGTGTGTGTGTGTGTGTAGAAATACATTTTATCATGATTCAGCAACTGTTTTTAAGTATAGTTCAGCTGTAGTACAATAACCAAAAATACATTTATAGAAATACTGTATTTGTACAGGTTTAAGATCATATTAAAAGGCCCACATCCTATTTTATAGATTAGCCAACTACCATTTATTTCATTACAAAAATTATGTTGTCACTTTCCTGGGTGCCAGTCACTTGTAGTGTATTATAGATGACTTGAACAAACGACCGCACTAGCAGGACTTGAAGGAAGATAAAAACTTGTGCTTCTTTATTAGCAATGTTTCAACCCTCACTGGGGTCTTTATCCAGTGAGGATTGAAATGTTGTTAATAATGAAGCATACGTTTTGATCTTCCTTCGAGTCCTGCAAGTGCTGTTGTTTCTTGAAGTCATATGTATATGTGTATATATATAAATATATATATATATATATATATATATATATATATATATATATATATATATATATATATATTCAAAATAATTAGTTCCTGGGTGATGTATGAAAAAATAATCATATGTAGATAGAAATGGTAAAAGGACCAGAAAGATAAAAATTACTTGTAGGAAATGTAGGTTTATTCAGACTATTGAATAATAATTCCTATAATCCCCATAACTGGTCTCCTTGTTTTCTGCCAGAGCTGCAGCACAAGTCAAACCAGGATTGGAATATCATCATGGATTATCAAAGATGATTGATGTTTGGAGAAGATACATAGTATCTGGTCACATCGAAACATACTGATGGACTTCATTTCCAGCAGAGCAGTTTCCTGTTACGATTGAACTAATGGAGTAGATAGGCATGGTAACATCATTTATTTGCATGGCTACAGTTCATGGTTGTATCTTTAAGTTATGTTTTACACTCCTGATCACACATGGCGAGGTTAGATATAATGCAATTAAGTGAGAAGGTATGAATGGGATGATTCTGTGATGCAATAAGGTATTTGGGTTTAGGAACTGATGCGGAAAGCCCATATGTTAAATTAAGAATTAGTAAGAGTATCCATTATAAGTGTTTACAAGGTTTGATTATGTAATTAAGAGTGCATTGCTGTGCTGGCATTGCAGAATGCACTATGATGTCAGCATGGGTATGCCATTTTATACTACATACAAGCCACAAGTTGCATTGGTTTGGTTGTCTTGAGGAAGGCCCTTGAGGGAGCTGAAACATTGATCAATAAATTATGCAAATGTGTTTGCTTGATTAGAAAGGCCGATGAGTGCTTTTTGTCTGTATGCTCCTTTTACCATATCTATCTATTTGCTATTTTATTGTATATTAAGGGATACAGGTTGTCAGTAACAACCTGTCCCTCAATCTGGGCATCCACAACGTTCTAAGCTTCACAGTGAATTGCCAAACTCAGTGATTACATTTCTCAACTTAAAAAAAAAATACTCAGGTGAACTAATTCATTTAGAGTCATGCACAGCATGCTTCCCTCACTAGTGGTGTGCATGGGAGTGCTAGCAATACTGACTCCCAATGCATGAAGGCATTATGATCCTACATATTTCAAGAAAGAAAAAAACAGATTTGACTTTACTGCAGGGAACCAATCAATTTCACCACAGCAATCAAATAAAATGATGACAGTCAGGGACAGTTGGCTCACACCTTCAGCTGGTACATGGAGTACATTGTCATTATGACAGCTCACCATGTGCATTTTCCTCCATCAGGCTGTGTAGACACAACTCCCACTGCAATAAGGCCAAGGAAAGGAGTGACATAGTTATAAGTCCCAGTGGATGTGAAATATATAAATATGCTACTGGATGCCAAAGGGGTCATTTCTTAGCAGCTGTACACATTAAAATATTTTAATAGACAGGCATTCTGCATAAATACATGTTAAATGAAATTTACCATTTGTATGCTAGTGGTGTCCAACACATTGCTTTACAATGCATTGGACAACACTTTTGGCACAAAGGTTAAAATTCATTATATCTGTAGGAGAGATATAGGCAGAAGGTATGAATCCACAAGCACAACATTCTCTTGCATCTTGTGGTATATACCACAGTGCATGATCACTTCATTGCACAGTGGCACTAACAGTCCACCATCCTTTGGGTCTCAATATGGGAAAGCCCCAAAAGCCTACCTTATAACATATGCAGGAAATGGAGTAAAATTCCTTTATTCTGTGGAATATTAATAAAACGAGTGTAAAAGCCCATGTACACTGGCCAAGGTCTGGGTGATGTTAACCCTTTGAGTGCCAGATGGGTACGCAATGTATTGCTTTGCAATGCGTTGCGTACCCATCCGGCACTCAAAGGGTTAAGAGGCTGGACCTGCTCTGAGTCCTGCCGCCAATGCAGTCATGCACTGTAGAGACTGCCAGAAAGCACAGGATGCTCCCAGCACAAAACTCCCAGCATTCTGTGCTCCCAGCTTTCCATGCTCCCAGCATTCTGTGCATTCGGGCAGTCTCTACTGCACATGACGGCTTTTGGCAAACATCCTAGTTAATCATTATATAGGATGTGTTAAACATTCCTTTACTGTCTTCTTTGTTTAAAGCAATGAATTATGCAAGGCATAATTTGTATGTTTTTCTGAATTAAAGTGGTCATGCACTGTAGTGAATGACCTTGAGTACATTCATTGTATTAGAGGCTACTGACAGTAGGTCTGCCCTAGCGAACTCATACATTTACTCCCAGGTCTCTAACGTATCTTATGTATTTGTAGTTTGGGAAAGGAACCCATACTTTCTTATGTTTTATATCAGTTTACATTTATCAAACTAAACTGTTTTTCTGTACACAGATTTTAAAATTCAGATAAGGATTATGTTCATCAAATGGTGAATGACTCTATGTTTAAGCAAAAGCTTGTGTTTCCTTGTGCATTCACCATTCTCACCTGCACTGATATCTGGATCATATCTGACATTTGCTCATTCATAACTGAACGAGTACCAATGCCGCCATTCCAATCTGCCAGCTTCAGTCTGGTGAATCCCAGAGAAATGTATGGGGTGTACACAAGCATATGTATAATATATCTATGCATAGTAAATTATTGTTTACAGTTTGAATGTATCAGTGCATTTCAAGAATTTAATTATTCATATTTATTGAAATTATCACTTTGGATGTGTGAGATATTTCCAAAGCATTGGAAAGACATCTAACATCCACAGGGATAAGGATCTTTGACCCATATTTAATATAAAAGTATACTTCAGATGTTTATTTAGACGCAATGGTAATGTGTATTTGCATTTCTGAGGAAGATGATAACAAACAAAAAAATAAAAAACACACACACCATTTTTTTTTTTTTTTTCAAAACAAAGCAATAAAGTGATAAGATCACTAAATGCAACCGCATATTTCTCACTGGCATTATATTTAATTAGAAATATTAACCCTCTGAATGTCAGAGGAGTGTACAACACATTGAAAAACAATGTACTGCACTTCCCTTTGGCGCTCAAAGGGTTACACGAATATTGCCACAGGTCATTTTGTTAAGCTGATTTCTGTGTAAAGCAGCATTCAGTTGTTCGGAGCGCCATCTGTTGGTAGCTTGTCAACAGAATAGTTATATTTTTTCTAAGTTCTCATCTGGTTGTAAAAAAGCTCAGTCCTGGACAATATATGTGATGCATATTAATAATGAAAGACATTTAAGTACAAGAAACAGACCATGAGGCTACTTAATAAGAAGAACTGGAGCAAACCAGCTGCACCATAGGGAATAACTAACAATCTCCATAGATTTAAATGGATCTTTTCATCCCCTGTATGCTAGAGAGGTCACCAAAACATTGCAATGTAATGGCCTATCTAGAATTCAAGGATTTAAAAGACACACTTAACCCTTTGAGTGCCTAAACAATGTGTTGGTTACACCTCTGGCACTCAAAGGGTTAAATCAATCAGGATTTGTTGATTTTTTTATTTTTCCTTTATGAAGATGTTGGTTTCCCCTCAACTACTGCAGTGGGGAGATTCACTAAGCGGTGATAGAGAGGTGATAAAGTGGAGACGATTGTTCCAGTTTATCACTTCTCCAATTACTATGTTTTTATATGAAGCCTATTCAATTATATCTCCAAAGCTGAATAAATCTTAGTGAATAGGCTCCATAGAATAGCATAGGAATTGGAAAAGTGATAAACTGGAGAAGTCATCACCACTTTATCACCTCTTAATGAATCTCCCCCTGTTCTTCTTATAAGACCGGTATCCTTTTGAAAGGTTGCATAAAAAATATTGTGTGGCTGGACTCTGCCTGAAACGTGAGCAGCAACTCCTCACTGTGTGAAGTGAAGGACTGCAGTGAGGAGTTGCTCCTTCGTTTCAGGCAGAGTGCAGCCCTTGGACCTTTCTTTTGGAAAGTATGAAGCCTGCTTTAGCAGCATACGCAGTCATATTCTATGGACCATCCCTCCCTCTGCCTATATCATTAGAGAGAGCTGGGCAATGCTCTGCAAGGTAAGGATGCTGGCAGTTGTGGACAATAAATAGCAATGTTTAAAGATGCGACATGACAAATCAAAGCTTTAATGTAGTGCAAGGTTCTCATGTCACCATTTTAAACATGGCAACGTGGTTAATGAAGCTTCTATCCACACAATATTTTTTTGGCAAAGTTTCAAAAGTGAACCATGAGACCTGCATTCCATTACAGTTTATAAGTTTGTTATGGGTCCTGTGTATACATTTCTCCATAGACTTAACCCTTTGAGTGCCATAAGGGTACACAGCATATTGTGGTTGATGCACACCCTTCTGGCACTCAAATAGTTTAAATGGGAATCTGTTAGATGATACCAATGATAACACTTATCAACAGCAATGTAATCTAGGCCTGTATCAGCCTTTATGATATATCACATTACAACGTATGCATGCCTCCCCACAAAACAAAATGACATAGAAATAAGTTTCCTATACAATTTACAGAAGTCAACTTTAACCCTTTGAGTGCCAGAGGGATACGCAGCACATTGCCAAGCAATGTGCTGCATACCCCTCTGGCACTCAAAGGGTTAATAACTATATATTATCCCCAGCCAACCACATATTTCAGCACTTAAGAAAATGCCACTAACTCAAATGATGGCTGAAAGGAAACTGGGAGGGGGGGGGGTTGACAAAGGGATATTGTGAACAAATATTACACTTTGAGGATATGTATACAAATTATATTTAACCAAAATGTAATCAATATTTAACCAAAATGTAAGTATTAGTGTTGAGCGAGCACCCCGATGCTCGGGTGCTCGGGTGCTCTGACCAAGCACCCCCTGAGGCTCGAGTGCTCGGCCGAGCACCCGAGCCCCATTGAACTGCATGGGGCGACACGAGCATTACACCAGGCACCCCCTGCTCTGATGAGGGGAGGGTGCCTGGTCAATGCCCCCCTTCATCTCCGCTATGCCCCCTTCATCTCCAAATGCCCCCTTCATCTCCGCAATGTCCCCCTTCATCTCCGCTATGCCCCCTTCATCTCCGCTATGCCCGTCTTCCACAATGTCCCCCTTCATCTCCGCTATGCCCCTCTTCCACAATGTGCCCCTTCATCTCCGCTATGCCCCTCTTCCACAATGTCCCCCTTCATCTCCTCTATGGCATAGAGGAGATGAAGGGGGACATTGTGGAAGAGGGGCATAGCGGAGATGAAGGGGCACATTGTGGAAGAGGGGCATAGCGGAGATGAAGGGGGACATTGTGGAAGACGGGCATAGCGGAGATGAAGGGGGACATTGTGGAAGAGGGGCATAGAGTCTATGCCCCTCTTCCACAATGTCCCCCTTCATCTCCGCAATGCCCCCTTCATCTCCGCAATGCCCCCGTACCTCCAGTCCCTGGTGGTCCAGCGGAGCGTCTTCGGATCTGTGCCTCTTCCGGCACAGATCCCCGCCACCCGAACATGGCGGGCGAGCACATGGCGGTACTCGACGAGTACCGCCATGTGCCGAGCAGAGCGATGCTCGAGCCGATCCGAGCATCGGCCGAGCACGCTCGCTCAACACTAGTAAGTATAACAAAATCACAAAAGTACAATAGTGATAGCTAGTATTAATCTATGGATAATGATAATCCTCTACAACAGTAAAATCAGTGTTGGTAAAATTGGTAAAACAAATTATACAAATTAATATTTTTTTACTGGGGAATGTTTTCCAATTTACCCTTCCCTGGGGCAAGGATTGGAGACAATTCAACATTAAGAGCATTAAAACATTTATCCATTTACTTTCAGTAAGGATGTATAGTTTACAATATATTGGAGACCTTTTTAGCATTCAAGGGATTAAAATCTCCAACGAAATCAATAGGCGTGTGTGGGATTTATATTTTTCCCCTATGGAACAGTTTGTTTGCTCCAGTATGGCACCACTTTATTTTAGTACACACAGGACTTGGATTTACGTCCTGGCTGCCACTAGGCAAGGCACTTCCCTGGACACTCTAGTCAGCGTTCACTAAAGGATTAAGTCCCCTCAACCAACAGGCCAGGAACACTACCAACTATAGATTTGCTCCTCCCCTACTCCCAGGTGTCTTTTTATTTGTTCCCATGCGTTTTTGGTCAGGCACTTTTCATTTTTGGCTTACCCTGGAGCCTCATTAGGTTCCATTTACCAGCGCCAGGTCACTCACTCCCTGGTGACCGGAGCTCCCTGCAGATTCCTTGCATAGTGGAGGAGAACAGTGGAGGCCCCGTTATGCAGTGGGGCATTGTTGTATAGCAGCTATGCTAATGCTTGGAGCCAAATGTTATGGCGTCCCATCTCCTTCAACACCCAGCACCTTCTGCCATGATCTGTGCATGCGCCAATCTTTCTTTTCAGATTGGACTCTCCAGGCTGGGACATCACTTGGTGCATGCGTAGTGGATTGCCATCCACATCCTGACGGCCGGACAGCCTTCTTGTCTATATAAGGAACCAGGTAAGGCTGTGAATGGATACTTAGTTTCTGCTCTACTTGTTCTGTACCTGTTCCAGATTCAGTTGATCTCGGCTGATACCTTAGCTGCCTAACCTACCCTCTGCACCCATAGGTAGGACTGTGTATGCTCTATTTTTTGTCCCACTGGTTTTCTGTCCAGATTTTCTGTATATACTTACTCTTGTTTTTTCTTTATGGTTTGTTTGTAGCATCATGGAGGAAACTGATAAAATTCTGCAACCCTAGGTTGCGTAAGTCATTTGGGCAGTCTATCTCTAAGGAGCACTCAATGTCAAGGCATATTTTCTGAGTCAGTCTCACCTGGCCCCTCATTCCTGGTACTTGAACTCAGTAATATTTAGGAAGATCACTTAGAGATGGGGTCTCCTCGGAAATGGAAACTGGAAAAGTTTTATTCAGCAACATGGAGTTCTCTCGCTCAGGGTGTAGATGCATTTGCCCATCTTTGGAATAAAGATCTCAGCTATATTTTTCCTCCTCTCCCTCTCATACCCAGAGTATCAGAATCAGTTATTAATCTCATCTTAAAAGCAAGGAAGTCCTCTACTTCTCAAGCTTACTATTGAGTATGGTCTATTTTTGAATCATGGGCTTCATCAAAGAAATTTTCTCCAGAATCTCCTTCCATTGTTAATATTTTGGATTTCCTTTCTGAGGGTTTTCATCAAGGCTTAAGTCCAAGTACATTGAAAGAACAAAGCTCTGCAAACTCCACCATTACAAGTATTAGATGGGCCACTCAGGATCTAATCATCAGGTTCTTTGAAACCCTCAAGAATCTACGACCTTCTATATGTCCCCTCACCTCCTTGGGACTTACCATTGGTCTTGGATGCACTGTCCTCAGCACCCTTTGAACCCCTAAATTCAGTCTCTATGGGAATTTTATCAATTAAGACAGCCTTCCTTATTGCAGTAACATCTGCAATGTTTTTGTCAGAGATTCATGCACTATCAACAAAAGATCCTTTCCAGAGGTTCAATCAGGATACAATAACCCTGAGACCAGTTCCTTCCTTTTTTCCCAAAATATCAACCCCATTTCATTTGGCACAGGAAATTGATCTTCCAGCCTATTTTCCCAATCTCCAGCAAGGAGACAAGCCCGAATGGGCCAATTTGGATGTTGTGCATTGTCTCAGAATCTATCTTGAAAGGACTAGTCACTACATAATACCCAATGGACAATGTCAGGGCTTGCCAGCCTCTAAGGCCACCCTAGCAAGATGGGTAGTTTCCTCCATTACCAAGGCCTATCAAGCAAAAGCCCTTCCAGTACCCAAGGAATAAAGGCACATTCTTCTCAGGCTATGGTAACATCATGGGCCTCAGAAGCATGAGTTTCTCCTGATGCTATTTGAAGGTAGCTACGTGGTCTTCCAGTTCCACATTTTTTAGGAATTACCAGCTAGATGTACAAGATCAGGCCTCAGGAGTTCTTAGCTCCCTGTCCTCCCTTGTGTCTTAAATAAATTATTATTTTTGCATCATATATCTTGCTTCTCCATAGTCTTATCCCCCCCTTGATTTAGGCTTGGGTCGTACCCTTCAGGGAACACTGACTAGAGTGGCCAGAAAAGGGAAAATTATTTCAGCTTACCGTTATTTTCCTTTCCTAGTCACGTGAAGTCAGTGTTCCCCGCATTCCTCCCAGCATTCACACTTTGAACAAGACACCTGGGAGTAGGGGAAGAGCAAATTTATAGTTGGCAGTGTTCCTGACCTATCAGTTGAGGGAACTTAAACCTTCAGGGAACTCATCTCTTACGTTTTTGACCAGGAAAGGAAAATAACGGTAAGCTGAAATAATTTTCCCTTTTATGTGAACTTAGCACCACTCACTGTTACACCCCAACTCCTCACATGACCCCACCCCACAGTCCCATACACTATTTCCTGGCACAGAAAATATCCTTTGCCTATAACAAGCAAAAACAGGAAAAGCTTTAACGCCTTGGTTGCTAGAAAGATCTGCAGCATATTGCTCCTCAATGCATTGGAGAGCATTCAAGGGGTTAAATAATAGCCTGTAAAGGGGTATATTAACTGGTACTTGCACACTGAGATTGATTTGGCCACACCCACAAATCAGAATCTGGGTGTGGCCAGCACAGTTGTGGTGCCCCTTTAAATTTGAAGTACTAGGCAGCTGCCTACCTTTAAATTTGGAGTGCTAGGCAGCTGCCTACTCTGCATATTGGGAAATTTGACCCTGAATAAATTAAACTCTATTTCTTCTCCTGTGCTGATATTTGGTGGGACCGGTTTATAGTGCATGGATTTTAGAGAGGTCACCAATGCATTTCTTCCCAGTGTACTGGAGATCTCTAGCATTCAACAGTCATATGCAAAAAACACAACATGATCAATTTCTGAGTAAACCATCTGCACCATTAGGACAAAAAGTTTCCAATACGAATTTTCATGTATCCCCTACAGCGAAGTTGATTTTCTCATAATTTCTTTCTCTATATGGCCCCAAGTGGTTATTGATTGCCACTCAGCCTTTCATCGTAATATTAAAGGTATAATAGATTAACGTATTAATATTAATATCCAGCGCTTTCAAATGTATTATTCATTAATTTACACAGTAATGTACCTAAAATACATTATATACACCTACAGAAAATAAATAGGTAATATATGCATGCAATTTTCATTGAGACTGTGTGAAATCAATGTCCATGTCAAGCAATAGAATTTCTGTCTACGTGATTTTGCATAAAAGCAATGTAACTGCATAGTGCATGATGAATTAGATTAATGTAATCAAATACTGCATATTTAAATACAAACAGTGTTAAAGAGAAAGCATCGGTAAACAGCTAAAATGTATTTTTACTTAAACCATAAATAAAGTTGCAAATAATATATTCGGTTCTTATTCATTGATAGTGATGAGCAAAGCAGTATAGCAAACTTTGGGGTTTGTAATAAACTGGTTTACTAAATGCACAAAAGCTTAATAATAGTTTTAAACCATTTTGCAATTGAAAAAGGCCAATTTTCCTATTTGTTATTTTCTGGTGCCTTTGTTTGAGTATGATAGAGTGAACCATATCTGTCCAAATGGCTCTGTGACGGTTTTTTTTTTTTTTTTTTACAAACAATACTGATTCAGTCTGATTTATCTCTATTAACCCTTTGAGTGCCAGAGGGGTACACAACATATTGCTTTGCAATGCATTGCTTACTCCTCTGGCATTCAAAGGGTTAATGATCCACTGTACCATAGGAAATTATTTTATGTCTGTAGGACTGCCTCCTCATTTCATTAATATTTGCCACTTGTAAAAAATGCTTGAAGCTGGATGTGGATGATGAAACTTGTTGACCAATAACAGCTGCAGAGAGGTTTCCCATCCACACTCTAGGGCAATGATTCCTATGTAGCCTTGCAATATGTATATTTTAAAAATATTCAGTGTTTAAGGGATGAAGGGGCAACCCTATCTGTGTAAAGGAACCAAAATAGTGATTTATGCAGGGTTTCTCAAGTAAAAAAGCTGAAATATATCAGTTTCAAATTATTGAACTTTTTTAGAGGTCAATTTGCCTTCAGGTCCATTATCGGGTAGAATCTGGTGACATGTGAACGGCCATCTTTGAACTTCTGATCATTATAGTGACTTGAACATCTCAATACATTGAGTTAAATGAGTTGCGCAAAACAAATTAAAAATTGATTGTATGTTTTTTACAAGTATATTAGAAAATAACCTCTGTGACCTATTAATTTGTATGTCAGTATTTATACAATATAATACCAAACGTTGGTGCTATTATAATTTATCATGACCAGTGACAGTCATTTTATTAATAAAGGTAAGGCTTGTGCATTCATTATTGATTGGAAACATGAACACTTCATAGCTAACATAAAATATACAGTGAATTCTCTGTCTGCTGAGGCAGAGTATACAGTAATTGCAGTAAATCTAAAAGAAACTGTCCATAAATATAAGATCCACAAGTGACACAGATGCAGCATATAGAAATTCATTTCTGATGCACAAAGATAGCTTCCTACACAGAAATAAAAGGAAGTTTAAGCCAAAAAGTATCTCTTTAATACAAAAGTTCCATTCTTAAAGAATAAATGTATTTCCATTGAATAAATAGAATTCCTCACCTTCCAGGGGTGAAAAAGTACCTCTTTTAAAGTTAACCCATGAAGGACCACAGGGGTATGCAATGTATTGCTTCTCAATGCATTTCACAGTCCCACTGGTCCTTAAAGGGTGAAATAACATCTAAATGTCATTTTTTAACAAAATATATAAACATATTTTTGTTATACTTTGAGATGAATTATGAGCATTCAGTTAAAAATGAGTACAGCACCAGTAACACTAGGGATTGCACAGAAAACTGTTATTTAAAAAAAAAGAAAAAAAAGAAATGTCATTGTAATGCATGCGTGAATTTAATGAATTTCTATTGTTATTAGGAGTATCTGGCCTTGCACTTCATTGGAATTTATTTTCAAATATGCACATGCTTTCTGTTTAGATTACTGTTTAATGCAGCCATAAACACTTTAACAACAAATACTGAATGTCTGTACCATGACATAACCAATGAATGTGATGCAACAAAATGAATTCAGCCATTAGGTTGATAGAAGGATTCCAAGGTACAAATTTGATGAGACTTACGATCAAACTATATCATGAGCTTATTGGTAGCATTTCCACAGGCACTAGTGAGGCTGATTACTAAGAAGTGCTGTTGTAATTGTATAATAAACCAGCTGCCCCACATGGGAGAAATCAGAATTCCTATTGACTTTGAAGTGGCAAATCAATGGATTGATGATCTTTCTAGTAGGGAAGGGAGGAGGGGGAAATCCATTTAACCCTTTGAGTGGCATTCAAAGATTTAAATAATTGGACATTTCAAGCACTTGGATTACTCCAGAATTACTCCAGCTCATCTTAGTACACTAGCCTCTCTAACTTGTTTTAAACATTTGCAGGAGACACACAGATGTACCACAATATCCTGTTGTTAAATTCTCCTGTACCTCTGCTTGCTTAATCAATTGTCAGCTGCTGGATTGAATTTAGTCATGTAACAGCTGCTGGAGGCTCTTCCATATTTTGCATGCTTTTTCAACAGCAATATGTTGCTTTACCTCACAAATTGGATACCTTCATTTTACGCTGCAGACAGGTTTGTTCCATGCTCCAATAAATTAGAAAGTTTAAAAATAAAAAAAAGGACTGAAACTTAGTATGAAAATACATACAATTAGGAAGGAGTTTGAAAATGCCACATGAAAAATTGTCGGTCTATATTTTTATATATATAATATGTATATCATATATATTTAAAAGGAATACTCACTGAACAACAAAATATATCTGTTTCTAATATCTCAATAGGCAGATGAGCTTGCTGCAAAGCCAAAGCTAAACAAGCAATTTCTTTGTGTTTTTCCCCCACACACACACACATTCTCTTTTCATTTTTAACATAAGGCATTGGTGACATCTGATGGTTTACATTCAATGTGCAGTAATGATTGCATTAGGAGTTATATTAGACAGAAATAGACCCAAGGGGAATAGATCTGGGGGTGGCTGCAGTGCTGGGAGCGGATGAATACCGAGCTACAAAGACAAGAATCAGATGCTATGCCAATTTCCAAATATAAAATTTGTAGACAAAAGCTCCCCCTCCTGTTCAATTGCATGAATGCATCCTCATTTAAACCAGCTCTTACAAACTTGGATAACACACCAGAATAAGATTTTCTTGCTTTTCCTTTGGGACGTAACTGTCTGCATATATTACTATTATTACTTTTCTACAAGTTTCTCACTTTTACAGTATAAGCTGTGAAAGAAAAGGATGTGCATTGTTTGCATGGGAAAGTACTACCAATGAGTTATTTTATATAGTTCTTTTTGCAACTATTCTTTCACTATGGGTTATGGATAATTAACCAAATTGGACAATGGGACTCTTATTTTCCGATATGAACACCAAACTTAAATGGCTTTTCTTTGTTTAGCACTAATTTGTCTTCACTCTCCATAGAATCATATCCATTGTTTTCTGTTTACATTTATTACCATATATTTTAACACCTTCACTACTAAGGAATCTACAAATGTCTATAAAATGCAGCTGAGTCACAAAGGTAAACTGTAAATCTCAGCATATATGTTTTCCATTGACCAGAGGAGGTTCATCCAGTATGTTTCACCCTTTGCTGTTGAACTAATTTTAATGGAACAGTGATCAATGTTTTCAATATGGTAATATTTTGGTTAATGGATATAAATTAGACATATATTAGGCTGGGCATAGCTAAATTTTATCATCAAGCAGTTTTTCTGTATATATTTGTATATGTGTGTATTGTTTTAAATTATTTTATTAGGAAAGCTATACCAGACGCATAATCACTATACATTGATTAAACATTACCTTTACAATTAATAGTCACTGAAATTACAGAATAAATATATGCACATTTTGTAAAATCTTTGTGTATGAGGGTAGGCTGAGGGGGAGTAAGGGGGGGAGAAGACAAGAGCTTCCTACAAAGCTGTTAGTGATACATACCCAGTAGCATTTCTAAAGAAAGTGCAATGAACTGCAGAAAATCTTGTCGTCATCATGAATTCACAAAGATGTTGATCCCTAGGTGTCTTGTGTACTGTGATTGCTTTTTCTGAATTGGAAATGTGATAAATGAAAAAAAAAAACAATGAACAATAAAGCATTGCAGTAACTCCAAGGTATTGTTGGTTCTATAGCAGGGAATATGCATGATGTTTGGGTGAGAACATTCGAGCATTACCCTCCCCTGCAGTTTTTAGGCATGCAGCAAACTGCATCAATATACAGGATCTGTGCCATGGGCGTTTGTTTGTATAAGGAAGCCTCAATGCCATCTAATCCCCCCCCCCAGTGAAAAGGTTTAAGTTACTGCCAAAAAAGGACACGTGGAATTATTTTTCAGGATCAGTACAAATATCCCCATACCTTACATGGCACAGTCAAGTTTTTAAATTCCTATATAAAAAATAATGATTGATAACATTGCTGGCAAAAGTCTGCGAAGGCACTTCATTTAATTATGATTAGAGTATGGCCCTTCCTCCAAAACAATTTGGGGAGCACAACGGTATCATATTGGATCATGCGTTTTTGGGCTCTTTAATATTATCCTATATTAGAATCTGTAAGTGTTTTTTTCAAGGACTTCGAGGTAATCTGGCTTGGTTTGTAGTTTGGCCCTTAACTCGAGGTATTCACTTTGGGTTTGGTCTGAGAACCCTTTTCCAGCTGAGAAAAGAAGAGTTTCTTTTAATCTGGCATCTTGCTGTAAATCAGGGTATTGCATACCAGGAGGGTGTACATGCAGTTCCTTTAATTTGGGCACTGTGCCATACAGGCAGTCCACAAAACCCACTGTGGGAGCTGGCCTTTCTCGATCAATTACACCAGGAAATATTACCCCATTTTCATGAAAACTTGATACTTCCCCAGACTGATTTACAGTTACTATTGTATTTAACTGGGAGTTGGATACTGCCATGGTCCACTCTTTCTCCTTTTCTATTAAGGTCCTGTAATTAGTGTTATTTTCCTTTGTTTCTGAAAATTCTTCCTCCATTTCTTCCTCTCTAGGTTTATAGATGGGATTGTTACACATCTGGGTTACCGGATGTGGAATGTAATCATAGACATGACCAGGTGCCTTCTCTGGTGAGTTGTTCGGCCTGTCTTCAAAGATTCTGCACTGCATCTGAATGCCAGTCAGATCCACCTCTTGTCTCTTTCTGAAAGGCAGTTTCTTACGCCTTCTCAGAACGAAAGCAAAAAGACCTGCAGCCACAAAAACAGCCGAGAAAAAAAGGATTAAAAGACTAAGAATAAGAACAGACAGTGGAATGGCACCCCCTGGTGTAGTAAACTCAAACACTGATGAACTTGTGGGCACCATGTTACCAGGCAGAGCAGGTGAAGCAGCAGCAGCAGCATGCAGCAGTTCCGGACATAGAACTTCAATTTCAATTGATTTTAGATCCTTGTTTGTCAAATTTTCAGGACTTGTACACAAAACCTCCCCAACGACAATAACAGAGCTAATGGTGTCTATCCACTGTTTTAGAGGAACAATGTCACAGGAGCAATCCCATGGGTTCTGCTTGAGATCAATTTGTACAATAGCATTAAGGTGCTCCAGGACCCCTGTGACAGGAAGGTATAAAAAATGGTTGTTTCTAAGATTTAGTCTGGCCAAAGAAGTGCCTGCAAAAGTGTCAGTTGGAAGAGTTCTCAGCAGATTGTCATTGAGAAACAGCAACTTCAAATTTGGCATCAGACTGAAAGCAGCAGGCTGAATTTCCCTTATCATATTATACTCAAAATATAAATAATGTAAACTCTGCAAACCCCTGAACATGCCAGGAGTCAACCTCTCAATATCATTCCCATTTAGATACAAACTTTTCAGATTTGGGAGATTAATAAAGGCTCCATCTTGGACATATGATATACGGTTATTTCCAAGGTGCAATAAATCCAAAGAAGAAAAATTCCAAAAATCTGACCTGTAGATTTTCTGTATTAGGTTTCCACTTAAATACAGTTTCTTAGCATTTAGTGGCCTTGGAAGAAGTTCTGATATATTATGGAAACCTCTTTCTTTACAATTTACTGTTAAACCCAAATCGTTAATATGCAAACTACATGAACATCCAGTGGGGCATATAATTGGAATAGGTGGTCTTGTCTGATACCCAGCTATTGGAGGTTGGTTTGGGCCTGGGTAAAGGCCTCGGGGTGTTGGTGGAGGCTTTGGAACTCTAGGCTGCTTGGTGGTTGTTGGCTGTTTATTAGATGTCTTGTATTCCACAGATGAAGCAGTTACATGAAAAGAAGACAACATAGAGGATGGTTTTGTGGGCCATGTATTTTCTTTACTGGATGGTAACTGGGGTATGCCCAAGCTTGCTTCTATTTCACTTTCAGACAACAAGGGACAGAGTTTGCTACGTTTTATATCCCTCAAATCCTTGCCATGAAAGTGAAATGGACTTTCACATGTAATATCTCCCACAAGAACCGTATATGGTATACGTTCCAGCCAGCTCTTTAACTGCACAATCTCACAGGTACAGTTCCAAGGGTTTTCTGCTAGCTGTATCTCCATGATGCTTCTTCCAATATGGTCCAACATGCCTCTGTAAGAAAGAATTTTTAATCTATTGCCACGCAAGTCCAAGTGAGTTAAAGACACAGATTTGAATAAATTTGTTGGAAGCAAGGGGATATGATTATCATTTAGAATTAGCACTCTTAGTTTATTTAAATATCTGAAAGCCCCACTTTCAATTCTCTTAATTACATTATAATCTGCTTGCAAATATTCCAAGCTTTCCAGCCCCAGAAAGGTGTCATTTCGAAAAATGTCTAATTTATTTTCATGCAAATAGAGCCTCTTCAAAACTTTCATACCATTAAAGGCTCCTGCCTGAATATCCTGTAATGCATTGTTCCCCAGATTAATAGACACAGCATTGTTCAGGTGAAGAAAACTGTTGGTGTACAATTTTCGCATTGAATTTCTTTGAAGATACAGTTTAAAAGGTCGTGACCAGGATTCTGAAATCTGGCTAATATTTGTAAATCCTTTATTGTCACAATAAATGTGAAAAAGGCTTTCCTTTACTTCACAGTAACAGGGATCAAAGCAAGGCTCGTCTATTTCCTCCGAATCCTCAATCAAGGGAATTGGTGTAGTCCATGCAAGAGCTATTGTGCTTAGAAGAATTATCCACAACATCCGTCCTTTAAGACGAGTTTCTGATGGAGATTTTTTCATTGCTGATTAATTAGAGGAGCTGTAAAAGATAATAAAATATAACTGATGTGGCACTCTGTAACAATAACATGAATTTAAACAAACAATATAAGAAAGTGCCAACCTATCTAAAATTCCTAATGTGGTTTACAGAATAGTTAAACTAAAGTACAGTTATGCAGTTCTATCTGGCTAAATGTGCTTTACTACATACTGTAACTGGCACTTAATAAGCCACCACACACACACACACACACACACAAACACAACACACACACACACACACATACACGCACACACGCACACACGCACACACACACAGACACACACACATACACACACATACACACACACACACACACACACACACACACACAACACATCATTTGAACAGATATACTGAGCTGTCTTACCTTTTCCATTTGTCTCCAATAGCAGTATTGATGTAAACATATAATTAGCATACTAAAAAATGCCAATTTATTTTTAATTATCTATTAGATATTTGTAATGATAAAAGCTGTATCATTCAAAAATACATTTATCCAGAATTGTACTCTTGATAAGAATAGTCTCTATATTTATATTTTCAGTAGAAATGTCAGTGCAGCAATACTAGAAATGATATGTGATAGATTTAGAGATTCCAGGCACACTGAGCAATTAATGCTGTAGCAATTTTATATCCTATATACCAACAAATAGATTACAGAATTTCAAGATGATTAATCTACCCACACAACATGCCCATATGATCTTTGCATCTATAGGGAAGCTGACAGCTAAATGCAGCTGAGTCTGGGATGATCCATGACAAAATGTTCTGCCAGGCTTAGATTGGGAAGCAGGAGCACCTCAGACCAACTGGCGAACATATCTCAGAGCTGTTAACATAGAAAAATACCTCTACATTTACAAAGTATTGAAGTAGCCAAAAGGATATTATACATTCTGATTAAATACACATTATAAAATACACATCCTAGTCATTCAGCCACATATGTATTAGATTTCAGACATTCATTGTTGATTAAGCAAATTAAGAAAAAAAATCATACATTACTGCAAAAGGCTACTGTAAATATGTGGATATATTAAGGGATCTTCATCTTACTGCATTTCCTGTGTGCCCATAGCACAAAGGTTAGAATAATCATACTGTAACTTAAATGAAAACATCTACTTTATCTTAATTAACAAAAAATGCTACTTAAATATTAACAATAAGATAAAATGCTAACTAGTCACTACATTCAAATAAAAAACGTTGCTTGAAATAACAATAAAGCAGAAATTCTGAGCTTCATATTGCAGCAGCTGCAGTGTCATTTGCAAATATATCTGCAACTTCTTTCTAATCTGAGGTCACTGACAAATATCTGTCCTGCATGTGCATAGAGATCAGATGAAAATATTTACTTACCAGTTTGCATGAGAAATTTTAGCACATCCAGGAAAAAAGGCTGAGTTTAGGATTGCTGGTTCTCCCTCTCTCTGTCTTTCTCTCCCTATCTGCTCCTACTGAGGCTGAGGCAAAAAAAAAAAAATGAGCTAGGGACGTGCTAGGAATGAAATGTGCAGTGTGCTGTGAGCTGCTCTGTGTTTTCAATGGGTTGCTTCAACATGCAGATCTGCCACTCAGTATGCTCAATGGAGCCAGAGAGGAATCTGCAGCCTCTCTGTCCAACACTGCCTGCTGAGGTCTTTTTCATTCGCCCTCTCCTTTAGTCTTCCCCCCTCTATTGCTTCCTTTTCCTCACCCCTCTATCCTCCTCCCCTGGTCATAGGCAACAGATCGTTGGAAATTTGACACAAATCAAACAATCTTCACACTACTGCTTCAATTGTCTTCCTCCTATTTATTCTCTTTCATCCTCTTTTCTAGCTCTACCCGTTTGTTGTCTCTCCTTTTTCTCCCCACTCCCCCCTCTTACTGTCAGCAGATAATTGGGAAACTCGATCATAGTCAAGAATCTTCACACCGTTTCTGCTTCTCTGTCTCCCTGTCTTCACCTGTCTCTCTCCAATTCCTTACATTCTCTTTATCATCTTTCTAATATTGTAGAAAATCATTCAATAGTTACATCATATCTATCAGCCTAATTCCCCATATTATTTACAGCTTATTATTTTCCCTTTATATTTCTTTATCTGTATTTATCTTTATGTTTATATCCAGATCAATCTTTTTCTAGCATCATGAAAACAAGCTGGGAGAAGAAAAGCAGATCAAAGGAGAGGGGGAGCATTTGGGCACGTGACATGAGCATGCACTAGGAAGCCTAGGCATTTTTGTGGGTGTGAGGGATATCCTGGGTGATCATCTTTCTTTTATAATACATATGCATATCTTTAAATAGATCTATGAAATAGATACAGGCACCAGAAACCTATTTACAGCCAAAAAAAGAAAAACTCCTGTAACAGCAGAAAATTGTATCTTGCAAAGCAGGCTAATAAAGGATGAATTCAGAACTCAGTACTATAACTCACCCTGCACTGACCAGGAACAGACTCATTTTGAATAGTTATAGTAGTTTTCTTCAAAGTGTTGCCCTTCTTTTATACTTTCAAGGAAAACAAGCAGTATTAAAATATTCCTGTTCTTGACTGCAGTAAAAGATGCCCTGCATTAGAAAGCAGACACACTTTTCTAGTCAACTTGACTATCATTTCTTGCTTTGCTTAAATATTTAATTTAGTCATGCAACTGCAACCTGCTTGGTTTATTATATGTATATTTCAGCATCACACAACTCCAAATTGTGATAAATGCAAAAAGAAGATTTTCCAAGATTTAAATGCAAGATTCAATAGACTTGAAACTATGAGGGCGCAATAATGGTTCATTTCTTTCAAGACTGGTTTTGGAAGGAGAACACTCTCTATTGTTATACAACTCTGAAAGAAGATACAATGCGATTGAGCCAGTGGAAGAAAAATTGTGTCATCTTTAGAAAAGAAAGAAACAAAAAGAAGGTAATTACAATAGAGTGGAATGTATCTGTGTTTGCATACCTTCTTGAGAAGTGCAGCTTTTTTACATACAACAGTGCCTGTGATGTTATGTGTGTGTGTGTGTGTGTGTGTGTGTGTGTGTGTGTGTGTGTGTGTGTGTGTGTAGGGTATTATTGTTACCTATATTATCAAAATCTTTGTCATACAGTAATATTCTTCTTTAAAATGTATTTTCTTTTGTACACTGAACTAAAGCGCAACCTAGTATTTTTTCTTAAAGTAGCAGAAACAGTTATAATATGTCCTTTAATATGATTACTTATTGCAACTTGTTAGTGCCCCTGAAAAAATAAAGTAAAAAAAATTGACTAAAAGTCCAGGCCACTAAATGCCAGATAAAGGTGCAATGTTTTGCAAGGCCATACATTCCCTCTCATATTATTACTGAAGTAGGTGGAGTCACTCAGCAAAATTTGCATTTGCAAACAACAAAATGATGAAGAAAACTCACTATGTAGGTTGTTTCATTCTAAGAAAGAGCTGTGTGTGTGGGAGTAGTTATTAATCATTTCCAAAGTAATTTTCATTAAAAGGAAAGCACACTTAAGAATTACCTTAAGTTTAATTCTCTAAATGTATATTCCTTGCTTTTCTTCTTTTTTATAGTACTGTCATGTGTTATTTTTTTTGGAAAGTTAAAAATATGGGTCTTGTGGGAGCTTCTCATTTCTAATATACTAAAATAAAATTGGTGAAAATCCACAGTGAGGCTCATGTGCTAAGAGGAACTGAAGTCATTCTGAAGCAAACCAATTGCACCATAGGTACAGTCCAGGCATGTTATGGGTTTTGTGTTCACAGTGCTCCTGTGGAAGTGCTGTGATCACTACTGGAGTCTGAAACTGACTGCTCCAAGAGCAGTGTGGTCAGTTTCAGCCTCTCTTTCGGCAAGCTGGCACACATGATAGCTCTGGTGTGCTGGCTCTCTGAATGACATATACACGGTCCTTAAGTATATTCCAGCCCCAGGACCACCAGGATTTAAAAATATTTTCTACATACCCTATGGCACAGCTGGTTTGCCCCATAATCCCTGTAGTTCTTCTCAGTACATCATGCTCAGTGACCAGGTAATACATCTTTGGGCTGTATGCAGAAAGCTGGAGTGGCAGTTCTGGAGTAAACAAGCTACACTGTAGAAGACAAATGAATATTCCCATATGATTAAATATGGCTTTTAGCAACATGAGGTCTCCAGTTCATTGCTTTGCAATGTGCTGGAGACCTATCTAGTATTAAAGTGGTTCACAAGTCCTTATTAAATCAATAGGAATTATTATTTGTCCCCATGGTGCACTTTGTTTGAGCCAGAATTACCCATCTTTAGCTTTCTATATAAGTCCCATGGTTTTAATATAAAAAGAATATGGCACAAATATATTAAGCCTTTCTTAATTAAATAAATGATGCAACGTATCTGCATTCAAAGAGGTTTAACCTCTAGAATGAGCAAGATTGCATAACATGACAATTCAAGTGATGTGCTATCATTAAATACAGAGACAGATGCACATTTATTAGTAAGTTACTTATATATATGGATGCTTCTAAACATTTAATATGTCTTCATTTTTGTAACTCCTTGAGTACCAGAGAGGTGTTCAAAGCATTGCAAAGCAATGTGTTGAACCATGTTCTAACACTTAATGGCTAATCTGATGTTTTAGTCCTTTTACAGCCAAGATTTATGAAAGGATAAAACGTTGCTTTGCAAAGCAGCTCATAGACAAACCTTTGACACTCAATGGGTTAATCTGAGTTCTTTGCAGCCAATATTTAGAATGGTATTTTAATCATGATATAAGCCAGGGAATTCTAATAGATTTCCCACCTCTCTCACTCTTCCTATTTACTAAGCTGATTCCATACAAGTGAGGTCAGAAAGGACATCTATTCATGTCTCAGACCCCCATTGTGATATGAGCTAGTCAGTGTGATCTGGGCTCTCAATGACCCAGTTTCTTTGGGGGAAAGCTACTTTCAGCTCATATTAACCTATTTAACCTTGCTCCTCCATTAATTGTCTCTATGTGTTAAGGAGGACAGAGAAATTATGAATATATTAGTTCACGTTACAGAGCAGCATGACTTAATTTTGCAGCTTTGCACATATGGGGCTTAAACCCATTGAATGCTATAGAGATCTCTAATATATTGCAAAGTTAATGGAAATTTGCAGAATTTTCATTTACTCCCATGGTGCAGTTGTTATGCTCCAGAATTGCTCTTCTTTTGCATATTGAATACAATCCCTTAGTTTAGAAATTCATGTTTTGTCTCCAAGGCTACAGTGTTGCTGTACCAAGGTCCCTGTATTGGTTTCTACTGGATTCCTTCATTTACAGTAGTTTCTGATTTGTGTTTCTTTTTGATAGAATGCAAAGCTGAAAAGCTCTATGCAGAGGCTAGCAGTAAAATGTGACTTGTGCTTGATCCAATCTCCTGCAGTCTCTTTGCATTGTGTAAAGTCATGTGGCAAGGTCCCTATGTAAGGACAGCTAAAGCTCTGTATTATTCCAGCACCATGCAGTCTGTAAAATCACAGAAGGCAAATGACCTCTATATGATTATATGCTAAAACCTGCCATGTCCATTCGGGTCGTGCAGTTAAATCACAAAGCTAAAAATTACTATTATCAAGCATGGAGAAGGATTTGTCAGGTAACAATTGTACACTGCTTGCCATAAAATGTAAGGGGGGAGGAAGAGGTGTCGGTGGAGGCATCTTTACACGAAAAAGGGATTTTCACTGAAAGTGCCAGTTTATAACAAAGAAATCCCTTTTTTGTCTCAGATTCCTAAAGGAACCATTTCTTTGAGAGTAAGAAAACAAATGTTTGGATTATCAGTCTGTGACCTCAGCCACAGTTATTCCTGATACCTGCATGTAATTTCTACTGGTAGACTGCTGTATTATAGCAGAATTCAAGGTCAATTTTGGGACATTGAACGTGTAAGGTAATAAAATATTAGATAATATGTAAACATGTGTTGTTAGTAAGTGATAAAGCAGGAAATGTACAAATCAGATAGTACAGCTCCATTGGTGAGAGCCTCCAATGCCAGCAGCTGTACTTCAGAGCATGTAGTACCATCTATGATCACTATGATTCTGTGGTGGGCAATGTGAGGCCTTCCAGTTGCTTCTAAACTACAACTCCCATCATTCCCTGTCTGCAGTTGTGCCATTTCCTTTGTGCCTTAGTTTGTACATCATATAAACCAAGACACATATGAAAGAGATGTCCTGAAACACCCATGCATTTCCCTACTGCCCTCCCATTGGGGTAGTTTAGTAATTTGGTGCTATACAGGTGTAGAGTTAAACAAATTAGTTCCTGTGACTGGTTTAATGTTGAATTGAAATAACACATTCTCCCTAAAATCCTTAGTATGGGTCCTTCCAATTATTGCTACAAGAATAATTATTCTTTAGTCTGATAAATCACCTTTATAGAACAATTTCAGCAATATTTCATGTGAGTCCATTAGCTTTATGACATAAACTATTGTGTGAATTCATAGCACTGAGTCTTCATACTGGAAAAAATACATACAATCATTTTAGTCTTAAAGGGCCTTATTCAGGAAGCTGAATATGGCTATTCTGGGACAAACCAATTATACTATAAGGGGGTTTATAACTTTTAAATTGTTAGATTGAGCTCCATCACATTGTGAAGACATTTCTAGCATTAAAGAGGTTAAAAGCTACATTTCAATCTACAGGAATGTAGGTATATTTTATTTATTTCCTCTGTGGCATACTCGGTTTGTCCCAGAAACATCTTCTTGAATATGGCCCAGATAATATTAAGTTCAATAAAGGACCCACATTTTTAACAAACTGCGTTTTTTCTGTTTTTTTTTATAACTGAAGCATATGGGCTATTTCTTCTTTTCAATCTACAGCCCCATTATGTCTGCAGTCTGAAACAACCTACTGAATACACCAGTGGTGGGCAGCTTGAGGAACTTCAGCTGTTCAGGACTACAATTCCCATCATCCCCAGTCTGCCACTAACTGGCTGGGAATGATGAGAGTTATGGTTCTCCTGTGCACCTGAGGGCCTTAGATTGCCCACCACTGGTGCATATACTCTTGTAGCAGACTGAGATAGGGTGGTATAATTTACTTTTCTATGATTATTAATATAATCTCAGTGCTTAAAAGCATCATTTAGAAAAGAGATTTTCATGTGCAGTGATTCTTCTTTTAGAGGAAGGAATAGATTTCTGATACGTATTGAGCCAATGGACCATAAATAACACATTCACACAAACTGTATGCTGTATTTAACACTTCAATTGCCAGAGGTGTGTTTACCATTCGGCATGCAAATGATTATTGTTGAACCCATGATTTTCATGAGTATTTATTGAATATTATTTTCCCTGTACATTATGCAGAAGAACAGAATGAATCCACTTTAAAACACAATATTGTTTATTGTGGCGAATATATAAATCCATATTTGCAACACTATAAAATAATGGACTAAGTGATAATGTATTGTTTGGATAATCATCAGTGCGCATAATTTAACAACTCGTGCATTAAATTATACACATAAATGACTATTTTATGTCTGTATGTATAATTTTATTATGCCATTTTATATATTACAATTTACACAATTAACAGGATTACAGTTGCATATAAAAATTAAGTATGATAGTTATCAAAACCAGGGATTAATGTATTCTTAAATACAATGAAAAACAACCTGACTTGTATTTTGGTAATCTCACAATATAATGACAACATAAAATGAAGTACGATGGAGAACTAAATGCTGAACACATGTCAATACTAATAGATTTTATCTATTGTTCGTCAGAAAACATTTAAGTAGAAATTTTAATTTTCAGTTAGTACTGGATTACTGGATCCTACCACCTCACACAATGTGCTTTCTCTCTCTCTCTCTCTCTCTTTCTCATACAAGTTTTTTAATATATTAATCAGTTGAGGACCAGAAGGTAGTGCAATGCATTGGAAAGCAAATCATTGCACACTCATCTGGTGCTCAGAGGTTAACCTTAGGTTTCCCATATAATGAAGAGTAATGCATGTATCATCACTAAATACAGGACTGCTAACTATGTTTTCCTTTATGTGCAACTAGTATTCTAATTTTATATCCTATCTCGATGGGACTTGCATCTTCAGTACCTTGCCCTACTCAGCACCCAGTCATACTCCAGCATTGAAAACATCAGCATATAGGTCTTGATCTCATTCCAGCATTACAAATCTACAGTCTTCTATTTGCCCCATTGGTAGATATTTTTTTTTATTAAATCTGAAGTTAGATTCTGACCAGGGACCAGAATCTGATTGCCAATTGGCCTTTTAGTTAAAAAAAATAATCACGGCTTTGGAATCCTTTTGGAGTGCTGAAAAATGCTCCAAATATTTCCAAAATGTGGTTTAAGATTCTTTCCTTAGGCACAATCAGTCAGGGGAAATCAGTGGTCAATACCCTTCCTGGTCCTCTGTCTGATACTCAGTCTCCCAAGCACCCTCCCCACATATCTGCTAAACTCTGCTTAACACATCTGTTGCTGGATATCAGTGATTTTGCTACACTGGCAATAGGGAGATTAACTGACAGTCTGGAGTGTTGCTGGACCTTGACCCGCAGGTTTGTATATCTAAGCACAAACACAAATTCATTAGCCTCCCTCCTTGGGGAAGAGAGGAAATGGTCCCAGGACTAGGGATGGGGTAAATCCCAGTTTTTCAGTGGAAATTCCTGTATATACGAAATACATAAAATGTTTGCATTTTTGCTGCTGCCAATGGAATTACAGAGAGATTGTTGCCAATTTCTGTCCAATTTCAGTCTATATTCAGGTGTAGGATGTCCTGGTTGTAAGTTACCTATCAGTCAAAAGATTTTATGTTTTTAATTTTTCCTGCCACTGTTACTATCTACAGATCACACTCACACTCATTGCACCTGCAAGTAATTTCAGCTCTCCATCTTTGCCTGTCTGCCTCTGTACATGTGCTGTAACTAGTTCCAATATTTTAGCAGCTTTCTCTTTCTCATCCAAGAACCATGGCATTACTTTGTACAGTGCAGTACAGGATATACCTGTTAGTTATAGACAGAAGTGGCTCTACAGTAGGGGACAGTGTGGTCTATCTCTGCTTTTTATTCCTTCCAACCTCTTTTATCCATTCTATTTAAAAATAAAACCTATCCCTTCCCATACAATGGCTCAAATACAGAGAAAACAAGTCTAACTCACCCAAGGGATGACTGAGAATCATCCCCAAGTGAAACATTGTTTTCTTTGCATACATGAAGTAACATGGCACCTTGCATAAGCAGACATATTTATGATGTTATTGGCTGTCCCCAGAAAGACTTATGTATGCACCCTTAGTTCCTTTCAGGGGCTGAGGGAAAATAAGTAGGGCTGGGTGATCATTAAAAATATCACCACTGATTGTTACTGAGCATATCAGTTTAGGTAATGTGTTGTTCTCTTATTGGCTACTTTATGTGTTCAAAAATAAATAAAAGTTTACCTAGGGTGAACGTCAGTTATTCCGTGCCTTTATCAGTGGAGACAAGCCACCCCCATCAATGACTAGAACCATGGGCAGTCATAGAGTACTGGTGGGGCATGCTGATTAACATTCCTTCTGGATAAACCAGGGTAATGGTATACCTATAAAGGACTACTTTGCACTTAGTGGGCTTTACAGCACTCCCCACCCCCACCACCACCACTTTCTCATGACAGGAGCTTACATAAAATACATGCCCTACTGTGAGGGGCACTGTGCTTTGATTCCATTCTCCCTGCCTAATTGTATTAATGGAAAATAACATGGTGAGAAAAATGTGGCATCACCTATGATTGTGTATATTAATATAACAATTTGTGTATAACCAGTAAATGCTAAATATATTAAATGAACAATTCTATTAAAAAGAATGTTACTATTATATCTAGCGTCTATGATTGCCATATGTGTAAAAAATGAACAAGAAACAAAGCATAGACTTTAGATAATAATCTTATAAGTAAAGCCAAATATTGTAATACATTAAAAAGGAATAAAAAATCATATCAGTTATATAATAGATCATAATAATGAATCAAAGAAACTAAGAAATACATGAAATATAAAAAATGACTTTACACAACATATAACAACAGAAGCAGAGCTATCAGCTGAATATATAATACAATCCAAAAGTATATTTCTGGAGGTGATACATAGAAGAGTATACTAGGGCTAAAAAATGGCTGGTCTTGCTAAACTATGCTAAATAAATGGTATAAATAAAATAAAAATCAACACTCCCAAAAGCCTATGTTATCAGGGCTACAGGCAATATCTGAGAGCAACACCAAGTCCAAAACTAAAGCTAAAAACAAAAATAAAGATGTTAAAGATGTTAATATACCTCCAATATATGTCCAAACACTGACTGCTAGTCTTAAGGTGGCTGTTATATTTGAGCCATTGTTAGCATACTCAAACCAGCTGTATAGGGGTTTGATACAAGCCACTAATCTATAACCTGCTGCTGTTTCTTTAATATATCTACAGAGTTGTGTGTTTGTTTCTCAAAACATTACAAGTACAAATTTGGTATACATACCAACCCATCTGAATAGTAAGAGATTGAATAAGGCCAAAAAATATTTTTTTTACCCTTTTGCCAGACAACTTTTAATCTAGGTGTAATAGAATTCAACCCATACTAAGGCCTAGATTCCAGGAATTATTTTCAGGATCGGTAAATATTATATGATGGTCAGTTGTGAAATCACATCCTCACCAAGGGTCAGAATTTGTTTGCTGTATTGCCTTTTTCAGAGAATCAGAAAAAACATAACCTGCTCTTTTATTCCTTTAAGATTGATGAAGAACACTCCAAAGTGATCCAAAGCAAAGCTGCAGAAGATCAAGGAAAGTAGCTGGACATTGTCCACTTCCCTTGGCCTTGATCGGGCATTGTAAACTAGGGGGATTCAATAAACAGACAGGTCCCCTTTCTGATTACCCCTGTATAATTTCCCACATCCCCATCTCTCAATAAACTCTTGCATTGCCGGATCACAGCAATCTTGCTGTTGCTGCACCAGCAATCGAGGTTATAACTGTCATATTAAAAAAGATCAGAATGAAGAGTTTTAAAATGCAATAATAATACAGGGTAAAATCTCCCCATCATACTTTTAAAGGGAAATAATTGGAAAAATAAATCTGGTATCCAACAAATCCAAGGAAGGGTACTCCAGGACCCTTTCAAGCACCAAGGTAAGTTTGTGTGGATATTTTTTTTAGCAAAAAAATATTATCACCTTAAAATTCAATTTAAGCACTATACATCACTCCCTGATCCTCACATCAAAGTACCAAAATAAATATATGAATTAAGAAAACCTCTAAACATTTTGGCAAAATTCACCTTGCCGCTAATAAAAAAAATTACACCCCTCAATCCTTTCTGGGCTGAGGGACTGACTATTTTAAATATATCCCCATATTAGTATTGGGAGGTTGGATGAAACAGCACACTGTATCTACCTTTTAATAAACTCCCCTTCCAGCCAATCAGAGATGAGAAGAATGGTCATGAGTGTGCAAGATCTAACCCCAGCCACTAGTTGTTGATTATTTAGAGGAAGTGGTCATGTCTTGCTCATGTGTGACCCCTTTCTACTTGTCTTTGATTGGCTAGAAGGTTTGATTGGCAAGTAGGTGAGGTTACTCTTGGTTACATACAGTGACCTATATATTACCACCTCTGAGCCAATAAGAGTGTGTAATACATTTAAACAAGGATTGGCTTGTATATAAGACAATCACAGTTTATCATTTCTCTAGTGTTTTTGACATCAATTGTGGAAGGATAGGTGAGGGGTTGTTTTATTAGCAGCAATTCTAGTGGATGTGTATTTTCTTTTTTATTTCTTTAGGTCAATTTATGAGAGAGAGAGAGAGAGAAGAAAGAAAAATGGAGCAATTATGGCTAATGATATAAAAGAGGTTACTGTACAAACAAGGGGGCAGAGAGTACTGAAACAGATAAGACCCATCAAACCAGAATAGACTGTGAGAATAACTAATGCTGAATCAATGACTGGCAAAAACAAGGAGGGAGATGCACTAAGGTGTGATAAAGAGGTGATAAAATGTAGATGATTTCTCCAGTGATGTCACTTCTCCAGTTCCTATGTTTTTTATAGAGCCTATGCAGTATGGTTTCTCCATCACTGGAGACCTTAGTGCATTCGCTCCATAGAATAGCATAGGAAGTGGAGAAGTGATATCACTGAAGAAGTCATCTCTACCTCTTGATCATGCTTTAGTGCATAACCCCCATTATGATGGTAAACTAAAATAATATAGAGAAACTCACTAAGTAGGTGATATGCAAAATACAATGATGGAAGGGGTATACCATAGAGGATTTAAAGGGTGAAGAAAAGGAGAAGTAATAAAGTGGTAACATATGGTAGCAAAGAGGTCCAATCAGGAAAGACACCAAATCCTCTTACAGGGAGGGTGTTTATATGGCAACATGTGTTTGCTACAGGATCTATGCATTCCACTCCTCTGAAGGGATGTCCATCCTGTAAAGTACATAAAGAGCAGTGTCGGACAAAGATTCAAATCCACTGATCACAAAAAAATGTGTAATTGTTTTTTTCATTAAGGCATTTTTGGGCCAAAGTGTTGAGCCTATGAATCTACCTTTCTTCTTTTTAGAAAATTAGGAAACTTAGTCTGGTGGTCAATCAACAAGTAGCGCAAGTCAGCCATGGTTTGGTTACTCTCTATGAAATGCCTGTCTGCAGGTTTGTTACTCTTTTTTTGTTAACAGAGCTTCCCTTATAGATGTCTTGCCACCATTCAATAGTCTGCTTACATGAGTGGGACTTTAACCCATTGAATGCTTGAGGGGTACTCAGAGCATTACAAAGTAATGTGTTGCAAACTTCTCTGAAACTCAAAGGATCAAGCCATATAAAGGAAGTTAAAGAATTTTGGAGCAAATCAACAATGAGATACAGATACAAATCCTTTGTGTTTCGGTGAACTGTATTGCATGACATTATGGCAATACTCAGGTTCGCCTCTCAGCCTCTCAGTCTCCTCTCAGATATGCCTCTCAGTCTTCTCTCTGGTGTGCTTGTCTTGCACTGAGAGGAGGACCTGTGGCTGAAGGACTGAGCTGTGTGTATGGAGTGAGACAGCAGCATGGGAGATGAGGAAGGGAGAAACCTGAGCAGGAGGTCAGAGAAAATTTTTTGGTATTGTTAAACAGGAACAACTTTACATTTTACAATATAAGTGCCAGAGAGGTCTGCAATGTTTTGCAATGTGTTGCGGACCTCTCTGGTACTCAAAGGGTTAAGGTACAGATGGTGACACATATATAATGGAGACATTGCAGGGGTGTATTATTGAAATTTTGGAAGACAAATATATAATGCAGACATTGCAGGGGGCAGAGATGGAGATGGGGGGGTCATTTAATCCTTTGCGTTTCAGTGAGTTGCCCACACATTACTTCAAATGCTTCTGACTCCCTTCTGACATATAATGTGTTAAAATGGTACTGTTCTGTCCATTAACTTTTGCATCACACTTTCATGGCTGAAATACAACAGCAGTATTTTAAAACCAGTGTCTGCAAGGTTACCTAAAGTATCATCAGAGTAAAATGGAGATATTATAATGTGCAACATCAGAATGTCGCTCTTTTGATTGGAACACATTATGAGGTCGCAGTTTTGCTTTAGGCGGTATTTTTAATGTGCTGTTTTCATTGTTGCCCAATACATTGTGACATTTCAATAGATTACCCATTTCAAGCACCATGTTTTATCCTTAGGAAGCACATGTATAATAACTGCTGGTATAGCAGTCCTTTGGGTCAATAATGTCCAATTTATCCCTAAAATTGTATCCCCTCCTGTAAGTAAGGTTTCTGACTGAAAATCGATGAATCGATATATATATATATATATATATATATATATATATATATATATATTTAGCCTTAAATAAAACAAATTCTATCTTTTTATCATATTTAACCCCAGCATTTATGGTAGTACATTCCTAGCCATTCAGGCAATGGAGGAGTTAATTGTGGGCCTATTTAGGCTAATGGAGGATGACTGTGTATTTAGTTTTTTATTTTTTTTTAACCCCTTTGCTGCAAGAAAGTTTACAACACATTACATATCAATACATTGCAAGCTGTCTGGCACTGGGTACACTTGAGAACATTGGGAGAACTCTGGTGGTCATTGCCTTTTTGTGGCCTATATATAATAGCAAAAGCATATGTATTTTAGATTTGGTCATTATAGGCACAACTACATCTTGCACTTAAAGCTTACAATATCATTTATTTATATACCTGTTCCATGAGAGTGCATAGTTCCCTTTGGGGATAAAAGGATGGTTAATCATGATCAGCATTAAAAAACCTGTGAGCATTTGATTTGATAAATATGATTTCATGTATTTATTCTTTGATGGGTCTGTAAGCAATGTACTAATTTAATCCTGCAATCACATTTAATAATTTTGACCCATAAGTACAAGATGGCTTTAATAGGAATAAATGGTTTGGGTAAGCCTTCATCAATGTGTGGATTAAAAACATGAAAGAAAAAATTCTAACATTTTCTTCACATATGTATCAAATAATTTATATTCAATAATCAATGAGCAACTAAAATAAATTCCACATATATATGCTATTTGTGCTAACGTCTGACTAATCTATCCCATTAAAATGAAAATGGAGTGAGCCTATATGTACATGTTGCCTCATGTTTTAACCCCATTGAAATCAAAGGAAGTTGTTATTTCCCCAGTACTTTATTCTGGACACCTTAGTATTGGTGAAACTGTGACAGAGATCTAGGAAGTACATCAGCAAAAACTGGAGGTGAACAGCACTTTATGTCTTCTGTGGGGATTCCCACAAAAAGTAGATCATGTACTATATTTGAAAAATTATCATCCAGCACATATAATTCTTAACCATCTGTAATAAATAATTTTTGTTAGGAAAGACCTTGTTTTTAGGTTTATTGTATTGCCTAACATATACATGTTTACACTAAGGAGGAAATCAAAGTGATAATTCCTAAACATCCAAATGCTTTTTATGAATGATTGCAGAGTATGACAGCAGAGGGCAGCATAACAGATACACTGATATCCATGCTGTGTGATCAAAAGAGACTTTCAGTTCTTCTGCTGTATGTTTTAGTAACTAAGAAAAGCAGACAAATAAACAAAACAAATTCAGTGTTTGGCATATACAAAAAAACTTAAAGGGATAGTAATACTTTGTTTTATCTTTATTTTATTTTGTAGGCATTAAAAAAAACATGAAGAACACTATAAGGCTTATCTCTCAAACCTTTATGTTTTGAGAGATATTCACAAGCAAAGTGTCCCCTCACTGACCAAAATGGTCAAGTCTGCCATCTATCTGTCAGATTTGGAATCCAGTCCGCGGACTGGCCATGGCTCTACAGCAGAGCCGAGATCGCGAGATATAAGAACTACTTAATTCGAATAGTCTACAAAAGTGTGCCTGGTTTGCAAGCACACTTTTTAGACCCTTCCAATTAAATAGTTATTTCTATATCTTGTGATCTCGGCTCTGCTGAAGAGCCACCAGTTGATCTGTGGACCGGATTCCAAATCTGACAGCTAAATGGCAGACTTGACCGTTTTTGTCAGTGAGGGGAAACTTTGCTTGTGAATATCTCTCAAAACATAAAGGTTTGAGAGATAAGCCTTATAGTGTTCTTCATGTTTTTTAATGCCTACAAAATAAAATAAAGATAAAAGGAAATATTACTATCCCTTTAAACACTTGCTTTATTATTTAATTTCCTGACATTTTCAAATAGTGCTGGAGCCTAAGTAAAATCTTGTATTTTGTCACACAAGCTTGTACTCTGTTGGTGATTATTAATTTTGCAGGCAAATCAGGGTCACTACCACATTGTGCAAACCTACATAATAAGAGGTGTCATCTGTTAAAAACGACTTATGCTTTTGTACCCCAGTACCCTAATATATTTATTAAAAAGTTACAGGAGAAACAAAACAATCAAACAATTCTGTATAATATCTTCTTATCTTCATGTGGGCTCAGAACACTTTAAAGGAGCAGTAAAGTTAAAAAACGACTTTCATTATTTAAGTAGCTTAAATTATGGTATGTTCAGTGTTTTTTTTATTTTTTCAAAAAAAATTTTGGTTAAGGAGTAGTTCTATTATTAAATTTAGGTTTTCTGAATCATGAGCTCCCTCTAGTGGCATCATTTAGGTTAGTGAAATCACGTCGTCAACTTGGATAGAATGGCTGAAGGATCAAACTTCCTGAGGCGTTTTGAAATCAGCTGTTTGTGCCTTGTGCTCAGAAGAAATAGTGTAGCGTGCCTGCTAGGTGAACAAGCAGGCTATGTGAACGAGTACTAGCTGCCACAGAGAGCTGGGTTGTTTGACATTTTTTTTAGGCATAGTGATGGAAAAAAAGACTCCACATAGAAGGTTTGTATTAATGAGATAGAGAGTTTGCAGATATTTATTGGAAAAAGCTGGTAGTGGTAATTTTTTTTTTTACACTTTATGTAACAGAAAAATATAAATCTGAATAATGTAGAGCAGGTAGTAGAGTAAAAAATATACTCTGCAGCATTATTAACCCTGTGAATTTCAGAAGGGTAAGCAATGCATTGCAAAGCGGTGTATTGCTTACCATTCTGGCATTGAAAGGGTTAAATGCATGAATCACAATACTTTTGAATACCTAATAGTGGTATGAGGTATATTCATGTATAATTATTTTTTCCACAATCAAAGCAAATACCTTCCTCCCAGCAGCCCCAGGGAACGCGTTCGCGCTTCCCTTCAGAGCTGCATTTTTCTGGGCTAACATTAAAGCAAGCTCCATTTATCATGCTACTGAGGTTGCAACCTCAATAGCATGGTAAACGGAGCTTGCTTTAACATTAGCCCAGAAAAATGCAGCTACCACAGTGAATTTTCCCCTTTAAAATAAAACCCAATATAAACAATAGAGAAAACAAAAACTGGCACCCACAAAATATCTACCACCTAATACTACATATGTACCAGTATATAAAGTGTAAATAACTAAGGATGTATAAAAAAGAAATCATATACTTGACAAAAAATACTTGCTTTGTTCCACAGTATATTTGTGAACTATATGATTTCTTTTTATATGTCCTTAGTTATTTACACTTTATTTACTGGTATATATGTAGTATTAGGTGGTAGATATTTTGGGGGTACCAGTTTTTGTTTTCTCTATTGTTTATATTGGGTTTTATTTTAAAACATTTTGTGGGGCTATATGTGATCGGTTAAGGTCTGGGATTTGGGGTGTGGGGGGTCTTTTAGGGAACTGGAGAATCTGCACACCATTATATTTTAATATTAATTTAACTCTTTCCCCCCCCCTTTTCTCGAATTAACCCTTTCAGTGCCAGAGGAGTATCTAATGCATTGCAAAGCAATGCACTGGATACACCCTGGCACTGAATGTGTTAATGCCAGACCTCTTTGGGGTCCATCATGACCCCTCCTGAAGCAACCCCATGTATTGCTCTCCCAGCCGATTGTGCAGGGAGAGCAATATTGGTTTTTATATTGGCTTTTACTTATTTGAGCTTAGCTGGTATGAGATGGAGGGATCCAGGGAAGCCTTCTGATGTCACCGGTATGCATTTAACAGGAGACGTGAGTAGGCTTTCCCCAATCCCGCCCACTCCTACCCGATGAGTGGGTAGGCAGAAAAGGGGAAGGGGTTTTCTGCTTCTTTGTCATATTTTAGCTCTCCCAGCATGATCAGCTGGGAGATCTGTAATTGTGATCCATTTAAAAGAAAATTTTGGGGATTTTTAAAAAAAATGTAATGTGACAACTGCATGCCATCGTGTCATGCAGTGACCGAAATTCAAGCAGGCATATTTATATGTACACTCCATATTTGATGTCCCCCCCAAACATGATGAATAATATTTTGGACATTTTTTTAAAACACAATTATTGCAATCGAAAATCAACAATAAGATTTGAATCTTGGGAGCCATAAGGAGAGGTCCTAATGACCCCAAACAGGACTGAAGACTTTTACATTTTTTGGGGATATATGTCAGTTGGTAGTGTCTGGGATTGGGGGGGAGGTCTTTTAGGGACTGAGGAATCCACACACCATTAAATTTTAACCCTTTGACTGCCAGAGGGGTACGCAACGCATTGCTTTGCAATGCGTTGCGTACCCCTCTGGCACTCAAAGGGTTAATATTAAGCTAACCTTTTTTTTTTATTTTCATCACATTAACCCTTTCAAGTGCCAAAGGTGTATCCAAAGCTTTGCAAAACAATGCGCTGGATACACGCCTGGCACTGAAAGGGTTAGTATTATATTTATTATATATTTATAAAATACACATTAGACATTTTTTATTTGGCCAGTGCGTGCCACATAGTTGACCAGTTCATTGCAGATATAAGTGTAATTTCTCCATGTGGCACACATTCGGAATGTCATTAAATTAACCCTTTCAGTGTTGGGTTTCTTATTTAGTCAGTTAAAGCAACAGTAAGATTTGTAACTTGGGATTCCTAATGTTTCCCCCAAACAGGACTTACAACATTGTTTTTTTAGGAATTGGCACACACAGGGCTAAAATAAATTTTATTCAACAAGGTACTTGCTTTGATTGTGGAAAAAATAATTATACATGAATATACCTCATAGCACTATTCGGTACTCAAAAGTATTGTGATTCATGCATTTAACTTTTTCAATGCCAGAATGGTAAGCAATATATTGCTTACACTTCTGAAACTCACAGGGTCAATAATGCTGCAGACTATATTTTTTATTTCACTACCTGCTCTACATAATTTAGATTTATATTTTTCTGTTACATAAAGTATAAAAAAAAAAACACTACCAGGTTTTACCAATAAATATCTGCAAACTCTCTATCTCATTAATACAAACCTTCTATGTGGAGTCTTTTTTTCCATCACTATGCCTAAAAAAGTGTCAAACAACCCAGCTCTCTGTGGCAGCTAGTACTCGTTCACATAGCCTGCTTGTTCACCTAGCAGGCACGCTACACTATTTCTCCTGAGCACAAGGTACAAACAGCTGATTTCAAAATGCCTCAGGAAGTTTGATCCTTCAGCCATTCTATCCAAGTCGATGACGTGATTTCACTAACCTAAATGATGCCACTAGAGGGAGCTCATGATTCAGAAAACCTAAATTTAATAATAGAATAACTCCTTAACCAAATTTTTTTTTGATAAAATAAAAACACACTGAACATACCATCATTTAATCTAATTAAATAATGAAAGTAATTTTTTAACTTTACTGCTCCTTTAATATTTTTATATAGTTGAAAGAATTTCATGATGAATAACTTCAAGGGAATATTAAAATGTTGATCACTCAAAAGTCTCACTTTCCTGATAAATATAAAAGGCTAGATGTTCTGTGTAGTGGAACACTCTGGGGGAGAATCACTAAGCGGTGATTAAGAGGTGATAAAGTGGAGGTGACTTCTCCAGTGATATCACTTCTCCAGTTCTTATGTTATTCTATAGAGCCTATGCATTAAGATCTCCAGAACTGAGAGAAATCTTAGTGCATAGGCTCCATACAATAACACAGGAATTGGAGAAGTGATAAACTGGAGAAGTCATCACCACTTTATCACCTCAATATCACAGTTTAGTTAATCTCCTCTTCTATATTTAGAGGAGGCTTTCAATCTTTCAGCTTTTTTTAAAGGGATAGATTTTCTTCAGAAATGAAAGTCTTTTTCAGGCAACCTCTGTGTACATAAGTTAACCCTCTGTATTTAAACGTTTGCAGTATATTACACACTCTTAAAAGGATTAACAAAATAATTTACTGAATGTACCCATAAGTTTATTGTGGGGACAGTTCAAGCCATCCAAAGTCTAGTAATGAGTTTACAAGCAAAGAAATATACTTCTCTGACCACTATAATTTCAGAGGTGATAGACCCTTTCTACCAATAATACCAATCATGCAAGGATTTAGGTCTTGGGGAATATGATATTATTATTTCAGTAATGTAAACAATGGTTGTAAAACATTTTAACAATATGTTACATTTTTGACGTAGTCACCATGTGTGGTAGATTACACATCACAGTCATCCTGACATTTTAAGATACAGTTTGAAAAGATTTTAATGTAGCTCCCTCTTTACCCTCCTGCCAAACTTTCCTAAACTTTGATCACATTCTATTGCAAGTGAAGTGTTTTTAACTTGGCTCAAAACTGCTGTTGGTGTTGTGTGTTCTATCTGACAAAGTTAATGTTTGACATTAAAAAAAACAAACATTTTTATGCTGGAAGAGATAAACACAGACCTGCAGGAGTTCAAAACACATATATTTATGTTTTCTATCTCCATCAAAGCATTTGGAGCATGGAACTCTCTCTCTCTCCCTCTTTCTTTTCCTTCCATACCAAAGAATTTTGGATAGCCTAACTTTCCATAAGCTCCCTGCATGAAATCAAATGCTCCTACTCCATGGACCTTCACTCACATCACTCCATTCCATTCACATTTTGCTCCCAGGTACAGTTCCTCACATCACTCAGTATATGAAATGGTTCAGATTTTGCTACTAGTCATTTGACATAGAAAGGCCTAGGAAGGACCTTTATTTAAGACTAGGGAGTAAAAAGAACATTTTTTCCCACTAGACATTTCAGGGATACCCTCGATTTGCTATTTTTCCATAGAAATTCTCACACTTAAACACCACCATGCATTTTTTACCTTTGTGCTAACCCCAAAATATTTAACTCAAGAATTTTGCACATTTCTCCTTATACCCAAGACATCCTCCAGTGTTTATACTAAGTAGTAGGTGTAGTTCTATGGCTACCAATGCACTGGAAGAAGGCAGGGACTCAAAGGTCAGTATTTGGATTTATATGGCTACCATTGTAATGGGACATGGCTGGAGGGGTCAGTATGTTTGGTTCTGTGACTACTGTGGAACAATGCTGGATGTCAGTATGTGTGAGTCTATGGCTATTAGTGCATTGAGACAAGGCTGGGGTCAGTATGTGTGGTTTCATGCTGTATTGGGGGGGGACCTGAGGCCCTACAGCTGCTGGCAGAATACAGGATTTGAAGTGTGGCAGTAGCCACACTACAAATGATTGCCTGGTGAGGAATGATGGGAATTGTAGTCAAACAGCAGCTGTAGGGCCTCAGATTAACTATTCGTATGGCTACCAGTGCAGTGGGACAAGACTATGGGATCAAGATGTGTGGTCCTATGGCTACTGTGAGAAAAAGCTTGCTGGGGTCAATATGTGTGGGACTCTGGCTACCAGTGCTGTCTATGGCTACCAGTGCAGTGGACAGTGGGTTAGCATTTGTGGTTCTATTGCTACAATGGGACAAACCTGGTTCTGCGGCTACCAGTGCAGTGGGACGGGCCCGGTGCAGTATGTGTGAAGTGGAAAAAAAATGTAAAAACATCTCTTTTTATGGGAATTGCCAAGGAGGATGAAAAGTGTTGTTTTTCACACTTTCCTCTTTTGAAGCATTTTTTTAAATAAATATTTTAAAGGCTTTATTATGAAACAAGTATATATGCAGCACGTATGAATAGTACAAGGGTAGGAATACCATGTAATGAAGTCACAGTCTAAAAGAACAAAATAAAATGTACAAGCCCAGCCGAAACCAGAAATGTTGCAATATGTGATGTACGTTTCACTGTTGACCAAAGGAATATATCTATTCACTGTCTCCATTGGAAGGAGTTATAGCATGAAAGCATGCAGTTCATATAATTGGAAAGCACAGATTGGAAGGGACAGAAAGAGAGAAAGGGAAAAAAGTAATGGAGGGAATATGAGGGTTTCCTCTCAACTGCTCAGACAATTCATCGAAGGTGTTAGAACTGTCCAGAACCTTGAGCCACCCATCCATCTGAAAAGAACAGGGATTGAAGGAGTGCCACTGGATAAAACCAGGTCAACATTAGAAGCCCAACGAAGGGTATATAAATACATATCTTGAGAGGGACAAAGATGGGGATGGGGGGAAGTTATAAATGCCAATCCCTGAATTAAAAGGCTAGGGGGGAAGGAAAAAGAGGCGTTAGCGCTGTTTTTGTCCAATTATCCTAGTAGCGCATAAGAGAGCTAATGTGTTTGCTGCTCGTGCATGAAGTTCTTCCATGGAGATGATCTCCTTGACTTTGGAGAACCACAGTACTAAAGGCACTAAGAAGGTGCTGGATACAATGCTAAAGGCACTAAGAAGGTGCTGGATACATGCCCAATCTTGCCAATTGGAGAGAAGTGGTGTCTGTTTTTTTAATGAAAATAGGCAGAATAGGGGATCAAAAAAGTAAAGTGAAATTAACTGTTGAGTTGATATGGGTTATTATTTTTGTCCAATAAGGTAATATGTTTGGGAAGGTCCACCAGATGTGTAGCATTGATCCAGGGTGGGTGAGTCAGAGCCAACATGCTTTGAAAGAGGATAAAAAGTGGGATAAAAGAGGTGAGATCGGTACCACCAACTTATTCATTTATAGTACATGTCCCTGGTTTTAGTATCTTTACAGTTTTTAGTAATAGCCCGAAAGACTGGGTATCAATCAGTCATATCCAAAGATATGTTCAGTTCTCTTTCCCATGCAAACAGGAAGTGGGGTTTGTCATTAAGGAGTGACTTTCAGGGAAGGTGAAGATATTGCTCTCTCAAAGACTGTTTGAAGTAAAAGTTTTTACCCATCCGTATTCAGTATTGAAAAGTTAATAAATAATGGTATTTATTTGTTAATTCCTTCTCTTCAGTCATAATTTTTAATTCAGTACATGCACCATATGTCTAGGTGTTGTACTTATGACGATAAATGTACATACATTTGTTTTGCATTTATACTCACACATATACTGCATATGGTTCAGGACAATGTAGTTATCATACAAAATACAAATGGTAGCAGTATGTTGTGTATTACTATACATGAGGGTCAGGGATATCTATTAAACATATAGTCTTGTTTTAATCCGTTGGTTAAATCAATAGCAATTTCATTAGCAGGACTCTAAAGTTTAAGTGGCTTATAGCATTCATAACCTATAACAGCTTAATAGAGAATGAAAGACTTGATACTAGACACAACATTTTTCCAATCAAAATCCAAAGCAACCTCCATATCCTCCAAGCCGATACACCAAAGTCAGAATATATCAATGCTAGGGATGGGCGAAAATTGTAGCATCAAACAGAAATCAGCGAATAATAGCACTTCCCGCTTGGCATTTCCCACAAAAAGTGATGTTTTTCTGCTTTATTTGCCTAGTTCATTTTATTGAAATCAATGTGAACATTTAATTTACAAACAACACATATCAATTGTTATTTTATTTCCCAAAGTATAGTATAAAAGGGGCATGAGGGAGCCTGTGTTGGTGGGGTGTGGAGAAAGAGTCAGGTGAACAGCGAATGTTTTTGGGAAGGTTTGTTTACTGGGATTGCGGGGGGTGGGCTGTAAATAAAAAAATAAACCCCAAATACAATTAAAAAAAAACCATAAAACATGGTATAAAAGGGGTCTGAGGAGGGTGCCTGTGTTGGTGGGTGGAGTCTGAGGAATGAATCAGTTGAACAGGGAATTTGTTTGGGGGGGGGGTTCTTGACTGGTATTGGGGGGGCAGTTAATAAAAAAAATAAATCAATAAAATAAAGTAAGACATTTGTATGTAAAGTGATAGAGACAGGAACCCCCTGACATAAGCTGCCACTGCGGTGGACTAATACTTGACTTGATATAGTATTTTATAGAGGATGATTTGTTAGATTTGTTGTTAGAGGCCCAAGCCCTGAGGAAACATTGATTTGTAGGACTTAGACTTATAAGAAATAACCCCCCCAAAATTTTTATTTTTGATATGACTATGGGGGTATTATTATTTATTTTTCTTTTAAAGGGATAGTAATGTTTCATAATAAAAGCAGCTCTAATTAATCATCATAGTATTTGGACTTTGGAGAGTGTTATTTCAATTCTGTCAGAGTTGTAGTTCAAGAGTAATTCAATAATAAAGTATCCCCCTCCCGCCCCTTTTACTGATGTAACACTGCTCAGCCAGATCAGAAGGGAGGTGCCCAGGTAGACTGCAGAGGGACAATCTTCAATTAAGATGAGGGAAAAACTTGTCAAGGGGAGCAGGGATTTCATTGTTTTCATAGGAAGAAGATTGTCCCCTTCTGTTATCTGTCTGGTCTATGGACTGGATTCCACATCTGAGAAGAGATGGCTTACACTAGGTAAAAGGGGCGGGAGGGGAAACTTTGCTTCTGAATATCTCTCAAACTATAAAGGTTTGAGAGATAAGACATATCTTTCTTCATGTTTTTTAATGCCTACAAAATAAAATAACGATAAAACGAAGTATTACTATCCCTTTAAAGCACAAACTCTGAGGGGAAAAAAATGCCCTTCTGGCCTAGTGCCAACTGGTCATGTCCCGTTGGCCAGTGGCCACTGGCCATTGTCAAATGCCATGATGTAAATGCAGAATTTGCAACTGCTGTTCTTGCTTCTGCTGAGTTGTTTAAACAGAAAGATGATTAGGCAGCTTAAAGGGAATGGGATCAACAATAGCTGTAATATGGGTGATGGATGATGAAGGTTCCACTTGCCATGACTATCTCCAGTGATGCACCTGAGGCAGTAGCAGCACAATGAGTAGCCCCCAATATATGTGGAGAAAAGAATAAGTTGACCAATAATTCTTCTCCACCTGCCCCTCCTCCATAATCATGGTTGTGTTGTTATTACAATAGAAATGTTTTCCCTTGAGACCAGGAATTGTGCCTTTCGTTAGCAACTGCAATGTGCACAGTGTATGTGGTAAATAACATCTGGGGGCATAACGGTATCCAAACACCATGACATCAGAAACAAGGTATTGCCGCTCTCACAATACACCTTGTCCAGAACCTGCTAAGGACACATGACAATTGTTGACAGTTTAATAGTAATGGTGAACCCTCCCTGCCACCATCTTAGCATATTCTGCAGGACGGAATTTCCTCAGATGCCACTTGATGCCCTGCTTGCGATTCTTCTCCACCACACTGCCATGTGTGGTCTGTGCACCACACAGTGTGAAATGCGTGGAAACGAACCTCCACACCCTAACATCTACAGAGTGGCTATCATTTGGCGGGGGAGGTAATGAAGAATGAGATGGATTGGCAGAAGATGTGGTTACTCTAGTGAAAGAAGGGGATAGTGAGGTAGTTGTTTCACTCATCATGGAACGTCCTCTCTCTGCCTGGGTTTCTCTATTCGTCCTCCTCCTCGATCTCCACCTTGCCTATTGCTGCCTTTCTGGAGAGTCAGAGGTACAACAATAGTGGTTCAAGGGATTCAACAAAGGGCAGGATGGAAGAAGTATTTCAAAGGAGTAAACATGTTAGGACAAGAGGCCACAGTCTAAAACTAGAGGGATACAGGTTTAGATGTAATGTACGAAAGTTTTACTTCACTGAGAGGATAGTAGATAAGTAGAATAGCCTACCAGCAGAAGTGGCAGAAGTTAATACAGTGACAGAATTTAAGCATGCATGGGATAGGCATAAGGCTATCCTTAACGTAAGAAAAGACCAAGGACCAAAAAAGGTTTGAGGTTTTTGCAGTAGGAAAATGGGCAGACTAGATGGGCCGAATGGTTCTTATCTGCCGTCAAATTCTATGTTTCTATGTTCCTCAGCAGGAATTAAGCAGTTGCAAATTCCAAAAGCTCACTTTTGGTGGTGCTGGTGGTGATGTCCATCCTCATCCCTATCTCCCATTCCTTTTCAGTTTTGGCTAAAAAGGCCATCAGTGTCTCTTCCACTGCAGCTTCTCCACCATCATCATCACCACTATCACCACTAGTCCCTATGTGCTGCTGCTCTGTTACAGACAACTCACTGCTGGTTGGAAGAGGTGAGGAGCAATATGACAGAGGGTCCCCTAATGTCACACTCTTTTTGACCTAAAGAAGGCAGACTGGCAGCAGTAGCAGCACGCACAGGTAGCTGATCTGTGCTCCTGCTGATGGTGGTGGTATTCATTCAATGCCTGCTCTCCCCCAACACCAGTTCTGGCCTCTTAGTCTTCAGGATCATGTTCCACTTGGACACTTTATTGAAGGGAAGGGGAGGACTCCCAGGGTAAGAAGAATGGTGTGAGCTCCCTCAACCGCTAGTCTGGATGCTCACAAAGGCTTCCCCTACCACACCAATTGCTTCACAATTACTGTTACTACTACTAACACCAACCACATCAAGTTCAGCCACAGAGTATTCCTCCTCACAGTCACTAGTAATATGAGGATATTGATTACCCCCTCCTTCACTCCTAATGCTTAAACGCTGCTAGAACTTCTTAGTAGTAGTAGTAGTAGCATTGGCGGGACTGCTTGGGGAAGGCAACTGTGACTTAGGGTATCTTGCTGTCACACTTGGCATCATCTTCTCCGTGTAGACCCCTGCTTGTCTGACCTGCAGCTCTGGCTGACTACTTGCTCCGTGCACTTCCCAGCTTGCTTGACCATTAGTCTCAGTGTTCCATGACTCTGGCTTGGCTCTCGCTCCCTGTTGCCTCTGGGTGGCAATAGCCAGGGTGGAGATCTGTGCTATCATCTACCTGTTCTACCGGTGCTCACCCAAACCTATTTCCAATAGCCTCCGTTATCTTGCAGTAGTGCAGTGCACAGCACAGTCTGCAGCTCCAGGTAAAAGCATGGATCCTACCTTCCTGTGTTCTGGGGTTTTGTGGGCTACATTTCTATTACTGTTTATAATAAATACGGTGGTTATATTTTAATACTGTTTTCTGTCCTTCTTTGCCTGAATACCGTGACTAGTGGTACATCTGAATTACCATATGAGAACAAAAACTTCTGCAGAATCTAGAGACAAATTGAAGACCTTGATCCAACATGATGTGGAGAGGAAGACCATGATGAATGAAAATAGTTGCCAATTGGGACCCTGAAGGGAGATCTGGCAATCGAGTAAAGCGAGCCTGCATTGAGAACCAGTACTGCACTCAAATGACTTTACACTTAACAGATACTGGCAATTGCCAGATGAGTCCATGGACTGTGAGGAATTGGGAGAGGAGCCAGGAGACCAGAAGATCTCTGGCGAGGAGACTTGTTCTGAGCACAGGAGTCACAGGCACACACAAAGTCCTTCACATCTTGTGAAGCCTTAGGCCACCAGAACTGTCTCTCTAACAGCTCCTGGTTTGGAATGCTCCATGTGCCTGGTTGAGAACTTCTACCCAAAATTGCTGTGGAACAAACAAGGAACTGGGCCTGATGGCTAAAGTAGGAAGTTATTCCTGTGCCTGTTGGATCTTGGATAATGTCTCTGAGGAGATGGTACTGACAAATCTCTCTGCTGGCAAAATAGGTTTGGGGCGAAGGCTAGGTGCTGAGGGGAACTGATATGATAACTCGTTCATCTGGATGTTCTTGGACCCAGGCTGGTATGTGATCACAAAGTTAAAATGTATGAAGAAGAGAGACTACTGGGCCTGTTGGGGTTCAGGTGCTGGGCAGATTTCAGGAATTGGAGATTTTTGTGATCAGGGAGGATGGTAACTTGGGAAACTTCCAATAAATGCTTCCATTCCTCAAGTGCAAATTGGATAGCTAGCAGTCTCAGCATCATAATTTATCTCTAGGGAAGAAAACTGATGAGAGATATAGGAGCAGGGATGAAGCTTCCCTGGGATAACATGCCTGTGAGATAATATTGCTATATCACCCACTTCTGATGCATCAACCTCTACCATGAGTGGTTGGTTAGGATCTGAGTAGCAGAGGAAGGGGATAGTTGTGAATGCCTTCTTTAGGGTCTCTGAACTTAAGAAAAACAGGAATAGAAGCAGGAGGACAACAAAAGATCAATTCACCAGATATCCAGTTAAAAACAGACATGTGCAACCTAAACCACAGTAACCCCAAAATCAAGGGAGCAGATGGGGAATGTATCACATTGAACCACCTGCTCTCAGAATGCAGTTGACCCACTGTAGCTTGAATGGGATTGGACTCAAGGACAACCAGACCTCTTCCCAAGGGCTGCCCATCAATGGTGGTAACCCTCATAGGACTGGGTTTACTGCATAGTGGAAGACTCTGAGACCAAAGACTGGTCTATGAGTACCTCGGCAGCACCAAAATCAACAAATGCTTGCATGGAGACTGAATCTCCCACCCATGAAGCATAATGGGCTACAAAAGGTGATTGGAACCGGATGGAGGCAGTTGTTCAGGCTTAGAGATTGGTCTACCCTGACCACTAAGCTCAATCTTTTCCCTTTCTGATGGCGGCTGAGGCGAAGTGGGGTGAGAAATTACAAAACACAATATGAAGGAACAATTTTGAAAAGACAAGATTATTGAAGACGGACACTGGATGACAGGTAAATGCTACATTTCTGATTATTTTGAGCTCACACACTCATGTTTGACACTGTCAAACAAAGAGAGTTGGCTTTTTTTTTTTCCCTTGATGTTCGCACAATTCGCACTATTTAGCACGAGTTGTGGTAAAAAAAAAACAACAGCAAGCATTTGGCAACCGATGCATATTGTTCCATGTACCGCAGCAGCTATAGAATAGCTGAGCTACTTGTGCGTGTTTATCGCTCTGAGTTGTTTGTACTATTACCACCAGTAATAATATTGAGCCCTAGGGGAGTGGAAAGGATACTTTCAGCACCACGAACAGCATCACTCCATTAATCTTTTGAGTGCTATAGGGATGTGCACTATGTGAGGTCTGATTTTCTTTAGACATCCTGCATTATTTGCATCATTTTTAGATATGCATATGATCGCTCCCATGCTAATGGGAGTGATCTTGTATATGGTAACATTACAGAATGGGGTAGCATGAATACTACTCTGGGGGGGCAGCATATTTTTAATATTAACTTGTGGGACATCATATGTTGAATATTAATTTGTGTGGGGCAGCATTTTTGAATATTAACTGTGTGTGGCAACATGAATTGCCAGATCTTCACAACTAGAAACTCACTATCAGCTGGTGGGGGAGGCAATGGAGGCAAAGGTGTTACACCAAAGGAAGAGATCATGGACCTTGAGGGTGTCAGGTGGATAAGTGGGTAAATTTCCCATGCCTGGATGTAAACACAAGAAGATGATGACGAAATAGGTGTAACACTCATCATTACATTTTCAGGCTCAGGTTGGGTTTCTCTTGTCTACCTCATGGATTTTCACCCACATCCTTTGTGCCCTTGGAAATGGAATGGTAATTATATGGTCAGTGGTATAAGGGGTCACTTGACAGCTGGTCTTGCTCATTTCCCAATCCACCTCTCTGGTAGCAACAGCATAAGGGTTCACACGTCTAATCCCAGCTGCTTTGCCACCACCCTTGCTCTCATCCCCAACCCAACCAGTCTATTGCTGCTCTGTGGAAGTGAGACTGCTTGGGGAAGAGAAGTTTGGCGGGGTGGATGTTGCTGTCTTGCTTGCCATCACACTTGTCATTTTCCCCTTAAAATAGGAAGGCACACTGGCAGAAGTAGTAGCAGGCATGGGTAGCTGACATGTGCTGCTCATTTTCCTCCTGGTCCCAAGGGACAATGTCAAGGGACTGGGCATTATTGGGTCTGGGGAATGTGAGCTCCCAGTGCCTTTAGCACTGGTGGTGATGATTACGTCTTCTGCCTCCTTTGTATCTCTAGCATTAGGGTCCAACCTGGTTCTTTTTGTTTTCAGGAATGGTAGTCATAGTGTTGGCCAGCATGTGGAACCCACCTTGATAAACCTTGATAAAGGCCATGGAGGTTGGCCGAAACGTTGGTTCAATAAACGTCTATGTGAGTTCTGCCTCAGAAGTGTTCTGCGAGTGATTTCCTACCACCTAACTTGTCTTTCAACATTTTTAGATGATCACCCAGACGTGTTAAAGGACTACTAACAGTGAGTGCTGCCATACTCCATATATAGATAGATAGATAGATAGATAGATAGATAGATAGAAATCTAAGTGGTTTATGGTTCTATATCTACCCCTCCCCTGGGGTGATATCTGCGTGAGTATTGGCCACATGCAGCAAATCAGGGACAGCAATTTTCAAAGGAGTGGGGGTGCGATGCAACCCCCTGCCTTCTTCTGTGAAAATTGTTGCAGCGAGACTTGCAGGTGCAGTGGCCTGCCAGGTGTCCAACATGCAAGGTATGCTCTATTTCATGGGCAATGCAGTACACAATTCTCTAGTCTACATAGCTAGTCTAACCAGTTTATGAAAGTTATCTATTCTTCTCATGTTTTTCTTTCACAAGGGAGGATAAAAAATATTCTTTAGATACAACAAGTTATCTGTAAAATTACATTCCAGGCTAGCGAAACATTAAAAATAGCTCTTTTATTTGCTGCAGTATAAAATCCTAATAAACACTATGAATCAATTCTATGTGGTTGATTGGTTCGCCAAAATGTCCACAGAAGCAATTTCTTGCTAGGCTCTAGGACAGAAAACTCCTTCCACTAAAAGCTTCATAAGAATATTTCAAAAAGAGCAGTTTGTGTACTTAGAGTCCTACAAAAAGAATCATGCTTGATTCAATAATTATTATATCCATTAATGATTAACCTTTCAATGCCAGATAAGTATCCAGTGAATTGCTTAGCTGAAACTAAAAGGGTTACTTTTGAACAAATAGTATCTCATGTTCAACCTTTGCCACAGTATAACCCGTATAAATGAGAATTATATAAACCCTCTGCCCAGCTGTCCTGATTACTGTGATGCTTGTCTGTGCTTCTTCATCCTCCTCTGGTTGTTGCGTCACTTCTGAGTGTCATCCTGTCTGCGCGTATGCTGGCTACATCTTTTTCTGGGTTGTGGCTCTCCCCCTTTGCCATGCACACTGCCTGTGTTTCTGGTTATGCGGCTATATGTCAGGGATGAGTGTAGCACTGGGACAGGTTAGCATAGCATCTCCATTGCTTTTGAGTAGTTAGTTATTTGTTTCTCCTGTGTATGACCTACATTTGGCTTTGACTTCTCTTTCATCCCTGCTGTATGTCAACAACCCAGTCTGCAGCCTGAAATTGCTTGTTTTCTGATTTTGGAACCTTCATAGAGATTTCTTTTGTAAGACCCTGCTGGTGTCACGGTTTTTGATGAACACTCAGACAAGACTTGTAAGGTTAAAGGGATAGTAATACATCATTTTATCTTTATTTTATTTTGTAGGCATTAAAAAAACATGAAGAACGATATAAGTCTTATCTCTCAAACCTTTATGGTTTAAGAGATATTCACAAGCAAAGTTTCCCCCTCCCGTCCCTTTTACCTAGTTTAAGCCATCTCTTCTCAGATGTGGAATCTGGTTGTAAGACTAGACAGATAACAGAAGGGGACAATCTTCTTTCTATGACAACAATGAAGGCCCTTCCCCCCTTGACAAGTTTTTCAGGTTTTTCCCTTATCTTAATTAAAGATTGTCTCTCTCTGCAGTCTACCTGGGCACCTCCCTTCTGATCTGGCTGAACAGTGTTACATCAGTAAAAGGGGCGGGAGGGGGATACTTTGTCATTGAATTACTCTTGAACTACAACTCTGACAGAATTAAAATAACACTCTCCAAAGTCCAAATACTATGATGATTTTATTATGAAACATTACTATCCCTTTAAAATATATTTATTGAAAATAAAGTATGAACAGCATAAACGTTCCCACCCACACAAGCCCAGAATAAGACGGTACAAGTACTGTCTACAATACTCAATGGTTAGGTAGGAACAATATAACAACAATGTACAGACAAGCAGCAAATTCCCTAGAGAGCTAGGGTGAGGATTAAGCAGCGACCTGCTGATGTTGACACTGGGACCCTAGAACCCTAGGGTGTAGCTGAGGCCCGCGACTTTTGACTGCTGGCAGCAAGGACCCTAGAACTCTAGGGCTGAATGGAAGCCCAAGACCAACGGATACTGGCAACTGAGACCCTAGAACGCTAGGGTAGACAAAGGCACATGGACCACGAGTACTGGCACAAGGACCCTAGAAAGCTAGGAGTCCCAAGGCTCACAACTGGCAAACTCAGACCCTAGAATGCTAGAGTCAATCGGAAGCCCAGACTATGGATACTGGTAGCTAGGACCCTAGAGCACTAGGGTATTGGGAGGCCCAAGACAACAGCTACTGGTAGCAGAGACCCTGGAACATTAGGGGTGAATCAGAGGCAACAGACCACGGAAGGCAACTGGTGTCCAAGTACAAGCGTACAGAGACTGGTATACCACCCTACAGCTGGCTATTTAGCCCAAAGGCTACAGCAGATGTTAGGCAGAACGAAGCAGTGAACCGGGCCTAGGATACCTAGGTACAGCAAGGTTCATGGATGGTAATGCGCCCAGAGTAGTGCCTGTAACTCCCCACAGGGAGTGAGCCCAGCTTAAGGCAGTGGTAATGATGGACATGTAATAAGTAATGAGTAACACGGCCCAAACTACAGACAGCCCAGAATCCGGTACTCCGCACGTGCACACCGCCAGAGGTGGTAGATACCAGTAAGAGCGGCTGAAGCAGTGAGTGCTCAGCCCAACGGTCGGCAACTTAAGCGGGTTAGAGCTAGCTCAGTCAGCAGCGTCAGCTGTGTCTCAGACAGTATGGTCAGCAACGGATGCGTATACTCAGCCAGTCGAGTCGACAATGTAGTGGGTTTTCAGCCAGTCCAGTCTGTAACGTATTGGGTTCTCAGCCAGATCAGTCATCAACGTAACGGGTTCTCAGCCAGTCCAGTCGGCAAGTTAGCATGTCCTCAGCCAGATCAGTCAGCAGCGTAGTGGGTTCTCAGCCAGATCAGTCAGCAACAGAATCGGAACAGATCAGGTTACGAAGGAACGTCGTCAGGCAGGCCAGGTCATACACAAACAGAGCAGCAGCAGGAACTAGCGCTAGGTTCAGGTACACCATGAAAGAGCGCCTGACTACTGACATGACAGGGTATAAAAAAGGCTGGCCCTGGGTGGAGTCATTTTCAAGGACCAATAAGAATGCAGCAGTCAAAACAAGGAAGTGAGAATGTCGTTGCCCGCAACCAGGATCACGGGCACCGTGATAGCTGGACTATGCCTCTGATTTGGAACTGGTTGCTGAGAATAATCGTGTATGACCCTGCCTGGACCCCTGACTACGCCTCTGCCTCCTGATTTGGTACCGGTTGCTGAGAACACCTGTGTATGACCCTGTTTTGTGACTATCCCATCTGTACCTGGTGTTGGGGAGGGTGAAAGGTCCTGTCATGGTCCACTGAAAAGATCCACAAAACCTCATTGCTGTCTGTTTTTTTGTGGAAAAATCCACTTTAAAACCAGCGATTAAAATATTCACATTTTTCGCCTATTCGCAAACATTCTTCACCTTTTTTTCAGTGGCTTGAAAGTTTCTGCCCAATGATTTTCTGTTTTACAATTTTCTGTTTTACAGCAGGAGATTTATAATCTGAAGGCTGAAATGTACAAGATGTCTGAGAGTTCCACACAGATACAAAAGAAACAAGTGCCACTGCCTCAGAGACTTCCAGGAAATGGCAGATGGACTACAGTTGGTTCTTGAAGGGTAAGAGTTATGGACAAGAGGCATGTCCCACAGACTGTGCCTCTTCTCAATTCTTTTGCTGCACTTTCAGAACACTGCCTTAATATTGGAACAACTCCAGAAGCAGAGACTACTGGTTCACTAGCCTGTAATCCACAGGTAAATCAGACTGCAACCACTGACAAACTGACAAAGGTAAGAAGTGCAAACTACTTTGAGAGGAAGCAACTATTATTGCGGGATTCTATATTAAGTGGTGTGACTGGAGGATAGTCATGGTGGTGACAAAAAAGTCAGATGTCTTCCTAGTGCTACAACTCAAAGAGATAGAAGATGCATTTTAAAAATTGTTAAGAAAGCAAGACAAAATGGAGAGTTGGATGTCATAGTTCATTTAGGGACACATGATTTGGCTTGTAATGAGGTAAGTGTGGTAAAAGTTGTTTTTAAGAAGCTATGTAAAGATCTGCAGCAAGCTGCTTTCACTGTATCTGTTTCAGAGGTTCTGCCAGTGTATAAGGAAGATGACTGTAGGATGCAGTTAATTAGAGACTTTAATTCATGGCTAGGGAAGTGGGGCCAAAAACATAGATTTGGCTTTGTTTCTCACGCCAACCCTATTTGGTGTTAGAAGGAATTGTACAAAAAGGATGGCTTTCTCAAAAGGAACAGAGGTTCTCAGCAAGCAATTCCGAAGTTTTGTTAACAGGTATTTAAATTAGTAGAGGGGGCAATGGAATGATACAGGATAAAACCAATTGCCCCCACATAATTGCAAAGATGAATTTGATCAAGGTATGTCTGTGGTACATAGGTCAAAAACCAGTAGACTTCAAGTCATATGTACAAATGACCGCAGTTTAGGGAATATGATCCCTGAACTCACTGCAATAGTAACTAGTGAAGATGTGGATTAATGGGGATTAACAAGACCTGGTACAATGAAAAAAATGACTGGATGTAGAAATACCAGGGTACTCTCTATTTAGAAAATACAGGAAAGGCAGAAAAAGAGGAGGAGTTGCCATTTATGTTAATCTTATACAGGGTATGGAGGAGAACACAGAGACTGTTTGGATAACATTAGAATATGGAATAAGATGGTCACTCGTATAGGTGTGATCTATAGACCCCTAAGACAAGCAGAGGAGTTGGATCAACTGCTAGTCAAGGAAGTAACTAAGATGACAGCGAAGTGATTACACCAAGAGGCTGGATTGCCTCTATTAAAGGTAAGTTAAACACCTGTCTTAATTGCAAGGTGATTCCCACAGTAAAGGAGGAGACATCAGCAGAAGCTCTCTCAGTGAAGGGTCCAAGAGTGAATAAGGAAGTTAATTGTTACAGTTTACACTCAGATTGCGCTTTTTTTCTCTTTTTTGTTTGGACTATATATGTGGACTAAGGGACTTGCTGGAAACCCTTGAAGAGGAAAGCTGCATTGCTGAGAAAGAACATTAAGGACTCAAAAAGATCTACACAAGTCATGAGTTTTTTCATTATTTTTTACTGATTTTTTTATTGATTTTTTAATATATTTTTACTTGTTGAGAAGTTTTGTGGTGTTGTACAGATACTTTGTATTTGAACCTGATTGGAAGAAAACTCTTGGGATGTCATTATTTAATACATTGGTTTGTCATTTCACTCCGATTTCCCTGATGAAGTGAGAGGTGCTGTCAAGAAATGCATCGGAGGTTTGTCTTTATGGGAATTATTTATCCCTGTTGATCGTAACATATACATTTTACTTTATTTTTAACTTTTGTTACTTTGTATTAAATATACTTATTCCTATGGACTTCAAGTGGCTACTGGTGTCTCATTGCTGCATATTCTCCTCTTACTGACATTCCTATATGCCTGAATATTAGACCTATCTGGTGAGTAGGGGGGCCTTTGTATGCGCAGGAAATTTTATTTGCCTCACAGCTTTACTCTTAGGGGCTCTAGCACTCGTGTGCTTCCTTCTTTTGCTGTTCTATCAGCTGTGCTGTGCTATTGGCTATAACTCCTGTTTAATCTTCCCTGGGCCTAGGAGTCATTGCCCTTACCTAGTGTTCCTGCTAGTAGCTCTTGCGTACTTGTTGTGATCCATGCCTGATGTAAGACTCTGCTCTGTGTATTATCCCGGCTTGTCTGACTACCCACATCAGTTCTGACCTGTGGCTCTGGTTGACTAACTAACTCCATGTTGACCCCAGCTTGTCTGACTACTCACATTGGTTCTGACCTGTGGCTCTGGCTGACTAACTCACTCCTTGTTGATCCAGGCTTGTCTGACTACCTACATCGGTTCTGATCTGTAGCTCTGGCTGACTACTTGCTCCTTGCATTACCCAGCTTGCCTGACCATTTGCTTCTGTGTACCCGTGGCTCTGGCTTGCTCTCACTCCCTGTTGCCTCCAGTTAGCTATACCCTGGTTGGAGACTCGAGCTACCAATATAGCTGGTTCTATCGGTGCTAGAACCATAGGTTTATTCCCAGTCTCCTCCGGTATAGTGTCAGTAGTGCAGTACTCGGCACAGTGTGCAGCTACGGGTAGTAGATTGTGGTCTATCCCCCAGTGGTCTGGGGTTGTGTGGGCATTATTACCATTACTGTATATTATCAATAAAGTTGGTTATATTCATTATACTGTTGTCTGTCCTTCTTTGCCTGATTACCGTGACAGGACTTTGCCCTGTGTTTCTACTTTTACATCCTAGCAAGAATCATCCAAAAGTAAACAAGGGGTGATCAGATGAACATCTAGAGGAGAGCTGATATGGTTTGATCCCTATACTGCACGCACAACTGTGACCCAGGCGTCTATTGGCCTTCATTGGAAAATGTGATATTTCAAAAGCACACTTTCCACAGTAATTCTGTGAGAACAAGCACAATGGATAGGAGTACTCTTATATGGGTTTTTGCACTTTACTTCCTCTTGCCTTTTGATAGGTTCTTGTCTCTATCACTGTACATACACATTTCTTATTTTAGTTTATTTATTTTTTATTAACTGTCCCCCCAATACCAGTCAAGAACCCCCCAAAACAAATTCCCTATTCAACTGATTCATTCCCTAGACTCCATACACCAACACAGGCACCCTCCTCAGACCCCTTTTATACTATGTCTTATGGTTTCTTTTAATTTTATTTAGGATTTATTTTTTATTAACTGCCCCCAATACCAGTAAACAAACACCCCCCAAAAAAATTCCCTGTTCAACTGATTGTTTCTCCACACCACACAACACAGGCACCCTCATGCCCCATTTATACTATGCTTTTGGGAAATAATATTTGCTATGTGTTGTGTGTAAATTCAATGTTCTCATTGATTTCAATGGAATGAGCTAGGCAAAAAAAGCGGAAAAACTGCACTTTTCGCTGGAAATTATTCACCAAGCGGAAAGTGCCTTTATTCTTCAATTTCAGTTTGAGGCACATATTTTCACCCATCCCTAAGTAGAAGTACTTGGTTTCTGGTTTTATGGTGTTTGGATAGAGTTGTGCCAGGTGTTATTTACCACACACACTGTGCACATTGCAGTTACTGAAGAGAGCCATAGTTCTAGTAACAACACATCCATGATTTTGGAGGCGGGGCAGGTGGAGAAGAATTATTGGCCAACTTCTTATTTTCTCCACATATACCTAAAGTGGTGGGGGCTAGTTATCGTGTGGCTACTGACCCATGTGCATCACTGGTGCTAGTCGTGGCACATGGAACCTTCATCATCCATCACCCATGTTACTGCTGTTGCTGATCCTATTCCCTTTGAGCTGCCTAATCATCCTGCTCCTTAAAGGGATAGTAATGTTTCATAATAAAAGCAGCTCTAATTAATCATCATAGTATTTGGACTTTGGAGAGTGTTATTTCAATACTGTCAGAGTTATAGTTCAAGAGTATTTCAATGACAAAGCATCCCTCTCCCGCCCCTTTTACTGATGTAACAATGCTCAGCCAGAGCAGAAGGGAGGTGCCCAGGAAGACTGCAGAGAGGGACAATCTTCAATTAAGGGAAAAAGCTGAAAAGCTTGTCAAGGGGGGCAGGGCTTTCATTGTTCTGATAGGAAGAATATTATCCCTTGCTGTTATCTGTCTGGTCTATGGACTGCATTCCACATCTGAGAAGAGATGGCTTACACTAGGTAAAAGGGGCGGGAGGGGGAAAATTTGCTTCTGAATATCTCTCAAACCATAAAGGTTTGAGAGATAAGACTTATATCGTTCTTTATGTTTTTTTAATGCCTACAACATAAAATAAAGATAAAACAAAGTATTACTATCCCTTTAAACAACTCAGCAGCAGCAGCAGTAAGGACAGTGGTCTCATCTATATTTCAGTTTAAGGAGAAAATGTTCGCCCATCCCTACCTGGTGTTGGACTCCTGCTGTTCCTAGCTATAATTCTCTAAGAAAGCACATTGTTCCTGTTGATGTTTGTTTCTCCCTGGGAATAGTGGTTGATCAGTTTATATAGAGGGGATTATCAGGGGACTGCTTCGGCTCAACAGAAGGGGACCAATCTAGCTTTGTGACTAGCACCTTTATACGGCTAGGTCGCAGCACAATTCCCTTTAGGCAACCACCGCCCTCTAGCCTTGATCACTAGCAGTGCTCCCTAGCATCTTGCTCTACTATCTCTTTTTGGAGGAGTCTGATCTTCATCCTATGCTCCTCAGTTTGGGTTGGGGTTATAGTTGGCGCCCGTGGGCTACGCATTATTACACCTTCCTACTCCAAAATGTGTAAAGTATTAGTCTGCTTATCTGCTTTACCTGCTAATACACAATATAACCTTGTACGTTCACTTCTGTTAGAAATGTATCTAATTTTGCTTAAATCTATCCATTCTATCTGCCATCACCACATAGATTAAATAAAGTAGACATTCCTGATACAAATCCCCTATTACCTTTATAAATGTAGTTGCCTCTTGTGATATATAGCTATATTAGGGATGGGCGAAAATGTTCACCTGAAACTGAAATCGGAGAAAAATTGCATTTTCCCCTTGGCAAAAAATTTCCAGCGAAAAGTGCAGTTTTTTGCCACTTTTTTCTCCTAGCTCATTGCACTGAATTCAAAGAGTAGAAAATTTTTTCTCCACCACAGAAACGTTTTCTACAGCCATATAAAAGGCTGACGGGCTCACACAGCATGCCATTCTGTGTTTGTGAGAGGAGAGAGCAGCATGTTTTTGAGCTAGAGAACATAGGCAAATAAAGGGGAATTGAAGCTTAGTTTTAGGGAGTCATTTAGGTAGGACATTTGTTCTCTGTAGTAGGGGAGTCTGGGGGCACAATGGGGAGAAGAAAGGAGGAAGCAGGTTGACCCAAAATTTGGTGTGACTAACTGGCAAGACACAGGCAGTTAGGGTCCAAAATACTCGCAGATTGTACTTTTATTGTCTCTTTGCTGTGGAAGTCTGAAAGAAGTTGTTGATTTCATTTTCCAGTTATATTTTTTTGGGGGGGACTAACTGTGATAAGGTATGGTGGACAACTTAAAAAAAAACAAAAAAAATAAATAATTAAACAAATAAATATATTAGACAGCTGGCTGGGTGCTCTGTGACTGAGCCTGCAGCATGTGCAGTAAATGATGATGATCCCTCTCCTCCTACGGTGGATGCAGTTTGTCAATGTCCCACCAATCACACCATGCCAGTCCCCCACCACCACTACCATACACATTTGCCACACGGTAGGGTGGGGAAAGGACAAATGCACTCTTCATGCTAACACATTTTTCAAGGAATATGTTGCTGTAGGACTCACAGATTTGACTTCCAGTAATTTATTTCTCCACTACAGCCCTCTGAAGAAGTAATATTGTTCTGGGAAATGTTGTATCATATTAAGCATAGGAAAAAATGTGTTGGAATAGGAGAAATATATGTTAGAATAGGAGAAAAATGTGTTAGACTAGGAGAATAATGTATTGGAATAGGGGAAAATTTTGCTGGAATAGGCGAAAAGGAGGAACATTTTGCATTGGAGAAAAAAAAGAAAACTTTCAAGAAAAAAGTGAAAAATCTGACTTTTTTCGTGAAAAGTCATGTAGGAAATTTTTCTCACTTTTTGCCCACCCCTAATATCTATCATATATGTGTACATAAATTTTTTTCTAAACTACATGATACTTCTCCTTTAATATTTTAAAAATAATATTAAAACTGTATTTTTTATTTAATTCAGTGTACATACACTACATCTAAAATGAAACATGCCACATATTAGAGGGACTTAACTGGAGCTTTGCATAGAAAACATTGTCACAACAAAGATAAGGATCCAACAATCCAAACTATCTTGTCGTGATCTGACAAAGAAATGTTATGTTCTTTATTACAGAAAAGAATTCAAGAAACTAATGTCACAGATCTAACATTTGGATTATTTTACCTTCCATTTAAAAAACTGACTGACATATCCATTTATTTTTAAATACTGTTTTTACTTGTAAATAGATTCAGGAGTGAGAAGGATCTTCTCCACAGATCCAAGATTTCACTTTTAACAATAAATAAATAAACAAACAAAAAAGCACTTGCATAAAAATACCCCTGGAGACTGAGATATGTGTGTTTCCAATGTCAACAAAATTTCAAACAGATGCAGCCTTTCTTCTTTTCAGATCTTCTATTGAAATCATTGCTAGGATGTTTGATCCAAAGCCTTAGAGAATTGCATTCATTTCTATAATTCTCAGGAGCCTTACAGGATCATTTAACTACTTTATATTGTTAAAGGTAGATTCAGAGAGGTGGAGATTCCTTGATGTTTCATTTATGCACAGAAATAACTTATCTCCTTTTTAACTAGAACAATAGTTTTTAGGCCCATCTGTTACCAATGCTAATGTAAAATAAAAAATAAAGCTATATATGGTGAACAAAACAAACAGTTTTTAATCTTCATCAGAGCCAGAGCAATGCATCCTGAGCCACTTAAGAGGTCGATGTTAACAGCTGGCGGTCTGGCTGTCTCCCTAATAATGTGATATAAAATTACAAAGCTCAGTATTTTAATGGTAAGGATAAATGAATTGTATCATGGACGGACAGGCCCTGTCATATGCTTTTAAGGAATATGGTATACTCTTAATATTTGTGATAAGTGAATTTGGCCACATTGTTTGCAGTTTGTAGTAGATTTGCATAGTGTATACCAAGGTAATCAACTTAAATGCTGTTTTCAGATGACATATTGTCTTATTATGATGATTATTTTTATTATTATTATTATTATTATTATTATTATTATTATTATTACTGCAAATATCCTTAAAGGACAGGATTGAGCTGATGAATTGTCCTGAATTGTCCTGGTCATCAACCTACATTCCTTGTGCTATATAAGGTTAATGATTTGCATATTTAATTACAGGAATCACCATAAACATGATGTGAAGAGCTGAGCCATTGCCCCAGATCCACAACCACCAGTACAACTGGGTGTTTGTGATAGTTTACCCAGTGTTGTGGACCAAAAGCAGTTAATTAATTTTAATGTACTTATATTTGTTCCACAACCAAGAAATGTGATGTACACAATTCTGTAAGTAATAGATACATCTACCAACAAAAACTCATGTAATTTACGTTACTGTTAACTTGCTTACTATAGAAGAATTTAATAAGACAGCAACAACTTAACATTGAAAGGACCTACAATATCAACGGTACTGGGAGCCAAAGGTTTAAGATTATTGAAAATCAGCTTTTTGCTTGCAGTTGTAAAAAGGTATTTTGTTCATAGCAGGCTTTGTCAAATGTAATACAATTATTGGATTTAAACAACACTAACACCTAATGACATGAAATGCCTTGTGGCCATTTCAGAATATTCCATTGATTGATATGTGTACCAGATGGTACTCATTAAAACAAAGATTTTAATGGCCACAATAGAATGTCTGTATGTCTCTCCGTCTCACTCTCTTTCCTGAGATATATTTATTATGTATGAGGATGATGAACCTTCAAGATAAAACTTTACCTACAGGAACATTTATCAAATAAATTATAATTATTTATTTAGAAATGGCAGACAGATTCCATGTTGCTGTACAGCAGCTAACCAAAATGGAATAATGTACAGTGGGGTAAAATATGTAAAGATACTTACAAACAACAATTCAAGGCAACCAAAACAGACGGATAAGAGGGGCTTACTTGCTAGTACTTTGCAAACAGGATTAAGGTATTATAAAAATGTACAGTATGATAAATACTGCCTTCCACACATGCAGAGAACCTCTACAGTGTTGACAATCCTTGGCTGCACTGAGGTTCACATTGTGACATGGTTGTAAATTCATCTGTGGTCAGATTTATGGCCTAAGACTCAGTCAGATCCCATAAATAATGCAATGATCCTCTAAGGGTAAAAAATTATGGTACAGAAATGTTGATAAATGCCTTTTGACTAAGTCCCTCTACATTGGTTTTCTGTCACTTAGCGGCTTACCTATTTATAGAGTCTGTTGAGCAGGCAATTTGTGTTTTGTGTTTAGGGAGTACGGTGACTCTGGGGGATTGTGAAGGGGAGAAATTATGTTTACTCAAAAAAAAAAAATCTTGTTTGATTGAGAAAATACAAGGTGATTCAAGTTCACCACTGAACTGGCTGAGCCTCTATAATTGACTGACAGAATAATTTGCAGACTGACACCCAAGAGGCAGACAAGTACAACTAACATTGACTCTTACTTCAGGCAGAAGAAGTGTGAAGCCCATAATGATTGTAATCTTTCCTTATTCTATACTGTAAAAATGATGACTGCAGTGATATTGGAAGAGACCGATAGTAAGCAGCTGCTGAAATCATTTTGGCACTAGCTACAGGCAGATATAGAGGAAACAAGGGAGATAATCAGTTGTACTTTCATGGAGTGTCAGTGTCAATTTTTTTGTATACAGTGACAGATAGGCACAACCACAGGTCTGATTGGGAAGCAAGCCATCAACAATTTGGAGGTGACATGACTAGCACCATAATAAACACTCATGGGGAACATAATAGTAGTGCTATAGTTGTGTCACAGAGTGTACCAAGATTTTCTTCATTTGAAATAACACCTATGTCTCTTGCTGTCCTTCAAATGAAAAACACAGAGGAGCATGACTGAGTTTATTGTAGGAGATGAAAAGAGATATAGAGTGCCCACACATCTCACCACCAGACCCATCACCTCCACAGACACAGGTAATGTTGTTACAGCAGTGAATATAAACAGATCTTATACTATGCCCTGTCAACTTAGGAAAGAGTAAAAAATGTCCTGACAAGGAGAGAATATGGTCCATTTGAATTGTATTGTATTGTAACAGGGAATCTCAAGCACATTTCTGCAATATGAGGTGAGGTAAAGTAAAGTAGGCTACATCAGAAGGGTTAAATTTTACTTCTACAAGACCCAAACTCAGTCACATGGTATTCTATAGCAAAAAGAGTATCCTATGCCCAACCCCCCAAAAAATATCATTATACCCTATCTGAGTAACTGATAGGAACATTAGCAGGAGGTGACTTATTTTTAGAGATGAGTGAAATTTCTGGGGCTTTGATCACAGCTCATTTTGCTGGACCTGAAAAATATTCTGGGCATTAGTAAAACATCTCAGAACAATACTTACCCCTTTTTTTTGGATGCAATGTTTCAGGTTAAAAGTCACCTCACCAGATCACTATATGTTATTTTTTTCTGAAGGGTAGAGGGCTTAAAAGTCCACTATCTATTTCCTAACACTCCTGTCAAGCATAGTTAAGAAGACATTTCTAGCATGCAAGGAGTTAAACAAGCACACACTCAGTCATATACTGTTAATTAGAAAGAAGTGCTTGCTTTTCCCAGACTGAACTGAAAATGTGGGAAAAACAACTAAAAATAATAAAAAAAAAATAAACAAGCAAAAAACAACTAAATATGTAAGAATCTATTTTGCACAAATATGGAAAATGGGAGCAAGCCTAAATTCAGCTGCTAGAAAACCGGAATCATTTCTTCTCGATTCCAAAAAATAACACAAATTCTAAAATGTTCAGTGCTCAGAAAAACAGGTTGAGAATTATAAGTGAATCTTCCAAATAACCACTGATGTATACAAAATGGATACAAATCAAAATAAAAAGGATATCAAGATGTTTTAATGTTCAGTAGCAAACATTGTGTCACATGCGTCCATGTATGCAATGTATATTTGGGAAAAGATAAACCAACAAAATGGCACTCAAAATAAAAAATAAATAATATAAAATAAAATATGATTAAATAAAATTGATGGAGAAATAACTGGTGGCACCCTATCCACAGAAAAGGAAAGATGCTACACCAAACAATTCTCCTATGAAAAACACCCCACATATACTTCCAATATGATGGTGAATGGAAATATATTCTCATACATCACTCAATGTGGTAGCCACCCAGAGCAAGTGGCAAGGATACAGCAACCCCCTCTATGATGTACAATAGAGGTGGGTAAAAGTGGGGAAAAATGTTCCGCATAACTTTTCATGATAACTGGCTGATTTTTATCTTTTTTCATGAAAGTTATTTCCTTTTCGCCAATGCAAACTTTTCCTCCTTTTCTCCTATTTTAACACATTTTTTTGCCTATATTTCCTATGGGTACTACATTTCCAACTACAATATTACTTCTTCTGAGGGCTGTAATTTAGAAATAAGTGGCTGAAAGTCAAAGTTGTGAGTCCTACAGGAACATATGCCTTGAAAATGTGTTAGCTTGCAGATTGCATTTGTCCTTTGCCCACAACTTCATGCTTAAGTGACACTGGCACATATTCATGTTGATGAGGTCAAGTAATACCAAAATAAAGTACAATGTGGCAGATGTGTATTGTAGTGATGGTGTTGGGGAACTGTCTGGTATGATGTGATTTGTGTATGTATATGGTTTTTACCATTGTCATGTTTGTGTTAGAAGGATAGTAAAGTTTCATAATAAAGTAGCTCTAATTAATCATCATAGTATTTGGGCCTTGGAGAGTGTTATTTCAATTCTGTCAGAGTTGTAGTTCAAGAGTAATTGAATGATAAAGTATCCCCCTCCCGCCCCTTTTACTGATGTGACACTGCTCACCTCAGAACAGCTGGGAGGTGCCCAGGTAGACCGCAGAGAGGGACAATCTTCAATCAAGATAAGGGAAAAAGCTGAAAAACCTGTCAATGGGGGCAGGGTTTTCATTGTTCTCACAGTAAGATAAATGTCCCTTGCTGTGAGCTATCTGGTCAAGCAACCAGATTCCACATCTGAGGTGAGCAATGTTACACTAGGTAAAAGGGGCGGGAGGGGGATACTTTATCATTCAATTACTCTTGAACTACAGCTCTGACAGTATTGAAATAACACTCTCTGTGTCTCAAATACTATGAAGATTAATTGGAGCTGCTGTTTTTGTGAAACATTACTATCCCTTTAAATCGCTATCATCCTCAGATTATTGACACACATTACTTTTCTGTCATAGCAGTGGTGCCAAGTGGGGTAAATGGTGGCAACCCTTATTCACATCCCTCCTCCTCATCTGTGCTGCTGTTAATATATTTGTCCTGGGTTTGTCTGTCGAGTGTGGTTTCTGCTACCTGATATGCATATGGCATGAGATATTGGTTAATTTTTAATATTGTTAGCCTCCCAACATTGCTGCTTGATAGCCACGCCCTGTGGTCATTGACAATGTAACCAGCCATGATGAAAACCCAGACCCAATGCTTGCTGGAGGAAAAGTAACAGTTTCCACTGCAGTATGTGTCAATGCTGGCCACACGCACACTGCTTTGTTTGCCAGTAGTTCATGGGGTCATTGTTTCTGCCTAGAATGTAGCTATCCTGCAAGTATTCAGAAACCATCTCACATGCAGTGGGACCACTTCTAGGATCTACATAGTGTTCCTGTGTGCAGTTAGCAAGTCCCAAAGAGATGTGCTGCCACCACCACCAATGTTGGTTTTTGTCTCCCCTGCTAAGACCCATGAATTGCCCTCTATTCTGAATGGGATATTCTGGTTGATGATGTAGCTGCTTCTGCTGGTTGAAATGCCTTGCTGCCTTCCTTTTCACTACACTGTTTAGATGTTTTTGTGCCCTCACTTTTTCCCTGTCATCCTCCACAATGCCATCCTCCACTCGATCATTAAGCATGTCTCGATATTCCTTGACAGAATCTGATTCCTCAGAGAGTTGCTGCTGATTGTCATGACTCCTTGTTGTGAAAAACTGCTGATGGCCCTTTGGCAGAAATACTGAAATTTTGTGTTTGAAGGGGGGTCCAGTGGCAAGAAAGTATTCCTCATTGCTTTTAATGACACTATGCAAGGATTTTGTTCAAAGCATGCTAACATGTCCTTTACCAGCTGGTGCATGTCTGTGTTGTCATTATGGAAAAAATCCTCTGCCATGCTCCTCATTTTTTCTGCAATAAAAATATCAGTGGTAGAATTTAACTAATTCCTGCCCCAATGCGACTCACTAGCATGATTGCCTCCTCAAAGGGATCCAGCAGCTCACATACATCGCACATAAGTTGCCATTGGCCAGGTGAAAAGAGGCTCCCTGTAAAGCCTTCCAGTTTTGCATGGTGTACTAATGGGCTTATTCTGCTCTTACAAACGCTCTACCACGTAAATCGTGGAATTCCACCTGGTAGGGACCTCCATTTTAAGCAGGTGATGGGGCACGCTGTTAAACTCTTTTTTGGAATATAAAGCATTGTGTGCACTTTAGGAGCCACTAAAATGGGCACAGATTTTGCAGGCAATAGTATGCATCTCTCTGAGGGTTTTGAATTTTGCCACTAATCTGGTCACTTATCACATGGGCAAAGCAGGGCACATGCATCATACCACCTATTCACCAATCAGTAATTATGTTGGAGCCATTATCAGCAGGCACAAAACCAGCTTTTAAGGAGTGGGGTACAAGTTATTCCTCTATCACCTGCTCTAGTTTACTTAAAACATCTACAGCTTCATGGGACTGTCTCTCAAAACTCTGCATGCACAAGGTGACGTGACGATGGTACGGGCTATCCTGCTGCTGCTGTCGCCTTTTAATCACACTGCCAGAACCAGAAGCACGATTACTGGCTGTCACCTCTTGCTGTAAGCTAGTGTTGTCCACTGAGAGGGAAACCCAGTGAGCAGTCAGAGTCATATAGTCTGTGCTCTGCCCGCTTGCCCACACATCTGTTGTCAGGTAGATTTTCTTGCCATACACACGTTTTAGCCCTTTGTCCACCACACTAACCACCTGCTTGTACAATTCAGGCACAGCCTTCCTGGAAAAATGACTGTGGCTTGGGATATTCCAGTGTGGAAATATACATGACATCAGTTCTCTGAAACCTCAGTTTTCTACAAAAGAATACAGCTGCATGTCCACTGCCATCATCTTGGCAACCTTGCCATTCCACAGGTGTACTCTGGGATAGATTTTTGTGAAGTTTTTGACTCCTTCCCAGGAATTTGGTCAGTGTGAGTTGGCAGAACATGACAGAGGAGGTGGTGGCAGTAGAAACAGCATGTGTGAGCAGTCTATTGCCATCTCCTACAGCAAAGCCAGAGTCATCATACTCCTCTGCAGCAGGAGCCATAGGTGTTATTTGGACTTAACTAACTGTTGGCAGTAGCACACTCTCTGACACATAAATAACTTCAATCACTACTTCTTTTTTCTGCCCTAGAGATCTGGGAACTTTTTAGAGTGCTTCTGCTGCTGCTAGTTGCAGTACCTTTGGCCTGCTGATAGTGTGTCTCCCAGTCAGACCTGTGATTGTGCTTTAGGTGAGATGTTATAGAAGAGGTGCCTAGGTGTGAGCCTGCTTTCCCCTTTGCTCATGTGCTTTTGCACAGACAACAGTAGTATCTCCATACTGTGGACTTGATAGACTGAGGGGTTCCTGAGGTGGTGCTGGTGCTATTACTACTACTACTACTACTAGTGCTAAATGTTGATTCAGTTCTACTGCCACTGCTACAAGGTGTCAAAGATGCAGCACTTACAGCAGCAGCAGCAGAGGCAATCATCATATCTAACATTGTGGATGTTAATAACCTGTGTTGCTGTTGTTGTTGCTGCTGCTTCTGGGTACTCAAACCAAGAGTGTGTGGCTGAGTGGGACTTTTACTTTGAAGAGGAGATGATGCCGATAATGAAGGATAGGGTGACTGTGTACTTTTTTATATCTGTGCTTGTCCAGGGTCAGACTTTCCAGTGGCTTTCTCAAACAATTTACGGACAGACACAGTGCTCCTTAAACGTGGTGGAAGATTCAGTCTTTCTGCTAACTATCTTATAGCCAAGTCATCATCCTTATTCTCAGCTTCATCTGTATCTGAACAAGAGAAGGATGCTGGAGTGATATATTCTAGATCTGCATCATCATCAGTCATCATTAGGGCATCTTCAGCAGCATCAGCATCACCTGCCACTTCTTGCCCACTATCCTTATATTCTTCTAAGCTTTTAGAGGTCTCAGACAATTTCTTTTTAAATTTATTTTAGCAATGTTTGCTACTACTTTGAGGACAGGTGTTTTGATGCTTGTTTGTCTCACTATCTGATGCAGCAGGTGGTTCAGCTGCTGCACCTTCCTCTGTTATGCATTTGCCATCATCAACACTTGAATGTGACTTGTTGTCATCTCCAGTGTTCTTCTTATATGTATTCTTATATGGTTCTTTATTTGTACTGGCACTGTTGGTGCTGGAGGTTTTTTGGGGACATTGACAAACTGCATCCTCCCTTGGAGGAGAGGGATCATCATCAGTCAGTTTTTTAACTACTACTTTACTCTTATGTCCCATGCTGCTCCACCCTTCCCCCTCCCCCTGCCCCTTGTGCGTTTGCTGGACATTACTTAACTACTCTGTGTTGTTACAGTCAGCTGTCTGTCTCCTAATATATTTAATTCTTTGTTTATTTCTTTATTCTTTTTAATTTTTTTATTATTATTATTTTATTATTTATTTTTTTATGCTGTCAACCCTGTCTTATCACAGTCTGTCCCAAAAAAATATAACTGTAAAACAAAATCAACAACTTCTTTCCCCAGTCTTCCCCAGCACAGAGACAATAACAGCAAGATCAGCAAGCAAATAGGTCCCCAGCTGCCTGTGCCTTGCCAGTCAGTCACGTGAAATTTTTGGTTATTTGGGGGTCAACCTCCTTCCTCCCTTCTTCTCCCCAGAGTGCCCTACTGACTCTCCTAACAGAGAAAACAAATGTCCTACCTAAAAGATTCCCTAAACTAAACTTCAATTCCCCTATCTACTCTAGCTCAAAAAACATGCTCCTCTCACAAACACAGAATGTCATGCTGTGAGAGCCTGACATCCTTTTATATGGCTGTAGAAAAGCAGAGAAAACTTTGCTGGTTTAAGTGGTTGTGCAGAGATCCAACATACCGGTGAGAATATTTGTATTTGTACACATGCCAGAGAAGACAACAATATAAGTACTATATAGTTTCCTCCGTATCTTCATAATTTCACACTGTATATGAACAAAGACCGTGAATGTCTATAAAAGCTATGACTATGAATATCTAAGTCATTGAAGAAACAACTTTACACAGAAGCAAAAGTTGTGAATATTCATGTGATTATACAATCTATATTTCTCATCTATCACAGAAGAAACATTGAATCTATGCTCATGCATTGAATTTTTATGCAATCAATAGGTTATTTTAATAAAGGTCACCTGTACCTATATTTTTTCATAAACTAAACATATACCAGTATGGTATTTAGCTAGTTTAGAGATAATATAGGAATTATAGGGATATTATTTATGTTTTGTGTTTTTCTTCATTCTGCTCATGTGTCTCTCTAGAGTGTGGGGGTTGTGTACATCATAAAGAGGGGGTATTGTATCCTTACCATGCACTCTGGGTGGCTGTTGTACAGCAGTATATACTGTATATTCATATTTATATTTCCATTAATCATCATATTGATCGTATATGTGTGGTGTGGGATTTAGTTGTAGCATCTTTCCTTTTCTGTGGATAGGGTGCCACCAATTCTTTCTCCCATCATTTTAATTTAATTTAATTCTATATTATTTTGTTTATATTTTACATATGGTATTTTGTTCGTTTATTTTTTTTCCAAATATACATTGCATATGTGGATGCCTGAGACGCAATGCTTGTTATTGAACATTAAAACATTTGATATCGTTTTTATTTTGATTTGTATCCATTTTGTATACATAAGCGGTTATTTGGAAGACTCACTCATAATTGCCGAACATTTTAGAATTTGTGTAAAAAAAAAGAACTGTTTTCAACCACCATCCCACCAGAGGGTTATGATTTGCAATGTGTTGCATACCTCTTTGGCAATCAAAAGGTTAATAATCCATTGTAGGCTAGATGCATGGAGGTTAAGAGGTGAAACACACATACTTTTGATGGAATGATTGCTATAAAAATATAAGTGTGAGCTTTTCACTGTAGCCTCCCTCTCCTCTGTGGGTATTTCATTTGTACTTTTTTTCAAGTACTTTTTTTTGCTACTTTCAGAGCCTAGTGGAGTCTTCCCAAGTCCTCATTAGATGATCAGACTGATGTCATGTGACCAGTGGAGAAGCATCCAGCAAGACTCACAATAAAAAAGTGACAAAAGAAAAATGCTTTCCAATGCTTTCTCAAAGGACTAGTGGGAATCATCAGTGAAGAAAGGACAGTCTCATTGGTAAGGTGAAATGACATGTAAGGTCAACTAAGAAGTACTGTAATAGCTGCCTAATCAACATAGATATTTCTATTTATAAAGTGCTTTAGGAAGAATACAATGAGATTTATCTAATTTTCATGCATGCCCTAAGTATCTAAATACATATCTAAATAAATAAACACACCAAAACACCAAACCTCCCATGTAGATTCATCTAAAAACTGCCATATTGTAATTTTCCCTTAAACTGACAATAAGTGGCCGGGATTAAATATACTTACTATAATTGGATGGGATACTAATCACAGTAAAGATGAGATGTGATGTATAAAAGGGAGGTATAATAACCTCTATAAAGCAGGATTTGTAAAACAGGATTTTAGGGAACTTCACATTAAATCCTTTTCTCTTTGTCCATGTGGAACACAGGAACCATGAGATAAAGTTCCCCTCTTTCAGAGGGCAGGACAGTAAACAAAAATTCAAGGCTTCTAAGGCAGGCACTCCCCTCTTCCCTCTTCATACCTACTCAGTTTCAAAGCATAGCAAAAGTTAGAAAAAGAAGTAAAAGAAGACAAGGAAGTCTCCTAAACAGACACCCCAGAAAGAACCCTCTGCTCAGGGACTTAAACCAGATGCTTTTTTCCTCCGGGTGGGAGTCATTTGTTCCACATAGACTAGGAGAAAAGGATTTAATTGTAAGTTCACTAAAAAATGTTTTCTCTTTCATCCAGTGTGGAACACGGGAATCATGATGATATACCAAAGAATCTACAACTTTTCCTGGGAGGGAAATAAGAAGGAAAACTTCACTGTAGACCAGTATTCTGCATGACTAACTGGTACAAAATGAACATCATGTGTCAACAGACACCAAACTGGCACACCAAAAGACTGAACAAGAACCAACAGGGTTCAAAATATGTGACAAAAAAGATGTGAAAGATCCCTAAACAGGCTGAAGGACCTTCCTGCAAACACTGGTCTCAGCCAAGACCAGGACATTCACTCATTGGTTAATGCAGGGATGACCACATCCCCTTGCACAGCTTTTCAGCTGTGGCCTGATTCTTACAGGCCCAATAGGCACCCAATGATCTGGTGGAACACACCATGACTCAAAAAGGAACAGGTTTATTCCTGAGGACATACGCCTGCTGGCGTGAGAGGCTTCTGGGAATGAACAACAGCACAATGGCCTGTTCTACGGCTAGTCACCACCCAGAAGCATCACGTTTTAGCTCTCTAGTGCCATTACAGAGGAGAAATTTCCACATAAATATTAGATTAATCCTGCCGAAATGGACGATCCAGTTCCAAAATGACGGGCAAGGCTGCACAGGACCACCAGCTAACCCCGACGTACATTTGGCCTAGTTGGGCCTCATCAGGAGGGTGCAGCTGGATTCCCTTGGCACTGAGAGCAAGGGGTCCACATCTGGATTACCCTTCACTCTCAGGGAGAGCCCCGAAGAGTATTCAAAATGAACAAGAGAAGGTGAAAGGGCTTCATGATTGACAGATTGAGAAAATTCAAGAACGAGAAGGCAGTTTTCTCTTCTTTTCCTGCAGTCATAGAAAAGGGTGTCACGCTCTCAGAGCATGCCATTCTGTGTTTGTGAGAAGAGAAAGCAGCATGTTTTTGAGCTAAAGAAGATAGGCAAATAAAGGGCAATTGAAGCTTAGTTTATATTTATATATACATACTAGCAATATGTGACGGCGTTGCCCGTCATTGTATTAGGGTATGTATTATGTAGCATTTTTTGTTGGAAATGTTGTAGGTGGCATGTTGAAGGTATTTTGTAAGAATGTTTTGTGTTTGTTTGTATTGTACATTTCATTTAGCTGTATTGACTGATGATGTTTTTTTGTGTACTGAGTGAAGCGGAAAGAATCATATTGCACACATACATAGACACACACAGATACAGTGACATATACAGACATTAATCATACATACACACGTACATACATGCGTACACACACAAACACACACATATACAGATATTATTATTGTCCTGTAAGTGCCAGAGGGGTAGGCAAGGCATTGCTCATTGTGTTGCTTAATCCTCTGGCACTGAAAGGGTTAACCAGCTGTCCCAGTATGTAGTGAGAGTCATGGAGTCCACAGTTCCTGAAGTGGACTCTGTACTTGCACACTCAGAGGCTGCCAGACAACCACCAGCCCGGCTCCCTGGCCAGGAAGACACCTCCTGCCACAGGCCTCGGCCAAGAATGTTACTAGGGGAGCAGCCCGAGCACCGAGAGCGGGAACTGAGGAGGGATGATGTGTGTGGTTGGAGCAGGGATGGTGTGTGTTGTTGGAGCAGCTATAGTGCGGCATGTATATTTTTGTGCCAGGGTACTTACACAATGCAGGTGTGTGACAGCGGGCAGAGAGTGGCGGTGAAGAAGCTTGTGTATAAGAGTGTGTACTACAGAGTGGCCCCAGCATGGTCTGTCTCCAGCACCTCAGCCACGGGGAATAGCCGCATCCAGCTGCTGCTTGTAGAGAGCTCCTTGAAGGGCCGCATGACTGGGTTGTTGTGGGGTGGAGTGTTGTGCTTCATGAAGGGGGAACATGAAGGATTTGGTACTGCGCCTGCCTGCCTCCGAGCTACATGAAGCAGCTGAGCTTCCTGCAGCAGAAGCACATTGTGCACCAGGTGCCGAAACCATTGTTGTGTTGCGGATACCAGAAATGAAGGTACAATGGAGCCGATCCCACCCTCTCTTTGTTGGATCAGCTCATTGTGTGCCTCAGGTTGATGGAGGGACCCCTGTGGACTCTGTGTGTGTGTGTGTGTGTGTGTGGCTTTGGCCTTTGTGTGTGTGTGGCATATGTGTGTGTGTGTGTGTGTGTGTGTGTGTGTGTGTGTGTGTGAATCTGTGGTGTAGGAGCGAGTGGCAGCCATTTTGTTTTATCAGTCACTTGGATAGTGGTGGGCGGGCTGGATAGTGGGGGCAGGCCAACTCCCTGAATGATTTAAATCACTCCTCCATTGAATCACCCAATGGGAACAGTAACTCCTTACTTAAGCAGAGGTAACATAGCAATATAACACACAGTGGCTCTTCAGTTGAGGCAACGTAGCAATATGCTGAGGGATCAAATAGAAAGTGGTGTTTGAGGCTTGCCCTCTGTAACATACAGCAAAGCATCTCTCTCCCTTTAAGGAGAAAGGGCGGGAATCAGGAAGCAGGAAGTGGAGAAATGACAGTTGAAAACAGACAGTGAGGTGACTGAAGAGATGAAGAGTTAACCCTTTGAGTGTCAGAGGGGTACACAACGCAACCCCTCTGGCACTGAAAGGGTTAAATAAAAGAGTTGCTATTGAGTTTATCCCTGAGTTCGTATTTTATGGAAACATTACACCCTCGTACTGAAACAGAGTGTATGGAGGGGTACAGTTATCTGTGGGAGGTGACACAGTGTGTATGCAGGGTTACAATTATCTGTGGGAGGTGAAACAGTGTGTTTGTGGGGGTCATGATCCTGAGTGACCGTGTGTGGACCAGGAGAAGTTCTTGATATCCCCTACTTCAGGAGCGAGTGGCAGCTATATTTTTTTGTCAGTTGGGTAGTGGTGGGCGGGCGGGCTGCAGCAGGCCAACTCCCTGTATGATAAACACGCCCCCATTGAATCACCCAATGGTGAACCCTCCCTGCCACCATCTTAGCATATTCTGTGGGATGGAATCTCCTCAGATGCCGCTTGATGTCCTGTTTGCAATTCTCATCCACCACACTGCCATGTGTGGTCAGTGCACCAAACAGTGTGCAATGGGTGGATACCAAGTGCAACATCCTAACATCAACTAGTGGCTATAATTTGGCGGGGGAGGTAACGATGAGTGAGGTGGATTGGCTAAAGATTTAGTTATCATAGAGGAAGAAGGTGATGGCAGGCTAGTTGTTTCACTCATCATGGAACTTCCAGTCTCTGCCTGGGTTTTTCTATTCTTTCTCCTCATGGTTCTCTGCCATGCCTCTTGTTGACTTTCTGGAGATTCAGAGGGTACAGCAACAGCAGTGCTTGATTTCTGTGGTGGGTGTTTGGTTCTAACATGTTTGACATAAATGTCATGGTGTCTGTGTTTCATGTGTGTTATCAGGGTGGTTGTGCCAAGATGTGTTCCATCCTTTCCTCTTCTCACTGACTTGTCACAAATTGTGCACAGTGCTGTAGCTGATGACTGTACTGTGCCTGCCCCAAGAGAATAATAGTTCCATACACATAAATTCAGGGAACAGGGATAGGGAACAGGTGGAGAAGAATGTCCTCTTTCTTATTGTCCTCCACATTCCTCTCCACTGTCTGTGGCAGCAGATGATGTTGCTGCTGTTGCTGCTACTGCTTCAAAATCAGCACTGCAACCAGGACCAGGAGCATTATTGTCTCTGGCAAGTGGAACCTGTCCTAGTCTGAAATCACATCTTGACTCCATTCCCACTGTGTCCAATGGGATCTGTGGTACACTAGCTTGCTCCTCAGCATCCTGCTGCCCTTGCAACTCAGCAGCAGAAGGAATTAGAGCAGTTGCAAATTCCAAAAGCTCACTGCTTGTGGAGCTGGTGATGCCCATCCTCATCCCTGTCTCCCATTCCTTCTCAGTTTCTGTTAAAAAGGCCATCAATGTCTCTTCCACCCCAGCTTCTTCAGCATCATCATCACCACCACCACTAGTCCCTATGTGCTGCTGCCGCTCTATTACAGACATCTTACTGCTGGTTGGAGGAGGTGACGAGCAATGTGGCAGAGGGTCCCTGTCACGGATTTGAAGACTCTCAGACTTAAGGTTTGGTAAAAACTTAACTTTATTAAAAGTTAAAGGCAGTCCCCATAGGGTAAACATACATAACAATACAACAGTAATAGAACATACAATAGGTTCTACCGGCCTTGCCTAAATACCGGGCAAGGCAACCCAAGTGACAGTTTTAATGACAGGCTCTACCGGCCTTGCCTATACCGGGTAAGGCAACCGTGAGATGACATATACCGGTTCTACCGGCCTTACCAATACCGGGCAAGGCAGCCCTCACGGAATGCTGAATGTAGGCTCTACTGGCCCTGCCAATACCGGGTAAGGCAACCTTAAAGATGGTGAATTACAAGGTTTTACCGGCCTTACCAATACCGGGCAGGGCAGCCCAAAGGAGTACTGGAGTAGGCTCTACCGGCCCTGCCAATACCGGGTGAGGCAACCTACAGGATGGTATCGTCAAGGTTCTACCGGCCTCACCAATACCGGGCAGGGCAGCCTGAGCAAGTAGACCAGCTGTCAGGTGACTAAGACAGCATAGAGCATAAGTATAGAGGTCTTACTCAGCAGGAGTCTATTGCCAGGGATACTCAGACAACTGCAAGGAAGTGGACAGCGACTGACCACAGTACTGGATGTTCAGGAGCAAACCAACGTCCGTACGTTGGGACTAATGGTAATAGCGCCACCAGGTTAATGGAGCAGACCAGCGACCGCACGCTGGAACCAACAATGTATATCGCAACCAGGTTTAGTGGAGTAAACCAGCGTCCGTACGCTGGGACCAACAACGTATATCGCAACCAGGTTTAGTGGAGCAAACCAGTGTCCACACGCTGGAGCCAATAATGTATCTCGCAACCAGTTTAGTGGAGTAAACCAGCGTCGGCACGCTGGGACCAACAATGTATATCGCAACCAGGTTTAGTGGAGTAAACCAGCATCCGCACACTGGAACCAACAATGTATATCGCAACCAGGTTTAGTGGAGTAAACCAGTGTCCGCACGCTGGGACCAACAATGTATATCGTAACCAGGTTTAGTGGAGTAAACCAGCATCCGCACGCTGGGACCAACAATGTATATCGCAACCAGGTTTAGTGGAGTAAACCAGCGTCCGCACGCTGGGACCAACAATGTATATCGCAACCAGGTTAGTGGAGTAAACCAGCGTCAGCATGCTGGAACCAACAAAGTATGATCAGCAGTGAGAAGAACAATGTCGCCATAGCGACAGCTAGAGCAGGAGATTCAGGAACTCAGTAAGATTAACCCGCGAGGTGCTGGAACACAGGAACACTGGAACTCAGTAAGATTAACCCGCGAGGTGCTGGAGCACAGGAACACTGGAACTCTGGAACACAGGAACACTAGCATACAGGAACACTGGAACACAGGATCAGCAAGTACAGCAGGAACAGCAGGAACAGGCCCAGAAGCCTGACAAGCAGATCAGGCAGAGTGAAGTCAGAAACACCACGAAACCTGGAAGTGCTCAGCCTGGGTTTAAAAAGGCTGTGTGAGGAGGGCTAATCACAGACAGCCAATCATGATACTCAGCAAGTGACTGACACTGAACAGCACCAATCACGGGCACCGTGATAGTCCCCTAATGTCACACCTGCCAATTCTTGGTGAAGAAAGAAGGCAGACTGGCAGCAGTATCAGTAGGCACAGGCAGCTGGTATGTGCTTCTGGCGGTGGTGGTATTATTATTTCTGTGCCTGCTATCCACCAACAGTTCTGGCCTATTCAGGATCATGTTCCACTTGGACACTGTAGTGAAGGAAATGGGACTCCCAGGGACAGAGGAATAGTGTGGGCTACCTTGACTGTAGTCTGGATGCTCTCAAATGCTTTACCTACCACTCCCCTGACACTAGTCCCACCGGCGGCTTCACCATTACTGCTGCTACTACTAACACCAAACACATCATGTTCAGCCTCAGAGTCTTCCTCCTCACAGTCACTAGTAATATGATGATTACCCCCTCCTTCACTCCTAGCACTAATATACTGCTGGGCCTTATTAGTAGTAATAATAATAATAATAAGTAGTATTTATATAGCGCTTTTCTTCCAGTGGGACTCAAAGCTCTTTTGGCGCAAGCTCTCGGAACTAACCAAATCGGCAGCTGAAAATAATAAGATGTTATTATTACCCAATCAATGGTACTCATTTATTGACCTCGGAAGGATGAAGGGCTGAGTTGACCCTGTCGGGGTTTGAACCTGCAACCTTGAGGTTTGAACAGGCTTCATAGTCAGGGAATTTACCACTGAGCTATCTCACCAGCATAGTAGTAGTAGTAATAGCACTGGTGGGAGACGGCACTGCTTTAGGGTGGCAAGTGTGACTTCTCCTTCCCCCCTCCTGAGAATTACAAGACACACTAGTAGCAGCTTCAGCACTGGTGGCAGCAGGCACAGCACTGGTTGCAGCAAGAGCAGTATGTCTGACAGCAGGCACAGTATGGTGGCAGCAGGTTCAGCACTGGCAGAAGGCACAACACTGGTGACAGCAGGGGCAGCACTGGCAGCAGGTACAGCACTGGTGGCAGCAGAGGCAGCACATCTGACAGCAAGCACAGCAATGGTAGTAGCAGTAGCAGGGGTAGCAAGTCTGATAGCAGGCACAGCACTAGTGGAAGCAGGGGCAGCAAGTCAGGCAGCAGGCATAGCAATGGTGGCAGCAGGGGCAGCACATCTGGCAGCAGGCATAGGCAGCTGACTTGTCCTGCTCTCACTACTACCCTTTTCTTCCTCTTTTCCCATTAAATCCCCCAATATCCCTAGGGGTGATTTAGGGTGACTTGACAGCATTGGTTCTATAGTGTTCACTTCCTCCTCCTCTTCAGACTCGGTGGACACATAAGGGTCCTTCCAATTCCTCCTTTTACTATTTTGAAACTTTTTCATAGTGACAGCAGTCACTATGAGCCTCTTCTACCTCAATTTTTCCAAAAGGTCACAGCAGAACAGCACAGCACATTTACTTCGCTCTGTAGCTTCTTCTATTGTGAAATATGTTACATTACGTTTTTATAGAGAAAAGGCAAAAAACACATAAATCAACGGGAGGAAACTTTATAGCCTGTAACGGTTTTTCAGACACTCAGACAGCCGGTTTGAATAAAACACAGTTTTATGAAAAAAAATAAAGAACAAAGATCGCCCTCAATAGGCAACACTGTAATTAGCATTAGATAGGCTACATAGGCCTTCACAGGACCAGTATACAGAAGTACGATAATACATATACTGTCACAGGACAGGCTCATAATAGCGACTGGTAATCAATAGTTAAATACAAAGGAATGGTCAGTCTCTGTTGTGGTGTTTGGCATGCCCAAGGTGAATAAGAGGCAGCAATAGGTGTTAGATTATGCAACACCTTAAGTCCATAGGTGTAGAGAGCTGCTTTGGCAGCACAGGGATTGAGGCAGAACGCTGCAGAGTAGTTAGCAGATAGCCCCCACGGGCATATAACAGAGACAACTTGTGCTGCAAGAGCGTGAGCCAATAGCCCCCACGGGCTTATAACGGAGACAACTGGTACTGCAAGAGCGTGAGCCAATAGCCCCCATGGGCGTATAATGGAGACCAACCGTACAGTGATAGCATGAGCCAATAGCCCTACGGGTGTAACAACGGACACTGGGTACAGCAAGAGCTTGAGCAGATAGCCCCCACGGGCGTTAGTAACGGAAACCACCTGTGCTGCAAGTGCTTGAGCCAATAGCCCCACCGGGCAGTAACGGAGAGTAACTATCACGGTGCCCGTGATTTGCTGCAGTTACTTGTCTGTCACCAGTAGGGGGCTTCTATTGGCTGTCTGCAGATAGCCCGCCTCTTATTGACTATTTAAACCTGGATTGGGCACCCTTTGAGTGCCCTTTCGTGTTGTTTCTGACCTTCTTGCTATCACTATGCTAGTGATAGCTGGGCCCCTGTTCCAGTGTTCCTGAGTTCCTGATCTCATGTGTTCCTGAGTTCCTGATCTCTACTGTTCCAGTGTTTCCTGCATGCTGAAGTACTTCCAGTCCTGGTTCCGGCCTAGTCTCTGGTGTTGCAGTTCCTGCTGAACTTCTCTGCTGTTTTCTGACCTGACTGATCGTTGCTGGTTCCTGTCATCTCATCACCTGTCTTCAGTATCCTGGCGACCTTCTGCCTGGTCGCGTTGGTGACATTGCTACAATTCCGTGTTGGTCCCAGCGTGCGGACGCTGGTTTGCTCCTAAGCCTTGCGGCTATACAAACTCGCTTGTTACACCAGTGTGCGGTCACTGGTTTGCTCCAAGTCTATCAGCTATACAGATCTGTGTTGGTCCCAGCGTGCGGACGCTGGTTTGCTCCTAAGCCTTGCGGCTATACAAACTCACTTGTTACACCAGTGTGCGGTCACTGGTTTGCTCCAAAGCCTTTCAGCTATACAAATCTGTGTTGGTCCCAGCGTGCGGACGCTGGTTTGCTCCTAAGCCTTGCGGCTATACTACTCGCTTGTTACTCCAGTGTGCGGTCACTGGTTTGCTCGCTAAGCCTAACGGCTATACTATTCAGTGTTGTTTCCAGCGTGCGGACGCTGGTTTGCTCCAAAGCCTTGCTGCTTAACGATTCTGCTAATTTGCCAGTTCCATCTGACTGCTGCTATTATCTCTGGGCTGCCCTGCCCGGTATTGGTAAGGCCGGTAGAACCTTTTGCCACATTCCATCTGAGGTTGCCTTACCCGGTATTGGCAGGGCCGGTAGAGCCTACCTTGTGTATCTATTGAGGCTGCCTTGCCCGGTAATTTGGTAAGGCCGGTAAAACCGTTATGCTATTCCATCTGCAGGTTGCCTTACCCGGTATTGGCAAGGCCGGTAGAGCCTAAAGACTGTCCTGTCCGGTATATTGACAGGACCGGTAGAGTCTGCCTTCTGTCTGTGCTATATTCTGTATATATATATATGTATGTTATTGCCATCCTAAGTTATCATTTATTATTTCAATAAAATTGATTTTTTTTACCTAAAACTTGTGTCTGAGAGTCATAATAAACCGTGACAGTACGAAAGGGCCATGACCTCAGACAGCAAGGGTAAAGGTAACGCACAGAATATCCATTGGAGGATGGATGTGCTCGAGCAACGTTTGGATCAGTTGGCAGTTGCAATTCAAACGATCCTTGAACGCACGGTACCTGCTGACCAATCTAGCTCTAGCCCGGTGGTCTCGCCAAGTCAGACACCGGAAAGTGATACCAGACCCCTAGGGGGTACTGTTAAAGGGTTAACGGCTTCTGCACCCTTGCCGCTAAGATATGATGGTGACCCTAGTCTCTGCAGAGGGTTCATCAATCAACTCGAAATCTTTATGGAATTGACGGCACACGCATTTCCCAATGATCGTAGTAAAGTGGGGTTCACGATATCACTGCTCACTGGCAGAGCATTGGCTTGGGCTAACCCCTTGTGGGAGAATGCTAAACCTTGTACTAAGAACTTTAGTGAATTTGTGCGTTCCTTTCGAAGAGTGTTTGAGCCTCCTGGTAGAACCACCTCTGCTGCCAAACGCCTTATGGAGATACAACAGGGCAGGCGTACAGTGGGCGACTATGCCATCGAATTCCGCACATTGGCAGCAGAGGTAGGTTGGAATAACGAGGCATTATTGGCAGCCTTCTCTCAAGGCCTGAATGACCACATTAAAGACGAAATCGCTGCTAAAGATCTACCTATTGATCTAGATGATTACATTGAGTATGTTATGATAATTGACTCCAGAATACGTGAGAGATCAATTGCCAGAGATCGTAAGTTACGGTCAAAAAATAATGAGCCTAGTAGCATGTTTTGCCCACCCATCCCTCCCTTGGCATTGAAGTCTAGTGAACCAGTACGGGAAACAAGTGAACCTATGGAAATAGGCTTCACTAGACTATCCAAGGCAGAGAGACTATATCGCAAAAAACAAGGGTTATGTTTATACTGCGGTAAAAAAGGGCACTTGCTAAATTCCTGTCCGGTACGTCCGGGAAACGCACACACCTAGGGTATCTTGGGGGACAGGCCCTAGGTGGTGTACAATCGTCCCCAGTGTCGGGCATAATGAAACCCACCATACAGGTGGTATTGTCTTGGGCACAACGCTCTGTGGAGGTTTTAGCCTTGGTTGACTCCGGTGCAGCAGGGTATTTTATGGATAATACCTTTGCTGAATTGCACGGAGTTCCACGCATTGAAAGAGAAAACCCCTTGACTATTGAAGCGATTGATGGTAGACCCTTAGAACCGCCTCAGGTTATATTTGAAACTATGCCATTGTCTATGACTATTGGGGCACTTCACAGAGAAGAGCAGCAGTTTCAACTGATTAATTCCCCACACCATGCGGTGATATTGGGATTTCCGTGGTTACAGTTACATAACCCACAATTCGATTGGAAAAAGTGTGAAATTGCTGCTTGGTCCCAGTTTTGTATGGACAAGTGCGTCATCCAGCCTATTAAGGTCATGTGCACCTCCTCTGCTATGCCGGATGTGTACCAACAGTTTGGCGATGTTTTTAGCAAAGGAGAGGCTAGTATGCTACCCCAGCATAGACCTTATGATTGTTGCATTGAATTGCAGCCTGGTGCAGTACCTCCGAAAGGACGCACTTATCCATTATCTTGTGATGAAAATAAGGCTATGGAGGATTACATTTCTGATGCCCTTGCTAGAGGGATCATACGTAAATCTACCTCTCCAGCTGGGGCTGGGTTCTTTTTTGTAAAAAAGAAAAATGGTGAATTAAGACCATGCATTGACTACCGGGGCTTGAATAAACTAATGGCAAAAAACGCATACCCAATACCACTCATCACCGAGCTTTTTGACAGGCTTAAGGGCGCTTCGATATTTACCAAGTTGGACCTACGGGCCGCTTACAATCTGGTTCGCATTCGAGCAGGTGATGAGTGGAAAACTGCCTTTAATACTCGAGCTGGGCACTACGAGTATCTAGTAATGCCTTTTGGGCTGTGTAATGCACCCGCAGTTTTCCAGGAACTGATAAATGATATTCTGAGAGATATGTTACAGACATGTGTTGTGGTGTACCTCGACGATATACTGATTTACTCCCAAAACATGGCACAGCACATCAAAGATGTATCCGCAGTATTGCTACGACTCCGTGAGAACAAATTATTTTGTAAAATGGAAAAATGTGAGTTTCATAGAACCAGTGTGCCATTCTTGGGGTTCATAATTGGCAATGATGGCATTGCCATGGACAAAGAAAAGTTGTCAGCTGTCCTACAATGGCCAAAACCCAAGGGTCTTAAAGCCATACAGCGTTTCCTGGGTTTCGCTAATTATTATAGGAGGTTTATTAAGAACTTTTCTTCCATTGTCAAACCTCTGTCCGATCTTACGCACAAGGGTGCTAATCCTTCTTGTTGGCCGGTATCTGCTGAGAAAGCCTTTGAGAATTTGAAGCTGGCATTTGCTGCGGCTCCTGTGTTATCCCACCCCAATCCTTTACTTCCATTTACGTTAGAGGTTGATGCCTCAGATATTGGGGTCGGGGCAGTACTTTCGCAGCGACACGAGAAAGGTGGAACTCTCAGACCTTGTGGGTTTTTCTCTAAAAAGTTGACTGTCACTCAAAGCCACTATGAGATAGGTGACAGAGAATTATTGGCCATTATCCTTGCTCTTAAGGAATGGCGTCATTTGCTTGAAGGTACTAAGAATCCTGTCTTAATCCTAACAGATCATAAGAATCTGACCTATCTCTCGGAGGCCAAGAGATTGTCCTCTCGTCAGGCCAGGTGGGCACTGTTCCTGTCTCGATTTAATTTCATTGTATCATATTTACCAGGGTCAAAAAATATCAGGGCTGATGCACTGTCAAGACAATTTGAGGCCGACAGTGACAGAGTGGAAGCACCAGCTCCTATCATCCAACCTGATAGAATACTGGCTACTATACGCACGAGTATCACTTCTCCTCTAGGGGAGGAGATCCTGGCCTCTCAGGGGTCCGCTCCCCATGAAACCCCAGTGGGCAAATGTTTTGTCGCTGAATCATTTCGTACTAGGCTGCTCGAAACCTACCATTCCTCTAAGGCTGCGGGACATATTGGTAGAGACCAATTGTTATGGTCCCTTTCTCAGTTATTTTGGTGGCCTTCCATGAGAAACGATTGTGCCGAATTTACGAATGCCTGTGCCACCTGCGCCCGCGCTAAGACCCCGAGACATCTCCCTGTGGGCTTGCTTCAACCGGTGCCTAATGGCGAACGCCCCTGGTCTCATGTTTCCATTGATTTTATGGGAGAGTTGCCTATGTCGAAGGGGTACTCCTTTATATTCATGGTGGTTAAAAGGGGAACCACTGTAAACTTCTTCCCTTATTTTGGGGTGACTGGGACACCTCTTCTGCAGAAAGGCTTTAACCACTCCCCGGGGAGAGTTTTCTCCTACACCTCCAGATCTTCACCCCAGAATACAGGTCTCAAGCGCTTGGAGCAGCATTCAAATGAATTGACACCACACAAGTATCAATGCACAAAATATTGCTAAATTTATTCAACATCCACCAAACTTTTATACTGGGAGAACTGGGAGGGTCTGCAGAGTGGAAAATTACAAGCTTCACCTAGTAGTCATACAAATATGGTAAAGAGGAAAATAGGTAGTGAGGGGGCATGGAGCACATATAGTTAATGGTTAACATGCATCTCTTGGTTCTAATTGAAATGTAATTAAACACATCCTATATGCAACAGTAAAAATTATACTTATCTCTTTCTACATCAAGGCCTCTGGGAAGGGCACTAAGTAACCTTCTGCATGTAGAAAAAGCTGCTAGTTAAAAGTATAATTTAACCCCTATTGCTTGTTAGTGTATTAAAGCAATTTCCTACTTATAAATGTCCATTTTAACCCTTTCAGTCCCTCCTTTTGTTCTGAAAAGAACAACACATGGATACCAAAACCTGGCCATACAGTGCACAGCGTACATGAACAACAGCATACGTTCATGGCGTGTGGGAGAGCCAGATGGCGTCAGGCAACAGAGCTCCCACCCTGATCCAAGAAGGGGCTGAAGTCAGTAACATTCATGACATCTTTGACCAATGCTACCCAGACATTTGGGATGTCTGCCTCCTCAGTGTTATTGCTAGCTTCTGACATGTCCTATCGGTATTTAGTGTGTGTGTGAAAATATCCAAGGGTTTTGTGGTGGTGTGCCCCATACCCCAAGTTCTGGGATATACACATATATACACATTAAGATACCAAACATGATTAAATCAATGCATATGACCATCATTTTGGTAATGGTGCAGTCTAGTTTTTCTCTGGGAGATTTTCCCACGGCCCACAGTGGGAGCCATGTCCTCAGATGGGGGATTTCTTCACCCGACTGGCGTGGATCCATGCTGGTGACCCTTCTGTCAATATGGCTGTGCGGGTCACTGCAATCACCGTTGTGGGAGGTCCAAAGGGAGGATCTAGTGTCTTATTTTGAACAATGGTTTCACCAGCACCTTGTCACCCGGTTGATATGGATGCGTAGGATTTCCTGTGGGAAGAGGGAGAGAGAGAGAAACATCACCATAGATGCCATTCAATTTATCAATCAATTGTGATGCATATTTTTTATTTAGTATATTCCAAGTCACCTAGGGACTTGGGGCACCATGTGGCTTGGACTAGTGCCTTTCCTCAATTTATCTTTACCAATTGTCCTTTTGATTCTTTCTACTTGTGGTGTGTAATTGTTGCTATAAATGGTATACCTTCATCACTATCATCAGAGGGCATCCAAATCTGGGGATTATTCCTGTACATAGTATATTTGCAACAGTTTTGGCATTTTCCTTGGCCATAGGAAAAAGCTTCAACCCATTTGGAAAACTAATCACATACAACCAACAGGTATTGGATGCTTCCTGATTTATGCATGTGTGTAAAATCTATTTGTAACTGTTGCACTGGTCCCTCAGGGGATGGCAACTGGTCATGAGCATCATGCATTATTTTCTGTTCTTACAAACATGAGATATCTATATATCTGATTCTCCACTAGTTCTAATTCAAAATTGCAAACCTGGTCTGTATGGAGTTATAAGTGTATTTCTTACCAATGTGACTAAATCCCTGCAAAATTACTAATGAAAAGAATTGGGGCAGCTGTTTTATGGTATCCCTATTCTACCCTCCTTGTCTGACCATAGACCAGTATGGTCTAGTGTCAGACCCTCCTTTTATCAAAACTGTAGGTCATCTTTTGAGGCTAATACTTGCAACGAATATTAAATTGGGGATGGAAATGAGGCATCATAATCAGCTGTACTATGGTCCTAGAATTTAACTACTGCTATGGTGTATGGCAGTAATATAGAAACAAACAGATCATTAACCAATTGGGCAAATGATATTCCTTTTCTGTCAGCTGTCACAAATCCTCCATTTCTACCTATAATTCCAAAAATCAAGTACCACACCAAAAGCGTACCTGGAGTTAGTCACAATAGTCACATCAATAAATAGGGAGCATGTGTGTTAGAGCTATTAGTTCAGCAGTCTAGGCAAATACAAAAGGGAAGGAGTTAGTTATTAAAACCATATCTAGTATTTGGACTACAGAAAATCCTATCAGGTATACCCCATTAGCTGGGTTTGAGCATGACTCATCCACATATACTGTCTCACTGCATACAAGGGGAACAGACTAAAGGTCAGGTCTTGATGAGGTATCCATGTGAATGGTCTCTAAGTAATCATGTGCCTCAACCTCTGATATGTCAGAGGGAGAATGTAAAATTAATGTATGTAAGGTCACAGAGAGTATTGAGTGTGAAAGGTAATATTGAATGTGTGAATAGTCTCATAATCAAATTCTCTCTGTGCAGTCATGTGTCTGAACCGCCCCTACCATCATAACACAGGCTTCCACTCCCCCTAAGCATGCAGGCAGGCCCTGAACCACTGAGGTTAGTACATTAAAACAACAAACCACTTGTCCACAGCCGAGCCTTATTCCCTTTGCAAGGACACCTGAAAGAGTGGGACCTCCCTCCTTACAAGACAGATGAAACTGGAGAGAGTAGTTGGACAGTCCAAGAACAGGAACAAAACATAAGGCTGTTTTTTTTTTCTTCTTTATATGCTGTGTCCATGTCCATAATCCATTGTATTACACCAGGATCATCTCTCAAGGTACCCTGTCTCAATATGTGATTGTAGTGAGAACAGTCTGAAATCCTTTGCATACAGTATGTCACTATGCCTAGGATAGATAACAGTGCATGTTTAATCTTTGACTTTGGGAGCAGGATAATGACTTTTACTCATGCAGCAGCCAGCAACCTCTGTCCATATGACAACACAAATCCTAGGTATTTCACAGTCTCTTGACAATACTGTAGCTTAGCAGGTGATACCTGATGACCAATTTTTGGTAGAATCTGCAACAAGGAAGATGTATTTTTCATACCGGACTCTTCATCTGGGATACACATCAACCACAAATCATCCACATACTGAAGCAACATGGAGCCACAATCTGGTGACCAAGACTCTAGGGTTTCCTGACTACAGCAAATAGGCAGTGGGGGAATCAACACACAATCTATTTCACGCATACTGATTCCCTTTATACGTGAAAGCAACCAGTGGTTGCATGTCAGGGCACCCCGGAATGCTAAAGAAGGTGCTGCACAAAGGAAGTAATTGGCAGATGATGGTACTGCAGACAAAATAGAGTTTACATCAGGCACTATAAGTGCCAGTGGCTGAATAAACTTATTCACTGCCCTTTCCACTTGTCTTACAACAAGGGATTATGCTTAATATACATGGGGATGCACCTGGTCTAAACCTGGGTATGTGGAACTTTCAGCCAACAAAGAGATGGGAAGTGTGTGCAATGTGTCAGGTAATATGCATTATAGATACCATAGTGTAAATTGGGTGTAATGACATGAACACTGATGCCTGAATCAGATTTTCCCCACACACCCATAGAAACACTCCACCATTTAGAACAATGAAACCTTAGCAGGGGTCACCCATATTTCTTGAATTAGATCATTCTTTCACACATCAATGTCATCCTGCATGCACACTGGGGTCTAAAACCAACCACTAACCCTAACGGTGGGAGCACATACACAAGAGAATATTCCCTTCAAGAATATGCTAATACCCAGGGTTAATTATAAAGAACATGCAGGTATTACAGGGTTAGTCATTGAGGTAGTCATGTGTGAATAAGCAGCAGGTTAACTGGGCAAGTAGGAGTAATTAGAAAGGCATTCCTGAGTACATTCTGTATTATGGTCTAAAACTACAAGCATGTTACATTTTGTAGTCCAAAAGCAAAACAACAATATTATATTCATACCCCTTTGCATGTATGCTTATCTATATCTCCCTCAATCCCGTCCATTCAACCTTCACCCAATTATTGCTAGCCAAAAATGTCTTAACAAGAAACCCTTTAGTATAGCAAAGATAGCCATAACTGCGACCTTGAAATTGCTGCGTTATGCAGAAAGTAAAACAAGGAAGTAACGAAAGAGGAGGATATGGGGGGGTTTAGATAAAAGGGGAGGAGTAACAGCTGTGGGGACAGAAAAGCTATCTTTCTCAGAGAACTACAATTTTACAGGTATGGTGGTTTTAACCTCTTTTTGCCATCACCGTGCAAATACACTATATTAATATCAATGGAAACATCTTCCTGATTCTCTAGTGCCCTAGTTCCATCTACCTCTGTGTTACCTTCTGCCTCAGACTTAGAGTATATTTCCACCCTCTCTATATCTTTCTTAAAGCAACCTGTCACATCCATTACTGTTATTGCCATTTCCAAGACTTTACTTTCTAAGCTATGCCAATTCTTAATACCCATTCTGACTACCTGAGCCACTTCAGAATGAAGTGGTCCCAAACCTTCTGTCTTAACAAGTCCACATGCATTTTTCCAACAATCACCAAAACTCTGTCACACTTTCTTCTGCCTCCTTCTTAAATGTTATTTAACCTCTTAAATGTCTTAGATATAACCTCCTACGTCAGTCAAAACTTCTGTCATTTGTCCCCACATCTTTACTATATGTATACATTAGTCTCAATGTCAGTAGGGAAGTCATATTTCTCGCAAGTATCACAATTAACATCTGATACCCATGTCTTTTGTACCCACTTTTAACAAAAACCTGTAATCAGAAGTAGTCAACTGCTGTCGCATAATACATATAATTTTTTTTTAGATAAACTTTAGCAGTACTAGGGGATTTAATGGGATTAGGACAATATTTAGCCCATACATTCATTATTAATACATCTGGGGGTTTATTAACAACCTGTTCTCCCACAGTCATGAATGGCATTTCTATTTTCACGTCACTTTTGTCAGCCTTTTTCTCCCTGCCTCAAATTTAACAATTTTTCTTCTAGCTCCTGCTAAAAGTAAACCTATTTCTACCTCACTTAAACTGTCTTGCCACTAAAATGCTGGATATATTTTACTGATGTGAGGGAGGTGGTACTTCATGTTGCACACAGTATTTAACTCATTGATGTTCTTACCAGTTTTACCCTTGATTTTAACCTTAGTTTATCTGACCCATTCCCCTATTGTCAAAGATACATATATTTATACAAATAACAGAACAATACAAACAACACCAAACAGACAGTGAATACAGTTGCAAGCAAACTTAGACATTACAAATTCTTATAAATTAGGTAATGAGACCACTTACCAAAGTCAGATTATACAAACATAGAAAACACAATGACAAATAAGTGCACTTATTGCTAGACAAACAAACAGTAATCAAGCAGCATGCAATTATGCCATTGTGACAAACAACAAAGGGGGTGACCTGCTTCTTAAAGTGAAGATCATGGGGTATAACCCACTTAGGACATATTCCCAAGTAATTCTATTTCTGTCTGGGACTCCAACCCAAACCCCAACATGTGGGACTATAACCCACAAGGCCTGGTACCGGACTCTAACCGGCACCCTTCAGTCACCCTTGTCAGGTAGATTCTCAGGGGTGAGTGGACACATATATTTATTATATTTAATAACAAAAAAGGTCCACTAACCTGTGAGAATCCTGTTCACAGCGCCAAATTAAAAGGGGAACCACTGTAAACTTCTTCCCTTATTTTGGGGTGACTGGGACACCTCTTCTGCAGAAAGGCTTTAACCACTCCCCGGGGAGAGTTTTCTCCTACACCTCCAGATCTTCACCCCAGAATACAGGTCTCAAGCGCTTGGAGCAGCATTCAAATGAATTGACACCACACAAGTATCAATGCACAAAATATTGCTAAATTTATTCAACATCCACCAAACTTTTATACTGGGAGAACTGGGAGGGTCTGCAGAGTGGAAAATTACAAGCTTCACCTAGTAGTCATACAAATATGGTAAAGAGGAAAATAGGTAGTGAGGGGGCATGGAGCACATATAGTTAATGGTTAACATGCATCTCTTGGTTCTAATTGAAATGTAATTAAACACATCCTATATGCAACAGTAAAAATTATACTTATCTCTTTCTACATCAAGGCCTCTGGGAAGGGCACTAAGTAACCTTCTGCATGTAGAAAAAGCTGCTAGTTAAAAGTATAATTTAACCCCTATTGCTTGTTAGTGTATTAAAGCAATTTCCTACTTATAAATGTCCATTTTAACCCTTTCAGTGGTGGACAGGTTTTCTAAAATGGCTCATTTCGTGCCCCTCCGTGGTCTTCCTTCAGCGAAGGAATTGGCAATGGTGTTCGCCAGAGAAGTATTCCGGTTGCATGGAGTGCCTAGGGTACTGGTGTCTGACAGGGGGAGCCAGTTTGTGTCTAGATTTTGGAGGGCATTTTGCCAACAGATGGGCATACAGCTGTCCTTCTCCTCTGCCTACCATCCCCAGACCAATGGAGCCGCTGAACGAGCTAATCAGGGCTTGGAACAATTTCTCCGTTGTTTCGTTACTGACCATCATGATAATTGGTCCGACTTGTTGCCTTGGGCAGAGTTCGCCAGGAACTGTGCGGTCAATTCTTCATCTGGGAGCTCTCCGTTTCTGATTAATTATGGGTTCCAGCCCTGTTTGCTTCCAGACTCATTTCAGACGCAACAGATTCCAGCTCTGGATGAGCATATCGAGCAACTCCGTTCCACATGGGCACAAGTTCAGAGGGCACTTGGTCAGTCATTTCAGCGTCATCAGCGCCATGCTAATCGCAGAAGGCTTCCAGCGGTTTCCTTTCAGGTTGGGGATAGAGTATGGCTTTCCTCCAGAAATCTCAAGCTGCAGGTTCCGTCTAATAAGTTGGCTCCTCGGTTTATTGGTCCATACAGAGTTATTCGCAAAATTAACCCTGTCTCCTATGCACTAGACCTACCTGCATCCATGCGTATCCATAATGTGTTCCATGTGTCCCTTCTTAAGCCTCTGGTTTGCAATCGCTATACTACCACACCTGTGGTGCCAGGACCTGTTGAGGTCGAGGGCCAGGAGGAGTACGAGGTTCAGAGCATTATTGATTCCCGTAGGCTTAGAGGAAGGGTACAGTACCTGGTACATTGGAAAGGGTATGGTCCTGAGGATCGATCATGGGTGGATAGTACGGACCTTCATGCACCTAGGTTAACTAGGGCCTTTCATGCCAATTACCCGCAGAAACCTAAACCCTATTCTAGGAGAGGGGGTCTTTGAAAGGGGGGTATTATCACGGTGCCCGTGATTTGCTGCAGTTACTTGTCTGTCACCAGTAGGGGGCTTCTATTGGCTGTCTGCAGATAGCCCGCCTCTTATTGACTATTTAAACCTGGATTGGGCACCCTTTGAGTGCCCTTTCGTGTTGTTTCTGACCTTCTTGCTATCACTATGCTAGTGATAGCTGGGCCCCTGTTCCAGTGTTCCTGAGTTCCTGATCTCATGTGTTCCTGAGTTCCTGATCTCTACTGTTCCAGTGTTTCCTGCATGCTGAAGTACTTCCAGTCCTGGTTCCGGCCTAGTCTCTGGTGTTGCAGTTCCTGCTGAACTTCTCTGCTGTTTTCTGACCTGACTGATCGTTGCTGGTTCCTGTCATCTCATCACCTGTCTTCAGTATCCTGGCGACCTTCTGCCTGGTCGCGTTGGTGACATTGCTACAATTCCGTGTTGGTCCCAGCGTGCGGACGCTGGTTTGCTCCTAAGCCTTGCGGCTATACAAACTCGCTTGTTACACCAGTGTGCGGTCACTGGTTTGCTCCAAGTCTATCAGCTATACAGATCTGTGTTGGTCCCAGCGTGCGGACGCTGGTTTGCTCCTAAGCCTTGCGGCTATACAAACTCACTTGTTACACCAGTGTGCGGTCACTGGTTTGCTCCAAAGCCTTTCAGCTATACAAATCTGTGTTGGTCCCAGCGTGCGGACGCTGGTTTGCTCCTAAGCCTTGCGGCTATACTACTCGCTTGTTACTCCAGTGTGCGGTCACTGGTTTGCTCGCTAAGCCTAACGGCTATACTATTCAGTGTTGTTTCCAGCGTGCGGACGCTGGTTTGCTCCAAAGCCTTGCTGCTTAACGATTCTGCTAATTTGCCAGTTCCATCTGACTGCTGCTATTATCTCTGGGCTGCCCTGCCCGGTATTGGTAAGGCCGGTAGAACCTTTTGCCACATTCCATCTGAGGTTGCCTTACCCGGTATTGGCAGGGCCGGTAGAGCCTACCTTGTGTATCTATTGAGGCTGCCTTGCCCGGTAATTTGGTAAGGCCGGTAAAACCGTTATGCTATTCCATCTGCAGGTTGCCTTACCCGGTATTGGCAAGGCCGGTAGAGCCTAAAGACTGTCCTGTCCGGTATATTGACAGGACCGGTAGAGTCTGCCTTCTGTCTGTGCTATATTCTGTATATATATATATGTATGTTATTGCCATCCTAAGTTATCATTTATTATTTCAATAAAATTGATTTTTTTTACCTAAAACTTGTGTCTGAGAGTCATAATAAACCGTGACAGTAACACTGATAGAGCTAGAGCCATTAGCGCCTCCCACGGGCACGTTAACGGAGACCGACTACTCTGCTTGGTTGACAATACGAGCCAAGGTCCACAACGTGGCCGACTCAGCAGGAGCAGCGGATAACTGCAACGGCTCTGCAAGTGTTAAGAAGGCTCAGGTCAGGGAGACGGTAGCACTACAAGAATTAACAACAGCACCAGGGTAGGATATATAGCTCTGCAAGTACAATCGGAGGCTCAGCGTGTGAAGGAATCGCTCTGCAAGTGCCAGGGAAGACTCAGCTTTGGAAGCATAGCTCTGCAAGTGTAACGGGAGACTCAGCTCTGGAGACACGGCTCAGCAGGAGTTAATGGATGCAGTCTCGATCAGCTCTGCCACGACACAGCAGGAATCAGAATGTTGCCAGAGCGACAACAGCAGCTGGAAGTAGGAATGGTAGCAGAGACTGTAGCAAGCCGGTACAGGACACGGAGCAGGAAGTCAGCCAGGCCGGGTCAGATCACGGAGGGGATTCTCAGGCAAGGCAGATCAGTAAAAAGCAGGAACATCAGACAGGCTGGGTCAGATCATGGCGGAGATTCTCAAACAAGCCAGATCAGTCACGAGCAGGAACGTCAGCCAGGCCGGGTCAGATCACGGAGCAGGAACACAGGAGCGTAGTCAGAACAGGCCAAATCGGTACCCAGGAAATCAGGAACGCAGGAACACAGCAACAGCAACACTGGCTCTGGAACACCACGAAAGGGCACCTGATAAGTGCCAATGGTCAGGTATAAAAAGGTCACCAGGGGCATGCCAAACAGGCTCAACCAATTCTACAACATAAATGCCTCCATGTAGTGTCTCAATGTTTAAATATTCCAAATAAATTATATATATATATATATATATATATATATATATAGAGAGAGAGAGAGAGAGAGAGAGAGAGAGAGCACATAAATAGTTAATGCAGCAATGCTAAGTAAATTATCTAAGCTCATATGTAGAAGTCTCCGCTGCTTGGTGCAGTGGCAGCGGCGGAGACACAGAGCAGCTGCACCAATTCCCCCAGTCCTGAACGGGCTGATGTCCGTTGCATACTGAGGGAATTGGAAGTGAGTCTGCCTTTATATATGGGCAGGCTCACGTCCATTTCCCTCATAGCCACTGGCTGGGATTTTCTTAGGCACTTCCCAGCCAATCAGTTTAATGAACAGCTGATCAAATCTGATTGGCTGGGATGTGCATAAGAACATCCTAGCCAAAGGCTGTGAGGGAATGGAAGTGAGCCTGCCCATATATAGAGGCAGGATCACTTCCAATTCCCTCAGTATGCAACGGGCATCGCCCGTTCAGGACTGGGAGAATGTGTGCGGCTGCCCTGTGTCTCCAACGTTGCTACTTCCGCGGCCACACCAAGCGGTGGAGTTTTCTACATATGAGTTAAGTTCATTTACTTAGCATTGCTGCATTAATATTTCTCTGCTCTCTCTATATATATTATTTATATGGAATATATAAACATTGGGACACTACATGGAGGCATTTATATTGTAGAATATAATGGCAGAATGCACGATAACCCATTGTGTGCAGTGAGGTACACAACGCATTGCTTTGCACTGCGTTGCATACCCCACTGCCACTCAAAGGGTTAATGATATTAATGTTAATGCTTTGTAATACTGATATTTTTTATTTTACAGGAAGAAGGAATAAAAGAAAGAAGAGAAAAGGCAGACTCACTTCCAATTCCCTCATTATGCAAAGGGCATCGGCCCTTTCAGTACTGGGGGTGGTGTCAGTAAGGAGACCAATAGCTAAATTATGGCTCTCCATGAATCCTCTTTCTCCTAAAATGTGGCATGACTTAGTTAATAGAAACACAGAGAAAAACAGAGGGCACCCAATAGTGCCTGTAAATGAAGTACTCGATCCAAAGATATGGTTTAGAGAGATATTATACTCACAATTTGCAGATGCTGGTTACACTGGCTTATGCCCAAACCAGCTTCAGAGCCTATGGGGAATTTTTAATCTGTCCCCACTCAGATTGTACAATGTTGAGGGATTGACAGGAACAACAGAAATATATAAAAATGTAATCCTTCACCGTATATATGGAACAAGCTGCTCAATGTCTAAAAAATGTATTTATTTAAAAACAAAAATAACAGACCAATTGTAGATAGTTAATGAATCCAGTAATGTAACGTTTCCTAAATCTTATATTTCCTCTTCTAAACACACCTTCCCCTTATCAAAGTAAGTGAGACGCTTTCTCTATATACTGCTTTTTACATTGTAATTCTACAATATGATGATTGTTATAGACAAATGTTATTTCCTTTTTCCTCTTTTCTCTCTAGTATGTTAATCTGGAAATGTATTGTAATTTGTGATACATTTTGTATGTTGCTTTTGCTGAATAAAGATTTTTTGAAAATTAAAAAAAAGTTAAGGATAAGGAATTTAACATAAAAAAATGTAGCCACAACTTCTGAAATGTAGTCACAATAGTTTGGAAATGTAGACAACTGGTATAATGCCATTGGGGATATTAACCTGCCATTGGTCAGGTAGCCTCCAGATGAATCTGTAGCCAATATCAGATATTTGGTAGACTCACATTTTAAAAATTAACCAATTTCTAATACCATCCAATTATCATGTAGCAGAAGAGAGAGAAGTCTATGGCACATTTACTAGTAACAGCAGCACTGACAAAGAAGAGGGATATGCACTATTGGCCTCATTTACAACAGTTGAGACTACTGGTTGAATATTTAAAATATAAAATATATATTAAAATAATAACCATTCAAGGTTAAACTGGAAGCATATATGATACTGCAAATAATTTGTCATTAATTCCTATTAATCAACATGTATATAAAGCACAGTATGTCTTGCTAGAAAGACTGAGGCACCCTTCAAAATCTGACATTCTAGGTGGCATACTCTAAAAAAATGCAATGCTAATACAATTCTCAAGGCATCTAAAGCTGTTTATATTTCATAGTGAGCATTTTTTAATGCAATACAAATGTATTTTAGAAGCAATGCTAATTTTAGAGAGCAAAAACAAAAGCACAGCTAGAGTTGAATATATAAATACATTAAACACATTCTATGCTACTGAATATTGGTCCTCTGATCCAAAAAAATATGCATTTTCCATTGTCATTGACATTATTATATACAAGTCTTAATTTTAGGCAGGACATACCACATTAATGACTCAGTACCTTTTTTGACCTGGTATAATATGAGACCAGCACATGAGACCATCAGAGCAATACACTATTATGCCTCCAGCGAACAATACACCACGGCATACTAACAGCAAAGCAATATATCAATATATGCCACAAGCAGAGTAATGTACCATTTCATATTGTCAGCAGGGTTCCATCACAGAATGAAGTAATCTGCTACTTTTCTTAGTCGAAAATAACCCATGGTTATATATTTACAGCATATACTGTATGTCAGATCCAACTAACCCATCAATACACTTTTAAGCTTTTCATAGCCTGCAAGTGAACTAAAAAGCCTGTAGTATGTTGTATTTAAAACTACATAAAAAAATATTCCTTCTCATGAGAAATTGCATAAAGCTGATTTTTTTTAGGAGGTGAGTCTTCTTTGGCCATGTAGTTGCACAGAAAATGTTTTTTACTTGGCTTTTTATTCTTTGTAACTTGCTTGAACTGATTGGAATAGAAGCAAGCTGTTAACATCAAACTATTGCCCTCTCAGCAGTATTTTTTGTTAAGTATTCATTCAATATAATGCAGGATTTCTGTCCTGTGGTTATGGAGCATAGCCTTTGTATTCTTAATATCACATATTTTGCTTTGGGGTACAATCTCTATAGCAGGGATGGATTGCACCTGAATGCAAGAGGGTCTCAAGTGCTTGGGGAGAGGATTACTAGACGGTTGGAGGAGATTTTAAACTAGGAAGGGGGGGGGAGGGGCCAATAAATACTGGGATAGATAGTATAGAAAGGGAAGGCGATGTAGTTAATAACCAGGTGGGAGGATCTGGGGGCGGGGTTAGTACAGATGATAGGGAGAAGACTATAAGCCACAACAAAATTAAATCACAAATGGAACACAGCAGTGGCATAAATTGTATGCTTGCAAATGCCAGAAGTTTAACTGGTAAAATAGGGGAACTGGAGCTGGTAGCTGAAATTGAAAACTATGACTTGATAGGCATAACAGAAACATGGTGGGATGACACACATGATTGGGCAATCAATTTAGAGGGCTACATGTTATTTAGAAAAGATAGGTCAAGCAAAAGAGGGGGTGGGGTCTGTCTGTATATCAAACCAGCATTATTGCCTCAATTGCGGGAAGATATATGTGATGACAGTAGTGAACATGTGGAATCCCTGTGGGTTGAAATAGTCACTGGGGATAAAACTGCCCAGAAAATATTAGTGGGTATTTGTTATAAACCACCAAACATTGGTGACCTTGAAGAAACACAGCTATTAATGCAAATAGAAAAGGCTTCCCAAATAGGGAGAACTATAATTATGGGGGATTTTAATTATCCAGAAATAGACTGGAAAAATGGAATAGCTAACTCTGCTAAAAGCAGCAAGTTTCTGAACTTGTTGAATGACAATTTTTTGTCACAACTAGTGCAGACCTCAACCAGAGGGAATGCATGTCTGGATTTGGTAATAACTGACCATGAAGAACTTATCTCTAACATCCAAGTAAGGGAGCACTTGGGGAATAGTGACCATAACATGGTATCGTTTGAGATTAATTCAAAAAAACAAGTTGATATGAGTTCCACCAAAACACTGAATTTTAAAAAGGCCAACTTTAGCAGGTTTAATTCATCCCTTGGTCTCGTTGACTGGGATAAAATATTTTCAGGAAAAAACACAGAAGGTAAGTGGAATACCTTTAAAATAACATTGCAAAAATACACATATAAATTTATCCCTGTTGGAAACAAATACAAAAGAAGCAAATTAAAACCAATGTGGCTAACCAGTAAAGTAATTCATGAAATAAATAACAAGAAAGCGGCATTTAAACATTACAAAGCTGAGGGATCAGCAGAGGCATTTGCAGAATACAAAAATGTCAACAAAACCTGTAAAAAGGCTATTAAATTAGCTAGACTGGAGAATGAAAAAAATATTGCTAAGGAGAGCAAAAGCAACCCAAAAAAATTCTTTAAATACATTAATGGCAAAAAATTAAAGTCTGATAATGTTGGGTCCTTGTTAGCTGAAACGGGTGAGATGGTCAAAGGTGACAGAGAGAAGGCAGATATTTTAAATAATTTCTTTTCTTCTGTTTTTACCAAGGAAGACCCATTGGACAAGAGTCTGCAAACTACTTTTACAGAACTGTCACAGCAAGCATGGGACTGGCTAACACAAGATAAAGTGTTAAAACAATTGAATGGTGTCAAGGTAGACAAAGCTCCGGGGCCAGATGGTATACACCCACGGGTACTTAAAGAGCTAAGCCAGACCCTGGCCAGACCGATATATCTGATTTTCAGGGATTCTTTTATTTCTGGTATGGTGCCCATGGATTGGCGTAAAGCAGATGTGGTGCCCATATTTAAAAAGGGATCAAAGTCCCAGCCAGGAAATTACAGACCCGTAAGCTTGACATCTGTGGTAGGGAAGCTGTTTGAAAGGTTGCTAAGGGAATATATTCAAGAATTCTGCTGGAACAGGAATATCATTAGCAATAGCCAACATGGCTTTGTGAAAGATAGGTCTTGTCAAACGAACTTGATCGCATTTTATGAAAAAGTAAGTAATAATATAGATGAGGGAGAGGCGGTTGACGTGATCTATTTAGACTTTGCCAAGGCATTTGATACGGTTCCACACAAGAGGTTACTGTACAAATTGAATGAAATAGGACTAGGGCAAAATGTTTGTGAGTGGATTGGAAATTGGCTGAAAGATAGAATGCAAAGAGTGGTAGTAAATGGCAAGTTCTCCAGTTGGATAAACGTGATAAGTGGAGTGCCTCAGGGATCTGTCCTGGGTCCTCTTCTTTTTAATTTGTTTATTAATGACCTCCCAGAGGGCATAGGAAGCCATGTATCAGTGTTTGCCGATGACACAAAATTAAGTAAGGTAATAAAGTCTGAACTGGATGTGTCTTCGTTACAAGAGGACTTGGACAAATTGAGTAACTGGGTAGGCAAATGGCAAATGAGATTCAATATAGACAAGTGTAAAGTTATGCATTTTGGGTATAATAATAAAAATGCAACATATAGTTTAAATGGCGTTTCTCTGGGGAAATCTACTAATGAAAAGGATTTAGGAGTAATGGTAGACAATAGACTTAGCAGTAGCAAGCAGTGCCAGCTGGCAGCGGCAAAGGCCAATAAGATATTGGCATGTATTAAAAGGGGTATTGACTCAAGGGAGGAAGATATAATTATGCCTCTTTACAGGTCCATGGTAAGACCCCACCTAGAATATGCTGTCCAATTCTGGGCGCCCTTTCTGAAGAAGGACATTATGGAACTAGAGAGAGTGCAGAGGAGGGCTACAAAACTAGTAAGGGGAATGGAATGTTTTAGTTATGAAGAGAGGCTAGAAAAGTTAAACTTGTACACACTAGAGAAACGGCGTCTTAGAGGGGATATGATAACACTATATAAATATGTTCAAGGCCCATATAAAGGGCTTTCAAAAGACCTGTTCATTAACAGAACAGTACACAGGACAAGGGGCCACCCGCTTAGACTTGAGGAAAGGAGATTTAGTCTACAACAGCGGAGGGGTTTCTTTACAGTAAGGACAATAAAGGTATGGAATGCACTTCCGGAGGAGGTGGTGCTATCAAATACATTAGATGCCTTTAAAAGGGGCCTGGATAATTATTTAAAAGAGCATAATATAGAGGGCTATGCACGTTAGTATTGGGATTAATATTTAGTTAGGGCTTGTTGATCCAGGGAGAAGTCTGATTGCCATTTGGAGTCAGATGCCTTCTTTTGGGTCAGCGATGGTAAACAGGAATAGGAAAAGGGTTGAACTGGATGGACGCAAGTCTTTTTTCAACCTAAATTACTATGTAACTATGTAACTATGTAACATTCATAATTAAAATATTTAGGAAACTGTGACAATCTATGCAGTAATGAAACATGCAACAAAAATAATTTCAAGAAAAGGACAATTTCCCAATAGTAGATTAGATTTAATTGACACTTTGTAAAGGAAAGGTTTTAATCATAACTGAAAATTAACAGTTAATGCGAGAATTAAATGAAAATCAATATTTTATACAACCAGAGAAAACATAACATGATATAAAAAGACTTTAAAGCTTATTGAGCAATCTGTCTTCTTAGCCATAGAAGAAAACACAACAACCATTCAAAATATCTATATCATTTATTATGGGTAAAATAGCTTGGATTTAATATTCATTGTTTATTTTTCAAATCTTTTGCATTTACCCGAGCAGAAACAAAGTTGTTTCAGGGATAGTAAGTTGATTATTTTTCAGTTTTTGACTGTCATCAGAATTATTTCTATGTCTTGTATATACAGGTAGCCTGCTGCTGTTGTAGCATGTTAACATAAGCTGTTGTTAATAAAAATCTAGTATTAATATATAAAGCTAACCAATATGCATGGGATTTACTTTACCAGGCTTTCAGATGTGCAGAAGAGGAGATTAAGGGTACCATTGATAGGACTGAAGTGACACAACATGTGAGCTCACTGGAGGTTGAATTTCCGGACTTAAGGATTTTTAGAGTAGGGAATTCAATAAAAACTAAAACTTTAAGGAAGGAAACAGTTTGTAACACACTTCTTCATTATCAGAGTCATAATTTACATTCCCAAAAATGTGGGATTCCCTGGGTACATTTCTTGCGCTTAAGACGGAATTGTTCTCAGGTGGATGATTTTAAGACTCAGGAGCAGGAATTGATATGCAGATTTCATAAAAGGGGATACCCAAAAAAACAACTTGTGAGATGTTATAAAAAGTCTTTAAAATGCAATTGGTAATGTTTGATCTTTTAAAAAACAGGTAGAACCAATTTACAAGATCCAATAATTTTGTAAGATTTGTAACGACATATGGCAATCAGTGGGAAACCTTTAAAAAGATCCTGTCAAAACATTGGCATATTCTGACAACTGATTTGAAAATGAAAGTGATTGTAGGGGAAAAGCCATTTATGGTTGCAAAATGGCCACCAAATTTGAAGGATCATTTGATAAAGTCAGAATTTAATATGACACAAAAGGAACAAAAAAATTGGTTACAAAAGATATGTGGTATGTTTAGATGTGGTAGTTGTAAGATCTGGAAATATGTAAAAGTTGGAAAAAAATGTCAACTATTATAAGAGTAAAAGCTACAGGTGAGATAATTTTTGAACTGTAATTCTGAAGAGGTAGTGTATCAACTCACATGTCCTTGTGAGAAAATATATGTAGGAAAAACGAAACGTATATTAAAGGTTTGAATTTTGGAACACGGTGGGGGGATATACGACATGATAGAACTGAAAGTCCAGTGGCAAGGCATTTCAGGGATAAATATGGTGGATTTCCTAAAGGCTTGATGGTGATGGCTATCTCCTCTTTGAAGAAGGTTCTGAGAAGGGGCAATAGGGATAACAGACTATTATAATAGGAGTCCCATTGGATTTATAATTTAGGAGCACTGGAACCATATGGTTTGAATGAGGAAATTAAATGTTTTTATGGGTGGGAGGTCTTTTTCCTCAGTCATTCAGTGGTTGCAAGAAATCCATGATAACTGTTCCAATACATGGAATGGAAGATTTAGATTACTCTGTGTTGGACTATAAATATTTTTCCCATATGTGTTTATGGGGTTGATTTCAGTTTTCCATGGGATAGACCTTTCCGTGATTATAGAATGGATGCAACTTGGGGGAATTCTAGTCTCGGATTCCATGGATTTCCAAGGGATTGGTGAGCGCTAGTACCCTGTGGATCCAGGGGGAGTGAGATTGGAACTCTATCATTTTTGAAGTGAGATGGTTTTACTCATGTAAGACGAAATTGGAATTTGTATCTATGGGACACTTTCATGGATTATTATGTTAGGACACTTGGTTACTGTGGAGGGGAGTTTTCCTGGAAACATGTTTTTTGAATTTTCGTTATTTGACATGATCTCTTCACTAATCTGAATGGATCCGATAGATAAGTATTTAATATGGTTTATATATTAATTTATGTGTACTTTAATAATAAAAAGTGGATCATCAGATGAGGGGGGGCCATTATCGTATGGTACTGTTTTTGATGAGTCATCTGAACAACCGTATATATAAAAGGGTTAATGTGGCTGAGGTTGGTTGAAATGGATAGATCCCAGTCAGAATGTGTCCCTACTTTAATGTATTCATGGTTGTTCATTGAGGATATCTTTGAAGAGATGGTTTTGTGCTGTATAAAATAAATATATAAGATATACATAATCTGTGTAAGGGGTTAAACGGTCTTGAATTGCTTACTGGCTGGATTGATTCTGAACCCATTGGAGGATAATGAAGAACTTCCCACTTACGTACTAAAGGATGAAATATATAATATGGAGTTTACCTTGAAAAAGTCCCTTCACTTGGGACGAAACGGGTAGGTTATTTGTCCCTGCCAACTACCTGTACGGTGTATGTGAGGAGACGGATGCCAACCAGTATATCTAATTAATCTATCTGATTTAGAATTAAATTACAATGTTACAATGTTAAGATACAAAGCTCTATATGTAACGTCGCAAGGTACCTAAATGGAGATATTACATATCACTCCTGTTGTTTGGAACTTCATATTAGTGCAATTTTTCCTACAAGTTATTGCTGGAATAAAGGGATGATAGAAATGTGTTTACAAGTAAACAGAGAGGAGTTCCTTTGTTTCAACAAGTAACTGCACTGATTAGAAGACTGCCAGTTACTTTGTATCAGCATTACCACAAGAAGAGCATGATATACAGTATAGAGTGCAAGGATATTACACATATGGAGGATTGGTGAATATATTGGATGAGATGATGTAACAGAATATTTTGAGATTGTTCCATATATATACACACCATAAGCTCTGGTTACACAGTTAATTCCAGTGTGAGACAGTTGGTGGTGATTTTATCCCATTAATGAAATGACTCTATGCTTGTGTGAAATATTCATCATCTAAATGAGAGAGAGCTTGTTGTCTGGAATTAGTAGAATCGCTTTATAGAGTTGATGTCCTGATTTTCTGGTCTCCTTATCTGTGTTATCATCTATCCGGATTGGGTTGTTATGGACATAGATGCTGGCATCTAGCTGGATGGACTGTTTTTTTTTTTTTAATGCAATGTTGGTTTTTATACATCAGTGTTTGTGGGTGGGAAGGGGTCTATAATTGTCTTTTGGGATGATATATATGCACTTATGAGCATGTTAACAGCAATTTTATATTACAGTTAATAGAGAACTATGGTTACATAGTTATATTAACCCTTTGAGACAGTGCCAGTGGTGTGCACAAAACATTGCAGAGCCATGCTTATGACTCTGCCAGTCAAAGGGTTAAAATTATTAGTATTATAAAATCTTGTAATATTAATATTATGAACCTTATAATATAATTAACCCTTTGAGTTCCTAAGGGGAATCCAATGCCACTGCAAGTCAAAGGGTTAATATTATAAACCTAAGAATGCTATTATTTAATACAAATCACACATTGCAAAGTATAGCCTATAAAGGCCTAAATTCCTTTGCAACTAACAAGTGTTGTCGCCTGTTCTATCAGATTCCCATTGAAGTCTGTGAAGATACAGTATTTGTAAATACAGCCCTTTATATATCAAATGGAAAGGAATCCAAGCTAATGTTAACAAGGCTGATGTACTAAAAAGAAGTGAGATAAAGTAAGTACCACATGGGGGCAAATCTAAATTCACTTTGCTTTAAATGAATCATTGTTGCTATGCATTGCATTGGATTCCTTTCTAGCTATCAAGGTGCCAGAAGCCCCATTTAAATTAATGGTTTATTTGGTCTGATCCAGAATTTCTCCAATTCTATTTATTACATAAGCCTCATCACATACTCCTTAGGCAGAGGAATTAAACTTGGAATTGCACAGTCACACACTGAGCATAAACATTACAGCATGCATACTTATGAATATCAACAACAAGGAAAAATGTAGTCTAATTTGTGAAGAAGTTAGATCGATGAAGACTGCATTATGACTTACCAACAACATCACGAGGGAATTACATAAAGAGCTAGCAAATTTGATAGCACTCATAGGGATTTTACTGACAGAGCATAAAAGAGAAATGATTTGTAGGCAATGCAAATTCCATTTTAAGTTCCATTTCCAGGTGCATTTCCTTCTGTCTCAATCCAATATTGAAGACTAGGCATATATGGTACTCAGGACGATAATGCTAATAGCTGCACAAACCTTTTTCTTTACTGGAAAATGTATTCTCAAGCAAGGGCACATCAGAAACCTATCAAAGAAGCCCAAGATTACTGAATTCTTAACTCTTTAAGGACCAGAGAGGTTGAGCAACTCATTGTTTTCCAATGCATTTCACTCAACAATTTTCTTTAAAGGGTAAATAGAAAATTGAAGAATAAAGTGAATATGCCACATGAAGGGGGATGTACAAATCCCGCAGCACAGGGAATTTGCTGCACTTACATGTAATCAAGGTCCTGTGCCTGACTTAGTAGCAAGGATGTAAAGAATTTTGTATTTCCATCCCACTGGAATTTCCAAAACAGGCGTTCTATTCCTCCTTTCTGTGAAAATTCATGAGGAGGAATTGGAGGGGAAAACTTACCTCAGACAGTTGTAAAAGATTCCATTAACACTTCTGTCTTCAAGGTCTATTTGCCTGTGTCAAACACAGATATTCATATGATGACACCGGGACTCATGCACATAAACACACATCAAAAAGAGAATAGTGATGCAGAAGTCCTCTCTGGGATCAGCACTTCAGTTAGTTCAGATCCCCAACTTCACCCTCTGTGGAAAATATCCAATATGTACTCGCACTCTTTGGAGGCTATATCCTGCTATTGGTATAACTGCAAGTGATTGCTTTCAACCCTGGTTGGTGTTTCTGAGGCCTGGCTGCATCCACTCCCATGGGAATCTTTACTCAAAGTGAATTGCGGGGTCTTAACTGCTCTCTCTAGGTTATACAAACCCAATGTATCAGTGATTCACCCTCTATATTGAACTGCTCTACTGAGCTATTATCAAGAGGTTATGAAACTATAACTCAAACTAAACAAGTCAAAATGTTACATTTTGTGTGACATAAATATATTTACATGAATACAGCAATAGCTCTACAAATTTAGTGACAGTATGTTGCTTCATCAAGAGCCAAAGATTTTATTGTGGGTAAATGTTTCTATAGATACAATATTATGAATACTGTTAAAACAACATTATTAGTAATGTTGGGTAAGGATAAGAAGTGATTGTGCTGCTCTGGGCATGTGCTGACCCACTGGCAGGGACATTGGCAGGTAATGATTGAGGAAGATAAAGACCCAGGTCTCATGGTTAAAGGCCTAGACTTTGCTACCTGATTGGTGCATATAGTGGTGCTGCTAAACCCATAATTGAGCAATTGGGCTAAATTACATCTGGTCAAAGAGCATATCTCAAATTACCTTTTACACCAACCTTACATTATCTTCATATAGCTGAATATGAAGCAAGTTTACACCTGGTATGCTACGAGCTGGTTAGTTGTATTGTAGCATAAAGTCGTAGGGGTTAAATTATGAACACATCTTTCTATAGAATACATATAATTATACAGAATAAGCATACCCGTTGATGTGTTGACTGTTTGGTAATGTGGTAACCATATATCTTTTTTCTATGAATGTATTTAATTTAATTTGGTATTTATGCTTTTTTAGCTAATGTGTTTGTTCATTATTTGCTTTTAAATTATAGGTGTTATATTCTTTTACGGACGGTTTTATAGAGGTCGGTTTTATAGAGGTCGGACATTTTTTTGATTGCCTTTGAATCTGACACCTTTTGACCATTTTTTCAAACCATAGTTTGATCGTGTAATGATTATTAACATTGAACATTTGTGTTATGCAGTATATATAATGTTAACAAACATTTGTTACCAGACTATGACTAAATGTATTCTTACATGAAACTTGTTAGGTGGGTTGTGTGCACTTGGCTTGCCTTGGATTAACTCCTACCAATATATCTGGTGTTTTTTATTTTGTAATAATAAAGTTTCGATGCCTTTAATTATCGTTTACTGACTGGCTGTTTCCCGTGTCTAGCGGATCTGTAGAATGCGCTCCTCTAGTAGTCTTCACATTTGTAGAAATCTGTGCCGAGGTTGTGGGGGGCTGCCCCGGTTCCACACGGCCCTAGTGTCTGGTGAGTGATGTCAATTGATATTTTGTCTACCTGATATTTAGTAGCAACTTTGGCTAATTTCAGAGTTTTTATCTACTTGTATTGTAACACAAAGTTGTAGGGGTTAAATTGTGAGTACATCTATCGATAGAATACATATAATTATACAGAATAAGCTGCTATAGAACACATGGCACACATTTGGGACTTCAAAAGCTTGTAATGAAAAATTATAAGGTTTAGTCCATTAAAAAGTATTACTATTCGCCACCTCTAATGAACATATATACAAAGATACATACATAAATACATACATATATAAAAGAATAGGGATGGGCGAAAATGTATTTCCTCAAACCAAAATTGGTGAAAAATGGTACTTCCTGCTTGGCAAAAAAAAGTCCAGCAAAATTTGCAATTTTCTCCCCTTTCTTGCCTAGTTCATTGTATTGAAATGAATGGGAACACTGAATTTTTCCCTATCACATGGCAGTTTTCTCTACTTTTCCTGCGGGAACATAAAAGGGTGTCAAGCTCTGAGGGGAGTCTGGGTGCAGTCTGGGGGAGAAGAAGAGAGGAAGGAGGTTGACCCTAAATACCCCAAAATACAGTGTGACTGACAGGCAAGACAGAGGCAGCTGCAGTCCAGTTTGCTTGATGATCTTGCTGTTATTATATTTGTATTGGACGTGTCTAGAGGAGTGATTGAGAAGAGATTAATTGTACTTTTTGTCTCTGTGATAAACGAGTCTGGGGGTGCAAGAAGGTAGCAAAGGAGGATGACCACAAATACCCCAACATTGTGTATGACTGATTTCATTTGAAAGACACAGCCAGCTACAGTCCAAGCAATTCACTTACTGATCTTGCTCTTATTGTCTCTGTGCTGGGGAGATCTGGGGAAAAAAGTTGTTAATTTTGTTTTTTAAGTTAGAATTAGTTTTTTGGACAGTGATAATATAGGGTAGACAAAAAAAAAATATATATATATATATGTATATATTTATATATATTAGTGACAGACAGCTGACTGGGAGACTGAAGTGAGCTGTGTTGCTGAGGCATACTTGATTGACAGCAGATGACATTAAGAATTTTTTTGAGGGATAAGGCAAGATATCACACGCCATCAGTTGTGTTGTGTACTGTAATAATAATAATAATCCTTTATTTATATAGCGCACACAGATTCCGCAGCGCTTTACACTCATATTGGTTCCTGTCCCCATTGGGGCTCACAATCTAAATTCACCTATCAGTATGTTTTTGGAATGTGGGAGGAAACCGGAGTACCTGGAGGAAACCCACGCAAACACAGTGAGAACATACAAACTCATTGCAGATGTTGTCCTTGGTGGGATTTGAACCCAGGACCCCAGCGCTGCAAGGCAACAGTGCTAACCACTGAGCCACTGTGCTGTAGAGTAAAACCACATAGTAGGTGGGTAATGTCCAGAAAATGCACAAGGGGTGGGGGGGTCAGGGGAAAAGGTGGAGCACTGCAGGGATGTGGGAGTAAAGTAGTAGTTCAAAAACTAACTGCAGCCAAGGATGCTGCAGTGTGTGTGCAATAAGTGATGATGATCCCTCTCCTCCCGGGGAGAATGCAGTTTGCCAAGGTCCCACCAAAAGTTACACCACAACCACCACCATCAGCACCAGTGCAAAAAAAAAAAAAAGGCGTGGCCTGTAAACACAAGTAGATGGATGCTTGAGAGACTCAAGAGAGGTGCAAACTACTTAAAACAGGCAGATAAATTAAGCAAATAGCTGGACAACAACATCCCTTCACCTGTACACTATGCCCAGGATCAAATCTTCTAAAAAAGAGAAAGACGTACAGGATTACTCTGCTAAAAAAATCTGGTGCTGATATCTCACCACGTTTTCAATATGGCCATCACATCTGACAAAGGGAAAAAAGATGTGTAAAGCAGAAACCTGTACCTGAACAATATGCAGTCCGTGTAGATGAAAATGATTCCTATGATGGTGATTCTGACTACAAAAGCCTTGATACTCCATCCACAAAAAAGGATTTGCATGAACTGTTTGCAAACTTGAAACTCTTCATTCAGGATAAATTGGCAGACATTAAAACATGAAGTTGCTCAACTTGGAGGAAGAGTAGAGGCTCTTGAGAATAACCGTGACATGTGGTCGACATTTAGATTTGAGATGATCTCCAAAACGTCTACTCTTCATGAGTGTTAAAAATTGATGACTTAGAAAACAGGCAAAGAAGGTATAACCTTCATCTTCGTGGAGTCTCTGAGGAAATCGGTCCTGACATTTTACCGGAATTCATACAGCATTTATTCCACTTCATTAAAAATTAGACAGAATCCACTACGAGAGGTCGAAGCGGGGCTGTGTCTCCCGTCTCTACTCGGTGGTCAGTCAGGGACGTTCGACCGGGTAAAGGGGAGAACAGCCCGGCCAGCGGCCCACTATTTCCCGCAGCTGCTCCTGTCGATCTGCGGGAAGGTGACTACCTAGAGGCAGGGACCCCCCTTCCATCTCCTCCTGTACAGCGGACAGAAAATCGGGAATCTCCCGTTCCTCTGCCTCCTGAGCCGGGGGAGTACATATCGCCATAATCTCTTCAGGTCTCTGCTCGTACGCCTTAAGGGCATTTATGTGGCAGATCCGCCTATCCTTTAGCTGGGGTCCCCTGGCTATAAGGTATGTGGTCTCCCCCTGCTGACCCACCACCTGATAGGGGCCTTCCCAGGCAGTCTGCAGTTTGTTCTGGTGGACCGGCCGCAGAGCTAGCACCTGCTGTCCTACTACAAACTGTCTGACCTTGGCCTGCTGGTCATAGTAGGTTTTCTGGCGGTCCTGAGCCCGCTGAAGATTCTGTCGGGCCATGCCCATCAGGGTCTCCAGACGGTCCCTTAGCTCCAGCACGTAGGTAACTGCTGGGGTTTCCTCCGTTTCACATTTCTCCTCCCAGTATTCCCGGAGGATGTTCAGGGGTCCCCGGACTCTCCGCCCATATAATAGCTCAAAGGGCGAGAATCCCGTGGACTCCTGAGGCACCTCTCGGTATGCGAAGAGGAGATGGGGTAAATACTTTTCCCAGTCCCTACAGGAGTCAGTAAAGGCTCTCAGCATCTGCTTGAGGGTCCCATTGAACCTCTCACATAAGCCATTCGTCTGGGGGTGCTAAGCGGTGGTGTGAGCCGCCTTCACCCTACAGAGCTTCCACACCTGTTGTAATAGTTCAGAAGTGAACTGTGTCCCTCGGTCTGACAATATCTCCTGGGGGAACCCTACTCTCGTGAAGATGCCCACCAGAGCGTCAGCTATGGACTCTGCGGTTACATTGGCTAGGGCAACAGCTTCAGGGTAACGGGTGGCAAAATCCACCACCGTGAGAATTAATTTCATCCCTGAGCGGCTGCACCTAGCCAAGGGACGCACGATGTCCACCGCCACCCGCTGGAAGGGAACCCCTACGATAGGTAAAGACTGCAGTGGAGCCTTAGGGTGGTCTCCCCGTTTGCCCACCCGCTGACAGGTGTCACAGGTCCGGCAAAACGTGTGTACACTCCGGGAGACTTGTGGCCAGAAAAAGGTCCTGGTAAGTCGCTCTTCGGTGCGCCTGGCCCCAAGGTGCCCAGCCAAAGGGACCTCGTGAGCGAGAGCCAGAAGGGCAGATCTATATCGGGAGGGTACTACCAGCTGTTTTTTGGCTACTTCTACCCCATCCCTACTCGTGGAAATGGTTTCTCTATACAGCAGCCCCTGCTCCCAGTATACCTTCTCCCCACTTGGGCTAACCTCCCCACTGTCAGCCCTGCGCCTGTACCCCAATAGCGAGGGATCTGCCTGTAGCGCATCCCTAAACTCGGCCGGGGGCGCCCACTGAGTAACCCCAGGATCGGAAGGGGAAGACGGGGCTGGGTCGTTCGAACTTACCGCTGCTGCTGTTCTAGCTTGTGCCTGAGTGACAGCCTGGCAATCTTCGACGTGACCTGAGATGAACTGGCTCTCGAGTCATCCCAGGTCATTCCCCAGCAGCACGTCGGTCGGGAGTCCTGGCATGACCCCGACAATTCAATGTCCTTGCCCGGTGCCCCAGTCCAAATGTACCCTGGCCGTAGGGAGCTGGTAGACTTTTCCCCCTGCCACTCGCACTTCCACAGCTTGGTTGGTCCGGTGCTGGCGCTGTAAGCACCGGGGTTGCACCAGGGTCAGTGTTGCTCCGGAGTCCCGCAGCCCCTCTGCTGGGTAGCCGTCCACCTGAATTTTCTGCAAGTGATGGCTTCTGTTGTCCAGCCCTGCCGCTTGAGCCAGAGCCACCTCATGGTAATGTCCCCAGGGTGCAAAATCCTCCTGCCCCCGTATTATTTCCCTAGGAGCGGGCCAGTCATACCCTTCCTCCTCCGGGGTGCTAACGCAATTGACAGACCGGGGTGGCACCCGGGGCTGAGGTGGTGGGGGCCCCCACCGGGCTGGTCCTGCTGAGGGCCGGTTACCAGCCCTGTTCAAGGGGCAATTAGGGCGCAAATGCCCTCGTTGATGGCACAGGTAGCATTCTGGCCCCTGATTGTTCCTAGCCGGGGGGCCTGGGGGCCCTCTAGATGGACCGGCCTGTGGGGGACGGGAGGGACCCGTGGATCCTCCCAACATCCTAGTCCCTGCGGGCCCATGGACCGTAGCCGCCCGCTGCCCCATCCGCCGTGACTCCTCAAATCGATCGGCCAGTTCAGCTGCCTCTGTGACCGTGCGGGGGCTATGGTCGTGAACCCAGTCTCTCACTTCAGGAGCAACATGATGGAAGAATTGTTCCAACAAGATTTGCTGATAGCAGTCCTCCACAGACCTTACCCCACAGCCTTGCATCCAGTTTCGGCAAGCTCTTTCTAGGGTATATACCCATTCTGTGTGGGTGTCCTTCTGCTGCCGCCTGCTCTCCCTGAATTGTCTCCTGTATGTGTCCGGAGTAATAGCGTAGCGCTGCAGCAGTCTTCGCTTGATCTCTGGGTAATCCGAGCTCCATTCCTCGGGGATTGCCCGGTAAGCATCCGCCGCCCGTCCAGTCAGTTTCCCCGCTAGTATGGGTACCCAGTCCTGTGGGTCCACCCGGACCTGGCGGCATTGCCTCTCAAAGTCCCGTAGAAACCCGTCAATATCCCCCACAGTGTCATCAAAAGTTTTAAACAGCTGGTGCGGCAACTTATATGAATATTCTGCAGTGGTACTGCGATTCTCCGTGGCCGGGCTATGCAAACTGGACCGTGCTTGTTCCAGCTCTCTCAAGTATTCTTGTTCCACAGCCAAAATAGTTCTGGTTACAAAGTCCTGTGGTGGGTTTGGCCCCAGGAAAGCCAGGCGGCTTGCCACCCTTTCTGCCACCACATCCCCACGGGTAGGAGGGTTCACCAACCTTCGGGGCGACTGGGACTGCTGCGAGCCCCTGCAGTATCCATCCTCCGGTGGCAGATCAGTGTTCCTGGCCCGCTCCACCATGTCCTCATCCAAGGACTGCAGTAAATTGACCAGTTCAGTCTTTTTGAGGCCCCTTGCCTCCTGTCCCCCTCCTCTACCATCTGTTGTAGCTCAGCCACCGATTTTTGTCTGTATAAATCGGCCATATCCCGGCTGGTACCCTGATGTCTCCGCAACTGGTACTTTCCTCACAAATGTTGCTGGAGCCTGGGGTCAAGCCAATGGCTATTTTTCCCCCTGCTGGGCTGGCTCCAGGCGATCCTCCGGTCCTGCCACGTTGCTGGAACCTGGGGTCAAGCCAAAGGCTGTTTTTCCCCCTGCTGGGCTGGTTCCAGGAGATCCCACCGTCCCGATGTGTTGCTGGAACGTGGGGTCAAGCCAATGGCTATTTTTCCCCCTGCTGGGCTGGTTCCAGGAGATCCCGCGCTTGCCACCAGTGTAACGGGGTTCGAACCTCCCCGGGATGCTCTGCTCTCTCACACCGGACTAGTGAGACCCTGAAGCCGCCTGAGCCTGGTCGAAACCTCGGTTCCCGTATCGCTTCTCCGCCAGAGGTGGGGGTCGCAAGAAGACCCTTGATACCACCACTCAATGAAGACACAAGACATGCTTCTTAGTCAACCAGAGGAACAGTTTATTTTCGGGAAAAACAGTACTTTTATACACAGTTAACTAAGTTAGGATAAATCAATCATATTTTCTTAACAAAAGGCTGAATTCACACAGGTAACCTTGTTAACATGCACACAAAAGAAGGTTGGGACACTTTGGGGACACAATGGGGCTTGGGACACATACAATGGGCTGGGGTGATTACCCGGGACAAAGGGCCGTAGACTTGGGGACGCCAGTGTTCGACCTCCGCTTTTAGGTGTTAGCCAATCAGAGGCCGTGCCGCAGAGTCCCTGCCGCCAATCCCTGGGCCGCCGACATTTTCCCATGTTAAGTCTATGGAGTCCCTTTAACTCTGCTCGAGGGTCGACGGCCAATCAGGAAGCGAGCGACGGCCCCGTTCTAAGTCAATGGGAAAATCCTCTTTTGGGCTCGATGTTTGAGAGCCAATGAGAACGGGGCCGACCATTCGCCATGTTAAGTCTATGGCGTCCCTTTAAACCCCAGTCCACCAATCAGAGGGCGGCCGACCATTCACCATGTTAATCCTATGGCGTCCCTTTAACTCCCTTTTTCTCAATGGGACGCTGGCCGGCCGCATAGGATCCCATTGCCCCGTGGCTGCCCCGTGTTCCCGTGAATGTCACTCCTTCATGGTTGGTTTCCTGGGCAGATGCTTGGGTATACTCCAGTAACAGGTCCCTACCTAGTAATTCTTAAAATGTTAAAAAAATATGTTGTAGGGTTTATCCCCCTGAGTAAAACAAGAGTAACCCCACTGCTGTAAGGTGTTTCATTCAAAAGTTATTAATTTTCAAAGTTGAATTTTTTAGACGCAATATCACAGTGGCCTGAAATTGTACAGTGGTGCTGTTGCTACATCATCCTATGAAGATTTATGGTCCCGGGACCAGAGCTGTCCATAGGATCATGTAGCAACAGCGCCACTGTACATTTTCCGGCCACTGTGATATTGCACCTAAAAAATTCAGCTTTGAAAATTAATAACTTTTGAATGAAACACCTTTCAGCAGTGGGAGTACTCTTGTTTTACTCCGGGGGGTAAACTCTACAACGTATTTTTTTTTACATTTTAAGTATTACGATCCCTTTAATGAATATTTACATACCCCCACCTTTTGTGCCTGAGGTTCTACAGGAGGCTCTCCTGTATATATCTGCAAAGCCTGGTCATTGTTTTGTTGTTATGGGGGACTTCAACATGTACACTGACATTGCTTTGGATAGAATGGGTACTAGATCTGGTGATTCTCTAGCTCCTAGGCTTAAATTTTTAAGTTTTCTGGAGGATATGAATTTCATTGATGCCTGGAGAACTCTTCATCCTAGTGTTAGGGAATATTCATGTCATTCTGCCACCCATAAATCGTTGTCCAGAACTGATCATGCGTTTGTCTCCGGTCACACCTGGCATATGGTTGATGATTGTTCTTACCTACCTAGGGTTGCCTCGGATCACTCTCCAATGCGTTTATGTCTCCTCATGGGTAGAGATTATTCTACTTCTAGTTGGCAACTTCAACCATATTGGCTGTCTATTGATCATATTGCTACAAGTCACAGGGTCGCAGTGACAGAATATTTCAGTTTTAATGAGGGTTCTGCACCACGGGGAGTTGTTTGGGAGGCAGCGAAGGCGGTGGCAAGAGGCTCACTTGGCTCATTAATTGCTACACACAAAAAACATACAAGGGATAAAATAGGTCAATTGGAGAAAGAGGCTACCAAGGCAGAGAGAATATATGTTGACAAAGGTGACACTATTTCATATGATTCCTTCCTGCTTGCCTCCTCTGTTTATAATGCTGCTCTAATGGAGCAGAATGTAAATTTCATGAAGTACCAGAAGCAGAAGTTATTTGAAAATGGGGATAAAGCAGGAAAGCTTATGTCCCACTTGGTGGGAACCAGGGAGGGTACACACAGTATAACGACCATATATGATAAAGCTGGGAATCTTATACATGATGAAATGGATGTTAACAATGTGTTTGCAGACTTTTATTCTACTCTATACAAGATGCAAGCCAACTCTATCTCTCGCAAGGTGGAGGAATATCTGGCGGGTGTCCCTCTCCCAACCTTGTCTGTTGACCAGCGTCGGATGCTTGATTCTCCCATTCTGATGGGCGAGGTTGTGGCGGCCATTGATTCTCTCCCCACGAGCAAATCACCTGGGGGAGATGGTCTACCGGCTGAATGGTACAAGAGATACACTGACACATTGGTTCCACAGCTGCTCAACACTCTGTACGAAGCTTTGGAGGTGGGTAGGCTTCCATTGTCCCTCACTGAGGCTACAATACTAGTGCTCCCTAAGTCGGGCAAGGACTTAGCTAGTTGTGATTCGTATCGTATCATCTCTTTGCTTACTTCAGACGCCAAAATGTTGGCTAAGGTCTTGGCAATTAGACTAAATTTGGTGATTTTGGATCTTATCCATCCAGACCAGGCCGGATTTATGCCTGGGAAATCGACATTTCACAACCTAAGGAGACTTTTTTCTCATCTACATACTAAACATGATAACATCGACCATAGAGTGGTAGTGTCACTCGATGCATCTAAGGCATTTGACTCGGTGGAGTGGGATTATCTTTGGTGTACACTACGAGGGTTTGGATTTGGGCTGACTTTTCTGAAATGGGTACAACTTCTCGATGCGAAACCAACTGCTAGGGTCTTGACCGGGTCAGTTTGATCGGGGCCATGTGCACTAGAAAGGGGTACGCGGCAGGGATGCCCCTTGTCACCGGGGTTGTTTGCATTGGCGACTGAACCACTAGCCAGCTTGATCCGACATGATCAATTGGTGGAGGGGTTTGTGTTGGGCAAAAGAGAAGAGAAATTGGCACTATATGCGGATGATATACTGTTGTTTTTGGGCTCTACTTCTCTTCCACGTGTTTTAGATTTAGTAAACACTTATGGTAATTATTCGGGATTGTGAATAAACTTGACTAAATCGTCTATCCTCCCTATAGATCCCATCCTTAACGGGGGGCCTGTGCTGTCCGCTCCCTTACAATACGAACCTTCGGTAAAGTATTTAGGGCTTCTGGTGACTGCATCAGCGGACAGTTATATGAGAAACAACTTGGAACCACTAATTGAACAATTTCAATATAAAACTACTTCTTGGCTCTCACTGCCGCTAAATGTCATTGGTCACTCTAACCTGATTAAAATGGTGTTTCTCCCACGTTTTCTGTATGTATTTCAGGGCTGTCCTGTGCCGGTCCCCAAACGGTACTTTGTTGTAATTGACAAGATAATTAGGAACTTTCTTTGGTCAGGTGGTCCATCTAGGATTAAGCTCTCCATTCTGAAGCGTCCAGCAAGTGAGGGCGGAATAGCCCTTTCTGATTTTTATAAATATTATCTAGCTTCACAGGGGCAATTCGCACTTGCATATGTTTTGCCTGAGACCCTACACACCTTTCATAAAATAGATGAATCTCTGCTCAAGCCGGGTTATTCTCTGTCACACATCCTTTTGCTGGGTTGGAGTGTGCTTAGAGATCCATCTGTCACATCTCGGATGGCCTGCAATGTGTGGTCAAGTATCCTATCTAATTCAAACTTTAAGGCACAGGAATCTGGTGTTCCTCTCTGGGGGTCGGAGGGATTGATACACCTTCGGCATCTGGAGTTTGGTCGATTATGGTTGGCATATGGCATTTCTACACTTGGTCATATGTATCATCATATGTATGTAAGTTGCCGCCCTCGCTCCACTGTCCGAGTTCAGCCAGACTCAGCTACACACACTGCAAGTCTGCAAACAGTGCAGACTGTGCATAGCTGGTATTGCCGCTGGCCCACCCCCTTAGTGCCCGCACCTTCATTCATAATGTCGACGTCACCTGACATCGCTTCCACCCAGCCACAATGCCTCAGATGCGGCTGGGGACCAGGGAGTAGAAACGCCGACTGGCTGTGGCAGGAAGTCTAAGGTGTATGACAGGGGGTGGACTGGGCGGTGCAAGAGGCACCACCACTCACTCTGAACGCGGTCCACAACAGGCCAATGGCATCAATCAGCGCAAGTTACATAAAATAAATATAATAATGTAAAAAAGGGGCATGACTGGGACACTGCCGGGCGCCCCAGAAAATTGGGCGCCCTAGGCAAGTGCCTCATGTGCCTATTCATAAATCCGGCCCTGTGTATCAGGATAACGTCTTCAAAACTTTTAATCAGCTGCATGAGGAATTCAATGTTCCTACTACTTTTTTTAACTCATATTATGGCTGAAACATGCTTTGAACGCCTTGTGGGGTGCTAATACTCCTAACATACAAGAATTACTACTGGTCACATTGGCTAAGAAGAGACAGTCCCTTAAACCTGTCTCGTTGATTTATTTGTGGTTGGATAAGGCTTCTATGAGGGAGGAGGATGGACTCAGACTTAAATGGGAGGCTGATGTGGGTGCTTTTGAGGACTGTGAATGGGAAATAGCTTTGAGGAGCCCTGACTTGTGTTGCATACATAATTGTTAAATAATACTTTATGCTCCGTTTGTGCTATTCCTGGAGATAACAGTTACTTCTTCATTTATATAGATATTCATCTATAATTTGATGTATAAGCAGTTATCTGCTACGTTTCTACATGCTATATGGAGGGGTGTTGTGCTCGTCTCCCGGGGAGTGGGGCTGGGTGGGTGGTTTGAGTCCTTTTAAGGTATTATTTAGGGTAGGAGATAAGGGACGGTAGTTTTGGTTCAGGGAGGGTGGGAGAGATTCATTTTGTTAGTGGTGTGGTCAGGTTAATAGTTGGGTGGGGGTTTGGTTCTGGTTTAGTTTCGTTTTTCAAATATAAAAATTAAACTGGGACAGCTGTAACTCCATGTTATGATACCTACTTGACTGTTCGTATTGTAACTCGTTTTTGACTACTATGTGCATTATCTATGATTTTGTAATGTATTAATACTGTCCTCTCAATAAAATTGTTTTAAAAAAAAAAGGGACACATAGGATATAGGCATATTTCAGGAGTGCAGGAGTGCACCAAAATCAAAGCAACCCCATAGTATGCATTTTTCATGTGTGTACCTTTTTAAAGGTGAGGGATGGTCAACCTAGTCCTGGGGTAGAGATATTATTACCCAATTTAATGGTACCCATTTTATCTAACTCGGAAGGATGAAAAACTGAGTCGACCCTGCTGGGACTTGAACCTGTGACCTTGTGGTTTGAACAGATTCTACAGCTGGTTATCACGTGCCCGTGCTCCCCTTGCTACTTTCGGTCAGTCTCCACTGTGCTTTGCTCCTATTGGCTAGTCTGTGTTTGTCCCACCCAATATGGCCTTTATAGACTGGTCTCTGGCACCCCTCTGGTGCCCTTTCGTGGTGTTCCTGTACCAGTGCTTGTTTCTGTTCAGTGTTTCCCAGTGTACCGACTTGGCCTGCCTGACTACTCTGCATCTCGTCTCCTGCCTGTGTACCAACCCGGATTGCCTGGCCATTCTTCTGCACCTGCTCCTGAGTACCAACCCGGCTTGGCTGACGTTCCTGCTCCTGTGTACCGACCCGGTGTGGCTGACGTTCCTGCTCCTGTGTACTGACCCGGCTTGGCTGACGTTCCTGCTCCATAATTCGACAAGGCTTGGTTGATATTCCTGCTCTGGCTGCCTCTGTATCGCCTTGGTGACATTCCTATCAATCAGGCATTTTGTGTCGCTTCCGGTCAGTTACGACCTCAGGGCAAGTTGCTCGGCTGCCCAGTCACTCCAGTCACGGCAGTGTTCAGTTGTGTCTCCGTACTGCTCCGTGTGCTCCTGCAGAGTGCAAGTGGCCTAGTCTCAGTTACTGCTATGGCAGTGTGCCATTGGCCTTGTTTCCGTTACTGCTCCTGCAGAGCGCAAGTGGCCTAGTCTCTGTTACTGTTACGGCAGTGTGCTTTGGCCTTGTCTCCGTTACTGCTCCTGCAGAGCGCAAGTGGCCTAGTCTCTGTTACTGCTATGGCAGTGTGCCATTGGCCTTGTCTCCGTTACTGCTCCTGCAGAGTGCAAGTGGCCTGTCTTCGTTACTGCTACGGCAGTGTGCCATTAGTCTTGTCTCCGTTACACCGGCAGAGTGCAAGTGGCCTGGTCTCCGTTAATGCTATGGCAGTATCATATGTTGCTCAATTCCTGATATTACTCTGGCAGTTCACATTTGTTCTGTTAACCTATTTCTGGGCATTACGTATCCTTAAGCTCTCTATATGGAGTGAGCTCCATCAGAGATCTCTCTGCACATGGGACTGTTTACACTCATTGAAGACCATTAACCCATGCAATACCTTTCTCCTGGGAATTCAACATATTCTGCCTGACCTGTGTCAGTATATGCTGTTATGTACTTTATGCTTATACTGGACCTGTGTAGGCATATGTATATGTAACCTGTCATGTGTCTGTATTATTCTGCTTAAATACTACAGGACCTGTGAGGGTTATTATATTACTGTGATTTCAATAAAACTGTATTTTATCCTAAACCACTGTGTCTGTGTGTCAAACAAACCATTACACTGGTGCCATAACCAGCTGAGCCATCTCACCAGCTTGTAAGTGAAAAAAATGTATAAAACCCTTTATGCCAACATTTGGCTCCTATGTGTGCTCATCTATCCTTTTGCTTTCTTTATTCCTTGATTTTACAGTGTCCTTTTGATGAGCTGAACATTGCACATTGAACTTGCACATTTCTTCTTTTATGTATTTCCTTATGGTCTTGCATATTTCTAGAAATTCTACCTTGTTTCTAATATTAACATTTTGTTTCATTTCTCATTGCTTTTTCATCATAGCAACTATTTATTTTGATATTCAGGTTGTTTATTTTCTTGTTTTATAGCAGGTGCAAGGCCATGGGCAGTGTCTACGAATGTCTCAATAACATATTCATTATGGGTTGAAATGTTTGTGTCTGGAAGGTGTTGCAGCACACTGAAGTGATTTGACGGTGCTAACTCAAAATTATTATGATTTTTTAATAGCTGGCTAGAGCCGATCTTCAAATTTGTTGAGGTGATCATTTTCTTTCTTTCTTTCTTTCTTTCTTTCTTTCTTTCTTTCTTTTTCTTTCTTTCTTTCTTTCTTTCTTGTAGTCAATTTTGATTTTGACTGAGGAGTCAGTGGATATTGTTTTATTATTTGCAAGTATTAAGTCAATTTCACTTGTATTACTATTAGGGTTTTTCTGCGTCCATTTTGTCTGTGCTTTTTTCTTGTTAAATTAATTCATGATGCAAATATTTCTACATTATTCTACAAATTTGGTCTGTTGGTTGCCTCTATTGTATCTTTTTCCAGGTCCATGTGGCCTAATCTATTTTTCACCATTTTGGATCTTACCAATCCTTGCATTGAAATCTCCATTATAAATTTGTATTGGTAATTGTCCTGTTTGTAGAGGTGTAATAAATCATCATAACATTCTTCAACTTCATCATCACTGTGGCTACTTGATTTGAAAAACATAACAACTGTTTAGTTTGATAGCACATGAAGCAATTCTTTCAGAAATACTTCCTACTTTTACTACCAAGTCTGTCAGTCTTTTGTTACTTAAGAATTTGATTCCTTTATATTGTTTGCCATTGGGTGATTTATTGTATAGCCAGTGCCTATCTTCTAATTTGACTAAATCTTCATTTTTTTTACAAGTCTCACATAAACCAAAAATGTCCCAATTGATGTAATTTACTTTTGTACTAATTTGTACTAAGCATGAAACCATAATCATAGATAGAATGTTAAGCATTCCAAGACCAAAAGCAGCCTGGACCTGGAAATTGAGCCATTGAGCTGGTCTCCCCACTTTCATATGAAGTAACTGGCAAGACTTATAACTTATAGAGCCCTCACTAACACTGCACCCCCCTATATTTCATCTCTCATTTCCAAATATACTCCCGCCCGCCATCTTCGCTCTGCACATGACCTTCTGCTCTCCACAGCTCTTATCACATCCTCCCACTCCCGCCTACAGGACTTCTCCCGTGCTGCACCTGAGCTGTGGAATTCTCTCCCCCGCCCCATTAGACTCTCCCCCAGCCTTCAAATCTTCAGACGCTCCCTGAAGACTCACCTCTTCAGGGAGGCCTATCAACTGCCTCCATAAACATCATCACCAAGATTCACCCCTTGCACGGACTACTGCACTCAATGGCACTTCTCACTCCCACCCACTGACTGGCAGTTCATGTGGCAGGAGGCACTTAAACACAATAGCACTTACTCCTTCTGTATCAAACCTACCTTCCTCTAGACTGTAAGCTCTCACGAGCAGGGCCCTCTGATCCTCCTGTTCTACACATCTGATTGTACTATTTAATACCTCTGTATGTCTATTCCCCAATTGTACAGCGCTGCGGAATTAGTTGGCGCTATATAAATAAAGAATAATAATAATAATAATAATAATAAGACTCCAGGGAATGAGGGCCAATGAATTTGTTGTGAAGCCATGCGGTGGTAACAGATAGGGATGGGTGAAAATTTTCCCTTCAAACTGAAATTGGAGAATAATGGCACTTTACGCTTGGTGAAAAATTTCCTGTGAAAAGTGCCTTTTTTCGCTTTTTCCCACCTTTTCTGCCCATTGAAATCAATGGGAAAAAAAGTTTTCTACAGTCATATAAAAGGTTGTCAGGCTCTCACAGCAGTCATTCTATGTTTTTGAGAGGAGAGAGCAGCATGTTTTTTAGCTAGAGAAGATAGGCAGATAAAGGGGAATTGAAGCTTAGTTTAGGAAGTCATTTAGGTAGGACATTTGTTCTCTGTATTAGGGGAGTCTGGGGGCACTCTAGACTAATACTCAAGTCTAGTCTTTTCTAGCTTAGTTTATAACTACTTCTCTGGAAAGCTACCAGACAACCTGAGCAGTATGCATACTACAGCACTCAATTCTAACTATAACCTCTGACCACTTCTACAACTACCTGATTATTCCACACAACAAAAAGGAAGCCAGTCGACCTTCCTTTTCCTTCATAGCTTTGATAGGCTGGAATAACTTCTCAAAAATCAGATATTTTCCCAGTATAAAATCCATAAACATGTCTGCTCCTTTGTAGCTAAAAACAATATGTTACCGAATATACATTTTTGTGGTGTATTCTATTCCAGAGGCAATTTCTTAAATAGTTTAGGTAAGTCTGGAGATTACATTTTCTAAATGATTTAGTAATTATGACCTTGGGACATGATTAGATTGGTTTTATTTTGCGAACACAGTAGATTATGGAGTGATCGCTAAACACATTTGCTAGTACACCTAACTCTTGCATTTTGCTTGGGTAGGATGAAGGGATCCAGTCTAGCAGAACATGGTTTTATGTTTTAACATTTATAAGAGCAGGGGAGGAGATTAGCTGTTATAATTTCTATGTTCTAATGCAAAACAATTAATAGAATGTTTCATTCCTGGAGTCCAGTCATTTAATATTAATGGATAGTAATGTTTCACAATAAAAGCAGCTCCAAATAATCTTCATAGTATTTGACCCATGGAGAGTGTTATTTCAATACAGTCAGAGTTGTAATTTAAGAGTAATTGAATGATGAAGTATTCCCTTCCCTCTCCTTTTACTTATTTACCACTGCTCACCTCAGAGCAGCAAGACTGTCCGGATGGAGGGCCAATGTTCAGTGAGCATAAGGAAAAACCTGTCAAAGGGGGATCAGTGTTTTCCTTATGCTCACAGTAAGAAGATTGTCCCTTTCTTTCATCTGTCTGGTCAATTGACCAGACTCCACATCTGAAGGGAGGTGGCTTACACTAGATAAAAGGGGCGGGAGGGGGATACTTTTTCATTCAATTACTCTTGAACTAAAACCATGTTGTTTATAGACCCTTGTCTGTATATGATTATGCCTCCTCCTTTTTTTCTCGGTTCTTCCTAAAACATGAGTAGCCTTCAAAAGCAACATCAGTGTCTGTTGCAGTGAATAAAAGTGAGATCTTTTTTAAAAGTGAAGTTGCCATTTATTTCTGTTTGAAGGCCAGGGTTGGTTTCTATGTCATTTGCCAAGGCAAGTAATAAAATGTATAAAAACTTTAGTGAGTTGTTTGCAGTGAACATATAGTAAAAGGGTGCATCTGTTGCCATAATTTCTGGGGTTGGGTGAGCATGTTTTTAGTACTCTCCACCAGCACTCAGAGGGTAGTGCATATATATGCACTATCTGTTCTAACCTTGCCACTTTTAATACATTTTTCCTCATATCCCTGCAGCCATGTTCTTCACTTGCACCATAACATAATAATACACCATATTGAATAATTGTTACCCCCAATGAATATAAAATATATGTTGCATACCAAATTAACCACAGTGATAAACACCACAGGCCAAAAATTACTCTATACAAACAAATAAAAAAAAGCAAAAAAAATTGCCTGTGATGAAGCCGATATTCAAAGTGGCGAAACATGTAGGGTTTTTAGGGGGAAATGTGGACCCCCACCCGATTCCTTATCTGCTTCAATATTCTCTCTTTCACTCTGTGAGCGAACATTCCATTTTGATTGAATTAGTCACAGTCTAGCTATGGTATGTACAGGGATTTGCCAGTACCGGGAGGTAATATAGAGATGAAATATTTTGATTGCATTGCAGTTAGAGCAGAATGGTACTTATGTACCGGGTGTCACAATCACTCACCAGGAGGTAGCTAAGAGGAGTAGGGCTGGTGCGTACTGGTTAAACAGTATGTTTAACCTGGAGGTAATTGAGACATATTAGAAATAATTGTTATAAAACAGAGGATTGTTATAATACTGTATTGTGTAGCAATGGTATGTACCGGGATGGTGCTACACCAAACTGGGAGGTGGCTTAAAGTAAATATATTTTTGTTGCATTAGAATCTATAATAGAAAGGTACTGGTGTACCGGGTGTTAATTGAAATTTGATTAGCCTGGGAGGCATTTACTGAAGAGTAGGGCTGGTATGTACTGGTTAAATGAGTATATTTAACTGGGAGGTAATTTTGATAAGTTAGAAACCACCTTGCCATTAAGACTTTGGCAAATCTTAATAGTCCACTCTAAACCATATTACTCTAATTAACCCCTAGCATATCTACCGTAGTACATGGACGGTACGTACCGGTATGGTGTTACACTAACCGGGAGGTAATTTACGTCACTCAGATTTCTAAATACTCCCTGTGAAATGGTAATGTTGTACTGGGTGTCACTTAAACTCATCCAGCAGGTAAAATATGGATACTATCTGGTGTAGTGTCAGTATGTACCGGGATAAAACACAGGAAGTAAAAAAAGAACATAAAAACTCATACTAGTTAAATATTGGAGTATTTAAATAATTGTTTAGAATTCATAACATTAAGGGAGCTTATTAACTTTAATAAAATCTTCCCTTTTGGAAGATAATAGCTACATCTATCTCAATCTATTATTATCATTCTATCCCTGTACTCCAATTTATGCCTAGCGATTGTCCATAGCAGTAATGAGTTTATCATACCGGGAGGTGACGAGACAGGTCTAGCGACCATTAGGGACACTCCTTGCTCTCTGCTCCTGGGCATTGCCTTCTGAGTGCTCTTTCCTCTGTGGATCATGTTGTTAGCAATCCACTTTTTTGAGAGAAATAAGGTTATCAACATATGCCTATTATATGCTGTACCTGAATACACTTGTTGATGAAGCAGATTACATATGAAGGGAAAGGGTGGAGATTGGGCAACCCCAGTACTAGCTTAATGTTTTTAAGAAAAAAACAAAACAGTCATTGTTTTTAAATAAATATTAATAAAAGCTAATTTTTATTAGTTTCTGACTTGTGGTCATGGTTCTTCTTTACACGGAACTGGCCAATGTTGTTGTAGTTTGGCACAGGTTTGGTTAATTTTCCAGACAGTGTATAATTACAAAAATTTTTTTTGCTTGTTTGTATACCCCAATGAATAAATCAGTTCATCCATTCCATAGTATCAAATATTGTCAAAGATGCTGCTGCATTCCTTAACTTCCATTAGAAGATTTTATTCCTCCCCTTCGGCTCTGGTTAGGGCCAATGGTATGTTATCCTCCCCATTCGATCTGTCCAATGTCACGAGGCAAGGTTGCCCTCTATCGCTGATTTAGTTCATCCTTACCCTGGAACCTTTATTGCGGAGAGTCCATCTGTCAACTCATGTTTGTGGTCTACCTACTGCCATGGGTGATACGAAGCTAGCCTGCTTCGCAGATCACATATATATATATTTTTTTAATCTGATTTGGTGTATTCATTACATCATCTACTCCCTCTGCTTTCTCTGTATAGTTCCCTCTCCCACTTTATGGTTAACTTAGCCAAATCAGAGATCCTTAACTTGAATTTAGGGTCTGACACAGCCACACTCTTAAAACGTAAATAAGCTTTTAAGTGGCTACCTTCGGGTATTAAATATTTGGGGGTTGTCCTCACCCCTCGACTTGACAATTTGGTGACTGCTACATACTCACACTAATGCAGTCGCTGATGGCTGAGATGAAATGGTGGGACTCACTGTTTCTCTCCTGGATCGGGAGGGTCAACCTCTCCAAGATGGTCCTTGTTCCAAAAATACTGTATTTTTTCGACCCTTTACCCATGCAGATTCCTCTACGAATAGTCTCTTCTTTACAGTGCATTCTGAACGCTTTCATCTGGCGCTACCGCAGACCACACCCGCTGTTATCAATCCTTTGTCGTCCGATTCCCAAAGGATGTTCTGATGTATTACTTAGCTTCTACTCTCATGAAAATATTGGATCTTTCTAGGAAACCTACGAAAGAATGGGTGAATTGTGTAGCTTTGTTTTCTCCAGAGGTTGATCTTCGACGTCTTTGCTGGTTAGACCCAGACTCCTTTTCCTCTTCTAGCCATGGCCATTGTATTCTAGGGAATCTCCTTTCTTTTTGGAAAATCTTCAATGATAAACATGTGCTTATTCCTTACCCTTCTTTCAGGCCCCCCCATTACTGAACCCCTCCTTTCCTCCAGGACAAATTTTGTCTTCCTTCCGTATCTGAAAACATTACCATCTCCATACCATAGGCAATCTATTACGGGACGGTTCTATAAGTTCCTTTGAATCTCCGGTTTTGAATGCAGGCCTCCCGGTGGACCAGCTGTTGCATTATTATCAGATACGGCTCTTCTTGAAGTCTATATTTTGCCACCTCCCCATTCCAACAATCGCCCAGAAACTGTCTCCATTTGAGGCCTTCCTCACCCATCCCTCTAGGTTTCGACGTCCTTTATCTAGGTGGTATCATATGATTCTCTCCCTGTCTTCTTTTGCAAAACCGTTTTTTCTTCAGTCTTCTTCAGAAGAGTGGCAAAATATATCTCTGCGATTGATTTCGTCCACCACAGATGTGTCTTCTAGGGAATGTAGCTACAAGGTGCTTACGAGATGGTATCATACTCCTCAAGTTCTCCACAAGATTTTTTCTGATACTTGCTGGTGCTGTATTCTAGGTGTCAGATCAATGCCCCATACATGGTGGTCTTGTCCTACTATTGTCCCATACTGGGCTGACGTTATATGTCATTGCTCTCAGATCCTAGACTTCCCCATACCTGCAGACCCACTGTTTATCATCTTTGCTTACCCTCTCTCGAGCTTCCAGGGTTTGTCCTCTCCCCTGCGGTCCCTGTTCCTGATGTTAATGTCTGCAGCTAAGTCTTCAATCACTCTTTTCTGGAAATCCGCGGATCCTCTGCTGCTTACCGTTTGGGTGAGTAGGGTTCAGTCCCACTATTCTGCTCAGAGACTTCATGCTGAATCGACAGGCTCTCGGGTCCGCTTTGGTAGGATTTGGGGTCCTTAGGAACGATACTTTGACTCAGGCATGCTTCCCCTGCTGTGAGGGAGGAGGACCTCCTGAAACAATCTTTCAGTATAGTCGTCTCCCGACCCGGGGGTGGTTTCTATCTTTCTATGTTACTTCTCTGTGATTTCTATCTTACTACTCTGTGTTTGCCTTTTTGTCTCCCCCTCTCGGGGGCTTTCCTCCCTCTCCCTTTTCTCGACTTTCTTCTTCCTTCTCCTTCTACCCTCTGTGGCTAATCATAGTCATCTCGCTTTCTCCACTTCTCTTTGTCTGTTTCCCTCCTTCTTCCTTACATACATCTCCATTTCCTTTTGATCTTTCCTACTGTTGAACCCGCACAAGGGGGTTGGTACTTACTTACAACTCTGTTCTCTGTGTGTCGAAATACCCCTCTCTGTCTCTCTATTTCTCTCTTTCAGAGTAATGTACATCTGGTTCACTGTGTACTTCTTAACAAATGTTTATTGCAATTCTGGATGTGTTTAAATGTTATAATTCTTTTTACAGCCAGATTTCCTTTCCAAATGTGGTCTCTCTGTTATGTCTACAAATTGTTTTGTATTTCTATACTAGGTAGTGTACTTCATGAGTGGCCCACTTGTGGGTCCAAATATTTTTATGTATTTTTTTTGTAATATCTGGCAACTTTCAATAAACCTTGTTTAAAAAAAAAAAAAAAAAAAAAAAAAAGATGCTGCTGCTGCTGCTGTCGCTGTAGCAAGGTGGAGGCAGCATCTTTGACAATGTAACTGCCAGGGGATATCTGATACTATGGAATAAATGAACTGCTTTATTCTTTGGGAGTAACATTTATTCGATATGGATTAGGACACTATTTTTGCACACTGGGCCTCATATTGTGTATTAGTAATATAATGCCGGCACACTATAACCCTTTGAGTGCCAGAGAGGTACGCAACACATTGCTCTGCACTCAAAAGGTTAACATATACATTATGTGAATACATATATGTAATGTGGACTATTTTTATTTTTACAGGTAATTCTTTCACAAAATAAGATCAGAAGACAGAAGGGAAAAAGACAGAAGATGAAGAGAATGAAGAAGAAAGAAGATTAAAGAAGAAGAGGAACAGTGGCTGATCATAGTGCTGAAGCCCCCACTGGACATCAGGATTACAGATAAGTGTATTTTTACAGGGGATATTTTTTAACTAAGATGTATTAACTCTGTGAGTGCCAGTGGGGTATGCATACCCCACTAGCACTCATAGGGTTAATTCTACTAACATTTGACACATTTTGTCATATATTGGATGTATGTTTTGATGCTTAGGGCCCCATTTCAATACATTCACTGGTTGTGTAGGGTCTTTTTGGTTTTGTTTCACAATCCATTCCTGCATCAGCAGTTTAAAACATGCATTAGGGAACCTTGCTCCAAATAACAAGTGGGTGAAGATTTTTGCCAATAAACTGGGATCCCTTAAAGCATGTTGCTGCTGAACGCATGGTATTGAATGGGAAAATGGCCATCAATTAAATGCGTGTTAATGGGTTCAAACGAGCACTTACTTTAGCACCCTACTTTTTCTGCTATTATTTCTCCATAGTACTGGTAATTGAATGGCTTACTATGCTTGACAATATACCGGCGCGTGTTTTATATGAGACAAGGGAAATTGAATCGAGTCATAAATACTAAAATAAAAATACTGAAAAAATAAAGACAAGAAATGTAATTTTAAATAATCCACTACGTTAAAATTATAATCTCAGATTAACATGTATTTCATGCATCTGTGTCGGCTGGTTTCAGATACATTTTGATTGTTATTTACATCTGACTGTATTGTTACTAAAGTTATATGGTTTAATAGTCTATTGCTTTTACATTTTGTGCAGGTGATTTATTTCTATTAATTCTGTGTTTGCCTTAGGAGGACTGCCATGTAAATAATTCTTTCAAGGGCTAATCTAATCAGTGTTCTCATAAGCAGTCAATATTATAAAGTAGGTTAGGCAGAAGAGAAAGCAATAGCAATTTCCATTTGATTCTGCACTGTGAAGAGGAACAGGTCACGTATAGTAAGCACTGAATGTTTGAGTTATTCTCAAAATGTATACAAACAATGGCAATAATTCTATTTGCAGTGATAATCTGCTTGCCACAATATTTAGCATTTTTAAAATAGGAAATCATCAGCAATTCCATTACAGTAGAAAATGGCTGAGTTGGACTGTTAGAAATTATTTTCTGGCAATAGTTTTCCCCTCGTCATCCAAAGAACAATGACTCTGATGTATTGAGGAAAATATAGCAATTCTAGAGCTAACTGTGTCATAATGCTCTAAAGCTTTACTCCATAAAGAATTGGGTTTTTCTTTAGCATTCAAGGTGTTGTAATACCAATGTATATCAATGGAAAATTGTATTTATCACATCTGGTGCAGTTTGTTTGCCCCAGAATCATTCCATTTCTTTTTAGTAAAGTCTCAAAGTATTTCTCCTTCATGAGACTCACAAGCACACACTATTTTGTTTGTGCCAGCACAAGTAGCTATATTGGAAATGGAAGCTCTGACCACAAATGACCTACTCATGGAATGTAGTTTTCTCCCTACTAACATTCTATGGATTAATTTTTTAGGTACCAAAGCATTGTTCAGTCCAATATATATTGAACAACACTCCACTGTTTTAAGGAAAAATAAATAAATGCATGAATAAAATAAAGTGAAAACACTTTGAAACAATAAAATGGGTTTGCTTGTTCCTAGGGCATGACTTATTGTTTCCTCCCAGTTCTTGGTTACTTTGGTAGGGTGAAAGATTTATAAAAACTGTAAGGTCTGTAGTTCACCACTGGTCCTTAAATCAGCTTAAATGAATATATATAAGGGGGTTTTCAGACCCACCTGCTACTACTCAGATGAAGAACCTATAGCCCCATGGGGAAGGGTTTCATTGGTAAAGGAAGACCCTCTCTTGAACAATGCCTCCCCCTTTGTAAAAGGGGGATTCTAGAGTTTCAAAGACCTTGTTAGAATTAATTGTTAGTTCTCCCTTCCTTATTAAGAAGTAAAGGGGGTTATTGGACCCATTTTGGGCAGTTTAAATCCATTTTAGGTTTCAGGGGGGCTGAGGCAAGCACTGCAAGTGCTTGAGCCATCGCTTTTCTTCTGCAATTACGTTAACCACCCATAAGATTTTTATTCCCTCTCACCATCACAGCTAAGGGTTTGTTGGGTATACTGAATTAAACCCCCATTACTGCAGAATGGATCCTTATGCATTTACTAATTCTACCCCCATGACAATGGCCAGGTTGTGGGAAGAAGAGGCACCCTGCATGTTTGAAAGGCTCCCTTCTTGAGTCCTTAACCCAAAAGCTGGATCACTAGGGTAGAGCAAATACAACCTCATTTTATTTTATGTTTTTATAATAATTTGATATGATTCATATGATGGCCAAAAGACTCCACATGTATTTATTACTCTTACTCCACAATAGAACAGTGTATTACAGTGCACAGGCCAGTGACAGCAGGAGGTTTAACAGAACATTATGTATGGTTTGGGAAAGTGCTCCCATTTTGCCAGACCTGTACAGCATACTTCCTGGCAATGTCCCTTTCTTTCTCATTAGAGGGGTGTCAGGGTTCTTGTGCCTCCTCTCCAACCCCCAATAACTGACCAGCTAGATAAGCAATCAATACTGGCAACATAGGAAGGCAAGCACTGCCTTCCTCCTCTTCCTCCTAATCGCAGAGCACCTTGAACTTCCAGGTCAAGTGGGAGGAATATGATGGAAATTTGCCTCATAGCTGATACCAGGAATGATACCATGGGTTCATCAGTCTTCCCACTCAGGACTTCAGGGAATATAGACTTTAGTGAATGAGAGGGAAGGAAAGGAATGAACACAAGGATTCATGGGGATCCTGATGCCCCCCCCAGTGATGTATCTCTCTCTCTCTCTTTATATATATATTTATATATATATATATATATATATATATATATAAGAATAAGCCTCATTGCATAATTTATGGTACCTCACACACAGAACATAATTTATGTCTCCTCAGAAAACACACACACATTGAACAGAATGCCTCATTACATAATTTATGTCTCATTAGCAGACACAACTCCTACTGGGTGATTCCATGGGGACTTTACTGCTCCCATCAGGTGATTCAATGGGGGCATGTTTATCAGTTGGCCCGCCCCCACCAGCCCGCCCACCACTATCCAACTGACAAAAAAAAATATAGCTGCCACTGGCTCCTGAAGTAGGGGATATAAGTAACTTCTCCTAGTCCACTCACACTCTCACTCAGTATCATGACCCCACAAACACACTGTTTCACCTCCCACAGATAACTGTAACCCTCCATACACTCTGTGTCACCCCCCACAGATAACTGTAACCCTCCATACACTCTGTGTCACCTCCCACAGATAACTGTAACCCTCCATAAAATCTGTGTCACCTCCCACAGATAACTGTAACCCTCCATCCACACTGTGTCACCTCCCACAGATAACTGTAACCCTCCATAAAATCTGTGTCACCTCCCACAGATAATTGTAACCCTCCATACACTCTGTTTCAGTACAAGGGTGTAATGTTTCCATAAAATACAAGCTCAGGGATAAACTTAATAGCAACTCTTTTATTTAACGCTTTTCATCTATTCAGTCACCTCACTAACTGTCTGTTTTCAACTGTCACTCCTCCACTTCCTGATTACCCCACTTTCTCCTTAAAGGGAGAGAGACGCTTTGCTGTATGTTACAGAGGGCAAGCCTCAAACACCACTATTTGTTCCGTCAGCATATTGCTACGTTGGCTCAACTGAAGAGCCACTGTGTGTTATATTGCTATGTTACCATAACTTAACCCTTTGAGTGCCAGAGGGGTACACAACGCATTGCAAAGCAATGCGTTGCGTGCCCTTCTGGCACTCAAAGGGTTAAGTAAGGAGGAGTTACTGCTCTCTTTGGGTGATTCAATGGGGAAGTGACTTAAATCATGAAGGGAGTTGGCCTGCCTCCACTATCCAGCCCGCCCACCACTATCCAAGTGACTGAAAAAACAAAATGGCTGCCACTCGCTCCTACACCACAGACACAAACATATCAGACAAAAAACACACACACACTCACACACAATCACGCACTCTCACTCTATCACGGTGCCCGTGATTCGTGCTATCCTGTGTCTATCACTTGCTGGAAGTTCCTCATTGGCTGTCTGCTGTTAGCCCACCTCACACAGCCTTTTTAAACCCAGTCTGGGCACTCCCAGGTTGCCCTTTCGTGGTGTCTCTGACATTACTTGTTCTGACCTGATTGTCAGGCGCTTGGGCCTGAGGATCCTGCATTCCGGTGTTCCAGTGTTCCAGTGTTCCGGTGTTCCGGTGTTCCTGTGTTCCAGTGGTTCCAATGTTCCAGACTCGTTCGTTCCTGAGTCTCCTGCCTGCTTGTCTCTCTATCCGGTTCCGGTTGCTTTCCGTGGCTCCTTCTGTTCCGGTCATCTGTCAGTGTAGCTGTGCTCGTTCCGGTTAGCCTCCGCTTGGTCTCAGGGCTTTCGCTCCTTCCCCTGTCGCCGAGGCGACATTGTGCTTGTTCGCTCCAGCGATATAATTACGGTTGGTCCCAGCGTGCAGATGCTGGTTTACTCCTTTTAACCTGGTGGCTCAATTACTGCTGGTCCAGCGTGCGGATGCTGGTTTACTCCATTTAACCTGGTGGCTCAATTACTGCTGGTCCAGCGTGCAGATGCTGGTTTACTCCATTTTACCTGGTGACTCAATTACTGTTGGTCCAGCGTGCGGACGCTGGTTTACTCCATTTAACCTGGTGACTCTATTACTGTTGGTCCAGCGTGCGGACGCTGGTTTACTCCATTTAACCTGGTGGCTCAAATACTGTTGGTCCAGCGTGCGGACGCTGGTTTACTCCATTACTTGGTGGCTCAATTACTGTTGGTCCAGCGTGCGGACGCTGGTTTACTACATTTAACCTGGTGGCTCAATCCCTGCTGGTCCCAGCGTGCGGACGCTGGTTTACTCCATCTAAACTAGTAGCTCATGTTACTGTTGGCTCCAGCGTGTGGATGCTGGTTTACTGCATTTAACCTGGTGGCTCAATTACTGTTGGTCCAGGGTGCGGACGCTGGTTTACTCCATTACTTGGTGGCTCAATTACTGTTGGTCCAGCGTGCGGACGCTGGTTTACTACATTTAACCTGGTGGCTCAATCCCTGCTGGTCCCAGCATGCGGACGCTGGTTTACTCCATCTAAACTAGTAGCTCATGTTACTGTTGGCTCCAGCGTGCGGACGCTGGTCTACTCCATTTAACCTGGTGGCTCATGTTACTGTTGGTCCCAGCGTGCGGATGCTGGTTTACTCCATTAAACCTGGTGGCATTATATACTGTTGCTCCCTGCGTGTGGATGCTGGGTTACTCCACTAAACCTGGTGGGTTATGTTACAGTTAGTCCCAGCGTGAGGACGCTGGTTTGCTCCTTGACTATTCTGACACTGAGGGACGGTTGCTGTCCAGCTTATTATTGCAGTTGTCTGGAGACTTCTGCTTGAGTGAGACCATTGATTCCTATTCCACTCTATTGTCATTGTCATCTGACAGCTTGGTCTCCTCTTGTGGGCTGCCCTGCCCGGTATTGGTAAGGCCGGTAGAACCTACTTACGTTACATCTCTAAGGTTGCCTTACCCGGTATAGGCAGGGTCGGTAGAGCCTATTATCGGTGTTCCCTTAGGCTGCCCTGCCCGGTATTGGTAAGGCCGGTAGAACCTACTTACGGTATATCTCTAAGGTTGCCTTACCCGGTATAGGCAGGGCCGGTAGAGCCTACTCTCAATACTCCTTCAGGCTGCCTTGCCCTGTATTGGTAAGGCCGGTAGAACCGGTACGTTATACCTCACGGTTGCCTTACCCGGTATTGGCAAGGTCGGTAGAGCCTACTGATATATTTGTAACTGTCACTTGGTTGCCTTGCCCGGTAGTATTGGCAAGGCCGGTAGAACCTATTCATATTGTTATTACTTGTTGTATTGTTATATATGTATGATTCCCTATGGGATTGCCTTAACTTTTTAATAAAGTTACGTTTTTACCAAACCTTACGTCTGAGAGTCTTCAAATACCGTGATACACTCACACTCTCACTCACACTCTCACTCACACCCTCTCACACCCACCCTCTCACACCCACTCTCTCACACCCACTCTCTCACACCCACACCCTCACACTCACACCCTCTCTCACACTCTCATGCAATCACTCACTCTCGCTCTCATACGCACTCACTCACACGCACACTCACACCCCGGGAGCCAGCATGATCCACCTTCCACCATAGTCTCACTCACACCCCGGGAGCCAGCGCAATCCACCTTCTACCATAGTATGTGCAATTACCACATGCATTTCAACTACATGAATGAATGCCAGTCACTCACACACACTCACTCACACCCAGTCACACCCCGGGAGCCAGCACAATCCACCTTCCACCATAGTATGTGCAATTACCACATGCATTTCAACTATATGAATGAATGCCACAGTGGAGGCATAGGCACAAACACAAACTCATTACAATGACACATAAGTCACCCCCTTATGACTCATTTCTGTGTGTGTGTGTGTGTGTCTCTGTGTGTGCCTGTGTGTACCTCACTGTGTGTGTTGCATGTCTGTATCACACTCTGTGTGTCTGCATGTTGTGCATTGCATGTATGTGTGTATGACTGTGTCGCTCTTTATGCATCTCAGTGCATGTGTGTGCATTTGCGTGTGTGTCTCTGTGTGTGTTTGTCTTGCATCTATGTGTGTGTCCATTAATTCCCTATATATCCTGACGGGCAGTGCCATCCCACATTGCTATATATATATATATATATATATATATATATATATATATATATATATATATATAATGTATAAACCCTGTGTGTGTCACAGGGCTATCCAAAACATTGTTTTGCAATTATGGATGAACAAAAAAAAGTTCTGATTTACTCATGAGAAATTTCCCACAAAATGTTTGCTGGCAAATCATTTGTTTCAGTTGGAAATTTCTAGCAACTTAGAATTTTCCTCTGCCCAATCCTACTGATTTTTGTAGGAATTCCCTTCCTAATAGAAAAACAGCCCTTAATTTTGCACTAGCTTCTACTGAAAAAGTCCAAAATTTGCCACACTTTAGTGCTGGTTTTGTTGGTAGAGAAAGAGGAGCAGAGGTGTTTTAGGAGAGAAAAGAACTGTTAAAAAGAAAACTTGTGATTTCTGAAGTTTGTGAGTGTTTATGTGACTTAGGGTCAGTCAATTGAGATTTAGAGTTAAGGCAGTGTGTAACATTCAAATTGTGTAAGTTAGTGTTAGGGCAATGAAGGAGTGTCATTCCAATTGTGAGTTAGTGTTAAGTGTCGAATCAATTATGTTGAAGGTATCCAAAGGATTAAAATAAGAGAACCAATCAGGTTGGATATCGCCACATAAATAGATAAATGACAATATTAAATACTTTTGAGAACTTTACACAATATTAGTAATATAGTAACATAGTAACATTGTAGATAAGGCTGAAAAAAGACATGCCAACAACACCCCCGTCGATACAGAGGAAGGCAAAAAAAAAGCCCTTTGGAGCAATTTCCAATGTGGTCCCAAGCGTGTGTGTGTGTGGGGGGGGGGATTATTCCATCCTGACTCCAACTGGTAGTCAAATAGTTCACTGGATCAATATCCTATTTGCTTTGAAGCCATCTGTCATAATTGTCAATATTGTTCTGTGCTAGATAGGCATCCATTGCTTTTTTGAATGCAGTTGCATTATCTGCAAGCACAACATCCTGAGGCAAAGAATTCTATAGCCTTACCGCCCTTACTGTAAAGAATCCCTGCCTATGTTTTAGTCGAAAGCGCCTTTCCTCAAGTCTTAATGGATGACCTCTTGTTCTTAGCTCAGCTCTTTGCATAAATAATTAATTGGATAGTTCTTTGTATTGACCTTGAATGTATTTGTAAATGGTAATCATATCACCCCTTAGACGTCTCTTCTCTAATATAAACAAACCCAGTTTGGCTAGTCTCTCTTTGTAACTCAGATCCTCCAATCCCTTTATAAATTTTGTTGCACGTCTCTGCACCTTACCCAGTTCAGTAATGTCTTTTTTTAGAACAGGTGCCCAAAATTGTAACCCATATTCTAGATGAGGCCTAACCAAGGATTTATACAGAGGTAGGATAATATTAGCATGATAATATTAGCATCCCTTGCTTCTACACCTCTTTTTATGCAGGCTAGTACTCTATTTGCTCTTGCAGCAGCTGAGTGACTCTGCACACTGCTGTGAAGTCTATTGTCTATCAGTACTCCTAAATCTTCCTCTAATGAGGATTTCCCAAGTTGTTTCCCATTTAGAGTATATGTAGCAAGTTTGTTTCTGCAGCCCAAATGCATAACCTTACATTTATCTACATTAAATGACATCTGCCACTTTTCTGCCCATTCGCTTAGTTTATCTAAATCCTTCTGTAGTGAAAAACATCCAGCTCTGTATGCATTGCCTTACATAGCTTAGTGTCATCAGCAAAGATTGAGATGCTACTTTCAATTCCCACTTCTAGATCATTAATAAACAAATTAAAAAGCATTGGGCCCAGGACTGAACCCTGCGTCACCCCACTTATAACCCTAGACCAATTTGAAAAAGTTCCGTTTACAACAACTCTCTGCCATCTATCATTAACCAGTTCTCAATCCATGTACAGATAACACCTCCCAAACCAAAGCCTTTTAATTTATGCAGTAAACTGTTGTGAGGCACTGTGTCAAAGGCTTTTGCAAAATCCAAGTATACTACATCAACAGCAATTCTCCTGTCCGAATTACTACTCACTCTTTCATAAAATGCAAGTAAATTAGTCTGAGATGATCTGTTCTTCATGAAACCATGCTGATTCCTACTAATGATATTGTTTGTCTTCACATAGTTCTGAATACTGTCAGTTAATAACCCTTCTAGTATCTTACCCACTATGGAAGTCAAGCTCGCAGGTCTATAATTTCCTGGTTCGGATCTTGCTCCCTTTTTAAACAATGGAACTACAGCAGCTTTCCTCCAATTACAGGACACTATGCCTGATGAAAGTGAATCAATAAATATTAAGTATAATGATTTTGCTATTACTGAACTAAGTTCCTTAAGCACCCTTGGGTGTATACCGTCTGGTCCAGTCTCTTTTGGACCTTGTCCTCAGTAAGCCATGTAGATGTTGGAGGAAATTCCATGGTTTTGTCTGTTTGCCCACAGCTTGTCATTGCTGCTTCCTTTGTATATACTGAAGCAAAGAATGTATTTAGGGTGTTAGCCATAGCTTTATCCTCACTAATCAATTCACCTGTCTCAGTCCTAGAGGACCAATATCAACCTTAACTTTTTTGTTATTGATATACTTGTAGAATTGTTTAGGGTTTTTCTTGCTCTCATTTGCAATGTTTCTGTCATTTTTTATTTTAGCTAGCTTAATTGCTTGTTTGCAGATTTTATTACATTCTTTATATCTTTTAAATGATGCATCTGACCCGTTTGATTTAAACACCTTAAAAGCCTGCTTTTTATTTTTCATTTCCCTACTAACCACATTATTAATCCACATTGGTTTTGCTTTATTTCTTGTGTGCTTATTCCCCAACGGTATATATTGATGTGTATATTTGCCCAAGAGCATTTTAAATACATTCCATGATTCTTGTGCATTTTTATCTTTGAAAATTACATCCCACTGGATATCCTTTAAAGCTTCTTTTAACTTTGTAAAATTAGCCTTTTTGAAATTGAATGTTTTGGTTAAACTCTTGCTATTGGGTTTCTCATAACAAACGTTAAAGGATACAATATTGTGGTCACTGCTGCCCAAATGTTCCCTTACCTGCACATCTTTTACCATGTCAGAATCGTTTGAGAGCACTAGGTCAAGCAAGGCCTCTTTTCTAGTTGGCTCCTCTACTAGTTGGGACATAAAATTATCATTTATCATACTTAGAAAAATATTTCCCTTTCTTGTTCCTGAAGTCATATTGCTCCAGTCAATTTCAGGGTAGTTGAAATTTCCCATTATAATTACCTTTGCTGACATAGCAGCCTTTTCATTTGCAGTAAAAGATGGGCTTCCTCCAACTCCCCAACATTAGGTGGCTTGTAGCAAATACCCACCAATATCTTTTTACTATGTGTGCCCCCAGTGTGTATTTCAACCCACAAGGCATCTACCTTTTCATTGGACCCTTCATTTATATCTTCCCTTAAACTAGGTTTTAAGGCCCGCTTTACATATAGGCATACCCCTCCTCCCCTTTTATTAACCCTGTCCCTCCTAAAAAGTGAATAACCCTCTAGATTGACTGCCAAATCATATGTATTATCTAACCAGGCTTCAGACACGCCAATCAGATCATACTGCTCATGTACTGCAATCATTTCTAGTTTCCCCATCTTACCAGCCAGACTGCGAGCATTTGCATGCATACATTTGATCTTTTTGCCATTCCTAAAGGTTTTGTCCTTTTTCAAATGTATTTGTCTTTTATCAGGTTGTAACAATGGCAACTCCCTATAAGATGAACTAGCCCATTCCCCCTCTCCACCGCCATGCCCCTTCTTTAATCCCATTTCCTCAATTATACTACCTTCCCCAGCCTGTGTTGCAGCTCCCCCACCTTTCTAGTTTAAAGTCTCCTCCAGCCCTCTAACCATCCTATCGCCCAGCAACGTGGCCCCCCTTCCACTAAGGTGCAATCCATCACTACTATAAAGATTGCCCCCAAGGGAAAAGAATGCCCAGTGCTCTAGGAACCCAAACCCCTCCTGCTTACATCAAGTCTTTATCCACACATTTAACTCCCTAATCTCCTGTTGCCTTTCTAATGTAGCGTGTGGCACAGCTAGAATTTCAGAAAATACTACCTTAGAGATCCTCTGCTTAAGTTTATATCCTAGGTCCCTGAATTCCTTCTTAACAGACCTCCATTTTCTACTGACTTTGTCATTAGTACCAACATGTACCATGACAGCTGGGTCATGCCCAGCCCCTCCCAACAATCTATGAAACCGATCAGCCAAATGTTGAACCCGAGCTCCCGGGAGACAGCAAACTGTGTGATTGTGGCGATCTTGGAGACAGATTACCCTGTCTGCCTTCCTAATAATAGAATCCCCTACCACCACCATCTGTCTAGGTCTGCCTGAGTCCTGGATCCCATCCATGCTAGAGGGGCTGTTCACTCGGCTGTTAGAAAGAACAGTCCTCTCCAGCAAAGACATTCCTGTGTCAGCATCCCCAACATCATTACTCAATGTAGCAAATCTGTTAGGATTAGTAAACACAGGAGTGTTCTCCCTATCCCTCTGTTCACCCCCCTTGCTATGTCTAACTGTAACCCATTTGGCTACCTGCTCTTTCTTTGTGCAGTCTCCACCCCCTGAACTACCTACCACCGCTTCCTGCTGCTCAGTCAGCAGACCCCTCTCAAGATTGGCAGTCTTTCTCAATGTTGCAACCTGCCCCTCCAGATCTCTAATACTAGCTTCCAGAGAGACCACTTGCTCACATATGCCACAGAGGTATACACCCTGGAACGTTTGTTCTAGGTGTGCAAACATATGGCAATTTGTGCACTGAGTTAAATGGACAATCATGCTATCACTCATTTATGCCAGTTACCACAAGCTAAAAGGCAGGCAGGCAGGCAGGCAAAAAATAGCTGCACAATAAGACTGATAAATGTCTTCCCCTGTGTAATCCCCTGTATTTGAACTTCCCTGTTTTAAATTCCTACACTTATCAAACGTTCAAGTATTCACGATGTATCTGATATTTAAGCCAGGAATCCACCAATTACAAAAACAGCAATTAGTCACTCCCACCACACCAGGTATTGACACACTACTTCACTGTAACAAACAAATTAAAATAATCAATTCCGCATATTTGTGCAAAAATATATATAATTTATTTAAGTACGATATAATATATATATATATATATATATATATATATATATATATATATATGTAAACAACAATGATATAAATGCGTGATCACAATTACAATAGATATATAGTAACTCAAATCACATTTATCACAATTAGGATTACCAGCAATTAAAGGGTTAACCACACATAGGTATATTCAAAAATATATATATATATTAGATAACAATAATTGCAGCATAGAAACGGATAATTGATCCTTACATTTAATAAAATACAGTTGGCAGTAGTGTATATTAATACCTCTGCCCCAGAAACTGTATAAAATATGCTAATTGAGGTTTAAGGTTTGTTGTCAGGTGAATCAACTTTAATATGAAGCCAGGTCCTCTGTCACGGTTTAGATGAACTCTCAGACAGAACGGTAAGGTTAACTATTAGAATAAAGTGCATACACGGGTGTAGGCTCTAGACCTACAAACAGAACAGGAAGATATTCCAGGAGTACAGTAATAAGGTCTGAACTAGACAGTAGGATACTGATAATACATCAGACAGGATCTGACACACCTGGTGACTAACGTACAGTCCCAAAACAGATGGCAGGGAGGTACACAAAAAGGACAGACTGACCCAGACGTCTGGGTACTGGAACCCGTACGGACAAACGGAAAGAACTGGAACTGGCTGACAATTCAGAACTCTGGCAGAACCGGCAAGGAAACGAGTAAACAGTCCTGGAAAAGCAACAGGACTACAGTGGCATGGAGCCCACAGTAGAGGACTGGCACAAACCAGACGCCTGGGCACTGACCCAACTGAAGCGAGGCAACACTGACCAAGGCCCTAGCGCACTGGCAGGAGGCAACCGTATATATGCAGAACAACCCTAAAAGGGTTAACGGAGACCTAGGCAGCTGCTACTGGAAAACCCTAGAACGCTAGGGGTGGATCGAGAAGAGGTATGTATAGGAACGCAACCAGTGTCTCTCAACCTGCAAGCTGGAAATGCAATGCTGGCTCTTGAGCCCAAGACTCTGCAGTCAGAAACGGTAGTGCTCTATTACCTGGAAGCCCCAGATACATACAGGGTTAAATGACAATGCCCAGAAATTAACTGCAACTCCCATAGGGAGTGAGCCCAGCACTACTAGGGAGGCAGACACAGAGAGTGATCAGAGTAACTCAGTCAGTGTGTAAAAACACTGCACCAGTACTTCGATTGTAAACGCCACCGGATGGCAGTAGAGCAGCTTGAGCACAATGTTTAGCCTTTGGTCGACAGAAAACAGTGCCCCGCGGCGCACACCGAAAATTAGCTGCAAGGCTCTGGAAACCAGTGACCTCACGGGGTCACCTAGAGGCACAGACAAGACACGGTAATCACGTGGATGGGAATCCATGGCGGGCAACGGCCACAGCGTGGAAGGCAGCCAACTACGGTCAGCAATGGAGCAGGTTCTACAGCCAGGATACTGTCAGCAATGGAGCGGGTTCTCAGCCAGGATACTGTCAGCACCGGAGCGGGTTCTTCAGCCAGATGTCTTCAGCAACAGAGCGGGTTCTCAGCCAGGAAATAGTCAGCACCGGAGCTTTAGTTATTTCAAATGTTGTATACCTTCTGAATAAAACATATAAATTGCATTTAATATAGGCAATAATAGATTATACCAAGAATAGACTTAGGATCAAATCTAATAATATCGTTCTAGACAGTATATCATGAACATGACTATAGCAATATTATGTAAAACCTATAGGGTACTTCAAGGGTTAATCCACTTATTAAGATAGGATGCCACATCCAAGATGGTGGCTTATTTTGTTTAGTGAAAGTTTAAAAGAATCTTTCACTTTACAAAAGTTAGGCCCTAACACATGCACAAAGAAATCTTAGAAAAATAGACAAATAGCAGTTGAAGGGTTAATAAATTAATTCAAAGTATGATCCAGATCAAATATTAGCTATATAACCTTTCCAGAAACACCATACATTATCTAGAAATACCAAGAATTATATTAACTAAGATATAGCAAGGCTCACTGCTAAAACTACGTTACTCTTATCTGGCAAAATATGACAATTTACCAATCAATAAATAAATTCTGCTTAATTTCAGAATTTCTATAGCCAATATGGCTTATTATAAGCCAAATGGTTGGCCAGTCCAATTAAGACAAATTATATGAAAATCAGGTTTCTTCAAATATAGAAGCAATATGTATATGATTTTGAAATTTTGCAGAATTTAAAAAAGAAAATAGATAGTTACAAGTCCAAGTGTTTAAGACCTCCTTCATCAGCCAGCCAGAATAGTTTTCAGGAAAACAGAGCAGGAATCGAAGAGCCAGGAACCAAGAGGAAAAAACCAGCCAAGACTCAAGAGGAAAAGACCTTTTCTCTCTAAACTTGCATCTTTATAAAATGAAATTCCTCTTATCAAAATCTACTCTGATTGGTTAAAGAGCCATCTCATTATGCAGTGACATCAGAATAAATTATGGAAAATTTCCAAAGCACTAGTAATAACACCATGTAATCTATAGATGGCACCATTACTCTACATTAAAATTCACACCTAAAATGATACCTGGTCTGGTTTCTGACAAAAATTTGGAATGGGAACCTTGACCCTACGTCACATAAATATGTCACCCTACTAGACTTTCCCATAGGGGAGTATGTCTCTGTTTTAGACTTTTGAGATTTTCTCATAAGATACTAATACTGCTTGAGACTGTGGCTGTCTGCAATCCTATATCAATCACCATAAAAGTCTCCCAAATATTTTCCCCCTCCATTGAGGAAGAGAGGCTCATTGTCTCTGTTACATGATGTAATTTAAACACATTTTAAAGCACAGATTTTTAGAGAATTTGGTTTAAAAGAAAAATTAACCATTTCCTCCCCATTATGGCAATGTCTCTGACATAGGGCAGTGAGAGTCATCCAAATTTAGTTAATATTAGATAGTGAGGTTCATTAACATTTTGAGAGTTAGTGATAGGGCAGAAAGGTTCAGTGAAGTGTGTAGTCTGAGTCAGGTGCGTGTGTGTGGAGGGGGGTCATTATTTTTTTACATTTTTTTCATCCTTTTTTTTTTTATTGTCATCAAGCTGACCCAGGTCACATATAATCAATTACAAGTACAATATTAAAATTTCAATCATGGATTAATAATACAGACATCAAACCCCAAACCCCTCTCTCTCACGCTCAAAACACCCTTGCCCTCCCAGATCCCGGTCACCTTTCTCAAATAGTAATTCAACTGTGTGCAGACCATAGAGGAGAAAACAGAAAGATAAAATTTCCTCCCCAATGTATCCACTAAAAGCAGCTCCTTATAAGAGGCACTCAAAGAAAAGTAGCTATTATATATGCAAAAAAGTATAAATGTTTATTGAAGTACAAAATAACAGATCACATTAAAACATTTAAAAACATAGCAGACCAATTAGTACACAAGAGGCTGTCAAGTCCCTGAACAATATGAAATGCATAAAACATTTAATGATGGTATATAAAATACTAATAATTCTGACAGGCTAAATAACACAGATAAGAATATATATGAAAGCTCTCACTAAGTACACAGTGTAAATACCAAATAGAAGTGTCCTATCTATAAGGGGTGTAAATCCCGTTACTATAACAAACATGTGAACAAATCATAAACAATGCTAAGTGAAAAAAAGAAAACAGTATGTAACGGACTTCGGCCCCAGGGGGCTGATACCCTCTGGCCCCTTATCCGTGGTTACATCTTCTTGCTTTATAAGGGGATCCAGAGCCTCCTTTTTGTGGAAGTTGGGATAATAGTGTTGGCAGTGCCTCCACCTGACTGGGCATCCAGGGCATTGACAGGTTTCTCAGACAGGAACATAGTAAATAATTACAGCACACAGCGAGAGCAGTCAAATCAATGTAAACATGTATTAAAAGAATAGAGTGAGGCAGGTAATACAGTGACTGACTAACACACCTAAATCTATCTAAACAGGCCCAGCACTCTCCCCAAACCACCTGCAGACCCAGCCTCCGGTTTCACCCTAATGGCTGAAGGGTACCAGTTGGTGCACAGAAGTGTTGGGACCCTTTAAGGAAATCCACAAGCTAAAAGCAGCTAATATCCACAGGAAGTGTCTGTGATGCGTTTTATTAGTGTCAGTGATGGAAAGACTTCCCTGTCAGTAGGACAGGAGTAATAGATACTTCATACCACTCAGATTCACAGAACAGAAGAAAAGCTCCAGGGGCTGTCAGCAATTTGCTGTGTCTGCATCCTGATCCACAGCTCTTTCACTGGATCAGCACAGCAGCTCACACTGGATCAGTAGATTTAGGCCTCACACACCTTCACTGCTGCAACAAATCCTTCTCCCTCTGTCTCTCACACTGTCCTCTCAACTTCCAGACTAGTGCTCTTCCTTTTCGCTGAATTAGTCATGTGACCAACATCCTTTGCAGTCAAGTTCTCCATAGACTGTGATAGAAACTGCCGAGTCATTTCCTGTCATAAGTTTCGGGAAGTCAAAGTTCAACAGTTCCAGTCATGCAAATAGGAAAAATTTGAGGGGCTACAAGTAAACCAAAGTAATAAAAGTAAATACTTATCTTCAAAATATGTGTAAAGAGAGCCTATACAGGAAATTAGAGAGGGACTGCAAACACTGGAGACTCTAGCTGGAATGGCTGATCATCCCAATGTGTGTTGCCCTATTGGCTTCATCAGGGGATAACGTTCAGATACAATTGCCAAAATATTTGAATATTCCAGGGGCCAATAAAATCACGATGGAAAATCACCTGTCCAGTTCACATGAATCGAGCAGTGCGAAAGACAAAATATAAACAAACAGCCCACAAATAGTGCAATCAAGTCAATACATGTAAAGACGCTCGTTGTGACATTTTCTCATTTTATATCACTGCCAGTGTAGCACTTGCAGCAACACATGAGAGGCTGTCCTCCTAACTTCTACATGTTTTCAAAAGAAAAAATTGTACAATATATTCGTTCAGCATAAGAGATATCACAACTATTGGTACTGCAATTTCTAACATTTAGCCAGTACGAATACCTAGTAGAAACATACTGTGAGACACAGGTCTAAATGTAACATAGTTATATTCCTAAACACAATAAAACCAACCCAAAGCCGAGTATGATTCCCTCCCATGTTACAAGATCATAAATATCCAAAGGAACATATGCAAGTCCAAGCTGTAGAGATGTATTTACGCTCAGGCGCAGCTACCTGAGTACTCCATAAGAACTCAAAGGTATATTTGCCAATTTACATATATTGTAAGGTACCCAATATCCATATTACAATTCTTATGTAAATATAATAAAGATGATATAAATAGCTAATAATATGATACATTGAATATTGTAGACAAACCCAAAATAACAATTTGGCAACGAAACATCATAAAGAGCACAGAACTGCATGCAACTTTATAAAGTAAAATATTTTCATATGCCACGTTCCATTTAAAAGTTAGCTGTGAAAATTCCCTAGTAACTTCTATATATATGATGAATAATGATCTTGTAAGTGCTTTTCCATGAGGGAAAGTGTTTTGTATATAGTTTGTCACATAAACCCAGCAATGGGGTATGTAACAGTTAGACAGTAAATGCAAACATAAAAATGTTACCCAGAAACCAAATTCTAATGTGTAGTTACCTGTAACCCAGCATTACACATGGCATTATCATAACATAAATATTGGCCCCTGAAATATATGTGATCAGTACATTACCAAAATAACCAAAAAAAGGAAGAAAAAAGAAAATTAAAGGGGAACTACCACCCCACAATAACTTTACATTAATTAATTCTTCATCTGGCAACTAGCTGCTTAGTAGCGCTAGTCGCCAGAAATATTACCTAGTTTCAAAGATTTTCCAGTTTTTTGGAGGCTCACAGTAGCAGGAAGCAAGGACATCTCATCATAGTGACGTCCGTGCGCTTGCGCTGTCAGTCCCTTTTGGAGCCGGCCGCAACATGACATGCTAGCACTGGGCCAGGGCATTTTTTTCTCAGGGCTTGTGCTTTGAAAAAAAAAATAGATAGCTAAACAAACTGTTCTTAAACACTGCCAAACCAGTCACAATGATATTTGGTACAATGTACTACATAAACTCCTCAATGCCCATTTAACCATTGTAACAAAGTTTAATCGTAAATTGGCCCTGGTGGACTCCTACAAATATCTTTGTATGTGCCTTAACCCCAACCTCACTTTTGGTCTTCATATTGATAAATTAACAACCAACCATTATCCTAAAATAGGTGTTCTGTTTAGAAACAAATCCTGTTTAAGTGCCCTGGTAAGAAAACATATTGTTAATAATACCAGTCATTGATGGGGACATATTATATACTCCTCGCCTCAAATGCACCATGATAACTCATTATGCCGCTTTGTTCTCCAATGTAATTACACTACCTATCACTGTGAAATGTTTAAAAACTAAATTGGCTAACACTCAAATCTAGTTGTGTCCATCACCTTTCTAGTTTTGTGTACAGCTCCTTCTCTGAAAAGCTGCCAGACAACCTAAGCAGTATGCTCACTCCAGCTCTCCATACTAACTATAACCTCCTCTCCACTGATAACAACTCACTGCGAGTAGTATCCCATGCTACAAGAAAGAAGACAGTCAATCTGCCTTCTCCTTCAGAGCTTGTAATAACCTACCTGAAAAAATCAGATCTTCTCTCAGTCTAAAATCCCTAAAATAACCTCTTCTTTGTATCTAAAAACAATATGTAAGTCTATATATATTTTGCTTGTATGTATGTATGTGTATATAATAGATAGATAGATAGATAGATAGATAGATAGATAGATAGATAGATAGATATTCAACTATACTCAACCTATAGATGCTCACCATCTGGTATCCCATGATGACACTACTCAGTGCGCAGGCCAAGAACCTGATAATTGCAGACTATTTGCTCTGAGGAAGGTCTCCAGTGGGACGAAATCATTTAGCTGATATGGATGCCCTAATTTAACTATTCTTCAACTTTCCTTCTTGCGTGTTCTCTCTTATGATGTTGGGAGCATCTCCATGCTGAGTATACTTGAATATATCAATTTTATATAAATAGAAATGAAAAAAGTAAGACACGCAATAGTGCAACACTGTAATAGTACAATACAAATTGTATTAGTTAATGGGGTACTCACAATTCTTCAGTGTAAGATCAGTGTGTATATACACGGTCTGACTTCCAAGCATACGGAGATTAACAGCCCTTCTACTTTCACGATGTGTAAGATCGTGTCCTCAGATAGCTTCAATCCTACTCCTCATATAAATAAAATAAGCGGGGAGTATTCAAATTAAAATTTATTATAAAAAAAACAATATAATAAAAAAATTAAACAGATTGACTTAATGCTTATATATTTTGCATTACTAGAGCATTATCAAAGCTAAAAAGTCAAAATCCTTTGTTCTTTGCATTTTGACTTTTTAGCAGAATTGACCATAGGAAAATATCTGCCAAAGATTTGGCAAAACATTTTCTTTTTTTTACAGCAGTGGGATAGCAACACTCACTATGTAATATATATATATATACCATCCTTTGCCTTCAAAACAGCATCAATTCTTCGAGCTACACTTGCACACAGTTTCTCAAGGAACTCAGCTGGTGGTTGTTCCAAACATCTTGGATAACTAATCACAGTTCTTCTGTGGATTTTGGCAGCCTCACTTGCTTCTCTCTCCCTCTCTCTTCATGTAATCCCAGACAGATTCAATGATGTTCAGATCAGGGCTCTGTTGGGGCCATATCATTACTTCCAGGACTCCTCGTTCTTATTAATGCTGAAGATAGTTCTTAATGACTTTAGCTGAATGTTTGGGATCATTGTCATGCTGCAGAATAAATTTGGGGCCAATCAGATGCCTCCCTGATGGTATTGCATATAGGAGAAGTATCTGCCTTCTCAGAAGTAGGGATGGGTGAAAATTTTCACCTCAAACTGAAATTGACGAATAATGGCACTTTCTGCTTGGTGAATAATTTCTGGCAACATTTTTTCAGCTTTTTCTGCCTTTTACACGCATTGAAATCAATGGTAAGAAAATTTTTCTCCACCACATGAACGTTTTATAAGCCATATAAAAGGGTGTCAAGGCTCTCACAGCATAGAAGGAAAACAAAACAGGAGGGAGCCCAATAGTGCCTGTTATCCAGAACATTACAACTGTATATAGAAACAAAAGTTTATACTCACAAGATAAGTTGTTATTTGAGACCATTTCTATAGGTGGTTCTTTCAATTCTCCTATTAGAAGAGAGGGAGGGGTACTTAAGGACCATATGTTGTAGCTTGTTCATTAGAGATTTTTTAGGCTGAGGGTTTAGTGCATTTGAGAAAGTAGCTAGGGAGCTACGAAACGTTATGCAGAGCCAATAGTTTGGTTTTATATTATTTTTTACTCTGTGTATTACTTTGATGCTCTTCCAGAGAAATTTTTATATGTTAAACAATTCCTTTTGTATTAAAAATCTTGTGGATCAAAGACTACAGCACAGTGTTTTGGACTCCTTCCACTAACGAGGACACCTGAGCAGAGACAGACATATTTCTCTGCAAGCCTTCTTTGTTATTTGTGAGTTTAAGCTCTCAAATAACAACTTATCTTGTGAGTATACCCTTTTGTTTCTATATACATTGGTAATGTCCGGATAACAGGCACTATTGGGCGCCCTCCTGTTTTGTTTTCCTTCTATGTTTCGACTTCCTTCTGGTTGTGGTGAGGAGCAGCCTATAGCCTGACAGAGAATCCCCTCCACGAGTAAACACTGCATTGGGGACAGTGTTTAAAAGAATATCCCCTGTGCGTAGAAGTCAGTGGGCATATAAATAAAGACAACAGGGTGGACAACTTAAAAAAAATAAAATAAAAAAGAATAAAGGACTAAATATATTAGGTGACAGTGACAGATAGTTGACTGGGCTTAAGCAAAACATCATACAGCTCCACCAGTTGTGATGTGCACCATAGAGTAAAAAAAATTCCAGTGTAGTTGAGTAATGTCCAGCAAATGCATAAGGGGAAGGGGTGGAGCATTTCAGGGATGTGAGAGTACAGTAGTAGTTCCAAAACTATATACAGATAGATGGGGCATGCGAAAAAACTCCTGGCTAGCTCTTATACCCAAAGATAGTTCACTCAACAAAATCTGAAGAGACACACGTTGCTGTGCTTACCAGTCTCAGTATACAGTCGGCAGATTCTCTAGCAGAGACAATCCAAGGTCTCAGTAGCAGTATAGTTCAATGGATGCTCAGGACTTTCCATGGTAATATAAAAGAACAGTGACTCAGATGATATAATAAAAACTTGCACTTTATAGAGGCTATACTATATTACTGATATCCCATTCTGAATTTAACCCATTTGGTACTCTGGTATCCAGTTTAAATATCCAATAAGCTTCTCTGTGGGAGATCAGTTCTATAATATTGCCTCCTTGAGTTCCAAAACTGACTGCAGCAATGGTTGCTGCAGTGTGCTCAATCAATGATGATGATTCCTCTTGTCCAAAGGAGGATGCAGTTTGTCAAGGTCCCAGCAAAACTAGTTCCAGGCAGCTCTCACAGCATGCCATTTTGTGTTTGTGAGAGGAGAGAGTAGCATGTTTTTGAGCTAGAGAAGATAGGAAAATAAAGGGGAATTGAAGCTTAGTTTTAGGGAGCCATTTAGGTAGGACATTTGTTCTCTGTAGTAGGGGAGTATGTGGTGCACAATGGGAAGAAGAAAGGAGGAAGGAGGTTGACCCAAAATACCCCCAAATTTGGTGTAACTGACTGGTAAGACACAGGCAGCTGGGGATAATTGCTTGCTGATTTTACTTTTATTGTCTCTGTGCTGGGGAAGTCTGGGAAAGAAGTTTTTTTTAGATATATATATATATATATATATATATATATATATATATATATATAAATATATTTTTATATATATATATATTTTTTTTTATTTTTATTTTTTTTTTGGGGACTAACTGTGATAAGATATGGTGGACAACTTAAAACAATAAAAAAATAAAAATAAAGGACATAAATAATTAAACAAATAAATATATTAGACAGCTGACTGGGAGCTCTGTGACTGATGCAGACTTGATAGACAGCAGACAACATTGAGAATTCTGTTGAAAGTCAATGCAAGATATCACACTCCATCAGTTGTATAATGTAAAGAGTAAAAACACACACAGTAGTTGAGTAATGTCTAGCAAATGCACAGGCAGAAGGGGGAAAGGTGGAGCAGTGCAGGGACAAGGAAGTAAAGTGGTAGTACAAAAACTGACTGCAGTAATCATTGTTGCAGCATGTGCAATACATGATGATGATCCCTCTCCTCCCAGGGTGGATACAGTTTGTCAAAGTCCCACCAGTCCCCCCACTCCAGTCCCCCACCACCACTACCATATACATCTGCCACATTGTAGGTTGTACTTTATTTTTTTTAATCACTTGAAATCATCATGAATATGTGCCAGTGTCATTCATGCATGAAGTAAGTGCTGTGGGCAAAGGTACTCTATATGCTAACACATCTTTCAAGGTATATGTTGCTGTAGAACTCACAACTTTGACTTCCAGCTACTTATTTCTCCACTACAGCCCTCAGAAGAAGTAATTTTGTGCTGGGAAATGTTTCACCTATTAAACATAGGAAAAAATGTGTTGGAATAGGAGAAAAATGTGTTAGAATGTGTTACAATAGGAGAAAATGTGTTGAGTAGGCGAAAAATGTGTTAGAATAGGAGAATAATTTGTTGGAATAGGTGAAAAAAATTGCTGGAAAAGGCAAAAAGGAGGAACATTTTGCATTGGAGAAAAATTGAAAATTTTTGTGAAAAAAGCAAAAAGTCTGCCATTTTTTGCTAAAAGTCATGCAGGAAATTTTTTTCACTTTTTGCCCACCCCTACTCTGAAGTGAGGATATCATGAATTCTGACCAAATCCCCAACTCCATATCCAGAAATGCATCCCCAAACTTGCAAGGAACCTCCAACATGCTTTACTTTTGCCTGCAGAGACTCATTCTTATACTGTTCTCCAGCCTTCGGCGAATAAACTGCCTTCTGTAAATTCTGAGAAGAGAAGAACAACAGGGGAGTGTCTCATGGTGTAGTATATTAAGAAATCAGTGAGGGGAATCTTGTAACAAATGGGTACTCACACTAGATCGTGGCTACCATCACAAAACTGGTAGTAACAACAATTGTAGAGGATATTGTTCCCGCCCCCACACAAATATTCCATTTCTCTCTGCTCAATCCTTCGTCTACGCTGATCCATAAGAACCACTCGATTTGAAAAGATAAACAGAAAACACCAACCAGAAGGAGAGCACACCAAATAGGCATAATAAATGTTGATAAATGCAAAATATATATATAGCAAGTGCAAATAACACTGTACTTACATGTTTCAAACTGACAGGCCACAAATACTAGTATGTCAGTCTTACATATATACTGGGAATTAAAGGTGAAAGTCCTCCCCGTAATGGACCAGTATGTAGAACACCAAACTTCTTCATGGAGTAACAAATCTGCTATGGCAATCTTCTACAAAAACAGACTCTAGTAGATCGATGAAAAAAAGGATAACTGTTTATTCAAAACATATAAAAATATAAAAATGTATAATTATTATCCCTATATCCCAACATGTTTCTTGGTCTACAGACCATTTCATCAGTGGAATTATCAACAATTTACTCTACTCAATGTGTGATTAAATAGACCTGATGATCAATTAAGTTCAATTGACAGGTCCGTTTGACTGGACAAAACTGATTCAAATGGACCAATAGATTCAGTCCACCAAAATGAATATTAGAAAAAGGATATACAATAAAGTGATCTCAATACCCTGTGTAAATTATATTATCGCACCTTAACTCTAGAACTACCAGGGTGATAACCCAATGCAAAATAACAAATGGAACATAAACAAGCACATTAGAAATAAAAAAGAGATCAGGCATAACATCAGTATGTAACCACTAAAATATAAACAGCACTGAACATATAAATTAAACACACTCATCGAGAATATGTGAAGTGACAATAACCTATGTGTTACTATTTAATAACCAAAAATATGTATGTAATAATGTGACTGATAATGACAAAAAATATATAAAAAATTACAATGTATTAATACTGAACACTAAGACTTATAAAATGTGATAAATGTACTACACATACCAATAATGAATATTAATAATGTGTATTAATATGACTAAATTAATAATTAAATAAAAACACAATACAACATGTGATGCAACTTAAATATAAATGTGTGGAAATGTGTATAAACCAAAAATGATCTATATGTTGACGTTACTATGATAAATGTAATCACATATGTGGAAAAAGAAAAAGAAAAAAAATATATAATTGGTATCTGTACATATAAAGGTCTGACCAGTATATAATATCTACTACCAAAAACAAATATCAAAAATAACTTTCTACCAGTTCATTCAAACCTTCCAGATACAATATTTCAACTTGAACATCCAAAAATTTTCCATGAAGACCACTTCAGACTAGACTAGCAGGTGTTAATGTTATCTCTGCTTTTATCTCCAGGTATCCCCATAGACTTCAATATGAAAAATGTATATAAAACAGGAGGTAACATTTATCTCCAGCATTTGAATCCAGCCTTATATACCTACAAAATCCTTGACTTTGTGCAAGTGGACCTAGAAGAATTGATGCTGTTTTGAAGGCAAAGGGTGGTCACCCCAAATATTGATTTGCTTTAGATTTTTCTTCTGTTCACTCACTCTGCATTTTGTTAATTGATTAATATAACCTATTAACATGTCTATTTTTGAAAGAATTCTTACTTTACAGCATTTTTTCATACCTGCCTAAAACTTTTGTACATTACTGTATATATATATATATATAGTAGGGCTTATCCGCCTTTAGCCACTGTGAGGTATTGTATTTAAAGGTTGAATTTTTTTTTTGGTACAGTATCTTCATGGCCTGAAATTGAATAGTGATGTTGTTGATAATCCATCCTATGGAGAGCTCTGGTCAGTTGACTATAAACTTACATATGATGGTGTAGCAATAGCACCACTGTAAATGTTCAGTTCACTGAGATACTGTACTTAAAAAATAATATTTGAGCTGCAATAACTTTTGACTAAAGCAACCTTCAGCAATGGGAATACCCTTGTTTTACTGAGGAGAATAAAACTTGCAATATATATATTTTACATAGTAAGTGTTGCTAACCCTTTAACACTTCTAATCAGCTGACATGTAGCTGTAAATGAGCCCTGGCCTGCAGTTTAATTTTGTAATTAAGTGAGAAATGCAATGTAAATCTTCTTTATTAATCACTTGAATATATTCACTGATCCCTTATTCTAAAACAATTCACCTAAAAGTAGTGCATCTAGGAACAGATGCTCCCGCATAAAATTGCAGATTGCACCTTCACATAGACAGAGCTAATGAACTGAACAGTCACCCTCATAAATATGTACTTTGAATGATAATTAACAAAAAGGGGTGGGCCACCAGGGCCATTTCCCATCACCTTTATGACCCACTAACTCATCTATTGCAGGAGGTACAGCCTGTGGTCTGCAGTCATTGTTGGACTACAATTCCCATCAAGCTTAGCTGGCCAAAGGATGACATAGGATGGTGGAAATTGTAGTTCAAAAACAGCCGGAGTCCTACAGATTTTACATCAATGCTGTAAGATGTTAAACGTGAGGTCAGCACTAATTTACATATTGCCTAAATATTAATTAAAAAGGTATAACTACTGCTGGTGTGTTCCCATTCTGGTCATAAGAAACAGAACTGATGTAAGGAGTTTCTTCAGAATTGGCAGTTAATTGTTCCACTTTGCAAAATGGCATTAGAGAGCAATTACAATGACTATTACTGTGTATATTGAATTTTAGTGTGAGAGGTCCAATGGCTTTCAATTCAGTTGATTTTTCTATTGAAGTGACTAATTCCCATTAATCTAATTAACTGAGAGCATAATAAATTAGATAGCTTACAGATTATTTATAACAGTTGTATATAAACAAAATGTGAACCCCTATCTCCATATCCAACATATAAACACTTATGGTACAGCCTTTCAGTATTCTGTTTGATGAGTCTGTGCCAGCTTTTGTTGCAAAAAAAAAAAAGCAGTTAAACAGCAAAATCAGTAGCAGATAACTTTTTTACTAGAGAAAATAGTTTTATAAAATAAATTGTAACATATTTTTAACAGCATTTAAAGTGGATCTTTCACATTAATTCAAGTTTGCACATTTGCAAACTGTATTAAAACTGCCTATGTGTCATGTTGGTGAAAAGACCAGGAGATATTTATACTTATTAGATTAATATGCTAATGTATGATAAATGTGATACATGTGCAGTACCAGTGATGTTTCACAGGCTAGTTAAACTTTCCAGTGACTTTTCAATATGGTAAGAAAGCATTTTCAGTGATATGTCCTATGCTAATCAAGCTCTAGCTGTACCAGTAAATTTCATGCTCTTTTCCCTGACAAACCCTGTTTGGCTCCTTGGAGGAGGGGTTTTTGAGGGGGGGATACAGTTACCTCAGTTCCAGCTCTGCAGCCTGCAGCGATGCTGGAAGCATTGAAACGTCACTTTGGGCATGCTTGGCGAGGCTATAGGCCGTCCATGTCCCCTGGCTAAGATGTTTTGGCACTCAAATCGACGCAGGCATGAATCGGGAGATGGAAGCATCCTGGCGAGATGCATCATCCGCAGGCGTGAAGCGGTATTATGATGCAGGGTTCTATTTAATTACTTGGTGTAGTTCCTCCTCCCATCTACTTCCTGGATTGGTCTTTAAAAGGGAACTGAGTGCTAACTCAGTTGCCCTTGTGTTGTTGTTCATTACAGTTCTATTTCCCTTGGGCTCTGTGTATGACCTGGCTTGTCTGTTCATCCAACCTGGTGCTGACCTGTGGCTCTGTCTGACTATTCTCCTGCCTACTCCCTGTGTATAGCGGACACCCAATCTGGTGCAGACCTGTGGCTCTGGCTGTCTACCTGAACTGTGTATGACCCGGCTTGTCTGACCATCCAGCCTGGTGCTGACCTGTGGCTCTGTCTGACTATTCTCTTGCTTACTCCCTGTGTATAGTAGACACCAAATCTGATGCAGACCTGTGGCTCTGGTTAAGACTTACCTTTCTGTTTCACGGAGTGAGACTGGGTTCTCTCCCCGTTGCTATCCTTAAGGGAGTTTTCCTTCATTGGATTGATGGCAGGCTTGCGTCAGTTATATCTTCCTATTCTCTACCACCTCTAGGAGATCCCTCAGCCTACCCACTGACTGCAGGCGTGAGTCAGTTTGTCTCTTGCTGCATTTCCTGCTTGCATTCCCATATTCAGAGACTACAGGGGCGTGTGCCTGTCTCTGGTAGAGGCTCTCTTATTTAGGCAGACTCCTATTTCTGATAGAGTTGCTGACCTCTAGTGGGACCTTTACTTCTTCTCCGTGTTATTTCTTGATTGTTATTACTATTATTGTGATTACTCTTATTGTTATTATTGTAATAAATTGTTATTTTTTACTATACCATTTTGACTTCTGATTTGTACTTGGGGAACTGTGACAAGATTGTCTTTTTCTCTTTTTATATATGGTTACCACTTGAAGTCATTTCAGTTGGGAGAAGTCACTATATCACACAGTAGCCTTGGATCTGCCCGCTACATACTAGAGACATTGTGTAAGATACACACTATACATTATTATTCTCCAGCAGAGAAATCTGATATATCCACCTGCCCTCTTTATCACCTGTTGGACCCCAACCTCTCATCATCTAAGTAAGATCAGAGGTCTTAAAGACTGGATTGTTATAATAACTTTTCCTGCCGATCAGTATATCTTATACAAAGGAGAATCTGAGATTTTTTTTTTTGTTTGAGTGCACTAATATTGCTCCAGAGCTAATTCTCTTTTGATATTTACTTTTTATTGTACCTATGGACTTATTAGCTTATATTAATTTACTATTTGTGTAATTTTATTGTATCTTTTATTTAATAAATCATGGTACAGCACAACATAGCTCTCTCCTTACATATTTTTACATTTTTCTGTTTTTTTCTGTGGACTCGCTACACTAAGTTCTGGGATTGTAGCGAAATTTTGTGCTGTATATACAAGCAGGGATTTAACCTCTGGTCTTCCTAGCACCGTGATCACAATTGTTTTGGGGTATTTTGATGTATTCCTACAGCAGTTTTTACCATCATCATGTTTACTTTAAATGTAAGCTATCCTTCTACTGATATTGGTCATGTCATTGGTCCTAAGTGTGGTAGATGGTAGCAACCCTTCTCCACATCCCTCCTCTTCTATCATACTGGTGATACATTTTGCATGGCTTTCTGCTTGCATAATTCAGGCACAGCCATCCTGGAACTATAACTGTGGCTTGGGATATGCCAGAGTAGACCTACACATGACTAGGTGTAGGTGAAAAAAGTTAGAAAAATTTCCCACCTGACTTTTTGCAAAAACTGTCCCGTTTTTCTCTTTTCTCACGAAACTCTTCGCCAATGCAAAATTTTCCTCCTTTTCTCCTATTTTAACAATTTTTTTGCCTATATTTCCTATGTGTACAACATTTCTTACTGCAATATTACTTCTTCTGAGGGCTGTAGTGGAGAAAAAAGTAGGTGAAAGTCAAAATTGTGAATCGTACAGCAACATATGGCTTGAAAAATGTGTTAGCATGCAGAGTGCATTTGTCCTTTGTCCACAACACTAACTTTCTTCTTACGTGACACTGTCACATATTCCTGATGATATCACATAATAAAAAAAAATAAAGTACAACTTACAATGTGGCAGATGTGTTTGTAGTGGAGGTGGGGGACGGGGCAGATAATGATGAATTAGGTGGTTTGGGTGAAGATGTAGTTATCCTATAGCAAGAAGGTGATGGTAAGGTAGTTGTTTCACGAATCACCAAACATTCAGCCTATGGCTCGGTTTCTCTATTCTTCCTCCTCTTTGATCACCACCTTGCCTCTTATTGCCTTTCTGGAGAGTTAGGGGGTACAGCAAGAGTGGTGCTTGATTTCTGTTTGGCTTTAACATGTTTCACATCAATGTCATGGTGTCATGTGTTTCATGTGTACACACATGTTTCATGTGTGCACATAGTCTCACACCCATAACTTCAGGGGGAGAGAAAGGGTGGAGAAGAATGGCCTCTTTCTTCTTGTCCTCCGCTTTCCCCTTCACTGTCTGTGGCAGCAAATTATGTTGCTGCTGTTGCTGCTACTGCCTCAGAATCATCACTGCAACTAGAACTAGGCGCATTGCTGCCACTGGCAAGTGGAACCTGTCCTACTTCTGTATCACTTGTTGACCCCATTCCCACTTTGTCCAGGGTGGTTTGCGACACACTAGCCTGCTCCTCAGCATCCTGCTGCCCTTGCAGCAGAATTAGAGCAGATAGAAACGCCGAAAATTCCAAAAGCTCACTGCTGCTGCTGGTGGTAGTGATGGCCATCTTCATCTTTGTCTCCCATTCCTTCTCAGTTTGGGCTAAAAATGTCATCAATGTCTCTTTCACCCCATCTTCCCCACCATCACCACAAGCACCAGTTCCTCTGTGCTGCTGCTTCTCTATTACAGACACCTCACTGGTTGGAGAAGGTGATGAGAAATGTGAAAGAGGGTCCCCTGATGTCACGCTTGCCATTTCTTGGTGACCTGAAGAAGGCAGACTGGCAGCACTAGCAGCAGGCAGAGGCATCTGATCTGTGCTCCAGTTGGTGGTGGTATTATTGCTGCTAGACAACAATTCTGCCATCTTTGGTATCGTGTTGCACCTGAACAATGCTGAGAGGGGAAGGGGACTCCCATGCAGGGGAATGGTGTGGGCTCCCTTGACTGCTAGTCTGGACACTCTTCATTGCTTCCCCTACCACTTCCCTAACTCTAGTCCCACCAGCTGCTTCACAATCACTGTTACTACCACTAACACCAACCATACCAATTTCAGTCCCTGAGTCTTCTTCTTCATCTCAATCACTAGTGAAATGATGATCACCCCCTCCTGTCACACTCGGCATCATCTTATCCTTCACCCCCTCCTGAGAATGACAAGACACACTAGCAGCAGGTTCAGCATTGGCAGCAGGCACAGAACTGGTGGCACAAGGGGCACCATGTCTGACAGCAGGTGCATTACATCTGGCAGCAGGCACAAGCAGCTGAACTGTCCTGCTCTCACTACTACCCTCTTTTTCCTTTTGAGGGACTAATTTCCCCAAGATCCCTAGGGGTTATTAAGGGGGACTGGCCAGGGATGGGTGAAAGTTTTTGCCGTATTCCCACAATAAATTCCTCAAAAACCATATAATTGTCCGCTTTTTCATGAGAAAATCTGCTTTTAAAACAGAGAGTAAAATTTCTGTGTTCTTCGCCCTTTGGCCAAAATTCCCCGCCAATTTTTCAGTGGCTAGAAAGTTTCCTCCCATTGATTTACGTTGTTTTTGCTTTTTCACTATAAAAACATGTCATATTCCAGGAAGTGAAACACAATAGAAGCAGCTACAGAGCGAGGTAGACGTGCAGTGCTGTTCTGCTGTTATTTATTTGTTAAAGTGAGGCAGGAGAGGCTCATAGTTACTGCTATCACTATGAGTAGTAAAAGGATGAACTGGAAGGGACCTTATTAAGTGTCCACTGAGTCGGAGGAGGAAGTGAGCAGTACTGAACCAATAATGTCAAGTCAACCTAAAAGACCCCAAGGGATTTTGGGGAATTCAATAGGAAGGGAGGGAGAAAAGAGAATGGAAAGGGAGGGAGAAAAGGGTAGCACTAGGGAGAGCAGGACAGGTCAGCTGCCTGCGCCTGCTGCAAGACATGCTACCCCTACTGCCACTAGTGCTGTACATGCTGCCTTTGCTGCCTCCAGTGCTGTACCTGCTGCCACCAATACTATGTCTGCTGCTATTGTGTCTTGTAGTACTCAGGAGGGGGTTAGGGAGAAAACGATACCAAGTGTGACAGCAAGAGACCCTAAATCACACTTGCCATTCCCAAGCAGTCCTGCCAGTGCTAGTACTACTACTACTATGGTCCATCAGCTTCTTAGCATTAGGAGTTTAGGAGGGGGTAACCAACAACAATATCCTCATATTACTAGTGACTGTGAGACTGTGGCTGAACTTGATGTGGTTGGTGATAGTAGTAGCAGTAATGGTGAAGCAGCTGGGGTGGTAGGGGAAACACTTGAGACTGTCCAGAGTAGCGGTCAAGGGAGCCCACACCATTCCTCTGACCCTGGGACTGGGAGTCTTCCCTTTCCCTTCACTATTGTGTCCAAGTGGAACATGATCCTGAAGATTAAGAGGCCAGAACTTTTGTTGGGGGAGAGCAGGCACACAATTACTACCACCCCCAGCAGGAGCATAGATCAGCTGCCTGTCCCTGCTGCTAGTGCTGCCACTGCCAGTCTGTCTTCTTCATGTCATCAAGAAATGACACGTGTGACATTAGGGGACCCTCTGTCACATTGCTCGTCACCTCCTCCAAGCAGCAATGAGATGTCTGTAATAGCAGCATGTAGGACCTAGTGGGGGTGGTGATGATTATTCTGGAGAACCTGGGGTGGAAGAGACATTGATGGCCTTTTTAGCAGAAACTGAGAAGGAATGGGAGACAGGGATGAGGATGGGCATCACAACCACCATTAGCAGTGACCTTTTGGAATTAGAGTAATTTTTAACTGCTCTAATTCCTTCTGATGCTGAGATGCAAGGCCAGCAGGTTGATGAGGAGCAGGCTAGTGTACCACACACCACTGTGGACACAGAGGGAATGTGTTAACAAGTGGTGTGGAACTAGGACAGCTTCCACTTGCCAGCGTCAGCAATACTCCTGGTACTAGTTGCAGTGCTGAATCTGAGGCAGTAGCAGCAATTGAAGCAGCATTATCTGCTGCCACGGACAGTGAAGGGGAATGTGGAGGACAAGAAAAAAGAGGCCATTCTTTTCCATCTGTTCCCTCCCCCTGAAGTCATGGGTGTGGGACTATTTTTCTCTTGTGGCAGGCACAGAGCAGTCATCACCAATGGCACTGTGCACAATTTGTGACAAGGCAGTGAGAAGGGGAAAGGAGGGAACACACCTTGGCACAAGCACTCTGATATCACACATGATACACAGACACCATGACATTTATGTAAAACATGTAAAGCCAAACACACACTGCAGAAATCAAGCACCGCTTTTGCTGTACTCCCTGACTCTCCAAAAAGGCAATAAGAGGTGAGGCGGAGATCAAAGAGAAGGAAGAATAGAGCAACCTAGGCAGAGACTGGAAGTTCCATAAAAAGTGAAACAACTAGCTTGCCATCATCTTCTAGGCTAACTAGATCTTCTGCCAATCCACAATTATGGACTCAGAATCAGTAGGAGGACATTTGACAATGGCCAGTGACCACTGGCCAACATGACCTGCTGGCACTAGGCCAGTAGGGCATTTTTTTTCTCAGGGCTTGTGCTTTGAAAATAATAAAAAATAAAAACATAGTCCTACTAAAAAAAATAAACATTTTTTGGGGGTTTGTTTCTAACAAGCCTAAGTCCTACAAATCAATGTTTCCTTAGGGCTTGTGCCAAACAAGCTTAAAGGGATAGTAATGCTTTATGTACATAAACTGTCTTTATTCTATATTCCCTATAATATTAACAAATGTCCCTTCCATTTCACTGTAAGCACCACTCTTAACTAGTTTTTTAAATTTGTATTTGCTCCCTCTGCAAATTTCAGCTGCCATCTTTCTTTTTCTTTTGTGGTGCTTGCTCTTGCCACAAGCTGGAAATGCAGCTCGCTCCTGGTAAATGTTCATTTGTTTGGGCAGGAGCACACCATTCCAAATACTCTATAGTATCTCGCGAGAGCTAACACACCCCCTCACTTTCCGCATTCTCTGCCACAAATCAAACATATTAATGCGCCAGACTTACTATGATTTGTTAACTTTGTCTCCTCAATGAAATTGTACACATAGAACATCTATAGAGAGGGAGCGAGGGATTATAGAGCATTACTTATTACATGCTCTAAGTTTTAGTCCTGTCTTGCAGATGTACATGTGTATATACTTTGTAAAATCAATCAATGGATTATATAGATCCCCACATAAAATGGGTGTTTTATGTGAAACACTGTCCATATATATATATATATATATATATATATATATATATAATAGTTTACACTGATTATCCACACAACAGTTTACACCGATGTATGCTACATGCTGTTAGGGCGGCCCACTAGGAGAATAAGTTGTTACCATTCTTGTTGACATTAGGTATTTGCATCAAACAGGATTCCACTAGGGGAGTCTCGGTTCCTCAAGGTATAGGCTCAGGCGGACAGCTAAATATAGAGCACTAGTCTTGGATACTGGATAACTGAAGGCTGACATACAGGACAGTTGAAGTAGAATAGTCTGTCCCTAATCTTTATATATTCTCCAGTACCATATTATCTTTATATTTCATGGCACCTGTAATATCCAGCTCTGAGTAATCATATAGAACATCATTTAACATTATCTAATATTATTACTTGTGGATTCTGTCAGACTTATTCTTTGTCTTCACATTATAGCCTTGAATTATGGAGTTCAACATTTAGCTGTATGGATAGGGCTCTATCATACATATTATTGTGGGATCCTGCAGGTCATTGACCTTAAGTAACATAGTGACATAGTAAATTAGGTTGAAAAAAGACACAAGTCCATCAAGTTCAACCTTCGCTTCATACCTCAGTAACTAAGAATTTTATAGCTTTCCTGCTACCAATTAAATTAGTCTTTATCAGACCTTCCTGATCTGCCTACTGATAAACAGTATGACTCTGTATGTTCCCTTTTGAAAGAAATGTATCTAATCTTCTCTTAAATGTGTCCATTGTATCTGCCATAACTACCTCCCTGGGCAATGAATTCCACAATTTGACAGACCTTACCGTAAAAAAACCCTTCCTCTGCTGAAGTTTAAACCTCCTTTCCTCTAATCTCAAGAGGTGTCCCCTGGTCACCTGAGCAGGCCTTGGAATAAATAGCTCACCGCAGAGATCCTTGTATTGACCTCTCATATACTTGTACAATGTGATAAGGTCTCCTCTTAGTCGTCTTTTCTCTAGAGTAAATAAACCAAGTTTGTTTAGTCGTTCCTCATATGTCAAGTCCTCCATTCCCTTAATTAATTTTGTTGCTCTCCGCTGTACCCTCTCTAGTTCTAGTATATCCTTTTTCAGAACCGGTGCCCAAAATTGCACTGCATACTCAAGGTGAGGCCTTACCAATGATTTGTATATTGGCAAAATAATGTTATCCACTCTTGCTTCAATACCTCTTTTTATGCAAGACAGGACTTTGTTTGCCTTTGCTACTGCTGTTTGACACTGGTCACTGTTTCCAAGTTTGTAGTTGACAAGGATACCCAGGTCTTTTTCTAGCAACGAGTCACCTAAAATTATTCCATTAAGTTTATAAGTAGCCTTGGGATTGTTTCCTCCCAAATGCATAACTTTACACTTCCCCACATTAAACTTCATATTCCACATGTTTGCCCAACCTGACATTGTATGTAAGTCCCTCTGTAGAGAGAAAATATCCTGTTCTGAATTAATGACTTTGCATAATTTAGTATCATCTGCAAATATTGATATTTTGCTTTCTATATCTATTTCCAGGTCATTTATAAACATGTTAAAAAGCAGCGGACCCAATACTGAACCCTGAGGTACTCCACTCTCCACTTTAACTATACTGGAGAATTTTCCATTTACAACCACACACTGTTCCCTATCCTTCAACCAGTTTTGTATCCAATTGCAAAGGTTATCTCCTAGCCCCAATTTCCTTATTTTATACACCAGCCTTCTGTGTGGTACTGTATCAAATGCCTTTGCAAAGTCTAGATATACTACATCTACTGCCTTGCCATTGTCAAGGTTGCTGCTTACCTCCTCATAGAAGCTGAAAAGATTAGTTTGGCATGACCTATTCTTCATAAAACCATGTTGATTCGTGCTAATGATCTTATTTTTTGTGTTGTAATCCTGAATATAGTCCCTTATTATGCCTTCTAATAGTTTTCCCACTACAGAGGTCAAACTCACTGGTCTATAATTCCCAGGTTCTGTTTTAGTTCCCTTCTTAAATAGAGGCACTATGTTAGCTCTTCGCCAATCCTGTGGCACTGAGCCTGTGGTAATAGAATCTTTAAAGAGTAAATATAGGGGTTTTGCTAACACTGCACTGAGTTCCTGAAGAACCCTTGGATGTATACCATCAGGACCCGGTGCTTTGTCGGTCTTAATTTTGTTCAGTCTTCCCATGACATCTCCTTGAGTTAACCCAATATCTATTAATTGTATTGTTTTATTTGATACTTGCGGAGGCTCTTCTACCATTCCTTGCTCCCTTGTATATACTGATGCAAAGAAAGTGTTTAAAACATCAGCCTTTTCCTTATCCTCACTAACCAACTCACCCATCTCATTTTTGAATGGTCCAATGCACTCCCTCTTAAGTTTTTTGCTATTTATATATTTAAAAAACTTTTTTGGATTAGTCTTGCTTTCCCTTGCAATTCGAGTTTCATTATCTATTTTTGCTACCCTAATTGCCTTTTTGCAATCTTTGTTGCTCTCCCTGTATTTTAAGAAAGATTGTTCAGTTCCTTCTGACTTAAATAATTTGAATGCTTTTTTTTTCCTTGCCATTTCCTTCTTTACATGTGCAGTTAACCACATTGGCTGTGACTTACTTCTTTTGCACTTTTTTCCCCATTGGTATATACAGTTGGGTACATTTCTGCAACCTAAATTTGAATTCTGACCATTTTTCCTCAGTATTTTTGCCTTTAAATAACATATCCCAGTCTATGTGTTGCATTGAGGCCCTTAACAATTTGAAGTTTGCTTTTTTAAAATTAAGAGTTTTGGTTGAACCTATACATTTTTGCTTTGCCAGACAGATCTCAAATGTAACCATGTTGTGATCACTGTTTCCCAAATGTTCTCTTACCTTAATATTGGATACCATTTCTGTGTTATTAGTGATCACTAGGTCCAATACATTGTTATTTCTTGTCGGCGCTCCCACCATTTGTGACATGTAGCTTTCATGAAGCGTGTTTAAAAACCTGCTACCCTTAGCACTCTGACAGGTCTCATTTTTCCAGTTGATATCTGGATAATTAAAATCTCCCATAATTATAGTATGCCCAAACTGGGCAGCTTTCCTCATTTGCAATAGCAGTTGGGCCTCATCATTGTCATCGATATTTGGTGGTTTGTAGCATATGCCCACCAACAACTTTTTTTTACCTTTCACACCACATTTAGTCTCGATTTCTACCCACATGGACTCCACAGTTTGGCCAGTTTCCTCACTAATATCACCTCGCAAAACTGGATTTAGCTCTGTTTTCAAATATAAACACACACCTCCACCCTTTGTTTTATTCCCTGCTTGGTTTTGTGACACTAGAGTGTATTTTTCATTCCTATCATAGGAGCTATAGGATAATTCAGCACTATTGAGTATTGGCTGCAACCAGTGGATAGCTGGTTCCATGATTTTTTTTATTTTGGCATTGTTGTCAAAGTCTCTTATGGTAAGATCGTAACACCTTTTGGTACCACTAGCTGCAGTAATACGTCATATATGGAAGCTTCAAGTGGATAATTATATATCCACCTTAGTGTTTCATTCTCTTTTGCCAACATAAGATATTCCTTTTGTGACCCAACTACATATGATCGTAGCCTCTGCACTTCTGATACTAGTTATTGCCGCTATTCCAGGGAGTTCCTTTAAACCACCTTAGTTGCATTCTGTGCTACAACATGACTTGATTTTTCCAGACAAGGATTAATTACATCCTGTCTCGACTGATTCATATACACTTGCCACACATTGTTGCCAGTACACACCACAGATCGGAACACACACTGAGCAGAGGATTACTTTTTCTGTACTCGGTCCTCAATGTGATATACAATACTTGACTACATTTCCAACAATCAACTAAATCTTATTCCTTTATATTTATTTGGAATTCTGCCTTGTTTTAACACTTTGAATGCCATATGGATTTAATGCTTTGCACACCATCACCACCGTGGCACTCAAAGGGTTAAAATATCCTTGGGAATAACACCACTTGGTACCACTGACAAAGGGAGAGGATCTCCCAAAAGCTTTACTGTCAGTGGAAGCTGTTTATCAGTAGAACGATAGCACAGAAAATGTGAAGTTATGTCTGGTTACTAGTGATGAGCGAGCACCCCAATGCTCGGGTGTTCGGGTGCTCTGACCGAGCACCCCCTGAGGCTCGAGTGCTCGGCCGAGCACCCGAGCCCCATTGAAGTCAATGGGAGGACTCGAGCATTACACCAGGCACCCCCTGCTCTGATGAGGGGAGGGTGCCTGGTCCATAGGAAAATGGCAGAAAAGGATGGAAACACCACAGAAATGGTTCAGGGACAGCATAGGGAGGATGTCTGGATGCATCTTGGACTCCAACATCGCTGCTGGGAACGATCTTTCGCCCGTAGTACGCCATTTTTACAGACTGACCATAAAACACACAAAAAGGAAAATAAAAACGACTTTAGGCGAAAAATTGTTACCAAACAATATTTGCTGTATATTTACTTGTATATCATCTGCAAATTCTCCCAAAAATGTCCTTGATTTTCTGAAGTGAGGCCATGATTAAGAGGGAAACGTGCGCAGAGACAAATTCTCCCAAAAATTTCCTTGATTTTCAGAACTGAGGCCATGATTAAGAGGGAAACGTGCGCAGAGGCAAATTCTCCCAAAAATTTCCTTGATTTTCAGAACTGAGGCCATGATTAAGAGGGAAACGTGCGCAGAGGCAAATTCTCCCAAAAATTTCCTTGATTTTCAGAACTGAGGCCATGATTAAGAGGGAAATGTGCGCAGAGGCAAATTCTCCCAAAAATTTCCTTGATTTTCAGAACTGAGGCCATGATTAAGAGGGAAACGTGCGCAGAGGCAAATTCTCCCAAAAATGTCCTTGATTTTCAGAACTGAGGCCATGATTAAGAGGGAAACGTGCGCAGAGGCAAATTCTCCCAAAAATTTCCTTGATTTTCAGAACTGAGGCCATGATTAAGAGGGAAACGTGCGCTGAGCTGACCATCTAAAACATTATGGGTGAGGGTCTGCTGCAGAGCTGACCATCCTAAACATTATATGCGAAGGCCCGCTAGTGAGCTGACGCTATAAAACATTATATGAGAGGGCCCGCTAGAGAGCTGACCCAATAAAACATTATATGAGAAGGCCCGCTGGTGAGCTGACCTATATAAAAATTGGCAAACAGGGCCCGCTGGTGAGCTGACCCTATATAAAAATTATATCACAGGGCCCGCTGGTGAGCTGGCCCTATATAAAAATTATATCACAGGGCCCGCTGGTGAGCTGGCCCTATATAAAAATTATAGCACAGGGCATATGGAAGAGGAGGAGGAGGATGAGAAGATTAAGAGTCAACCATATACCCGTTTTTTGGGTGGAAGGGGTGAATGGGAATACAGAGTATTCACATCATTGTAAATAACATATATAAAGTGAGTTTATGTTCCCCCGCGGCTTTCCTCCAGTGGAGTGGAGAAGTCAGGGGAAATCCAGGCCTTGTTCATTTTTATAAGTGTCAACCTATCAGCATTGTCGGTGGAAAGGCGGATACGCTTATCTGTTATGATGCCACCAGCAGCACTAAATACCCGCTCAGACAGAACGCTGGCGGCAGGGCAGGCCAGCACCTCCAAGGCGTAGAGTGCCAGTTCATACCACGTGTCCAGCTTGGACACCCAGTAGTTGTAAGGCACAGAGGGATCATTGAGGACGCTGACACGGTCTGCTACGTACTCCTTCACCATCTTCCAAAACTTTTCCCTCCTTGTGACACTAGGCTGCGCATCAGGGTGAGGGTGCTGGCGGGGTGTCATGAAGGTGTCCCACGCCTTGGAGAGTGTTGCCCTGCCTTTCTCGGAACTGCTGTGTGCTCCCCTTTTCTCCCCTTCTCGGCTGGCCAAGGTAGCACGTACTCTGCCGCCAGCGTTGTCAGATGGAAAATTTTGGAGCAATTTTTCAACAAGAACCTTCTGGTATTGCACCATTTTGCTTGTCCTCTCCACCGGAGGAATGAGAGATGAGAAATTCTCTTTGTAGCGGGGGGTCCAGAAGGGTGAACACCCAGTAATCCGTGTTGTTTAAAATGCGTATAACACGTGGGTCACGGGAAAGGCAGCCTAACATAAAGTCAGCCATGTGTGCCAGAGTACCAACAGTCAAGATTTCGCTGTCCTCACCAGGAGGATGACTCTCAATATCCTCATCCTCTTCCTCCTCTTCTGCTCACCCACGCTGAAGAGATGGAACTAAAGTTCCATGGCTACCCTCTGTAGCGGAGGCAACCGTGTCTTCCTCCTCCTCCTCCTCCGCCTCCTCCAATTGTCGCTGAGAAGACGAAGTGAGGGTGCTCTGGCTATCACCTTGTGTAAGCTCTTCCTCCCCCATTTCCACCTCTTCCACATGCAAAGCGTCGGTTTTAATTGTGAGCAGCGAGCGTTTCAGTAGACACAGAAGTGGGATGGTTACACTGATAATAGCGTTATCGCCGCTCACCATCTGTGTCGATTCCTCAAAATTGCGTAAAACCTCGCAGAGGTCTGACATCCATTCCCACTCCTCACTTCTGATTACAGGAAGTTGAACGGAGAGGCAACGACCGTGTAACAGCTGGTACTCCACTACTGCCCTCTGCTGCTCACAAAACCGGGCCAACATGTGGAAGGTGGAGTTCCAGCGCGTGCTCACGTCACACAGCAGCCGGTGAGCTGGCAATTGTAAGCGCTGCTGCAGCTTCAACAGGCCGGCCGAAGCTGTAGATGACTTACGGAAATGTGCACACATGCGGCGCACCTTGGTCAAGAGATCATGCACATTGGGGTAGGTTTTTAGAAATCGCTGCACCACTAAATTAAATACATGCGCTAGGCATGGTACGTGTGTGAGCTTGCCGAGCTCCAAAGCCGCCACCAAGTTACGCCCATTATCACACACAACCATGCCTGGTTGCAGGTTGAGTGGCGAGAGCCACTGCTCGGTCTGGTGACTAATCCCCTGCAACAGCTCTGAGGCCGTGTGCTGTTTGTCCCCAAGGCAGATCAGCTTCAGCACGGCCTGTTGACGCTTCCCCACTGCAGTGCTACACTGCTTCCAGCTACTGGCTGATGGGGGAGTGGCGCTGCGTGTAGAGAATTCGGAGGTGGAAACGGAGGAGGAGGAGCCAATAACGTAGGTGCTGGCGGAAACCCTGATGGAGGTAGGGCCCGCAATCCTCGGCGTGGGTAGCACCCGTGCCATCCCAGGGTCCGAGTCGCTCCCAGCCTCCACGACATTCACCCAGTGTGCCGTCAGGGAAATGTAGCGTCCCTGGCCACAAGCACTTGTCCATGTGTCAGTCGTTAAGTGGACCTTCCCAGTAACTGCGTTGGTCAGGGCACGGGTGATGTTACGGGACACATGGTGGTGTAATGCGGGGATGGCACACCGGGAAAAGTAGTGGCGGCTGGGGACCGCGTACCGAGGGACAGCTGCTGCCATCAGGCTGCGGAAGGACTCAGTGTCCACAAGCCTAAATGGCAGCATTTCGATGGCCAGTAATTTTGAAAGGTGTGAGGTTAGTGCTATGGCCTGTGGGTGGGTGGCTGGGTACTTTCTCTTGCGCTCAAATGCCTGGGGTAACGACATTTGGACGCTGTGCTGGGACAGGGAAGTGGATGTGGTCGCTGATGGTGCTTCAGATGGTACAGGTGCAGGGCGGGAGGTATGCGGGCCTGCGCCTTCGACAGGCGATTGGCCGGCACCGAAAACAGGGGAAGAGGAGGCAGTGGTGTGGCCTGCAGACACAGATGGGCGATCCAGGCGTTCCTCCCACTTACTACGGTGCTTGGATGCCATGTGTCGGATCATGCTGGTGGTGGTGAGGTTTCTAGTGTTCATGCCTCGGCTCATTCTGGTGTGGCACAGGTTGCAAACTACAATTCTTTTGTCGTCCGCACTTTCCTTAAAAAAACGCCATACCGCGGAACACCTACCCTTTGGCAAGGTAGATTTACGCAAGGGGGTGCTCCGTGGAACATTTGCGGGCCGGTTTGGTGCGGTCCGCCTTCTTTCTGTAGCCACACCACTGCCTCTTCCAGCCTGTTGCGGTGCTGCAGATGGCTCACCCTCAGGACTGCTGACATCGCTCGGCTCTACACCTTCCCAGGTGGGGTCAGTCACCTCATCGTCCACCAAGTCCTCCTCCACTTCCTCACTCTGATCATCCTCCTCAAGTCTTGATCCCACCACATACTCAGTCATTGACAACTGTATAACATTCTCCTCAACAAGGTCTTGAGACGGAAATAGTGGTTGATTTAATGGCAACTGTGTCTCATCATCATCATCATCATCCACTACTTCCTTTGACCTTAAATGCCGTTCACATCTGTCATCTTCTTGTGATTGGGTAGCCTCTAGAGTTTGTGAATCAGGGCACAAGATGTCATGTTCCTCTGCAAGCGTGCTTGGAGAGAGGGTCAAATGAAGGATTGGTGATGACACGAGCTCCTCACTATATCCCAGTATGGGATCACTTCTTTGACCAGACCGTGTATGGTGGGAGGAAGGATGATCAGAGTGAGGATTATTTTGACCAGACTCTTGGCTACTGAGAGTGGACTTGGTGGAAGACAGGGTGGTGCTTAACCGACTGGAAGCAGTATCAGCTGTCATCCAACCGACCACCTGTTCGCAGTGGTCGGACCTCGAGAGTGATGTCCTGCGACGCCCTGTAAAATTACACATGAAGCTAGGTATGGTGGATGTCTTTCTTTCTTGTGCTCTGGCACCAGGCACAGTTTCTCCGCGTCCTGACCCGCGCCCTGAACTTTCAGGATCACGTCCACTTCCCCGTCCCTTTTTACCCGCCTTCTTCATCTTACACAGAATAAGTGACTTTAATATTTGAGTTTGAAAACTTAACAGTATTTCTTACTATTCTGCAACTGTGCAGAGTACACAGAATAGGCTGCTAAACGGCGGTGAAACACACTGAATGGAATATGTGACTTTAATATTTGAGTTTGAAAACTTAACAGTATTTCTTACTATTCTGCAACTCTGCAGAGTACACAGAATAGGCTGCTAAACGGCGGTGATACACACTGAATGGAATATGTGACTTTGATATTTGAGTTTGAAAACTTAACACTATTTCTTACTATTCTGCAACTCTGCAGAGTACACAGAATAGGCTGCTAAACGGCGGTGAAACACACTGAATGGAATATGTGACTTTAATATTTGAGTTTGAAAACGTAACAGTATTTCTTACTATTCTGCAACTGTGCAGAGTACACAGAATAGGCTGCTAAACGGCGGTGAAACACACTGAATGGAATATGTGACTTTAATATTTGAGTTTGAAAACTTAACAGTATTTCTTACTATTCTGCAACTGTGCAGAGTACACAGAATAGGCTGCTAAACGGCGGTGATACACACTGAATGGAATATGTGACTTTGATATTTGAGTTTGAAAACTTAACACTATTTCTTACTATTCTGCAACTCTGCAGAGTACACAGAATAGGCTGCTAAACGGCGGTGATACACACTGAATGGAATATGTGACTTTCATATTTGTTTGAAAACTTAACAGTATTTCTTACTATTCTGCAACTGTGCAGAGTACACAGAATAGGCTGCTAAACGGCGGTGAAACACACTGAATGGAATATGTGACTTTAATATTTGAGTTTGAAAACTTAACAGTATTTCTTACTATTCTGCAACTGTGCAGAGTACACAGAATAGGCTGCTAAACGGCGGTGAAACAAACTGAATGGAATATGTGACTTTAATATTTGAGTTTGAAAACTTAACAGTATTTCTTACTATTCTGCAACTGTGCAGAGTACACAGAATAGGCTGCTAAACGGCGGTGAAACACACTGAATGGAATATGTGACTTTAATATTTGAGTTTGAAAACTTAACAGTATTTCTTACTATTCTGCAACTGTGCAGAGTACACAGAATAGGCTGCTAAACGGCGGTGAAACACACTGAATGGAATATGTGACTTTAATATTTGAGTTTGAAAACTTAACAGTATTTCTTACTATTCTGCAACTGTGCAGAGTACACAGAATAGGCTGCTAAACGGCGGTGATACACACTGAATGGAATATGTGACTTTGATAATTGAGTTTGAAAACTTAACACTATTTCTTACTATTCTGCAACTCTGCAGAGTACACAGAATAGGCTGCTAAATGGCGGTGATACACACTGAATGGAATATGTGACTTTAATATTTGAGTTTGAAAACTTAACAGTATTTCTTACTATTCTGCAACTGTGCAGAGTACACAGAATAGGCTGCTAAACGGCGGTGAAACACACTGAATGGAATATGTGACTTTAATATTTGAGTTTGAAAACTTAACAGTATTTCTTACTATTCTGCAACTGTGCAGAGTACACAGAATAGGCTGCTAAACGGCGGTGATACACACTGAATGGAATATGTGACTTTGATATTTGAGTTTGAAAACTTAACACTATTTCTTACTATTCTGCAACTCTGCAGAGTACACAGAATAGGCTGCTAAACGGCGGTGATACACACTGAATGGAATATGTGACTTTGATATTTGAGTTTGAAAACTTAACACTATTTCTTCCTATTCTGCAACTCTGCAGAGTACACAGAATAGGCTGCTAAACGGCGGTGAAACACACTGAATGGAATATGTGACTTTAATATTTGAGTTTGAAAACTTAACAGTATTTCTTACTATTCTGCAACTGTGCAGAGTACACAGAATAGGCTGCTAAACGGCGGTGAAACACACTGAATGGAATATGTGACTTTAATATTTGAGTTTGAAAACTTAACAGTATTTCTTCCTAGTCTGCAACTGTGCAGAGTACACAGAATAGGCTGCTAAACGGCGGTGAAACACACTGAATGGAATATGTGACTTTAATATTTGAGTTTGAAAACTTAACAGTATTTCTTCCTATTCTGCAACTCTGCACAGTACACAGAATGTGCTGCTAAACTGCGGCGAAGCACACTGAATGGAATATGTGACTTTGATATTTTAGTTTGAAGACTTAACAGTATTTCTTCCTATTCTGCAACTCTGCACAGTACACAGAATGTGCTGCTAAACTGCGGCGAAGCACACTGAATGGAATATGTGACTTTGATATTTTAGTTTGAAGACTTAACAGTATTTCTTCCTATTCTGCAACTCTGCACAGTACACAGAATGTGCTGCTAAACTGCGGCGAAGCACACTGAATGGAATATGTGACTTTGATATTTTAGTTTGAAGACTTAACAGTATTTCTTCCTATTCTGCAACTCTGCACAGTACACAGAATGTGCTGCTAAACTGCGGCGAAGCACACTGAATGGAATATGTGACTTTGATATTTTAGTTTGAAGACTTAACAGTATTTCTTCCTATTCTGCAACTCTGCACAGTACACAGAATGTGCTGCTAAACTGCGGCGACGCACACTGAATGGAATATGTGACTTTGATATTTTAGTTTGAAGACTTAACAGAATGTGCTCTAATCTGCAACTTTGCACACTAAACAGAATGTGCTCTAATCTGCAACTTTGCACACTAAACAGAATGTGCTCTAATCTGCAACTTTGCACACTAAACAGAATGTGCTCTAATCTGCAACTGTGCACACTAAACAGAATGTGCTCTAATCTGCAACTTTTCACACTAAACAGAATATTTTTTTTTTTTTTTTTTTTTGTTTTTTTCCCCCCACACAAAATAACCTGCTGCCCCCACACACAGTAGTCCTAAAAAGGACTTTTGGTTCTTTTTTTTCACAATTTTTGTTTTTTTCCTCCCTACACTGCCTTTCCCTTCCTATCCTCAGCTCTCCCTGGCTCAGACTGAGCCGAACTCGATGTTCAGGTGCTATACAGCACCCGACCACGGGTTCTGGCCAGCCAATCAGTGTAATGCCAGCAGCCAACATGGCTGCTGGCATTACACCGATGTCAGAGCCTCCCTGCACGTTTATTGGCTGCGCAGCAGCCGCAAAACGTGCGGGGAGGAGACCCGAACATGGCGGGCGAGCACATGCGGTACTCGTACGAGTACCGCCATGTGCCGAGCAGAGCGATGCTCGAGCCGATCCGAGCATCGGCCGAGCATGCTCGCTCAACACTACTGGTTACATCTATTTTACAGTCAATAAAAGTACTCAAAAACTAAAAGATATGCAAAAATGAGTCTGCAGCTATAGTTGTAAAAGTGACTCCAGTGTAAAAGTGAATGAGTGAAAACTGGTGTGATTTATCCTTACCCGTCAGTCACAGTCTACCTTCGTCTCCCGGATTTTAACTCTTTGAGTGCCAGAAGGGTTTCAAGGCATTGCTTTGCAAAGAATGATCTTCTCTGTCCTGAGAAGTGGCCGTAGCAGTCAGACAGACCATGGATGGAAATTACTTCTCTCACGGTCTGTTTGACCACTACTGCCTCATACTACACTTCCCATGATGGAGAAGATCATTCTAAAAAGTGGTCATAATGATCTAAACACATTAAAACTTTCTTAATTAACCATTAGACCCAACTGGAAAAGTGTGAAGATATTCAAAAGTTGTGTAGGAAGCACTATTATCAATGTCGGGTCACTGACAGAAGCACAAGGGGTGAGAGAATGGTTCTCCAGGGCATTGCACAGCATCTGGGAAAACTCAACATGAAGGACTAATTCAGAGGACCACTCCTTGATAAAGTCATGGATAACTAAAAGAATAGAGCGTGTGTGACATAGTGGCATAGTCTTTATGAATGAACCCTATGATACTGTAACAAAGATAGCTGACAATTCATCAAAGCGATTAACCACAGAGATTTCTAGATCCAATAAATGGGGGGGAAAGGGGCTCAATAAAATGAAAGATTTAAACCAATGCAGGGCAAAACAGAATAAAACAAAATCACAGTCCCTCAAAACATACATGTTAACCTGGAATACTGGGCATGACTGAAACAATCCCATTGTACATATATACAAAACCAGGCATAGCTGCACAGTCTAAAACACATGTAATAGTGATGTGAGCAGAATCTGAGAGAACAAAATAGCCTGTATATAGTTTGAATTGTGTCCTCCTCATATTGGAGATTACCACACACACGCACGCGGTGGAGACAAGCTTGCATCTCGTTAATAATAAAAATATTGCTACTTTTGTTCATTCATCTATTTGAATAGGAAATTTGTACTTTGAATTATGCTGAGTGGAGACTCTTTAACCCTTTGAGAGTCACATGTGTATACAACATATTGCTAATGCATTGAATACCCCTCTGGCACTTAAAGAGTTAACATATTTGGGCTATTGATTGAATTACACTAGTTATCCTGTTACAGTGTTCTATTAGTATTGTGAGCCTTTGATCTTTGAATAAAGATTCATGCCACTCTCTGTATGTATATGCTTACATTGATTTCAATTTAACCTTTTGAGTGCCGAAGGGGTATCCAACCCATTGCAAAAGCAATGGGTTGCCTTCTCCTCTGACACTCAAAGGCTTAATCCACCAATTGTTTCATTCCCTGTGGTGTTGGGGATTAACTCAGTACTATTCTGATTCAGATGCTCTCTACCTTTAGTGTTTGGCCGTGGTATACTATTCCTTTTATGAACATCTTTTAGTATTGTGTGTGCTGAGTTTTTTGATGACACATAAGTTATATTTTATTTAAATTGTTTATACACAAGTTTTATGCCATGCTCAGGTCTGCTCAGCTACTCTGCTGCACGGAACTGAAATGGTCACTTGTTAGAAAGTAGTTCAGGCAGAGGGGGAGCAAAAACAAGACGAGATTTGCAGGGAGGCGTGCATGACTCGCTCCTAACATGGGAGCTCAGATTCATTACTACAGCTTGGGTCTTTTGTCCCTCTATGAGATCTGTTCTGTGGTAGGACAATATCTCAGATCTGCAGGATCTTTGAATGATGCCACGAAAAGGGGCGGAAGAGGTAAGATTGAAGAGCAAATTTTATCAAAACTAAGCTGTTGCTGAAAATCAGAGTAGGAGACATATACTGAAAATTTTACAATATACAGTAATCAGGTAAGTCAAAATGAAGTATTACTATCCCTTTAAGTAATACAAATAAATGTTTCTTCAGGGCTTGTGCCTCTAATAAGCCTAAGTCCTACAAATCAATGTTTCCTTAGGTTTTGGGCCTCTAAATCTTACAGATTATCCTCTACAAAATACTCTATCAAGTCAGGTATCAGTTCACCCAAATAGCAGTTTATGTCAGGGGGTTCCTGTCTCTATCACTTTAAATACAAACTTCTTATTTTTTTTTTTTTATTAACTGTCACCCCAATATCAATTAAGAAACCCTCAAAATACATTCTCTGTTCAACTGATTAATTCCCCAGACTCTACCAACCAACACAGATATCCTCCTCAGACCCCTTTTATACCACGTTAATAAAGGGGTAAAAACTTTCTAGCCATTGAAAAAATGGTGAAGAAATTTTGCCAGCGGGAGACATTGTCAAATATTTAAAATGCTGTAATTAAATCGGATTTTACAGCAAAAAAAGAGTACAACAATGTGGTTTTCACAGATTTTTTAGCGGCAACACTACATAACCTTTCAACCACCCCTAATCATGACAGCAGGCCCATCAGTCCAGAGTCCAGACCTTCATAGAAATGCCCTCAGGTGGGAGATATCTGTATTTCAGTCTTGTACACAGTATCCAGGCTCTGTATAACTTGGAGCCAACCAGAGAAGAGCCACTTTGAAGCCCAATGTGGCTGGATTTTGAGTGTGACTATAACCAGCACCAGAAAATTATGACCTGCCACTCCCCCACTTCAAAGTACTGTAAGTACTATTTTGTTCTGATCTAGCATAAAAGGCAAATGGCCTAGTTAGATTCTACATATTTTTTCTATTTAAGCACGTGAATGAAGACAGTTTGAAAATGTTATATATTATTTTATAAACTAAATAAAGTACCCCCACACATGCTATTTTAATAATTATGTCTATTAAAAAAGGTGTTTTGTTTGCAGATATATTAATATGATTTGTCCCTTTAATCAATCCAGAACCATTTGGCTCTTGCATTGTTTATGTTTACTGTTGTTTTCATTGAAGAAAGCTGTGAACCAACAGGTTATCAGAGGCACTCACTCCCTTTACTTATAGGGCCAGTGAATGCAGGAAACTCTGTCTTCATCCTCAGGCCCTCAATTAGTGTGATTTTGCACTGGTCTGCACCTCCCTGAACAGAGAATCCATCTCCTGGACAAGACCTGCCTACAGATAAATTGTTGCAAATCAATTGAACCTTGAGTGCACTGGGATGCTGGGTTAAATAGTTGCTGACCAGAAATCAACTGACCAGTTGGAAAAGCTCCAAAAGACCATGTACATGCAGCTGAATCATTAACCAGGTTGACCCAGAATCTGATACAGAATCTACTGTATCACCTCCTTCTGGTGGCTAGGCTGGAAAGTGCAAGACCCCAAGCCAAGGTCACAGGTTCATGTCCAGACAAAGACAGGATGGCAGTGATGTGACACATCTTAATGTAAGAAAAAAAATATTTTGAAATCTTAAAAAAGTGCATAAAATTAATACAGTTAGGTGCCTGGCCATAATAATAATAACAAAACAATGACATCTTACATATTTTTAAATCAGCCTCTACTTAAGTAATGTTTATAGATTATCTGCCTGCAGTAAATAAAATGTATCAAAGTTTGATTGACACTTTTTTCTCATTACAGTGTTTGCAAAATATGATGACTAAGCAGACCATAGAATGATATTTATAGTACTGATGTTGATTGAGTCAATTGTATAAAATCTCCTTAAAACTGATGCTGTGAATATGTTAGTTGGACTTTTTTATATTAAGCTAAGTATATTTATATTTGTTAAAAAAGCATAATTGTTTTAAGACTAATACTGTAATCTGAAATGATTAAGTTGTATAAAAAGCATTACTGTATAATGCATTAAATAATTTTGTCTGGTAGCTGTCGGTATGTGTGTAGAATATTTAAAAGAAAATTCATAAATGTATATTGTCTAGAACTGAATTGTTGATAATGTGAAAGTTTAATTATAAATTGAGGCATCAGTGTGAGAAATAAACAAACTGGTAGATAAAGAAGCAAGCATTACTTCTGGCATTTGCAGTCAATACTCTAACTCTTTTCCACATTTTACAGTAGGAATAAAAATCAAAAGGAAAAAGAATCCAAAATACAAACAAGAAATTTTATCCAATTGTACAGCACTGCAGACTTAGTTGGCGCTATATAAATAAAGAATAAAAATCCTATATAATAATTCGCTAATACGTGTGTAACGCCGTGTCATGCGCAGTAGAGACTGCCCGCGCCGCAGCTGATACAGAGCTGGACGCTCCTTCGCGGCGCGGGTAGTCTCTACTGTGCATGACTGCCCCGCAACCGGGTGGCAGTGGCACTGTGGCCCATGTAACAGGCTCTTCAACTAGTAAATATTATAATTATCTACTATTGTCTCGATTGATGTTTAATTTTCAAGGATATCATGTATAATATATTGTTTGCATTTGTGTACTCACTACACAGTAATCGTTACTTATAATGATTTTATAACTAAGGTATTTTATTTACAATGAATGCCAGATTTTAACCCGTTGTGTGCCAGAGAGGAATGCAACACCCATGTGAAAGAGATCTTAGGCACAGGAAGCATTATAATATAAGCACATTGGTTGTGAATAGAATGTTTGATCACAGACCAATAGTTTTGTCTTGGCAGGGATATTTCTGAAGAACCTCATGGATTTAACCCGATGAAAAATAAATTATTTAATATTCTTCTTCCTAAAGTATACATTCACACAATTTATGGTCATGATGAATAACTGGGATACTTTTTTGACAATAATAATTTCAACATAGGTGGCCAAACAAATTAACATTTTGAAAATCCCAAATTATTCCATGGGGCTTTTAAACCCTTGAATGTTAGAGAGTTTTTCAATATACTGAGAATCAATGCACCAGAAAACTGTGTCGCTTACATGCGGTTAAAAAGGCCTATCTTTTATCAAGTTATTGCATTAATTTGCCCAAGAATTACTCCATTTCCTCCTAGTACATCACCCTTGTCGTCACTAAGTTTTTAATTTTTTTATTTTTATAAAAATAGTTCACTAGGGGTCAGATTCTATTGCAGGTGCTAAATGTTAAAACCAGATTTATCAAACATTTTCCTATTGAAGTGTATGGGGAAAACTGGAGATAAAAGTAGAAATAAAATTAGCACCTGTAATATAATCTAGCCCTAGGAAGGATACATTGAGATTCTCTCTTGTTTCCAAGTATGTCCAGATTTTATCTGCATCAGATGGGTGAAAGGTTCAGTTGACCTAGACCCTATGACCATGAGGTTTGAACAGATTCTGCAGCTGGTGCATTAACCAAATGAGCTATCTCACCCAACCAATTTGGTGGTACTGTTGGGTATACTCTGCAAAACAGCTGAAAAATAAACAAATCTGACAATAAGATTTACATGTGTACAGGACAGTGGTGGAAAATTCTACAGTCACGAACATCTTTGAAAGTCTAATTTATGTGCATAATTTAATTTTGTTTATCCTAGATCACTTATTAAAGTGCAACTTTACTTTTTCTAATATAGGTAGTTTTGTATATATTTTACTAATAATAAATGGATCTTCAAAATTAGCTTGCCCAGTTTTCTGAAATTTTTTATAATCATAACCTTTACTCCTCATAGAAATGTGTATACAGAATTAGGCCTGTCTGTCAATTCCCCCTTTGGCTCTAAGGGAGCCATGTTACTGGCAGCAAAGTGCAGAATCTTTGAAAGATAGGAATGTAAAAGACTCAGCCATTTGCCATGTTACTCTGCCATCTTACTGTATCAGGCACATGAACTTCATGAGGGGAGTGTAATGCACAGTCTTCTTGTCATGAATTCAAAGGCGAGACCTGTGTCTTGGCATTGGGCATAAACCTGATAGTCATAGCAGGCAAATGGTGTACCAAGGTGTTACCATAGGAAGCAAACATTTTAGCAAGTCTGGTCTTCAGAGTCCAATTTTTTCTCTCCACTATACCTACTGATTTTGGATGGTAGGGTACATTGAATCTTTGCTATATACACAAAGGGTCACAAACATGTTTTATGATTTCTCTAATGAATTGGGGGCCATCATTACTCTCAAAGTCTCTTGGAAATCACCAGTGGGCAAACAGATATTTCCAAAGGACTTGAATAGTGGCTAGAGCTGTTAGTTCTTAAAGGAATAGCATACACCCATTTAGAGAAAGCATCTACCACAACAAGGCAATATTCTAGACTACCTTTTGAAATAGGAAGGGGCCCAATATAATCAATTTGCACCATTTGACCAACACCATTTGATATTGGGATCCTCTTTTGAAATGGTCTTTGCCCTTTTGGTCTTGGGTTGTACTTTGCACAAATTATGAAATAATCTACAACTTCCTTACATATTTGTGAAAGATATGCTGAAAAGAAATTTCCTTGCATAACGGTAAATAATTTGTCAGTACCAACTTGTCGTAAAATAGTATGATTATATTTAATCAATTCCTATAGCATAGATCTTGGGATTTAAGGGGCAAATTGACCATTGATAATTTGCCTTGCAATTTAGTGTCTGAATGTTGAATTAACTCTAGCCCTTTTCATTTAAGCATCTGCAAAAGATCCTATATAGGATCAGGTATAATTGGTTTAGCTTTGGTAACAGCTGCTATTATTATGTACTCTGAACACAGAGGCTCTCCTGCAAGAGCTGCCTCTCTAGCTGCTCCATCAACACTGTTGTTACCTGTGATGTTTATATCTGTTCCTTCTTTCTGATGGCCCTTAACTTTAATCAAATAAACCCTACCAAGTGATTTATTTCCCTCATATTACATCCGTTGTACTATAATACAACAAGACAGGCAACAAGATTCTCCCACAGGGCTGGTAATGTGCCAATTTAAAGGGGGAGTAATAACTCCTAATAAGAAAACTTGCCTATTGCTATAAAATCCTAATGGCCCCTGCGAATTAAGCCTTTGTGAACTTCACTACATTCTGGATGTCATGTCCATGAAGGCAGATGAGCTCCTGTGTTTTTTTTTCCCAAACTGAAACTGGGAAGTGCATGAGCCTACTAAGTAGCCATTTTAAGAATGTTCTTGCCTTAGTAAGGCAAATGGGTGTTGTTATTAGGTGTTGTTACCTTCCCCTAAGTTACCCAGAGGGCCACACACTGAGGTTAATGTTCTAAGAAAACTGGTGCAATTTTGAGGGTAACAAACTACACCATATATGAAGCACACACAGTCCCTGACTTACCATTGACTTAAATGAGGCTTTTTAACCCCTTGAATAGTACAGATGTCTTCAACACATTGTGTAGCAGTGCATTGGACCTCTAGAATTCAAGGGGTTAAAAGCCACATTTTCATCCAGAGGGTCGCTGGCTAATTTTAGACTGCATACTTAATGGTTACAGATATGCCATAATAATCTCTGCCCCTAATGATCTAACCATCCAACTGTTTTCCAGTTTTGCTTATGTTTCAAACATCCACATTGTTATTTGGGAGGGGGGCTTGATAGGTGCGGTGTATGTAGGCAGCATGCAGTGTGGAGAACTAACCCTGTCAATCATTGTTAATCTAGCCGACGTGTAGAGACTTGCTTACCCAACAGATCAAGACTAAACTTTCTACTCACACCCACATGAAACATTCACCAGAATCCATTATTTTCTAGGAAGTCCTCAAGTAGTGGACAATTTAACAAATTGTCGAATTCACAACATTATCATTTCTGATAATGCAGCAATAACCTTAACATGAGCACTAACCTATCCTAGACATTCTTCTTATAATTGCAGAATGCTGACACATTCAGGGCAACCTACGGCAGATATGATGATAATATGATAAAACAAATAAAATGTATAAATGTGATCCGCCCTTGTTTTGGCAGGCCTCTAAGGTAGTTCTGAGAGGGCATATAATACTGTACTCTGCAAAAAAAAAAAAAAGAAAGAACAAGGAAATAAGGCTAAATTTAATCAATTACAAAGGGCTCTAATGAAGGCTTCTAGTTGATTCCTATCGCTTAATACAAAGACTAATAGATGCCAAGGAGGCATACAAAACTGTTTCTATCGATGCAGCACAATTAAAAAAAACACAAAAACTTGCAGATGTTCCAAGAGGCTAACAAGGAGGGCAAAACTTCTCACCTCACTTGCAAAAGCTGCAAGAGGACAGAACACAATACATAGTATCCATGATGCTGGGGAAATAACAAACAGTTGGAAATAAATGAAAGGTTCTCTACATAGTGTGAAACCTACAAATTGATGTCTAAGCTGTTATCTGCTACATTTATAAATAATTAATGGAGGAGGTGTTGTGTTCGTCTCCCGGGGAGGAAGGGTGGGTGGGATGAGTCCTTTTAGGGTCTCAGGGCTGAAGATAGGGGAGGGTAGTTTCGGTTTTGATTTAGTTTAGTTTCTTTAACTTAAAAATCGAAATGGGACAGCTGTACCTCCCTGTAATGATATTTACTTGACTGTATGCATTGTTTCTCTTATTTGATAACTATGTGCATTATCATTGAGTTTGTAATGCTTTATTACTGTCCTCTCAATAAAAATGTTTTTAAAAAAAATGCTGATAGTGCTTGTTTGCAGTCCAATTTCATGAAGGTCCTGGACCTTCCAGTACTAACGTCAGAGCAAGAAGACCTCTTGACCTCCTCAAAAGCTCTATAACTAAGGATTCAGTCACTTTCTATATTAGGCACTCCTAAAAAATATCAAAACTTCAGGCCTGGACTGGAAAAAGATGGAAAAGCTGACCCCATTACTGATCTATACAATCACATTTGTACATGTTACATTTCTACACATTTCAGTCTTTCTAGAGTAGTTGTCCTTCCTAAAACAAATAGGAACCACTACCTGGTGTGCCCTTACTGTCTGATTTCTTTGCTAAATTCTGATTTTTCCTGTTATGAGGCAAAGGTTGAAGTTGATGGACTTGTGTCTTTTTTCAACCTAATTTACTATGTTACTATGTTACCTGCTACTAGTTTTAACCTCCAATTGTTTTCCCTGAAGGTTAATTAGCCACATGGCTATTCTATACTGATTCCTAATTGCTATGTGGGTTTACTTAAATAAAAACTGCATGGGAGTGTGTGGTGTTTGCACAATAATTTCTGAAAACCCACAATATTCACAGTCACATCTACAGTCCCATAGACAGCAAGCAATTACTTAATACATTCATACATCCCTTTTCCACAGATGTGAGTATCCTGAAAAAATATCCCAAGATCCTTATATCTGACTCCTGTTCTAATTATATAATGCATACATTCTGAAACCCCCCTAACTTATCCCTTTTTCCTCCCTGCCTCTATTTTCTCTTCTTCTTCTTTTTTCCATATCTTTTTGAATCTGTTCTTCTATTCACATATTTATATATTCTTTTCTTTATACATTTTGTCCTTCAATTATTCTTCTGCCTTTGGATGTCACATTTAGGCTATTTTTTTACTGAGGGCCATATTTTCTTTTTGCTTTTTCTATTCCTTTTTTGTCTTATTTCTTCTTTTTTTTCTTTTTTCTTTTCACAGTATAATTTATACCTAACTGAAATTTCATCCACATCTCCAAGAAAACAATTTTCCCTTTCTTTTGATGCTACAGTGTAGACGTCATAATATTGAAGACTTTGCTATGGATATGTTTTATTTATCATATGCTCATTGTATGTTTTATCTTCATCTTTGTATGATGTATAAACAATTTCTTCAATAAAGCTTTAAAAAAAAAAAAACTATAGTCTGATTTCTTTGCTAAATATTGTTACTAACATCTTTTCAAAGATCTTGGCAGAGAGGCTGAAAAAGGTAGTAATAGATATAATACATGTGGTTCAAACTGGATTAATTGCTGGCAGAACAATTGAAGATAATACACGTAAGGTAATTGATTTGATAGCCAAGTTACAACATAAAAGAATACCATTTAGTTTTCTTAACGCTGGATGCCAAAAAAGGCCTTTCACAGGGTAAATTGAAGGTTCCTGTCAGGGGCCTTGGAGGCGTGTGGCCTAAGGGTTTTTTTTCGAGATGGAGCAATGGCTCTATATACATCACCCAGTGTGGCAGTAAGGGGACCAAATTTAAGATCAGAATTTTATTTGTAAGAAACGGTACAAGACAGGGTATCACGGTGCCCGTGATTCCTTGTTTTTATTTTTTCTGTCAGTTATTCTATGTGAGGTCCTCATTGGTTGCCCTGTGTTTAGCCCGCCCAGTATAGCCTTTATATACTGGGCTCCTGCACTCTCTCACTGCCCTTTCGTGGTGTTCCTGTGCCAGTTCTACGTTTGTATTGAGGTTTCCAGTGTACCGACTTGGCTTGCCTGACTACTCTCTTGTTACTGTGCCTGTGTACCGACCCGGACTGCCTGACTACTCTCCAGTGATTGTTCCTGTGTACCGACCTGTCCTGGCTGACGTACCTCCTGCCGTGTACCGACCCGGATTGGCTGACGTTCCTGCTCCTGTATCCTGGCCCAGCCTGGCTGATGTTCCTGCTCCTGGATTCCGACTCGGCAGTCTCCCGTTGTGGTCCTGGTCACCTCGGCGACATTCTGACTTCCGGTGCCTTACTTGATTTGGCACCTCTGCCCCGCAGGCTTGCCTAGTCTTCCATTTTGCTCTGCAGAGCTCCTCTGGCCTAGTCCTCCTTTTGCATACTGGTTGCTAGTGTTGCCTCCGTGATAGCACTGGTACATTGCCATTGGCTACGCTCTGTCTAAACCCGTTGCAAGTGTTGCCTCCATGATTGCACCGGTATACTGCCATTGGTTCTCTCCACTCTGTCAAAACCGGTTGCAAGTGTTGCCTCCGTGATTGCACCAGTATACTGCCATTGGTTCGCTCCACTCTGTCAAAACCGGTTGCAAGTGTTGCCTCCGTGATTGCACCGGTATACTGCCATTGGTTTGCTCCACTCAGTTATAACCGGTTGCAAGTGTTGCCTCCGTGATTGCACCGGTATACTGCCATTGATTTGCTCCATTCTGTCTAAACCGGTTGCAAGTGTTGCCTCCGTTATAGCACCGGTACATTGCCATTGGTTACGCTCCACTCTGTCAAAACCGGTTGCAAGTGTTGCCTCCGTTATAGCACCAGTATATTGCCATTGTTTACGCTCCATTCTGTCATAAACGGTTGCTATTGTTGCCTCCGTGTCAGCACCGGAAGCACTCCTGATTACTTCAGTGGACTGGTATCGCTGTGAACTCTATCTTTGGCATCATCTAGAAGCAGCTGGTTGCCAGAACACATGGGACTGTCTTCCTTTCTTGATGAACGTTAACTCCTGCATTGCTGTAACCTGGAAACCTGTCAGCATAAACTGTTTGTCTCCTATACATATGCTGGACCTGTGTGGGTCTAATTAACCTGTCGTGTGTCTGTACTATAAGATTTATATTACAGGACCGGTGAGGGTTCTTTACGTATTATTGTATTTAATAAACTGTTTTTATCTTAACTCTGTGTCTGTGAGTCAAACAAACCGTTACACAGGGTTGCTCTCTGGCACCTCTGTTGTACGCTATTACGAATGAACCATTAGCAGTTATGATTAGAAATTTTTCAGAGGTGAAGGGTATTAATAATAATAATAATAATAATAATAATCTTTATTTATGTAGAGCCAACTTATTCCGCAGCGCTTTACAATAGGGGATAGACATACAGGGATATTAAATAGTACAAATCATATATGGAGAACAGAAGGATCAGAGGGCCCTGCTCGTGAGAGCTTACAGTCTAGAGGAAGGTGGGTAGGACACAGAAGGTGTAAGTGTTATTGGGTGTAAGTGCCTCCTGCCACATGAGCTGCCAGTCAATGGGTGGGAGAGAGAAGTGCTAGTGAGTGTAGTGTTCCATGGAATGGTTGGTTCTTGGTGATAATATTTATGGAAGTAGTTGATAGGCTTCCCTGAAGAGGTGAGTTTTCAGGGAGCATCTGAAGATCTGAAGGCTAGGGGAGAGTCTGATGGGGCTGGGGAGGGAATTCCAGAGCTCGGGTGCAGCACGGGAGAAGTCCTGTAGGCGGGAATGGGAGGTTGTAATGAGAGATGTGGAGAGGAGAAGGTCCTGTGCAGAACGAAGTTGGAACACAAGAACACAAAATTACACTGTACGCAGATGATTTTTTATTGACACTGGCCTCCCCCTCAAGCTCAATCCCGATTATTTTTAAGCTGATTGAGCAATATGATACATTTTCTAATTATAAGATTAACTTGTCTAGAACACATCAATATATAAGTTTATTCCAGTCATGGAAAGTATGGCTCTGGAGGATAGATACCATTTTAACTGGAAGAAGGGTTATATTGAGTATTTAGGTATTATAGTTAAATTTGATTTGTAACAACTGGTGCTCGTAAATTATGTAAATCTGAAAACTGAAATGGAGAGACTGACCCAGGGTTTGAAGAGATTGGAGATTTGCTGGTTGGATAGGGTCAATAGTATAAAGGTGTATTTGCTCCCTAAACTTTTATATCTTTTTAGGACAATACTGCTGAAAGTTCCAACTAAAATACTGAATCAGATATCAAAGGTTTTTGTATCTTATATTTGGCCCCAAAGAAGTTGAGGATAGGGAAAAATATATTGGTTAGAAGCCTGGTAAATATCGGCTTGGGTTTCTCGGATCTGTGGCTTTCCCATTTTTTAGCTTGGTATGTTAAAATGGACTCTGAACTGGGTTGGTACGTTTGTGAGTCAGCAGATTGTAGTGTGGAGAAATTGTTCTATCTGTATTGGTTGGACCCAACTATAAAAAAGAAGTTGAATATAATGAATTAAATTGTGAGAGATATTTGTGATAATGTACATAGAATTAGGAGGCGATTCAATGAGAATAACTATATTACCTATGCTACCCCATTGGAAATACTGGAGTTATATAGTCAAGATATAGATTTAAGAAAATGGAAGTTTAATGGAATAAATAGTATATCAGATCTTTATGTAGCCCATCAGCCATTGGCATTTGCAGAAATGCAAGGGAAATTTCACTTACCAAGTACAGAGTTATACTCATTTTTTGAAATATAATTTATCGAGTACTTTACCTATGCTAGAACATTTTATTGTACAAGGTTGTATCTCCAAGTTTATATCTAAAGTAATGAGGTTATATAATAAACACCAACTGAGGGATAAAGCGGTAACAATTCAAAAATGGGAGGAAGATCTGGGGGAAAATATTAAAGTGAAATCTGAACTGAAACTTGGATTCAGGTTAGGAAAGCCGTTCACTGTATAAATCTTCACAAAGTATTTTATAAAGTACTACAATGTTGGTATATGGTTCCCTCCAAACTTCATAAAATGTATCCAAATTGTTCAAATAAATGTTGGAGATGTGGTAAGCAGGAGGGGACCATGTATCACATATGGTGGGAGTGTGATAAACTAATGGAAATGAAGTATAAAATGAGAGATATTTTCCAGAGATTATTTCAGATTGATGAGGTTCTTCAGCCACAAAGCTTTCTATTTCATATTAATTTGCAAATGAGGACAAAAACAAAATTATGTCTAGCAATTAATATTTTATTGGTTGTTAAATTGGTTATAGTGAGAAATCTGAAAAGAGGGGAGATACCACAGTGGTCTGAGTTTCTTGATCAAATAGATTACTAATGTACTAATTTTTATCTCACTAATGCCAAAGTGGAGACATATAATAAGATTTGGAAGCCCTTGGCATAACTGGTGGCAGGAACCTTATGAAACATTTTGATCGAGCTCAGAGAGAATTTTCCAGTATGATAAAGAGTTGAGGAGAATGTATGGAGTGTGGATTTTGGGAGAGGGAGGGAGAGAGCAGGGTTGTTGAAGATAGAATGATGTGTGAATCCTGTTGAATTAGGAAAGTAAGCTTAAGTAACATAAAAAAGAGGATAGTTATGTAAATTATATAGGCTGAATATAAAGGCTGGAACAATAGGACGTAGGGGTTGGGTGAGTTATAGTGCTGACAGGAAAACGAGACCTATGATTTGGACATAAGTGATTTTGTAATTGAACAAATTGTGTGTAATTGTGATTTATATGTTTGTTTATATGGAAAAATAATAAAGGATAATTATGTTAGTGTTGTGGGCAAAGGACAAATGCATTCTACATTCTAACACATTTTTCAAGGCATATGTTGCTGTAGGACTCACAACTTTGACTTTCCAACGGAATGGTGAAAGCTTTCATGGAAAAAGCAAAAAATCTGCAAGTTTTCAAAAAAGTCATGCAGGAAATTTTTCACAGTTTTCGCCCACCCCTAGTGGCAGATGTAGCCATTGTTCCACTTTCCAGTCCTTCCCTTATTTACACTGTGCACATTGCAGTTGCTGCTATGGGAGGCACACTTCCTATTTTCATGGGGGAAATTTTCTATTCTAGTAACAACACACCCATGATTTTGGAGGAGGGGGAGGTAGAGAAGCATTATTCTTATTTTCTTCACATATACCTGAAGTAGTGGGGGTATCACGGTGCCTGTGATTGCTTACTTGTGCTGTCAGTCAGGTGTGTGTACTCTCCATTGGCCATCTGTCTTTTGCCTGCCCAGGATTGCCTGGACTGGACTAGACTGGACTGAGGCACCCTTTGGTTGCCCTTTCGTGGTGTCTCTATGTCAGCAGTCACCTGCCTTGTACCTGTTCCCTGGGTCTGTTCGCTTGCTACCAGTACCAGCATTGCTCCTGTAGCCAGTGCCTCTCCTGCATTGTTCCTGCTCCATTCCTGACCCGGTTGGTGGTGCTTTCATTCCTGTTTCCGTTCCTGATCCCATGCTGCTGTGTTCCTGTTCCGTTCCTGACCCGGTTGGCGGTGCTATCGTTCCTGTGTGATCCTGGCTTGTCTCTGTCGCTGCTGCTCGTTATCTGTTTGGCTGCTGAAGTCACTATGGCGACATTCTGATCTCTGTACTGGTTTACTCCATTCTCACCGGTTGCTGATTTGCTTGTATAGAACCGGTTGGGCATTCGCTTATCCAGTACGCGGTACTGGTTTACTCCACTCTCACCGGTTGCTGATTTGCTTGTATAGAACCGGTTGGGCATTCGCTTATCCAGTACGCAGTACTGGTTTACTCCACTCTCACCGGTTGCTCATTTGCTTGTATAGAACCGGTTGGACATTCGCTTATCCAGTACTCGGTACTGGTTTACTCCACTCTCACCGGTTGCTGATTTGCTTGTATACAACCGTTTGGGCATTCGCTTATCCAGTACACGGTACTGGTTTACTCCACTCTCACCGGTTGCTGATTTGCTTGTATAGAACCGGTTGGGCATTTGCTTATCCAGTACACGGTACTGGTTTACTTCACTCTCACCGGTTGCTGATTTGCTTGTATAGAACCGGTTGGGCATTCGCTTATCCAGTAAGCGGTACTGGTTTACTCCACTCTCACCAGTAGCTACTTCCGCTTGTTTAATACCGGTTGGGCGTTTCGTTTATCCAGTACAAGGTACTGGTTTACTCCACCATGCTCCGGCTGCTGATTCCGCTTGTTTAGTGCCGTGTGAGCACTATTGTTGACCTGCATCAGTGCAGCTTTACTCCACCATCCATTGGCAGCTAGCACTGCAGCAGATGACAGGGGTGAAATATGGGCTGTTGTGGTGTCAGCTGTCAATGAAGTGGCAGTGACCTTGCGCACAACACACAGGTGCAGGAAGTGGGTGTCAGACATGAAGAGACAGCTGCTGAAGAAAAGGGAGAATATGCAGGAAGTGCAGTCATCTAAAGCCTCCAAGAGACCTGTTCTATTCTACAGCTATGAACAGGTCATCATGGATGGCTTCCATCCAGCATCTGAGGAAGAAGCTGCTCCTGCTGCATCCTATACTGGACCAGCTCTCATCACCCCTGTAGCAGGACCAGTGGATTCTGAGGATGAATAAGCTACTGTGTTTTCTACTGCCCATCAAGCACCTGTCTCCCCTAATATCAGGATTCCAGGACCCAGTCTCCTTCTGCTGGATGTAGTGACTCTTCCTCTGCCTTGGTGATATACATCGTTTCTGCAAGGAGCAGTGGCAGTGACGCCCCCTCCCTGCATCACTCAGAGTTGGGTACTCCAGAGGCAGATCTACCCTCAACTGCAGAGTTGGAGCAACATGCCTTTTTCTCCAGTAATTAACTGATATATGTTGCATTTGTTGTTAATCATCTCCCACTGAGCAGGAAGGTATTGAATGAAAGGTAAAACATTCCATAGCACACTTATCTGCTCCATGTAATTCAACACTTTATATTGCAATGTCCTGTAGTGCTTTGCAATGCTATTTCCAAACATGTGCTCCCTGCAATGTAGTGCAGTGCTTAGTAATTCAATGTTTTGACTGCCCTCCCACCCCACCCCAAAATGTTGAACCTGTGACTGTCCAGTATACCCCTCTCAAAGGAGTGTTGCTTGATTGCATACTTTTTGTTACAGATGGTTTTGATGGGATAACCAGCTCTGGTAGGGCGGGGGGAGACATTGTCACCTTGGTGTTGCAGCCAGTCACTGTCACTGTTTCTGCCAGTGTGGAGGAATAGGAGGTTGATAAGTTGTTTTTACAATGTATCAAATGTAGACACGTTTGCACTCATGTCAAATTGTTCCCCATGTGCATTACCAACCCATGCTTGCCTTGGCTATATCCCCCAATAACCCCTACATTACCACAGAGGTAAGCAGCGCATTGCTAAGCTATGTTTTGTTCACCTCTCTGGCACTCCAAAGATGACATATCCTACTAATAAACATAGGGAACATATGTTAGAAATATTTGTCATACTCCTGCCATGCTCTTGACAATGTAGACATGATGGAGACAAGCCAAAGCACCATCATGGATGTCTTGGGATGTTGAAGTCTTGCAATGCATTGCATTGATGCTCTGTAGGCCAAATTTGTCTCCCTGTTATTGAGTAAAACCTGAGTAGAAACTGTTTGGTTAATTATTCAAGTAGTTGTGATCCAGAATGTATACACATGTTAAATATTACTGAAACATATCATGAAGTCAGTGTCTCTCCTCACAAGTTTATTATTTCCAGATTCAAAATAGGTTCAGCTGAGGAGACTGAAGTGGAGGGCAGCAGGGCAGAAGATGTCAGTGTGCAGGCCATGGCTGGTCTGCCTGGGGATCACCACTTGGAAAGGGCAAGTGAGGATTGTTTGACATATGTCATTGATTCAATATATGTACATCTGTTCAATGTCTTATCCCACTTTTGTTGTGTTTTAGTGGTAAGGGATGGGCTCTGTGTTTTGTGATGGTGGTTGTTGTAACTATTTGAATGTCAGAGTGGTGTGCAATGCATAGCTCATCCCTCTAGGACTCAAATGTGTTAAGGCTTCCTACAACTATAACACCTTAATTGTAATGTTCTGTCTTCTCTATCTGGTGAGGAGGCTGAAGAATCACCTCTGGAGGCATCTGCCTCTGCTCCTGAGGCTATGGATGTGGAAGGGCATGGTGAGTAAAATATGATAATGACTCAATATCCTGCATTTCAATATGGAAATGACTCATTATGCTTCATTTCCATATGGAAAAAAGCCATTGTTGATGTGATAAGTGAAATTTCAAAAACCTGTTGATGGCCTGTCTTATTCATAGTGATGCAGATAGATTATAGTCGGATTGACTGAGATATGTTGTCAAAGATACGTTAGTGCATACTGTTGATGTGCTTTGACACTGATCTGATAGGATGTCGCCATCCTGAGCCCTCTTTGACCTTTAGTGCATCTTTCCCCTGGTCAGTATGAAATAGCTTCAACAGGGCTCCAACAGAGGTCAACATACTTAAACAATTTAAAAACCTGGCACTACACCTGCCAGACTCAGACTCAGAGAGGAAACATGCTAAAATTAGAAACAGGGGTCTATGAGACAGGAGTACAAACACTAAATCATACCTGAAGGCATGCAAATGACGGATCCCACTAGAAGCTGATTGGATCGGAGGTCCTTAAGCATTTCCCAGCCAACTGGAGCCTGCCAATTTATTTTGAACTGAGCCTGGCATATGAAAGCCAGTTTTGGTTCAAAATTTCGGCAGTCTGAATTGGGCAGCGGCCCAAGAGGTGGCATGGGGGGGCCTCTGTGCAGCTCTAAATAGAAAATTTTAAAAACATATCATATCTTGATGCCACCTATAATAACCCTTTGAGAGCTGGAGGTCTACCCCTCCGGTACTCAAAGGGTTAAAAGTCACATCTTTGGGGGCTTATTTTTTTTTAATCAAAGAGCACTAATAGATTTTTTTTTAACAGCAAGAAAGAAGAAAGAAGACAGAAGAAAAGAAGAGAAGATTAATTGAGAAGACAGACAATGGTTGACACGTAAGTGTTACATTTCTGACTAGTTTTAGCTCACGCTGTCACCCAAAGAGAGTTTGCTTTTTTTCCTTTGATGTTCCCACAATCAGGGCCGGATTAACATATCGAGGGCCTGTAGGCACACACACACAAAAGTGCAAAAAGTTTTGAATGCAATATTTTTTATTCAGCCACAAAACAAATTCAACACATTACAACTTTTACAGTCCCTTTTATTCTGCTGGGTGCCTGCTGACACTTCTCTATATAAATATTTATCATCACTTTACTTGGTATATCTGATTCACACATTACTAATTGTTTCCTAGCAAAGACCCATGGGAGGACAATGAAATGTTAGCCCATTTAATGCTATGTCACTGCTGTTGGGAAGGAAATATTAATTAATGCCTTTGGCTTTTATTTCTCCTCCCAGTAATAAAAATTAAAGATGAATGAAAATGAAAACAAGGTAGTGGGCCATTTTTTTTATTTTTATTAAATTAGTTGAGCTTTATAATATGATTTTAATAGCTAAAATGGCATAATAAGATACCTGGGTGGTGTAATAATAATAATAATTTGTATTATTATTACAATAATAATAATTCTGCAAAATCTTTCTCTAGATGAAATAAAAAATAATCATGATAATAAAAATAATTAGTAGCGTGGGGTGTCTCATACTCTCGCAGCTGGGCAGGCTTACCTTAAAGCCAGGGGTAAGGGGTTAAATAAACCTTCTGTGCTGCAGGCGTGGGTGCAGCAGACAGCAGTAGAGTGTGTACAGGCAGAGGCAGCAGTTGAACAGGTCAGCTCCTCTGTGGTGTGCTGGCTGCTGTATATTGATGTTCTTCTTCGCGAATCGACATGGGCTTTCTCCCTGCAGGCTGCACTGAACATCTGGGAGGGAGGCGGCGGGGCAGTGCCGAACTTCTACCTGGCTAATTTAAAAATAAATAACTAAATAAAAAACAATCCCAATGACAGGCACCCCTCTGTGGTTTGCGCCTGTAGGCAGATGCCTACTCTGCCTTATTATAAATCCGGCCCTGCCCACAATTCACTCTATTTAGGGCGAGTTGTGGGATCAAACAACAAAAATGAGCATTTTGCCAAAATCTGAGTTTTAGCCAACAATGCTCATTTTGCCAGGTACCTCAACAGCAACAGAATAGCTGAGGTTCATGGTTTAGTATATTAGAAGTTAGTGTTTTTGTTATTATCACAGGTTTTACCAGTGATAATAGAATCTAGCCCTGAGTGAACTAAAATGTATCACGCTACCCTGATAGACTTATCATCATCCTAATTGTTCTTGAATATGCTCTAATTATGGTAATCCTTTAAGATCCAAAGGATTGTGCAACACATTACTTTGCAATGTTTTGCACATTGCTTCCTGTCCTTAAAGATTTAAGTATTTACATCTAAACTGATATTTGAAGATTGAGAAGAAATACAAATTGTCTGCAAGATGGTGCTAGAATCAAAGAAAAAAAAATTGTCAAAAGATTGCTTTACAAAATATATTCACTTTTGAGACATAGGAATAAAAAAATCATGTGACCGATTAATTACAATCATTCAACATTCTATTGTTTCTCTGTTCTATAAATAGATATATGATCCCTTTATGAAATATCTCATTTTTCTTGAATATAATATGATTTTTTTTATGATACGTCTACCTTTTCAGGGATTCAAGAAAAAGTACTGACAGGAAGCACACAGATTTAAGGGATGTATTTAATAAGTCAAGGAGGACCATTTATGGTGCAAAACAGATGTATTGTGATGGACAATAAGCATTCCTAAAATCTATACTATAAAAGAGAATATGGTCACGTGACCACAAATTCTCCAGACATATCGTACACACCCAGGGGCAGCAGCATGGAGGAGATATGCTGACATGCAAGGGGATGTGATTTTGACAGGAGTGTGCAGGGGGTCGAAGGCCCCTGCCCACTTCTGTCAAAATCTCTGCAAGGAGATTCACCTCCCTAACATTCACAAACTCCTCTCTGTATGGCCTCCTTCAACTTTATCAACTACTCCTGTGTCCCTTTCACTCTGTTCAGTTCCTGCACCTTTGCTGCTGCTTCACAGATCATTTTCTCCCTCCGCTATCACTATTCAGGCTCTTCACCTCCCCTTCAATGAGGCAGCCTTCGGGAGTAGTATGTTATGTCCTCAGATTCATAAACCATGTGCTGCTGGTTTCCAGGTGCAAAGTGCCAGCCCTGGGCCCTACCCTCCCACACCAGCATCTGCCTCACCCCCTCCAGAATTATACATCCACCTGTATCTGGGTCACAGTGGGTCATGAAACAGGAACCGGGAAGGGGTACACCAGCAGGAACATTAACATGGAGTGGATGGGCAGGAGGCAAAGAGGCTGGGTCACAGACCCATGGAGATACAGAATACAGGCTCTTTCAAAATACAAAAAAAATGTTAACCCTCTGAGTGCCATCGTTGCATACCCATTTGGTAAAATGTAAAATGTAAGTGTGCCTTTATTTTTAGGGTAATATCGCACTGGATGTACTCATGCAATATCATAATCCAAAAGAAGAAAGCAAAGGAAGTATATGAGTCCGAATTAAATCCCACATAATTAGATAGACAGGTATCCACTGACTGTGATGTCAATATAAAATCACAAATATGACAGTGAGTATAAAACATAGCCATGACAGTACATTATGCCTACTATAAATTTTTACCCTAAGTATAGGGATAATCATTTGTTTATGCAAATAAAATTATTCAATAAATGTTTTAAATGTGAACCCCTCATTTAGTATATTGGGAGTAAAAGTCTGCAGTCTGAAAATCCAAAAGGCCTCCTTTTTGAGGATACTTTTGTCAAAATCTCCTTTTTGTGGTGAGGGTTCAACCTTTTCAATCCCTCTGAATTTTATTCCTTTACTGTCATTGTTATGAGCCTCACCCACATATCTGCCAATTGGTGTTTCACATCTATTTTGGATGTCACTTTCTCTGAATTCTCTAATAACCTTGCCTACATACTGTATGCCGCATATGCATACCAAGAGATATTAGTGTGTTAATTGATGAGTCTACGAATATTGAAGCCTATGAATATTGAAACAATTACCTCCATCTTTATTTGAAAATGTTTTTTTTCTGAGAACATATCCACATGTCCTACAATTTCCACAATTAGTGGTACCAGGTCAAATTATAATCACCTATCTTAGATGCATGAGCGTGTTATGGTCCCTGCATATCGGTATATTTGTACGTAAGCAGTTATGTGGACCATTGGAGCCCTTTCCTTTGGGGTACACTAGCTGGGCTATTTAGGAATTATTCTATATCTTAGAACATCTGTTGTAACCATTAGAGCATTGTGGTAACTGAATACAGCTATAGCTAAACTCTATGAAAGGAAGGCATTTAGCAAGTAACTAAGGCATATTAGTTATTTTAAACAAACTAATTATACAAACACTTATTGAATTCTGTATAATCAAAAGTATATCAGGCTAGATACATTGTATACGAGAGATAAAAGATTTGCTCCAGGGACATACGTGTCCAATATCTTCCGAATAGAGTGGCAACAATGTATAAAATAACTGTTCAATCTGTGATGTCTCCCAGAATGCTAGTGACACCACAGTAAGTGAAATTGAATTTGTTCTGTCTGTAGTTGATGACAATAAACACTGTTCTAAAAATTAAAAAGGGCATATAGAAAGTAGGGTTTACATAAATTAAGGTAATTTAAAGTCCTGAATTGCCAATTCCCTACCTTTTGTTATAGGACTTAATAGGGATTTTAAGTTGCCTTGCATGAATAGGCATAAAGAATCTTGAGGTACTAAATACATGTTTTTGCTATTTATCCATTTCAATCTCTGAATAATTTTTGTTTAAAATCAAAATAAATAGTTTTGAGGTTGGTGATATAGGTTATAAGTAAAACCACATCCATGTAATTAACCAGTTGAATCCCATATTAGTAGCAGCAATTTGAAGTTACTTTCAATAAAAAGACTTTGAGTGTAAGACTGTGTGACCATCCTCCCTGACCTATTAGTGTTCATAGGCAACTTGGTTACAGAAATATCGCTGCCCAGTGTTACTGACTATTTTAATTAAAGTTTTAACCTAAAATTGAATAAAGGTTTATTGTAAATATAGTTGCTGTACTTCAGACACCATTAAAGCACACAATGAGCTTCCTATATATATGAGCCTGTGGTCCCACTTACAATAAATCTGTGGGATTTCATTCAGACTCATATACTTCCTTTGGTTTCTTCTTTTTCTTCTTGATTTTGATGCCCATTTGGCACTCAGATGGTTAAGCAGTCGTTATTAGGCAATGTCATCATAATTCAGCAAAAAGAATATTAACCATTTCACTGCCAGTGGGGTAAACAATGCATTGTTTTGTGGGTTTGTGGAAATATCATTACTATTATTGCACTGGGGAAAAGAAGAAAACTTTTGCGAAAAAAGAGAAAGATTAGCCAGTTTTCATGAAAAGTCAGGTGGGAAATATTTTCCACTTTTCGCCCACCCCTGCTGGTGACCACAATAGATAATTAACATTTAATGTATAAAACATTTTGAGGTATAATACATTTTGGATGAAAACATCCAGTGGGGACACCCTTGTTTTAATCAACAGTGAATGCCCTATAAAAAAGTACTACTTCTTAAAGAAGTTTTGTTTTAAAGTGGTTACTACATGTCTATTTTATGAATTCATACTTCTTGAGACTTTTTTGCACCTTTAACCCTTTGAGTTTCAGAGAGGTATTCAGCACATTTCAACACAGGAAGCTGAATATCTCTCTGGCACACAAATTATTAACTAACTTTGAAAAAACAAACTAGAATTAAAGGGATAGTAATACTTTATTATTACTATCCCCCGTATTGTATGTATTTCCAAAATAATTTAATAGCCCCCAAGTTCATCTCTCAAACCTTTATGGCTTGAGAGATAACCAAAGGCAAAGTTCCCCCCTCCCTACCTCTTCCCTGAAGTCAGCGTTGTGCTGACTGCAGGGATATCTGGTCTGACTTTCATCATGTGGCTCTGCAGCAGAGCCATGATCGTGTTAGTGACAAAGAATTATTTCACTGAAACGGACTTCTACATGTGCTTTCAAACCAAGCACATGTAGAAAACAGTTTCAGTGAAATAATTCTTTGTCACTAATGGAATCTTGGCTCAGCTGCAGAGCCGCAAGCCTGTCGTACAACAGACTTCCCCTGCAGTCAGTACAACGTTACCACTTTTATTAATTTCCCACCATATTTGACTGAATGTTTTGTCATTATTTCTGCTTCTTTTTTTCACTGGTAAAATTAATGCAAATTGTTAACTGAAATGAGAATTTTATGCATATTTTGCAACACCCTTTTATCAAACAGATATTGCATTTGGGAGAGCTGTAAAAATAATGTAATTCTGAACACACTATCAATAGTTATCTACCATGTAGCTGGAAGCTGGAGAGAATGATGCAGCTGACTATGAAAAGATTAGATCATTAAAGTACCTGTGTAAGTAAATACGAAATGCTGATTTTTGTAGATTAGCACTGAATAATCAGTTTGAAGAAGGAAACAAATGCTGTCTAAATAAGACACTGCAGAATCCTAACCCAGAAAGAGATATGGAGATAATGGCAAAGATCCCTAAATCAATAATTGCCCCAACTCATTATGTAACTGCTATACAATTATTCAGAAAGCAAAACAGCAGCAATTCTGGGGCAAAACAACTGTAAAATAGGAGGCCAATAAAAACACTCTATATTTAAATGAGGCTTTTAACCCCTTGAATGTTTGAGAGGTACCTAATCCATTGCTTCATAATGAGATGTATACTGCTCTAACATTTAATGGGTTAAAAGTCTTATTTAAATCGATGGGGCATTTGGGAAATTGTATTTGTCTTCTTTGGTGCAGTTGGTTTACACTGATCATAATCTGCTATTTAGAAGGATAAAAGAAAACTATTTGTAGTTGGGGCTTACAGAGAAGCAGAAGGTAAGAGGTGTGCTTCCACCCTCAGCAATACCATGACCCAGGGGAAGAATACAATGAAGATAAGCCTGATTAGGAAAAAGGAGAACCAAGAGAGATCTGAGACATGATTATTTAATGCTTGCACAAAGATGACATGATTAACTGTTCCAAGAGGTGAGGCTATTGGAATTTATAGAGAAAGGGTCTGAAATAAACCTGGAAAAGCATAACAAATGCCATTTCCTCAGTCTCTGAATAATATGAAGGGGCACTTGATTGCAGAGTCTAACCCTGGACTGGAAGAAGTGGCCTGAGAATCATACTGGGTCATGGACTAGATAGGAGATAATTATATGAAACCTCTGGTAAATGCAGAGGTAATGAGTGGACCTCGATGCAGAGGAAAGAAGGGGCCATAAAGGGTCAAAGTGAGTTGGGTAGAATTAAATGTGATGGCTGATATTAGTTTTAACTGTTCAAAATTAGAGAAAGAGGAAAATAGTCATGCTAGCCCTTGCTGATGAAGGCTGCGGCATGAGAAGGAGCTGCCTGACCTATGAGCTCCAAAAAGGCCAGACTTACAACAGCCAAGAGAACCACATTGGAAAGGAGGGTGAGCAGGTGAAAGATGAAAAGACGCCCTAGTGGGGACCTTTTTTAGGAAGCTAATGTGACTATGGGTGACTGCTGGTCAACAATGGATAGTGCTATTTTAGGAGAATATGAATGGGCAAGAGGTCTGATATTGTTAAGTTTGACTGGAGTGAAACTTGAATCTAGTGTGAAACCGAGGAATTCATCTGCTATGAAAGGGCCGCAGGTACATAGTGATGTAATGTATATGAATCGAAAGTTAAGATCACCTATTAATTTATTGAAGGAGGAGTTGCAGGAACAGATTGTGTGTGAATGAGCCTTGTGACTAGGGATGGGCGAAAGGTCCCGCCATGTTCCTGTAAAAAAATCAGTGAAAACCACATTGTTGTCCTCATTTTTTGGGGAAAATCCACTTTAAAAATGGAGATAAAATCTTTGCATTTTTCAACCATTGGCAAAAATTTTGTTTTTCGCCATTTTGTTATAAAAACATGACATTCCAGGAAGTGGAACACAATAGAAGCATGTACAGAGTGAGGTAGATGTGCTGTGCTGTTCTGCTGTGATCTTTTTGCAAATTTGAGGCAGGAGAGGCTCACAGTGACTGCTATCACTATGAGAAAGTTTAAAAATAACAAAAGGAGGAAATGAGTCTGAGGAGGAGGTGAGCACTGTAGAACCAATGCTGGCAAGTCCCCCTAAATCACCCCTAGGAATGTTGGGAAATTATTGTAAAGGGAGGAAGAAGAGGGTAGTAGTAAGAGCAGGACAGGTCAGCTGCCTGTGCCTGCTGCCAGACACGCTGCCTCTTCTGCCACCAGATCTGTGTCCACTGCCAGTTCTGCCCCTGATGCCACCATTGCTGTGCCTGCTGTCAGACATATGTGACAGATCAGTTAATGCTGAAGGTATGTCAGAGTAACAGCGCAGGTGTGTGAAAGACATAGTAGTGAGTGGATCAAATGGAATGTACATTTGTTTGCTTACCAGACAACTGCCCTCAAGCCGCAGATAACCTCCTATAATTGTGACGATATACACACATTGTTCACTAAACCACAGACCATGAATCTGTTCTGTACCTGCTCTATGAGCTGTCCCTAGAACACATTCTGGTGTCCAATGTCGCACAATAAAAGTAGCCTTGGGTGAACATACCCTGCTGTAAATGTTGCAAAGCACACTGAGGATGTCATCCTGCAGCAGCAAAGATAAATGTAACATATTGACCCAGTGTGCTCTGTGCCAGTCATAAGAGGAAGTGAAAATGCAGAAGTACACACTACCTCTTCCTTCTCTGTAATCTGCAGTGACCATTGTAACTTGAACATTAAATCTCTTCCTAGCAAATTGACTGGACAATTAGGCATAATCAAAAAGGCATGCTGTAGTTCAACACCATGGTCATTAACAATAACTGTCAATTTTGGAGTGACTTTGCACTCAATTTGGACCCCTCCTACTCCCACAGAAGATATGCTTGCAGTTGTGAGTGAACCTGTATAATATTTGCAAAAATGCTTAACCGTATGGCTCCTGTGTTGACCAGAAAGTCATACACCCGCCCCTCAACCTCTAGGGTTAACAAGGGTATATTGTCCCATTTCTCAGATAACTGCACAATGAAGCAGCAAGCAAGGGGTTCCATCCTCTGGCAGCCCTATTGGGGTTGAGGTCTCCATTGTAACTGATGAATAGGGGGTACCCCTGTCCCATGTTGTGTTGTGTAATCTGTGTCTGGGCATTTGTCTGAACGGGTTGTGTCTGACCACTGTAAGTGGTATTTGCCTGTCCTGTTTGTGAAGGTGCCCAGCAGTCCTGCTTCCAGTGTCCCATCTTCCCACTGTTAAAACAAGCTCCTGGTGTGGGTGGTCTTCCTCCTGATTGATTCCTTGGTCCCCCATAATATTCCCTTCCTCTTCACTCTCTATTCTGCCATCTTCCTCTGTACTTTCCTCCAAACTGATCTTTACCTCTCCCTCCCTCTAGCTGGGAATACATGCTAATTTCTGGTGTATTATTCTGGGTTTGTTCAGTAGTGGCATACACTGCAATCGCCCCGGCTTTACCCAGAAATGCTCCTGCTGCATCTTTAATCCTAATTGCATCCTCAAAACCTTCTACATCTAATTTATGCCAGCTATCAACACATATTCTGACAGTCTGCACTATCTCAGGCTTCATATTGCTGAGCAAATGTTGTACATATAGTAGACCCAGGGACTCATTCTTTTATCAAGTCCACATTCATTTGCCCACGTGTCTCCAAAGCGGGTTAAAAAAATCAGAAGCACTTTCTCCAGCTTTTTGCTTGCAATGGCTCTTGTAACATCTTTTAAATCACCTCCTAATGCCACCAACTTATTTTTAATCTGCTCCCACATATTATTTAGGTGTTCTGGTCCTGACCACACATTATCAGTCATTGTCAGTGGGGAGTCATATTTGGTACTCAGTGATATACACTCTTTAGACCAGTCAATCTCCATATGTTTAGTGCATGCGTCCAATAGAAACCTGTAATCTGGCCCGGTCAGTTGTTCCCCTTCGGTGCATCTTTTTACACAATTGCTGCACTGGGAGACTTAATAGGATGTGGGCAGTCCTTGGCCCATGCATTCATTGTCAGGACTTCAGGGGTTTATTAACCCCTTCGCGACACAGGACGTACATGTACGTCCTGTGTGGCTGTCACTTAGTGACAGAGGACGTACATGTACGTCCCGGAAATCCGGCTCCCCGCGCGGCTGCACGCCGTTCGGGGACTCCGGATTCTTTAAAAAAAAAAAAAAAAAATGTTAGACGGGCGTTAAGTGACTGCACGCGGCCGTCACTAAGGGGTTAATGACCTGGTCACCCACAGTCATAAAAGGCATAGTCAAGTGTGTCTGGCAACTGGAGGTAGGTGGTGTCTCCTGTAGTTCAGCTGTTATCACTACCTTGGTTCTTCTCTGGTTTCCAGGGGACAGTCCCATATCTATACACATGTCACCTACAGACTGGGTAAGGGTGTCACGTATAGACTGGGCAAGGGTCTGTGATAGGCTCTGTCTTGTTGTCTTTGTGTCTTGTTGTCACTGTTGTGCTTCTGCAGCCTTTTTTGCTGTTATCTGTCTTGTCTTTACCCATAGACTAGTTCCCATTGGCGTATGTCCGTGTCCTAACTTATCTTCAGAAGTCATATCTAAGACCCTAGTAACTACCTGAAGCAATTCCCTTTCCTGCCCTTCAGTGAGTCCCAAAGTACTGGGTGTGTCAGTGGTTGGCAGCCTTTGAGCTTTCTCTATGGGCTGTCTTGTACGCATAGTTGTATTAGTGCTGTCAGTTACCCGTGTGTCTTCTGTGAACAGAGTTTGTATGCTACCCCTTGGGGATAATCTGATTCTATCATGTTCTTCTGCAAAAACTGGGTCCTTTTAACAAGACCTGCAACATATTGTCGCATTCTGGGAGAAAAGGGAAAATCTGGTGGTGTGTCTGAGTGGGAAATGGATTGTTCCTGTCCTTCCTGTTGTTCATGCTGTGTTTGTGCAGCCTTCTTAGCCCTTTCTCGCCTGGTATGTACTCCTACAATCCCTACTGGACCTGTTGGCGTGTTTCCTATTATTATATCAAGATTTCTAACTATTGTGTCCTTTGCTTCCTGCCCTTGTGTAGGTGTGAGTCCTGTACTGGTGGTAATCTGTGGTGGTGTTGCTGTACATGTGTTAGATTCTGTCTCATCTTCCTTTATCTCCTGTTTGACCTCTTCCTTAGGGGCTTGTCATCTGTGTGTGGCAACTCTGTGGTCCCTAATGCAGTCAAGGAAGGGTAAAGAGGGTGGAGAGTCAGGGGAGTAGGGTAAGGGGATGGCAAAGGAGGTGCGGTAGGAATGGGGGAAGGTAGGGGAGGAGGAGGTGGAAGATTATGCAGTGGAAGATTATTCTGTCGTGCAGACATATACTTCATATCCCATTTGGGATCCCCTTCGAATCAAATCCACTGAGGATCACCCAAACACAGTCCCTTGATCATGTCCATGTGCCAAACGTCAAATCCACCTTCACGCGGATAGGGATTAGAAGAATGCATGGCCTCAGTCCATCCTGCCATGTTATCGCAGAAAGGATCAGCATAGTAATCACCTGCCTGCTATGCAACAAACTGTTTAGCAGTTTGACCGGTTCTCATCTTACATGGCTGTATTTCCACACTTTTGTTACCCTTTTTAATAGTTATTGTGGAATTTTTAGGCTTGAACTGGTTAGTGCCCATATTAATGATATTGAAATCCCAACTAAAATAAACAGTGTCTGTCAAGTCAGTATATAGGCATACAAATAGCATAGTTGCAACCACTTACCAAGGTCTAAAAAGCAATAAAAATGATATCATGCAAATGCTAGGTCTGGCAGACAAGAATACAATGATGTACAACAAAGCACATATACAAAACAATATCATACATCCTGACATGTGGGGCTATTACGGGCCTTCATTTTTATACCTTGTTTTCTCCTCTTTTCATCCATTAGATGGGGTGATCATGTACTCTTCCCCAAAAAAATGATTATGCAGATTTATATACTCTTGCCTCCAACTATCTTCAAAGTGGGTGTTCATGTGCTCTGCCCCCAAAATGATGAGGCAGATTATTCACTCTTGCCTCTGATCCAGAGAGCAGACTATCTACTCTTGGCCATATATATGTTGGAGGGACAGATTATTTACTCTGACCCTTTATATAAGATTTATCGGGGTGATCATGACCTCTGCCCCTGAGGTGCCTGCACACCTGTCCTTGTGTGGACTTACTTAATAAATTTTAAGAATTCAGAGAAATATCAAGTGACGCCCAAGCCCAGTCAACAATAAGTCACAAATGTAAAGTGCAAGGATGTATGATGCAATACAGAATATATCTACAATAGTTAATACAAAAAAACATAACAATAAACAGAACATTTATATCCCCTGTCCTGTTCAATCCCCAGGAAGGATGTGAATCTATATTTACAGGAGCCTGGATACCGTATACAAACTATCCGTTATATATATATATATATACATATATATATATATATATATATATATATATATATATATATATATATCATAGTGCAAATATGCACTTAGGTCAGGACTTTAACCTGCCTGTAAACCAAGTGGCCTTATTTACCACATATAACACTTAGGTCAGGTGTGACACTGGATACCCAACTTTAACCACTAGGTGGACTCTAACCACCTCTAATAATTAAAGACCAGCAGTAAATGCAGGTATCGTCAGAGAGGGGTAAGTAGTATATATATATATAGCAGCATATATATAAAATAACATATAAAAGAATATAATCCACTTACCCGCTCAGTGAAGATTCTGCCGACTATGCCAAATTGAAATAGGTGCTTATTTTCCTTTACTCTGGTCTAACATCTTTCTCCCAGGGGACTGCAGACATCACACTTGTTCCTCAGGATCTTCTAAGCCTTTGGGCGCCTGGAGAGAGAAATCAAAACACTTGGACTCAAAGTTTAGTGCTATAATCTCTCTCTGATTTTATTGCTGTGATTCATGAGTTTATATAATGTTATAAAATGAGTGGGAGACATATCATGAGGGGGAAGTTTCCTCCCTGGATACATGTCATCATTTATTAAGTCATCATTTATCATATAATAAAGTACGCATAAAATTAACATTGTTCATTATCATTGTTATCATTGTTATCATTGTTTCACCAGGGGTCTCTCTTGCCCAGTGTATGGCCCAGGGTTTCAGATAAATAACACCTGCTATCTGAAAATGAAGAACTAAAGAATCAGCTTATCACTTGACAGAGTGCCCCCCAATGAAGGACAAGTGTCGTTACCGCAAAAGTACAATAACAAGTTATTTAGAGATTTGTTCTATCAAAAAGCAGAAGTTAGGTTACTTGTTTATGGTAACTCGATGAAATAGATTAATTTGCTGTGTTAAAATCCTACATTATTAACCCTATGCAATGCTGAATAAAAAGCCCATGTGTTAATTAACAGGGTTAATTCTAAGGAGTACCCGGAATGGTCCTATGAATTGTGGAGCCATTTTGTGACATGGTACTTGGAGGTGCAGGTTCTTAGTGGCCAACCAGACTCTCTCCCCCACCTGAAAGGCTGGAGCAGGATGCCTCCTGCGATCTGTGTGTCTCTGATATCGCTCTGAGGATCTATGTAAATTATTCTGGACCTGTGTCCATGTGGAGCGGAGCTGCTCCATATGCTCATCCAGAGCCGGAATGTCCTGTGCCCGAAATGTATCTGGGAGCAGAGAGGGTTGGAACCCATAATTGATCAGGAAAGGGGAGCTCCCGGATGAAGCGTTTATGGCACAATTCCAGGCAAATTTTGCCCACAGCAACAGATCAACCCAGCTATCATGATGGTCAGAAGTGAAACAATGCAGAAATTGCTCCAGTCCCTGGTTAGCTCTTTCTGCAGCACCATTGGTCTGGGGGTGATAGGCGGAAGAAAATAGCAGTTTGATGCCCATCTGGTCACAAAAGGCCTTCCAAAACCTTGATACGAACTGACTCCCACAATCAGAGACCACAGCTCGAGGTACTCTGTGGAGCTGGAATACCTCTATAACAAATACCACAGCCAATTCCTTAGAGGAGGGTAGACCGGGAAGTGGAACAAAATGTGCCATTTTAGAGAATCTGTCTACAATCATTAGAATGACTGTGCAGCCCTTGGATCTAGGGAACTCTACCATAAAGTCCAATGAGATGTGTGACCATGGGAGTTCCCCATTCAGAACAGTCTGGAGTAGCCCTAGAGGTAGATGCCTGGGAGTCTTGGCACAGGCGCAAACGGAACAGGCTTCCACAAAGTCTGCACAATCTGCTCTTAGGCTAGGCCACCAAAATAGCTGTGAGAGTGCCCAAATTAATTGGTCTCGACCAATATGCCCGGCTGCTTTGGATGAATGGTAGGTCTCAAGTAGCTTAGTGCAGAGATTGTAAGCTATGAAACACCTCCCACTGGGTTTCTCAACTGGGACATTGCCTTGTGATGCCAGGATCTTCTCACCCAAAGGAGAGGTAATGTTAGTACGAATAGTCGCTAAAATGCGATCAGGAGGGATCATTGTAGCAGGTTCACTGTCAGATTCACGCTCTAGACCAAACTATCTAGATAATGCGTCAGCTCGTGTGTTTTTGGACCCAGGGAGGTACGAAACTACAAAGCTAAATCTAGACAGGAATAACGCCCATCTGGCTTGTCTTGGGGACAGTCTCTTGGCCTCTGATAAGTACGTTAGATTCTTTTGATCCATTAAAATGAATACAGGTGCCTTCGTCCCCTCCAGGAGGTGACGCCACTCCCGGAGGGCAAGGATGATGGCCAGTAACTCACGGTCCCCTAAGTCATATAAGCTTTGAGACTTAGTCATCTTTTGTGAAAAGAAACCGTACGGCCTCAGGGGTTTACCAGGTTCCACTCTCTGTGATAGAACTGCTCCTACCCCTGTCTCAGAAGCATCTATCTCAAGGGTAAAGGGCAGAGCCATGTTAGGATGCACCAGTATAGGAGCCGTCGAGAAGGCAGACTTCAAAGCTTCAAAAGCATTGTTGGCCTCGGGGGACCATACTGATGGGTTAGCGCCCTTATGTGTCATATCAGTCAAGGGTTTGACCAAAGATGAAAAATTACGAATGAACTTCCTATAATAATTTGCAAACCTGAGGAATCTTTGTATGGCCTTCAGGCCTATAGGACGTGGCCATTGTAATACTGCAGGCAGTTTTTCAGTATCTATAGCAATTCCATCAGTCGAAATAACATAGCCCAGGAAGGGTACCTGGTCCTTATGAAATTCGCACTTCTCAAGTTTGTAATAAAGCTTGTTCTCCTTCAGTTTTTGCAATACCGAAATAACATCTCTCCTATGTGTCTCGATATCAGGAGAGTGTATCAAAATATCGTCCAGGTATACTACTACACAGGACTGAAGCAAGCTTCGTAGAATATCGTTAAGGAACTCCTGGAAGACAGCTGGCGCATTGCACAGGCATAACCAGATATTCGTAATGGCCGCTACAAATATTAAAGTGGTCTTCCTCTCATCACCCTCCTTGATTCTAATCAAGTTATAGGCTGCATGTAAATCGAGTTTCGTGAATATGGAAGAGCCCTCCAACCTGTCAAACAATTCCGTAATAAGAGGGATGGGGTAAGCATTCTTTACCATTAGTTTGTTTAGCCCTCTACAGGGCCTGAGCTCCCCATTCTTTTTCTTTACAAAAAAAAATCCAGCCCCCGCGGGTGAGGAAGATTTTCTTATAATGCCTCTGGATAATGCATCTGAAATGTATTCCTCCATGGCCTTGTTCTCCTCTACTAATAGAGGATATGTGCGGCCTTTGGGAGGTATTGAACCTAGCGTTAGATTAATAGCACAGTCGTGTGGTCTATGTTCCGGTAATGTGCTAGCCTCCCCCTTGCTAAAGACCTCACTGAAAGACTGGTACTCTGAGGGCAACGAGGGGGAGGTAAAAAATTTTAATAGGATGCTGCAGACAAGTCCCATTACAATATTCCGACCATGATATAATGTCACACTTCTCCCAATCCTCTCTGGGATTATGTTTTTGAAGCCATGGGAATCCCAAAATGACAGTGTGGTGTAGAGACTGGATCACCTGAAATTGTAGAGTCTCCACATGGAGAGCTCCTACTCTTAGGGTCAGTGTACAGGTCTCATGTGTGACATGGCAGGGCTCAAGAGGATGACCATCAATAGCCTCCACTGCCAATGGAGACTCACGAGGAGTCACTGGAATATTATGTTTGTTCACAAAATCACCATCAATAAAATAACCGGCCGCACCAGAATCAATCAAAACTGGAGTGGACACAGGAATCAGCACATTAAATCGTCACCTGAATTAAGGGTTTACTCGCATCAAGCTCTGGGGACCAGCAGACTCCATCTAGGATCTGTCCTCTTAGACATCCTAGGTGTGTGCGTTTCCTGGACGCACCGGACAACCTCGTAACATATGCCCAGCCTTCCCACAATACAGGCACAGGCCTTCTCTGCAGCGGAAGGACTGTTCCTCCCAAGATAATCGTGTAAAGCCAACATGCATGGGTTCAGACCTACTGGCCTCTGAACTGGGTGGCAAGGGAGATGAGGGAGGTACGGGTGGGAGCTCCCTGTTAGGTATTGAGCGCAACACCTGTCTTGGCCTGTTATTTTTAAATGTGGATCTTTCTCTTATGCGGGTGTCAATTTGGAAGACAAAAGATATTCGTTGGTCCAAGTCACTTGGTTAGTCGCGAGCAGCAATCTCATCTTTGATATTATCGTTTAGTCCCTGCAAGAAGGTTGCCACCAGAGCCTCATTATTCCATCCCACCTCTGCCGCAAATGTGAGAAATTCGATGACATACTCAGCTACTGTACGGGTGCCCTGCTGAATAGTCATTAGTTTTTTTGCGGCAGAGATGGATCTACCAGGGACATCAAAGACCCTTCGGAATGCCTCAACAAATTGGGAGAAATCTGAAGTTATAGGTTTCGCCATCTCCCATAATGGATTGGCCCAAGCCAGGGCTTTGCCGGTCAACAGAGAAATCATGAAACCCACTTTGCTTCTCTCGGATTGGAAAGCATGAGGGACCAGTTCCAAAAAAATTCCGAGTTGATTAATGAAACCACGGCATAATGTGGGATCCCCATTGTATCTTAGGGGCAGAGGAGCGGACCCAGACAAGCCCTTGAAACACATATTCTCCACCTGAGTAGTTGTCACTGATGCTGATACTGAGGAGGCCATCAGTGGTTGCCCAACTTTGTCCAAATGCACAGTACGGTCTAGCAGTATTTGCAACACTACTGACAACGGATCAAGTCGTTATTCCTGCATATCCATCCTGGACATAATACTGAGCGACTGCCCGCTACTGGTGTCAGTACTGTCAGTGTTCATTCCCCTTTCATACTGTCATGGAGTGACTAAGAAATTGAACACACTGACAAGTAGATTGAACTCAATATAAAACTTAATTAAGTAATAGGAACAGCAGGAGATAAGGCAAAAGGCAAATAGCAATAAATGGCACACAGTAGTATGGAATAACACAAGTGCCAGTAGATGTGGCACGACTTTCAGGTGACAAAAGTGGCAGTGGATAGTGACACACCAGGTAGGAACAATGGAGGAGCTTCCTTACCCTTCACAGGACAGGTGGTCAGAAACAGAATGCCCCTGGGACTGCACGGTTAATGTGAGGGTAGTGCAGAGCACTCTCATACACAAATGGAATAACACACCTTCACGAGACCAGAGAGGAACAGTGTAGACACTTTCCTCACCCTTCACAGGACAGGTGGTCAGAACAGAATGGTCCTTGGATGGAGATGTGGGTATAGTGCAGAGCACTCCCGTACCCGTATCGGATGGCACACCTTCACGAGACCAGAGAGGAACAGTGTAGGCACTTTCCTCACCCTTCACAAGACAGGTGGTCGGAAAGGAATGGCCCTGGGAGCACTCCCAAACATAAAGTCGGCAAAAAGAGAGGAGAAGACCAGTATCCCCACAGGGGATACACTAGGCGGTAGCCAGTTGGAGAAGGCTAGGCAACAAAGGCGGTACGGCCACGGGAGGTCAGACACACGGAATGACCGACAAGCGCTGCTGAAGTGAGCACAAAGCGGAAGACACAAGGCAGCATGAAAACCAAACCATAAAACGGAATGGTCAGGGAGTGCAACACAGAGGGTAAACTGGGAGGCAGACAAAGGTCAAAACTGGATAGGATAGTCAGACGTCGCCAGTGGTCGTAACCGGAATGGGTAGTCAGCCAAGCCAGGGGTCAGAGCTGGAACGGGTGGTCAGACGAGCCAGGAGTTAGAACCGGAACGGGTAGTCGTGCGAGCCAGGAGTCAGGACCGGAATGGGTAGTCAGCCAGGTAATACACAAGAATGGTAATGCCACACACAGAAATAAGCTCAGATACACCATGAAAGGGCACTGGAAATGACATAGGCTGAGGTTTAAAAACCCTGGTGGGTAGGTGGAGCAATGACCTGATCAGCGTGGTGCCCTATAAGAATAGCGACTCAGCAAGAGCGACAGTTAGATAGTAAACAATGTCGCTCCAGGGCAATGTCAGTCACAGGCAATCACGAGCACTGTGATAGGGAGAAAAGGAAAGGGAGGGAGAAAAGGGAAAAGAGGAAAAAAAGGGAATGGGAAGGGAGGGAGAAAAGGGTAGTACTAGTGAGAGCAGGACAGGTCAGCTGCCTGTGCCTGCTGCTAGATATACTGCCTCTGCTGCCACCATTGCTGCCCCTGTTGAAACCAGTGCTGTGCCTGCCACCAGTGTTGAAGCGGCTGTCACCAGTGCTGAAGATGCTAGTGTGTCTTGTAATACTCGGGGGGGGGGAGGGGAAGATGATGTCAAGTGTGACAGCAGGGAACCCTAAGTCACACTTGCCATACCCAAGCAGTCCCGCCAATGCTAGTACTAAAGTGGTCAAGCAACTTGTTAGTGTTACGAGTGAAGGAGGGGGTAATCAGTATATTACTAGTGACTGTAAGGAGGAAGACTCTGGGGCTGAACTTGTTGTGCGTGGTGTTAGTAATAGTAGTAACAGTAATAGTGAAGCAGCCTGTGGGACTAGTGTTAGGGTAGTGGTAGGGGAAGCATTTCAGTGCGTCCAGACTAGTGGTCAAGGGAGCCCATACCATTCGTCTGGCTCCTGGAGTCCCCTTCCCTTCACTACAGTGTCCAAGCTGAACATGATCTTTAAGAGGCCAGAACTGGAGGAGAGCAGGCTTAGAATTAATACCACCACCACCGGCAGGAGCACAGATGAGCTGCCTGTGCCTGCTGCTAGTGCTGCCAGTCTGCCTTCTTCACGTGAAAAAAAAATGACAAGTGAGACATTAGAGGACTCTCTGTCAAATTGCTCGTTACCTCCTCCAAGCAGCAGTGAGATGTCTGTAATAGAGCAGCAGCACATAGTGTCTAGTGGTGGTGGTGGTGGTGGTGGTGATGATGGTGTAGAATCTGGGGTAGAAGAGACATTGATGGCCTTTTTAGCAGAAGCTGAGAAGGAATGGGAGACAGGGATGAGGATAGGCATCACCACCACCACTAGCAATAAGGTTTTGGAATTTGCGTAATTTGCAACTGTTCTAATTCCTGCTGCTGCTGAGATGAAAGGGCAGCAGGGTGCTGAAGAGCAGGCTAGTGTACCACAGACCGCTATGGACACAGTGGGATTGGGGTCAACAAGTGATGCGGGACTAGGACAGGTTCCACTTGCTAGTGGCAGCAATACTCCTGGTCCTAGTTGCAGTGCTGAATCTGAAGCAGTAGCAGCAACAGCAGTAACATTATCTGCTGCCACAGAAAGTGAAGGGGAATGTGGAGGACAAGAAGAAAGAGGCCATTCTTCTTTTGATGTTATGATATGGCAGTTTGTCTCTACCCATTGAACGCTGTGTGTTGCACTGACCACACATGCCAGTGTGGTAGAGGAGAATCGATACCAGGTCATCAAGCAGCATATGAGGAGATTCCATCCCACAGAATGTGCTAAGATGCTAGCAGGGAGGGTTCTTCATTACTATTAAACTGTCAGCAAGTTGTCATGTGTCCTTAGCCGGTTGTGGACAAGGGGTATAATGACAGCAGCAGTACTTAGGTTCTGGTGTCATGGTGTTTGGATACAGTTGTGTCCCTAGATGTTTTACCACACACACACTGTGCACAATGCAGTTGCTGATGAGAGGCACAGTTCCTGCTCTCAAGGGAAAATATTCTATTCTAATAACAACACGCCCATGATTTTTGAGGAGAGGCAGGTGGAGAAGAATTATTGGCCAACTTCTGCTTTTCTCCACATATACTGGGGGCTACTTATTGTGCTGCTACTGCATCTGGCGCATCACTGGAGCTAGTCATGGCAAGTGGAACCTTCATCATCCATCAACCATGTTACTGCTGTTGTTGATCCCATTCCCTTTCAGCTGCCTAATCATGCTGCTGCTTAAACAACTCATCAGCAGCAGCAAGAAGAGCAGTTGCAAATTCTGCAATATGGCATTAGGCCAGCAGGGCATTTTTTTTTTCTCAGGGCTTGTTTTAAAAAAAAAAAAAAAAAAAGTAGTCCTACAAAAAAAATAAACAATTTTTTGGGTTTGTTTCTAACAAGCCTAAGTCCTACAAATCAATGTTTCCTCAGGGCTCGGGCCTCTAAGAAGAAATTTAACAAACCATCCTCTACAAAATACTCTATCCAGTATCAGTTCACCCCAGTGGCAGCTTATGTCAAGGGTTTCCTGTCTCTATCACTTTACTAAGACATTTCTTATTTTATTTTATTGGTTTATTTTAATATTAACTGTCCCCCCCAATACCAGTCAAGAAACCCCCCCAAAACAAATTCTCTGTTCAACTGATTAATTCCACAGACTACCACCAACACTGGCACCCTCAGGTCCCTTTTATACCATGACTTATGGTTTTTTTTAAATTTTATTTAGGATTTATTTTGTATTAACTGCCCCCCAATCGTTGTAAAGAAACCCCCCCAAAAAATTCTGTGTTCAACTGATTCTTTCTCCACACCCCACCAACACAGGCACCTTCATGCCCCTTTTATACTATGCCTTTTGAAAATAAAATAATATTTGCTTTTAGAGGACTACCACGGCGGCAAATGTGGGAGATTGGAGAGAGAGGGGAGGTCTTGAGGAGTAGCAAGACGTTACTGAACTGTTTGTGAATTTGTTTAGTCAAAGTATTTTTATAAAACCTCTGGACTTGGTGCGACAAAGAAATCTGTACTAATGTGTTTTTTTTTTTTTTCTTCTCTCTCTCCGGGTTCCTTTCTATTGTTTCCCCTACTTCTCGCAGCTGCCATGATCTTACTGCTTTGTAGTTACATCTCCTAGTCCCACATCTGTTTCAGCTCGTTTTAACTATATATGTGACTACATGACTGAGATCTCTCATTTATTATTTAATTAACTTTCATAATATGTAACTGTCTGTGTTCTAGGTGTTAGGTCTTATTGCATGGCATATGCGTTTTCTTGTATTTCCACATCATTATAACACTCTACATTGGTATTTTTAATGATTATTGTTATTTGACACATATTGCTTGTGATTTACTATTTGTTATGCTTTGCTTTTTCTCAAATAAAGCTTCTTTGAAAATAAAAAAATAAAAAATATATATTTGCTATGTGTTATGTATAGCTTCTATGTTTCCATTGATTTCAATGAAATGAGCTACTCGAAAGAAGCGGGAAGAAGCGGAAAATCGGCACTTTTCACAGGAAATTTTGTGGCAAGTGGAAAGTGCCATTTTTCACCAATTTCATTTAGAGGCAGAAAATTTTGCCCATCCCTACTCCTGAGCAGATCAATATCAAATACTTTTGTTAAGGAAAAAGAGTAGTTTAGTTGGCCAACATTCTTACACACTGGTGAAGAAAGACAGATATACTAGGACAGCTATGGCCCCACTCATCATGAATTGCATGTCTGAGTGCCATAAGTGAAAATGTTGCTCATAGTAATCCCATATCTGGCCAAATCCTCCCAAATTCCGATAGCTCTAATTGCCTCAATCAGACTTCACCCAGATAAAGGTGTTAGGTCAATATCTATATGGCCATAGAATAGTATAGAAGATCATGCATTATTGTGGTGGATGATGGGATTAGGCTAGCATTAGGCCAACAAATAAATGTGTGACAAGGAGTACATAATATTGTGTTTGGTCTATCTCAAAGCATTTTGATGGTGGGCAGCCAAGTAATATTTATAAAATGTGACAATGAAATTCCTCTTTTCTGCTTTTGACATTTAAGAGCATATTGAACTTAATTCTAGGGTGTTTCTTGCTCCACAAGAACTGAGAGGCAATGTTATCAACTGCTATAAAGAAGTTTTGGAGGAGAGTTTTGAGAGCCACATAAGAAATTAGGTAAGAATACTTTCTTGATTATATCTACCTATAATATTCGGGGTAATTTTTAGCAGAGTATCATCAAATGATTTAGGGATTCAGATATTGTCTTACCGGGGTATTTAAAAGAATATTCCCAGCTCACGGAATGATCCACTTATTGTTTCTCGTGAGTCACTGGTTCCAGAGAGACCAGGGAGAACTGGGCCAGTTAATGCATACCCAAACAAAATGCCAAACCTATCCACTTGTTCAAGTAATCTGGATAGTTCACTAGAACTAGAGAGGGTACAGCGAAGAGCAACAAAATCAATTAAGGGAATGGAGGTCTTGACATATGAGGAACGACTAGACAAACTTGGTTTATTTACTCTAGAGAAAAGATAACTAAGAGGAGACCTTATCACATTGTACAAATATATGAGAGGGCAATACAAGGATCTCTGCGGTAAGCTATTTATTCCAAGGCCTGATCAGGTGACCATAGGACACCCCTTGAGATTAGAGGAAAGGAGGTTTAGACTTCAGCAGAGGAAGGGTTTTTTTACAGTAAGGTCTGTTTAATTGTGGAATGCTTTGCCCAAGGAGGTGGTTATGGCAGATACAATGGAGACATTCAAGAGAAGATTAGATACATTTCTTTCAAAAGGGAACATACAGGGTTATACTGTTTATTAGTAGGAAGATCATGAAGGTCTGAAAAAGACTAACTTATTTGGTAGCAGGATAGCTATACAGTTCTCATGTCACTAGGGTATGAGGCAAAGGTTGAACTTGATGGACTTGTGTCTTTATTCAACCTAATTTACTATGTTACTAAGTTCCCCCAAAAACAGTAATATGTCATCTATATAAAGTGACAATCTTATCTCCCCTTCCCTCACCCAGAAACCTGGTATGGATAGGTCAGATCTGAAAAGCACAGCCAGTGGTTCTATGACAAGGGAAAATAGTCCTGTTTACAGTGGACATCACTGTCTTCTACCACTTTCAAACAGGAAACTCTGTGATATCAAGTGGACAGTTTTAATGTATGCACTAGGTGATGCATAAAGAATCCTAACCTACCATTTAAATGCCAGGCCAAAACCAATTCTATCCAACAACCCCCACAAGAATTTCTATAATGCTAAATCAAATCATTTAGAAGTATCCAGTAAAGCTATGGCCCTGGTGCCTTTATTATGATGAGTTATGTGCAAATTATGTGCTAAAATTTATTTTTGCATTAAAAGTTAGAATTTGCATTAGATGGTGCATACAGGATTCACAAATCTGAGGGCCCTTGCTTGGCTTAGGCAGAACAATCATGATTGCATTATTCAGCAACACTGGCAGAACAAATCTGTGTAGAGCATCAAATTATGTACTCAAAATGTGTTTGGCCAAATTTTGCATACCATTCAGATGGAAATAGAAAGGCATTGATCATCTACACTACATTCCTTAAGAGAAATTTGAAAATTGTTTTCACTTTTCCAATGGGTAATTTCCCAAGTCTTTTTTCCCCTCTTTACTGTCACTTCTTAAAATAAACTATGAACAGTGTTCAGAGTTTCACAGAGCCATATAAGCAAATTTATAGAGAGAAAGTGAAAGAATTAATGAATGAGACACAATGATCAGTAAAATAAATTGTAGAACTGTTATGTTCTACAACAAGCAGAAGCAAGCGTTGCATCAAATATATATCCATAAGGCACACCCATGCCAGTAGCAGAAGCCCTTCAGTGAATAGGGATCTATACTGAAGAAAGTGGAACTGGACAATTTGTCCATATTCATACCTACACAGAATTGCCATCTGGAGGGGAATTGGAATTGGTGGAGTGACTTGTAAGTGTGGAAGATGGAGGGGAGCTATTGGTGGTGATGGCTGCAAGGGTTGATGGCTGAGGGGGCTGCTGGCTGAGGGGGGTTTCTGCAGCCAATTTGGGCTTCTTATTCAAGGTTTTCTTGTGCCCATGTTTTTGACAAGGGGTAGTACAAGCAAGGTTAGTAGCAGCATAGGAGTAGGACATTTACTTTTTTTCTCACACATCAACATGCATGTGCTGCATATTCTTGAGTAATACAGATGTGCCAAGCTGGAATAGCTGCTTTTTTACTATACATGAAGTCTTACCATTGATTTAGATGCAATGAGCTAGGCAGAAAAAAGACAAAAATCATCACTTTTTGTGAAAAATGTCCAGTTTGGGGATAGTGACATTTTTACCCTGTTTCACTTTTGAGGTGAACATTTTCACCCACCTCTAACCCTGACATAGGCTGTGACTGAGGCTGACTATGACAGATACTAGAGACAAAGACTTTTATGATATAGTATTTTGTAAAGAGCAAGAATTCACACAAAAACAGTTCTGTTGTGTACCTTACTAAAATCCACACTACTTTAATAATGTCCAGAAAACATAACTAGGAACAAGGATAAAAAAGAGGAGTAGGAGCAGTAAGTAGTAAATGAGTAATACAAAAATTGACTGCAACCACAGTTGTTGCAACATGGGAGTATATACCAGAGGGGAACAAATGCAAAAGAAGTAGATCACAGCCAATATAGTTAAATTCAAATGTAAAGAAAGGTATTTAAACTTTTTAAGTCTGAAAGAACAGAAAAATATTTAAAAATATTAAATAATTAGTAATTAGGTTAGAAACTCGAATTATCTATTTGTATTTACAAATAAATAAATAAATAGCAAAAAACTTAATAGGGAGTGCGTTGGACCCTTAAAAAATGAGATGGGTGAGGTGATTAGAGAGGGTAGGGAAAAGGTTGATGTCCTAAACACTTTCTTTGCAACTGTATATACAAGGGAACAAGAAATAGTCAAAGAGCCTCAAAAAGTAAAAAATAAAACATACCATTATCAGATATCAGAAGATGTAGTAGGAAGACTGAACAAAATTAAGACTGACAAAGCACGGGGTAATGATGGTGTACATCCAAGGTTTCTGTAGAATTAGCAAGACCTCTTTTTTTACTCTTTAAAGATTTTCTCACTGCAGGCTCAGTGCCAAAAGACTGATGTAAAGCCAATGTAATGTCTTTATTTAAGAAGGCAACTAAAAGAGAACCTGGGAATTATAGACCTGTGAATTTGACCTCTGTAGTGGGAAAAATACTAGAAGGGCTAATAAGGGATTATATTCAAGGTTAAACCACAGAAAATAATATTATTAGCAGGAATCAACATTGTTTTGTGGTCTGAGCTTCCAGTTTATTGTAATGTATAAAGTGTGCCATAACCCTGAGCTTACCGAAAGCTCGGGTGTCGATTGATGTGGTAGGTCTGAATAGAGGCAAAAAGACAGTTTGATTCAAAAGGCTTATTAAACTTGTGCAGATTTAGACATTATTTAGATAGTTCTGTAAGGGCTTTACGGATTTCTTCAGTAGGATTAGGCATATAGCTGGAGTAAAAGGAGGACTGCCATCTTCTTAAACGCTGGATGATGTGCGCAGGGACATTGTTCTTAAAGGCAGCAGATGCTGCTCCAATCCTAAATGAATGCCCAGAAAATTGATCAGGGTTTAAGCCTAAACGTATGAGAATGATGAGAATATAGGAAATAAATTCTGAGGTAGTGAGGTAGTGAAGTGAAAGAAGGGGGTTGTCTGCTGCATGATGGTGCTTGTGGTTAAAAGTGAGGTTGACCATAGCTTGATAAGGACACCAGGGGTCATGAGTAGTGAAGTAAAGGATGCAACGGCCTTCTCAAGCTTGGTCTATTTTAGAATTGTCGAGAAAAAGGGTGAAGTGATTGGCGTGCCGGAGGACTTGCCCGGCCTAAGAAAACCAAAAAAGGCCAGGCTAATTGCAGCAAGAAGAGTGATTTTAGTATGGTGAGTAAAAGGGGAGGATTTTAAAAGGTCATACATGCTCCTAAATATTTCAGCTGAACTTGGTAGCCTGGAGTGAGGAGCTAATGGTTGCAGTCTGACAAAGCCTTTAATGAAGAGTCTAACACTATACAAAGATAGAATAGAAGGGGTGCACTAACACATGATGGTGTTGGATACCAGTAAGATACGTTGTAATAGTGGTGAGAGTTTGAGACCTAAGTGACAGTGAGAAGCAAAAGCTAGAATAGTGGATTGAGAGAAGGTTAGGGGTGACCTGGTGAAAGCTAAGAAGGATTGGAAGGACCACCAAGCCCTGTCATACGATCTCCTTGTATTGGGGGCTAGTGCATGCTGAATAATGGTGGAGGCTTCTTAGAGCAGGTAGTTTAAATTGAAGTTAGGTCTGCGAATGACTGGGGAATAGCTGCTTCTGGATGTGGATCTGTGGAACTCTGAAATTGAAGCTGTGAGAGAAATATAGTAGCCGAGTTAACATGGATTAACATATACAAGGGATGGATAAAGAATCTATGTGTGAGAGATAACCAGTTTAGTTTCTTTAACAGTTTATTGATAATTGAGGATTGGGATCTACCTTTTTGAAAGAGTTTGAGAGAGAATTCGGATGAGGAGTAGAATATTACTGCCTGCCCTTCCCATTGGTGGGCCCAAGTAGTGGCAGCTGTCACCATGGGGTAGATGTCTGTGAGACCTGGAGTGGAGAGGAGGTGATCTGAGGATCTCATTTCTATTGGTCATGGGATGGCAATCCATTCTGGGCCCCATGCTGCTGCAAAGCCAAGGTTGGAATTAGCATCAGTGAATACTTCAGGACTGGCTGGGGAGGGGGAGGGAGGGAACATGGTGCTACCATTCCAATTGGCCAAGAAGATGACCCTCATATGCAATTCTGATTTGGCTTCGGCACTAATAGAAATAGATAAATAGGAATGGGTGGCTGATGGCAGGAGTGTAAGTATTATTATTATTATTATTATTATTATTATTAAACGTTATTTATATTGTGCCAACAAATTCTGCAGCACTTCACAGTAGGGAATAGACATACAGCGGTATTAAATAGTATAATCAAATGTGGAGAACAGAAGGATCAGAGGACCCTGCTTGTGAGAGCTTACAGTCTAGAGGAAGGTAGGTTTGACACAGAAGGAGTAAGTGCTGTTGGGTGTAAGTGCCTCCTGCCACATGAACTGCCAGTCAGTGGGTGGGAGTAAGAAGTGCTGTTGAGTGCAGTGGTCCAGGCAAGGGGTGATTCTTAGTGATAATTTTTATGGAGGCAGTTGATAGGCTTCCCAGAAGAGGTGAGTCTTCAGGGAGCGTCTGAAGATCTGAAGGCTGGGGGAGAGTCTGACTGGGCGGGGGAGGGAATTCCAGAGCTGAGGTGCAGCATGGGAGAAGTCCTGTAGGCAGGAGTGGGATGATGTGATAAGAGCTGTGGAGAGCAGAAGGTCGTGTGCAGAGCAAAGATGGCGAGAGGGAGTGTATTTGGAAATGAGAGATGAAATATAGTGTGGTGCGGTGTTAGTGAGGGCTCTATAAGTAAGTACCAGAATTTTGAATTTAAATCTGTATGCTAATGAGAGCCAGTGTAGGGATTGACAGAGGGGTTTGGTGTCAGAGAAGCGATGAGTGAAGTAGATTAGTCTTGCAACTGATAGATACCGGATAAGTGGTAGAATAGGAGGGAAAAGTAAGCAGACTGTACCTGGGGGATATAAATTTAATCGTGCAGAGTGTTGAACTGTTTAGCTTTGGAACGCTAAAGTAGGTCCTGAAATGATGGTGTATAAATCCAGAAGATCTGCAGGCTGATAGTATAGCTTAAGCTTAATGAGGTAGTTAAAGTGAAGAAAAATAGGTGGGACCATCAATGTAGGTTCTGGAACTCCTAAAATAAAGGAATATACTGAAAAGAAGGGTGCATGTTCCAAGAACTGTACATATAGTAATAAGCACATAATTCAAATTAGATGAGATAACTGTACTTAAATTAAAAATACAGCTAGAGACAGAATTTAAACTGTGCAGGAAATACAATACAAGGGGAGTGATCAAGAGTGTAGCGTACAGGCACTAGTAGGGCTAAAGAGCAAAGTAACTATGGCTAAAATTGCCTGTCTAGTTGGACTGGAGGTAAAAGGAAATGGCACCTTGCTTCTTCTTGAAGAGCCTAGGAGGGAGGCAAGCTATAATGATATCCAGGAGCTGAGCACTCTAACTATAACAACCAAACAGGTAAATGGAGAGTATACAGAAAAACTATGACATTACCCATGGTTTACTAACTGAGTGGGAGTGGAATCTGCATACTGGTGGGCCGAGAGCACACATGTGAGAGGGCACGTGCATTTCCCATAACTAATAAGGCAGACCTGAACGTGAGCTCCAAGGAGAGGTGGCCTGCATCAGTATCTGAAGTATGGAGCATCAGTATTGACTTTATAAAGCGATGCTGAATGAAACTAAAGATCTCTCATGTGGCTAGGGGAAGCTGTTGTGAGGTGAGTGGAGCCGCAAGTAGGGTAGAGCTAAGGTTTGTGGCTGGCTGCACTAGTGACACGGGAAGCATCGGAAGTGATGCAGGGAGACTCGGGCACTAAGATTCGCCGCCCGGTTGAGTGATAACTAGTAGCATACTCTAAGTGTTCTAAGCATCAGTTATTGGGCAACTTGCTAGGCCGGTGGTGCGGGAGAGACTTGTTATTATGGTTCAGTACACTCAGACACGGTAGATGTTGGTAAAACACAATTTTATTAAAGCACACAAGGAATGAGGTAACTCTCACGGTTCCAGTAACAACAGCAGTAACTGACACAGGACAGGTTACAAGCAAGTTAACCCACACGGGTCCAGTATGGATAACACACACAATACTGACACAGGTCAGGTAAACTAGATTGATACAGTGTATGAAAGACCAATTTGGCCACTGGAGCCACTGGTAAAGTGAGAGTATAGCGAAGGCCCAATGTCACCTATAGGCAGCAGGAGGCAACAGTGACAGGACTGCAAACAACAGGCAAGGATCACCTATATTGAGGATTCTAAGGTGGCCGCCCACCAACGACTACAAAAGACTGGTCAGAGCTCGTGCCAGAACGGAGGCCCTACCGAGACTATCCACCACCATGTGCATGTACTACCCTCAAGGGTTAATGTGCGATATTATAAAATGGATGGCAACCGGAAGCGCCCAACAGAACCTAATGGAGACTCAATCTCACAGAATATCGGAGCCCAACAGCACCAGGGTAGTAGTAACGGAACGAGGCACCTTCCCCGAAAGGGTTAATAGCACTAGGGTCTGGATAACAGCAACCACCGGAGACGCCCAACTGAACCAAGTATAGACCAAGCGATTGCAGTACGGTGTGGGGGCACATTGATACTCTGACCCACGGACAGAATAGAACCAGCCACCGGAGTACCAGAATACAGGGAGGCCCAGTAACGTGGAAATGGTGCCAGGCAGGCAGCAGCAGGAACAGTCCGGTAGAAGCCCAGCCGGGCACAGAGAAAGCAGGAACCACCGCCAAGTCGATTCGGTACACAGCACTGGAACATCAGCCAAGCCGAGTCGGTACACGGAGCAGGAACCTCAGACTCACCGGGTTGGTACACGGAGCAGGAACGTCAACCAGGCCGGGTCAGAACAGGAAGCAGGAATGTCAGCCAATCCGAATCGGTACACAGAGTCAGGAACGAGACAATGGCATGGTCAGGCAGTCCGGGGTCATACACTGGTATCAAGACAGCAAAACTAGCGCTAGGCATCAGGTACACCACGAAAGGGCAACTGCAGAGTGACAGCCCAGGGTATAAAAGGGCTGTCACTGGGAAGAGCAGTACAGCGCAGCCAATAGGAAAGCAGCAATAGCAAGATGGTCAGAATGTCGTCTAGATCACGGGCGCCGTGATACTTGTACCTTGTACCTTGTGCTTGAAGCAACTGGAAGTGACGTAGGACTGACTGCTGAACAAGAAACGGATCTCCGAACGAACATCAAGGCACACAGACAGAGTGCCCCATGGTAGACACTGCAGGTGGTATTTAAGGCCTGCAGCCCCTCCCACAAATGCAGGCCCAGCCATCTATTTATGAGGAAATGGATTGTGCCAAACTACTCTTTTGGACTTCTGTGAAAAAATAAGTAGCAACCTAGATAATGGTAAAGCAAGATATGTAGTATATCTATATTTTGCAAAGTCATCTGATACAGTGCAAATGGATAGAAAAGTGGATGAAGGATAGATATCTGTGTTGTTGTAAATGGAAGATTCTCCAATAAAGTTAAAGTTGATAGTGGAGTACCTCAGGGTTCTGAACTTGGGCCTCTGCTTTTTAACATGTTTATAAATGACCTGGAAATAGATATAGAAAGCAAAATATCAATATCTGCAGATGACACTATAAAGGGTAATAAATTCAGAACAGTATATTTGTTCTCTACAGAGGGATTTACATAAAAAGGCAGATTGGGCAAACAAATGGAAAATTACATTAATGTGGGATAGTGTAAACTCATGCATTTGTGAACAAAAAATCTCAATACTACTTATAAACTTATTGGAATAATTTTAGGAGACTGATTACTAGAGAAAGACCTAGGAATCCTTGTAAACTACAAACTTGGAAGCAGTGTCCAGTGTCAAATAGAAATAGCAAAAGCAAACAAAGTCCTATCTTGCATAAAAAAGGGTATGTGTGGCATTTTGCCACTGTATAAATAATTGGTAAGAACTCACCTCAGACATGTAGTGCAGTTTTGGGCACCAGTTCTGAAAAAGTTTATTCTAGAAAGAGAGAGTACAAAGAAGAGCAGCGAGATTAATTAAAGGAATGGAGGACTTGATGTATGAGGAATGACTAGACACATTTGGTTTATTTACTCTATAGAAAAGACGACCAAGAGGGGATCTTATGACAATGTACAAGTATATGCGTGATCAATACAAAGATCTTTCTGGTGAGCTATTAATTCCAAGGCCTGATCAAATAAACAGGAACCATCCCTTGAGATTAGAGGAAAGGGGATTGCAACTTCAGCAGAGGAAGGATTTTTTTTTTCTTAACAGTAAGGACTGTTAAGTAAGTAAGGTAGAATGCCTTGCCCAAGGATGTGGTAATGGCAGATACAATGGATAGATAAACTAAATTACTATGTTACTATGTGCAATATATGATGATTATGGTGATCTTTCTCTTCCTATCAAGGCTTTTTGTGAAAGTGACAGTACTACTAATAAACTACTAAACCTTTAAAGAGCACTGATCTGAAAAAGTCACATTCTAGTGCTGATGCCATAGTAGAGGAAGGTATAGTAGTTCAACCAGTTGTTGCAACTGACAGTAAGAGTAACAAGTAAAACACCTCTCCTGAAAGTACTATCAAACATTCTGAAAATTCCTATAAGAAGAAAAGTAAAAAAAGAAATTGTTTGATACTTCATGGAGCTTAGAAGGATATGGAAGTAGTGGGGGAAAAATGGCTGGTGATACTGACGATAACATAACTATTGATCAGGGTGTTGATCTAGAATATATCTCTTCACTGATACAGTGAAGCTGTCAGTGAAAGGAGTGATGGCATAGCCATAAAATTAGCTGAATGGAAAATGCTTGATCATCCAAATCTGAAAAGCAGCATTATGCTTGTGTATAAACTTCTTCAGAGAGCAATTTCAAAGTCTGGACAAGTAAAGATGCCTAAAAATACACACTCATCCTGTCAGTCATCATCATCATCACAGCTTCCATGTCCAAACTCACCCAGTCAAACTAACGATGGTTGAGTATGCAGCATTACAGGTCAACATCAACATCCTTAACCTAGCTTAATGAGTGCATATTCTTCTGTCTGAAATGCAATACCATTGACACCTAATACATTGGACATATTAGGGTCCTTCCAGCTACTCACTTTTTTTTAATACGGTGTTCATGGTGTTAGCCAACACTATGAGCCTCTGCTAGACTTGTTTCACTAAGTAAATCCATATGAATTTGCCTTCTGACTTATCTGTCTCTCTAACTGCTTATTTCTCTGTTTCACTTTATAAATAATATCATGTTTTTGGTGCAAAAATGCGAAATGCATGTAGAAAATGGGTGGGAAATTTGTAGCCATTAAAAGATGTAGGTAAATATCTTGGGGCATAGGGGAAATGGATACATTTTTAAGGATTTTTCTGAGGGAGGAGAACACGTTTTCACAACATTTCTAGCAAGAACGGGACATTTTGCCCATTCTCAGCAACAATAAACTGCAGTAGAAACACTTCTAAAGGTTCCTGGGCCTCTAGGGCACATAATAGTAGTGTGCCAAGATTTCCTTAAAGGAGCAGTAAATTTGTTTTTATGAAAACCTATATATTATAAAGCTTTTCCTGCTGAGAAAAGCAAGGGTAGTCCCACTTCTATTAGTTGTTTTATTCAAAATTTATACAAGTTGAAATATTCAGGAAGTGAATTTACAGTATGTTTACTTCCTGATAGTTCTAACTAGAAGGACATTTCTATCATTCAGTGGAGCACTGTATGTCACTTGTTTTCCTCTCCATTAGAATGTAACTGAAACCTTAATGGAATTTAATAACTAAAGGGCACTGTTAATGTAAAAAGACATGGGTTTAAAATGTAATAATTCTGGAAATATGCATATCTCAGCAGTGGGAGTACTCTTATTTTACTCAAAAGGAAAAGTCCTACAATATATATTTTTTCATGAAAAACGCTTAATGCTTCTTTACAGTAACACCCATGGCTCCTGCTACTGCTTTGTAAATGGAAATCTTTAAGGTGTATGACTGAATTTGGTGGAGTAGATGACAAGAGTCATAGAATTCTCACACCTACCACTCAACCCCCACATCCACTACCACAAGTCATGTTGTTAAAACACTAAACTTACACAGTATTTCCTCTATGGACTGCCATCCCTCACTGTACTGAGTTCTTAGAAAGGAGTCAAAACCTGCAAAAAAATAATCCAAATATGAACCTGTGGAATAGTAAACTTGCCAAAGCATTGGCAGTTGACAATCTTCACTTTTCTTTTGTTAAAAGAACTGATGTCATGTGTTGTACCTTACTATCATATGACAACCTGCAGTTATTTTTCAACAATGTATAAGCAGATGGTTCATGTCATGAGCAACGGACAAAGGAACTCAATCTGCTATCAATTTTTTCAAGGCCTAAGCTGCTGTAGGACTCTACCTGCAACTTTTAGTTTCAGTTGTTGATTTATCCATTTCATCCTTTAGCAGCAGTAGTACTGAACTGGGAAATCTTGCAGCCATAATAAATTCTGGCAAAAACGGCAAAGTTCTCATGGAAAATATATTGGCAGTGGCAAAAGAGTGGATATTTTAAATGTTTTGTATAGGTGGGAATTTTCTCAGGAAAAGTGGGAAATAGCTAATTTTCTGCAAGAATTCCCATGGAAATGTTTTGACTTCCCGAGTAATGAGATGCAAAGGGATAAGAAAGGGATGAAAGGATTGAAGGAGTAAATGTTAGGAGGAGACTGAAAACAAATTGTTCGAAAATGAGACATGAACAAATGTGTAACGAGAGTGAGAAATATAATAAGATTTATTTATATGTTGCTAAAAAAAAAAATATATATATATATATATATATATATATATATATATATATATATGTATATATATATATATATATATATATATATATGTATATATACATATATATATATATATATATATATAAATATACAAAGATCGACAGCAGCACTCAGCAGTTGTGAGTGCTGCTGTCGATCTTTGTATATTTGTCACATTTCTCTAGGTCAGCTCTGCACCACTTCTATTAGGTTGTATATATTATTATCATTTATTTTATTTAATACCCTCCTGCATCCTTTAGGTAGCTTTTGTTTTCTTTCCATACACATGGAAAATTTAGTGGAGGTGGACAATTCTGACAAAGAAGTTTGTAATATCACTCACTTGTTGATATCAGAGTCTGGACATACCCTGTTCAGGGATGGTTTAGATCTAGCACTGGGACCTGATAAACCTATCGATATATATAACGATTTATTGAGATTAAAGAAGAAAGAAATTGATTCATATCTACATGGGGTAACCCTTACACATTATTATAAAGAAAAGATAATTCCCAGGGGATTTAGAATTAAAAACCAACCCACTATCGGCAGGGGAAATCAAGAATTCTGCAGCAAGTGGTGTGACATTTTAAATAATTGTTCTCTTGAATTAATGCTTTTAGTCATTGACTATTCAGCCAAGGAGATAGAAAAAACGAAGGCAGAGATTTTGAACATAGAAATCAAACATAAAGATACATTTAACATTGATTCTTGTAAGGAATTGGTTGACAAATTAGAAAAATCAATCAATATTTACAAAGATAGAGTTGCATCAGCTAAAAAAGACAAACTCAATCAAGTACAAATAGACTACAAGGAACAGAGAGTATATCCATGGCTCTTGGGCATTATTGAACGCCGTCAAGGGTTCAATAGACGCAGTAAGGAAAAGTTCTTTAAAAGTAATTCAGAAGTTTCTAGTGAATCAGATTCTTATTCACAATCAGAAAGCATTGAAAGCAATATTGATGAGCCTTTTTTAGGAAGGTCAAGAACAAGAAAAAAACAAAGGTCCAAAAGGGAAAGAAAAGGAAAAATCAGTCGTGGTGGTAGGAAACACACAACTAGAACCCAGGACCCTGAGAAACAGGGCAAAATAACTGTTTTAAATCTATCCTCAAGATCCCTTTCAGATATTGAAATGACAGTGCTGAGTAAGGGTTTGAGCTTTGTTTCCACTAATAAGCAGTCCCTTTTTGAGTGTGAAATTGACCTATACAGGATACACCGTCAGCTGAAATTAAAAGACTTCTTTTCAGATAGTAATATTGACAATGAAGGTAAATCAGAGGTTTTCTTTAAAAAGAAAAGTAGTTTTGACCCCACATCTAATAATCCCCACATCACTAGCTTTATGAACTTAGTAAGTGATGAATCAAAAAGAATTATATCTAACAGACCTACCAGTTACTATAACTTTACCAAATCTGAATTTGAGGCTTTAAAGAAGCTTTCAAATGATAAGAATATAATTATAAAAAAAGCAGACAAAGGTGGAGCCATAGTGGTTATGGATTATGATTGCTACAGAAGGGAGGCTCTGGAGCAGCTGTCTAATGTCTCCTGTTATAGGCAATTACCACGTGATCCTACGATTAATTACAAAACTGAAATTGACGGTATCATCAATTTGGGATTCCACAATAGGTCGATAAATGAAGAAACAAAGAAATTTCTCATTCAGGAACACCCTATAACACCGGTGTTGTACACTATTCCTAAAGTACATAAGTCTATTGATAAACCCCCTGGCCGCCCTATAATTTCTGCACGCAATTCTTTGTGTCAACCGTTATCTCAGTATGTTGATTTCTATCTTCAAACATACATGTGCAATCTCCCTACATACATCAAAGATTCTACTGATTTCATTAAACAGTTGCCTGATACAATTTCTAGCGACACATGGTTGGTTACTTTGGACGTGTCAAGCTTGTACACTAGCATTCCCCATGACCTAGGGAAAGAAGCTGTTCGTGCTGCCATATTAGGTGACGAAGCATTCAATGGCCCACCCATCGAATTTTTGATGTTACTTATTGATGTGATTCTCAAGAAAAACTATTTTAAGTTTGAAAATGGTTTTTACTTACAGTTACAAGGGACAGCGATGGGATCGAACATGGCCCCTGCGTATGCGTCACTTTTTATGGATATGTACGAACAGCTACATATCTTCAGTGAGGAAAGATATGCCAAACATATTCGGTTTTTCAGACGCTATATAGATGATATTTTCCTATTGTGGAACGGTGGAGATCACTTATTGAGAGAATTTGTAGGGTTCCTTAATGCAATACCTTCATCTATAAGGTTTACTATGGAATATGACTTTACTTGTATCAACTTTTTGGACATGACAATTTACAAAGTGGGTGACAGGTTGGAAACCTGTATTTTTCAGAAACCAACGACCGCAATACCTTACTACATGCCAATAGTCACCATCCAGCACCTTTGAAGAAGGGGTTACCCTTCTCACAGATGCTTAGAGTTTTGAGAACTACTTCAGACGCAGATAAACAAAAGATGGCATTGAATAAAATGAAAGACAGATTCTTAGAAAGGGGTTATGACTGCACAGAAGTTTCTAAAGCTGTCAAAAAAGTCTCTGAATTGAATAGGAATGATTTACTTTTTCCACCTCCAGATAGAACTAGACATTTGGATAGATTTTGTCTGCAAACACAGTACACTACCTCTTCACCTGCCCTTAAGAAAGTGTTTTTAAAAAACTGGCATATTTTGGAAGGAGACAATAAAATTGGTCACTTATTTAAAAGTCCCCCCCTGTTCTGTTATCGTAGGGGCAAAAATTTAGCAGATTGGCTTGTGAGAAATGACCCTTTGGACAAATATGACAGCGGCACTCATTGGCTTAAACATCCTATAGGTGTCTTCAAGTGTAAAGGTTGCTCCAATTGTCCATTCATTATTACTGGAAAACAATATTCCCATCCTAAAATGGGACGATTAATAACTATTAAGGATTTCATGAATTGTGAAAGTAAATTTGTCATTTACATGATCACTTGCACTTGTGGACTCAATTACATTGGGAAAACCATCACTATGCTTAAGGATCGAATTAATAATCATAGATCTGTGATTAAGAAAATTTTGGATGGCAATTTGGACAATAAGGACAGGTTTAATCAACCTGTGGCTCGTCATTTTGAATTAGCGGGACACACTTTGAAAGATTTTCACTTTATGCCAATCATGCAGATAAACAAACCCCCAAGAGGTGGGGATCGCCATAAATTGCTTTTACAATGGGAGGCCAGACTCATATTTGAATATGGGACACTTGCTCCACATCGATTAAACCATGAGCTTCAATTTTCCTGTTTTTTGTAGAGATTGTGCTCTTTCTCATATGTTTTTGTCCTAACTGATTTGTCTATGTTTCTTTTCTTTTCTTTTCTTCTTTGTTTTTTCTTTTTCTCTTGTTTTTGGTGAATATGTTGATATCCAGGAGGTATAGACTTACCCAATCAAGTGAAGGATTGCCGTTAATCATCTTTTTATGGCATCCATTAACCTGGTTCTATAGGTCTAACACCCGATTTTTCTTTTGTAGTTTGCTATTCAAAACACTGGATTATTGTCTGTTTGAATTACTTGTGACTTATCTTTGAAGGTACACCACATTGAAACTTTTAACCATCTTGAAATATATTTGAAACATTTATCAATATCCTTGATTTTGTGATGCAGTTGGAATCTTGTATTTGGACTTGTCATACTTTTGGCCCTTTCTGTTGGGGAACCCCCATGGAGAGTTGAACCGATGACAGGAGTCCTTTGGATTAGTGAGTGAACAGCCTTTTAACAAATGGTGGCATTTATTGCCTCATACATTTAATGAGTTTTGCATTCCGTTCACTACTCCCGGCTGCCGCTCATGATGGAGAAAGTAGAACGCTTCGGTACCTGTACGTCCTCGCTGGATACAAGTCATGCATCACTTCATATCGGGAATTTTGAGTCATGAAAGGTAATGGTGTGATGGAATACAATGGAGACTGATAGTCCCGGTGCGGACGGAATTCGTCTACCTTGCCTGTCTATGTGGATTACTTCAAAGCATGTTCAATACTTTGTGGCATCATTTTGAAACCGGATGGTCCACTATGCTCTTTATGTGCTGTATTGATACAGAGGAGGACACCTGGGGAATACCCCGATTCATTATTATCCTCTTAGATCATTGTTCAGACTTTATGGATTAATACATAGCATGATGGATACTTTGTAGCAACACTTTGAAACCGGAAGGTTGTGTTGCACTGATTTAAGGGACTACATCTGGGAAATATCCCTATTTATTATCCGCTTGCTCTCACATTAGTACATTAGTTTTCCTTTTTGACACTATAACCTGACGTCCTTATCATTTGTTTTGGGTGGTCTTGAGTCATCTCGGACTGAGTATGACACCTCCTGGATATCTCTGTGGTGGGTTTTAATCTGCCTTGCTTTCAGCCGGCAGGGCAGATGTGTGATGTATTGTGCACATTGTTTATATTGGTTGCTGAGCAACCTTACGTGACCCTCTGACGTCACTGTCCTCCAGATGCGGGTTGTGGCCGACGCGTTCTTGGCGCAATCCTTTCCACGAGGAGAGTGAGGTAGGTGGTAACCTTTTGACTCTATATATTCGTGTATTTTTTAATTTGCAAGCTATTTGCCCTGAGGAAGGTCCTGTGTGGACCGAAAGCGCTAGGCTTGATGGATGCAATAAACTGATCTGCATATTTGACGATCTCATGTGCTGTCTCTTGCGACGCTTGGAGCTTACCGGGCTGAGTACACTTCTAGATATATATATATATATATATATATATATATATATATATATATATAGTGGAGATTATATATAAACATAGTATGATAGCGTAACTAAAAAGCGGTTAAAAAAAAAGTTTAAAAGAAATACTATACTACATGCAAAGTATTGACCAAGGGAGGGTCAGTGATCACTTTGACATTGATTTCCTGTGAAAAGTGCAGTTTTACCACTTTTTCTATCTTTTTTCTATTGTTGTGAAATCATTGATAATAATTGATTTATTCCCCTAATTCTAACTCACCAATAAAAAAGGGTTTGCCAGTTTATTACATGTTCGTCTATTCTCAGGAGAGAGAGAGAGACTTTTGTTTAATTTTGCAGTTTTATGTTCAAAATAAATAATATTGGAAAGCAACACACCAACATTAATCATCTGACCTGCTGTTTATTAGGCACTGAGGGGGTAACAGAAGACAGGATCATCTAGTAGGGTGTAAGAGAAAAAAGATGGAGGTGGCTGACAATTTCACTTGTCTTAGAAGCTCCTGAGAGAAAACTACTGACATTTTGATGATAGCTATATAGGCAGACAGACAAAGAGAGAGAGCTAGATTTGCTTGATTTAAGTGCACTGATTTTAGCCAGTTCTTCTGAGGGGTTTTAATTTCTCCCTTGAGCTAAAAATATTAAAACCCCTCAATAAGTGACAATGACAGTCATAAAGGCATTTGTAAGTCTAATCCTGTTACTTTTGATGTTCAGATGACTCAGCAGGAACTAAATTAGCAACAACAAAATGTCACTAATACTGGTCATAGGCATTCCCATCTGAACATCTTTGACCTGCACCTGGTTTGTTTGAGCTATGAAAGCTCTAATTTCATTGTCATTATCATCATCAGCAGCAACAACCTCATTACCACCACCATCACCCTCATCATTATCAGCACCACCACCAGGGTCTCCGTCCTCTCAAAGTAGTAACATAGGTGGTATGCCTAATGTCACCGACAAAGCCCTCTTAGGCTGATGCAGCCACCTGTGGAAAATCAAAAATTTCTCTTTTAGTAATATCTTATGTCCCTGAAGATTTGGTGATCTACTATTACTACTACTACTACTACTACTACCACCAGTGTTGTTGTTGCTTATGCTGTTACTTTCACATCTGTATTTTTTGACTTCAGCAACAGACCTACAGCTTCTCATACTCTCTTTAACAGAGTTCAACAGAGAAATGTACAGTGTCAAATGTATAAAGAACCTCTAATCTTGACCCCATTTATAACTGATATAAATTTCAGTAGGGATTGTAGACAGATTATGTACTCCTAAATGCATGAATCCTTTTTGCAAGCATTCAACCATAATTTAAAACAGATTACTTCCAATTTTTCTGTGTTATTGAATGGGATGAAAGAAACTAGGACATAGAACGAAATAGTTTTATGAGTGCTTGTTTCAATGGCTCACATCACATCCAGCTCAATTAGATAAGGTAGCCTGTCTGGTTTTTAAATGTAAATGAATAACAATGCATACACTGACACTAAACACAAAAACATAAGAAAAGGTTTAATTAGAAACTAAGTACATTTTTCTTTTTCCTTTTTCATTTGTGCTAGATATGATTTTAAATAGGTTCTGCCTTATTATCTGCATTGCTTTCTGAAGTCAGTTAATGTAACAATAGGAGAAATTACGTGAACATTTGGCATATGTACTTTCTTTTGTAGCATATTTTAACCATAGTTCCCTAAAAAGTATACACATTACCTAGCTCTGTCTACAAAATGATAAAAAAGAGAACTTGTAGACATTCTTTTTATGCTCTAAAATAGAATTGACAAGAGAGGTTGCGTTGCTTATGAGCAAAAACCTTTGGCCTACTTTGTATGTCAATTTTCATTTCTCATTATAAAACCTCAAACAATACCTTCTTTCCATGCCTTAATTGGTAATATTTTATTTTAGCAAAATCACATTTTTAATTTAACATTTTTCTACAACTATTTTGTTGTAAATTAACTAAATAAAATATAAAAAGTTATCCAACATATAGTATATCATCTAATACATAATATATTGTTCTGCCTCCTTTAAACAATTTGCATACTGTCCCATATAGTAAAAGCATTTAAGTGAACAAATACACTCTTTTAAAGAACTAGGGCTCGATTCTATTACCAGTGTTAAAAATAAAACAGACGCTGTTTTTTTTTAAGTCAGTTTTTGCTATCCTATTACCCGACTTGTGAAAACAAAACCACCGGTAATTATACTTACCGTCAGTCTAAAAAAAGCCCATAGGAAACAACTAAAAACAACGTGCAATTAGTATCCTATTACCAACGCTCAGTATTACCTCCTGTTTTGTGGTTACATTTAAAGGGATAGTAATGTCAGAAAAAAAGTATTAACTATACTGTAGATACAATTAATAGAGAGTACTTGCACTTATTCGTATCTCTCAAACCGTTATGGTTTGAGAGATATAGGAAAATAAAGTTCTCCGCTCCCTCCCCTTTCTGCTTGACGAGCTGTAAAGCTGTCAGAAGCAGATTCTGGTCACTTGACCAGATGTGGCTCTTCAGCAGCGCCGATATAACGATATCTAAAGATAAATACTTAATTTAGAATGGTCCACAAAGTGTGCCTGGCTTGCAAGCACACTTTGTTGACCGTTCCAATTAAGTATTTATTTCTATATAGCGTGATTTCAGCTCTGCTGAAAAGCCTCTGTCTGGTCAAATGACTGGAATCTGCAGCTGTCAGCTAGATGGCAGACTTGAGTAAAACAGCCAGGAAAAGGTAACTTTAGCAAGTTATATCTCTCAAACCATAAAGGTCTGAGAGATAAGACTTACATCGATGTTAACCTTTTTTTAATGTCTACAATATTATATCAACTTAAAATGAACCATTACTATCCCTTTAAGTCGGAAATACTGCTCCTCAGAGGCTGAGGCGTAGAAGCCATAACAACAGTTTCAAAACCATTGTTGTTCGAACAAAAGCAGTGTATAATACAGTATACAGCATAGAAATCTGACATAGAGTGCCCCCCTTTGACATATTAACCCCCCCTTTTAAAAGTCGACTTGCAGTGTTTTCTTTTACCACATTAATTCAACAAATATTGTTCATAGTCGACAATTAACCCTTCCCCTTCCTGATCCGACTTACAGTGCTTTCTTTCACCATTTAAATTCAACATTTTCTTCTCCTATTTTTTCGACATGCCCTCATATTTTTTTTTCTTCAAGATTAACCCTATGAGTACCAGAGAGGTAGCAACGCATTGTAATGTGTTTCCTACCCCTCTGGTACACATAGAGTTAAGACTGATTGAATTTCTTTTTTCTTGCCTCCAGCAGGAATACAGTAACGTATACATATTAAATGTATTTCTGTGCTAATTCAAAAACAGCTTACTAATAAGAATAAGCCTGAACCGAGAGAGAGCCGTGTGGGCCCATGTGGTTACAGAGTTCTATGAACAAAGCCTTGCGGAACTCCTTGGCACAGAAAGGGTTAATGTACTGAAATAATTAATGGTGTATGTGAAATATCAGTGAAGATAAAAACAAATGTTTATATTGTGACATGTACAAAAAAAAATGTGAGGTCAGACTCCGGCAACATTCCAGTGCCTTCGGAATTTTAACTAGATCATTATAGTATATAAATGTACCATATTTACTGCCGCAGGATTCAATCAGCTTTAAAGGGATAGTAATGTTTCATAATAAAAGCAGCTCTAATTAATCCTCATAGTATTTGGACTTTGGAGAGTGTTATTTCACTTCTGTCAGAGTTGTAGTTCAAGAGTAATTCAAGTGTCCCCCTCCCACCACTTTTATTGATGTAACACTGTTCAGCCAGATCAGAATGGAGGTGCCCAGGTAGATTGCAGAGAGGGACAATCTTCAATTAAGATAAGGGAAAAACCTGAAAAACTTGTCAAGGGGGCAGGGCTTTCATTGTTCTCATAGGAAGTAGTTTGTCCCCTTCTGTTATCTGTCTGGTCTATGGACTGGTCTATGAAGTGTAGAGATAAGACTTATATCGTTCTTCATGTTTTTTTAATGCCTACAAAGTAAAATAAAGATAAAACGAAGTATTACTATCCCTTTAAAACAAAAGAATAAAAATTATTTGGGCATTCAGCGGTCTGGTGCTGTTTGTGGGTTATTCAGGACAATCTATGACCCTTACGTGTGTGTGTCTATAGATCCAGTAAAGTGGGCACTCAAAACTAGATGAACGCTGTGTGTGCTTTAATGGGACTTTCGTTGAAATACAATGTTGTCACTCCCAATCAGTGGGAACTCCCGTTTGATAGCAGGATGTAATGTATCAAGAATCCTGTCCTCTGCTGACCCCTGGGCTCTACCACAACCTGCTACATTACATCCTGCTATTAAACGGGAGTTCCCACTGATTGCCACTAGGAGTGGCAACATTGTATTTCAACTAGCGCAGTGAAAGCCCCATAAGAGCACACACAGCGTTCACCTAGTTTTGTGTGCCCACTTTACTGGATCTATAGACACACACACGTAAGGGTCATAAATTGTCCTGAATAACCCACAAACAGCATCAAACCGCTGAATGCCCAAATCATTCTTATTCTTTTGTGTTAAAGCTGATTGAGTCCTGTGGCAGTAAATATGATGCATTTGTATACTGTAATGATCTAGTCAAAATCCCGAAGATCAGGCACTGAAATGTTGCCAGAGTCTGACCTAACATTTTTTTTTTATACATGTCACAATATAAACATTCGTTTTTATCTTCACTGATATTTCACATACACCATTAATTCTTTCAGTACATTAACCCTTTCTGTGCCAAGGAGTTTGTTCATAGAACTATGTAACCACATGGGCCCACACTCCTCTCTCTTGGCTCAGGCTTATTCTTATTAGTAAACTATTTTTGAATTAGCACAGAAATCCATTTAATATAGATGTATACATTACTGTATTCCTGCTGGAGGCAAGAAAAAAGAAATTCAATCAATCTTAACCCTATGTGTACCAGAGGGGTAGGAAACACATTACAATGCGTTGCTACCTCTCTGGTACTCATAGGGTTAATCTTGCAAAAAAAAAAAAAAAAAAATGAGGGCATGTCAAAAAAAAAAGGAGAAGAAAAATATTGAATTGAAATGGTGAAAGAAAGCACTGCAAGTCGACTTTTAAAAGGGGGGGTTAATATGTCGAAAGGGGGCACTCTGTCAGATTTTGTTATGTGGAGAACCCATCTTACACTGAACTCGATCTTTCTGTCGTCAAATGTACGCCTATTTTCTTGGACTTTGACATTTTGCGCATTTTTTGTAGGTGGTAGTCGGAAAAAAGCAGACAGTGCCAGTTTTGTTACTACTATGAAAAGTGCTGTCTACGCCAGTTTTGTTTTACTGTGGTTCTGCAATAGAATACCGACGTAACACATGCAAATTTCATGCTACTTGTTTTTCTTTTAACGCTGGTTTTAGCACGGGTAATAGAATCGAGCCTCTAGTGTTTCATGGAATGGATTGGACATTCCACAGGAGAAGTGCAGGGTTGATATGTGCAGAATCACCAGATAAAGGGCTACATTCTATTGTAGGTGCTAAATGTTAACACCCGTTTTATCAAACATTTTCCTATTGAAGTCTATGGAGAAAACTGGAGATAAAAGCAGAGATAAAATTAGCACCTGTAATAGAATCTAGCCCAAAGTCAGCTTCAGGGGGCTCAATGCCTCTTTTGTTTTTAACTAGGAATTTCTGTTTGTGTGAGGATACAAATTCATGGATCCTGGAAAGACACTGGGGTTCCATTCACTAACATTATAGCTGTGTCATGGTCAGTCCTCTTGAATTACATCACTCTGGGCTTGAAACAACAACCCTTGTGTTATGGGTGTTTCACCAGCAGAGGATATTTCTTCTTCTGGTTGTTCTGTAGCAGCATTGTCCTGTTACTTTTCCTGGCCTTCATCCTGGGTCTCCCTCCAGGCACTTATTGGTTAATGGCCTCCAGCTGTACCTGGTTTTGGAGACTATTTAAATCAGCCTGTCTGAGCTCCAAACGCTCAGTTGTTAGCCCTGGTGAAAAAATGTAGGGCTTGATTCAATAAGGCACTGTAATCGTCTGTAAGATAAAAACTATTGCCAAGCTTTAGCCATGTCTGTGTAGTGCAGCTATGCAATAAGCTACAGAATGGTCAACAAGCATAGGCCACACAAATACATGTAGACTTATAGTGCATCACACCTTTTTTTATCATACTGTGTGTTCATTTCAGTCACTAAATAACGCATGTTACATCAAGCTTCAAAGGTAACAAGCTAATGGTCAATGTTATCTAGCGACACTAAATGTTGTTTAAACAAGTTCAAATTCACAGCCAATCTCAACACACCAATGTAACAAATAACAATATATGTTATATGTTGTCTGCCTTTGGAGTTTCTCAGAGGTACAACAAAGGGTCCAGGGATGGAGGATAAACTTAGCGCCAGAGATACAGAAACAGGCATTGGAGACAGGTAGACTTGGAGTGGGGAGTGGAGCCCATTGCATTAAAATATACACATAATACAATTTGGCACATATTGCACACATCACATACACATACAAAAACAAATACACACATCTTTAGGACACACAACACATTTTTATTTTATTTTATACAGTGTGATTCAGTGAGTGCAAGGGTGTGCCAGAGAGTGAGTCTGACCTAGTGTCTCTGTAAGTGACTGGACGTGAGTGGCTATGTGAAAGAGCAAGGAGAGTGATAGGCAGATGACAGGGAGAGGAATGGAGGCTTGAGGAATGGGGAGAGGCACTGGAGAGGAGAAAAGATACCAGGGCAGAGGAAGAAGGAGGAGAGGGAAACCAGGTGGGCGGAGGCACAGCCAGAAAGGGTCAGATACACAGCAGCTAGGCACCAACACACCAGTGGACAGGAACATGCACATCCAGGGACAGCACAGGAAAGGCCTGACCACCAAACTTCTTAATGCAATGCTGACACATCCCAGATTGGATTGGAGGAGTACAGACTGTGGGACTCTATATACTCCCATGAGTAGAACATGCCACTGGTGAGAGGGAGCACATACTGTTCCCCACTGAAAGGGTCAGAGGGATTGGTGCTAGGAAGAAGCTCGCCTGGCAACAGATCCTGAAGGCAGTCAATACAGTATCCAGGTGTAAGCACACCACTTACACCATCAAGAAGCCCTGGAAAGACTGCAAGTACTAAGAACAAGATGGAAGACCTGGCCATGCATGCCCTGCATGTGAGAGGCTGCAGAGGTGGTCTACCTAAGATCATCACTTTAATGCCTGGAAGGAGATGCTCTGAAGCAAACTCTCCACAACTGATGTTGAAGGGGTTAAAGGCGTCTTTGACACAGGAGATGCCAGCACCTCCAGATTCCCAGTAAGTCCATCAGTCCATAACTGTCCTACACATAATGTCTCTTAGCTAGTATGTCACAACACACTGTCAGCCTTGAGCTGCCCACCTTGATCAACCCACAGATGATAGTGTTCAAACAAGGAGATAATGTTGTAGATCCCAAACCAAAATGTGATGGAGTATACAGGCCAAGTATACATGTCCAAGTACAAGTTTAACCCCCTCATTTCTGCATTGATCAGATATACCTACCACACACAAACAATGATTGCCATCATGTTTTAATACAAACATCTGTCATATTCCTTAACAATGTTACACAAGTAGCCACGGGGAAGTCAGCACTTAACCCTTTTGAATGCTAAAAGGGATATGAAACGCATTGTTCTGCAATTTGTTGGGTATCCCTCTGGCAACCAAAGGGTATGAATTGATCTCAGGAATGCCTTTGTTTTTGTTTGGGGATTTGGAGAATCCCTTCTTTCCTTGATGCTTTTCATATTCCCTCACAAATGAATCACATTTCCTTTATAGCATATATATATTTATTGTTTTTTTCTTTCTTTGCACAATATCTGTGTAGCGTACTCCTAGATTCAAAAAGATGTGTTTTTGATGTCACATAGTACGCACCCAACATGTTTGCCCCCTCAACCACTGTAGATTATTTCCATCAATGTAAAGGATCTTGTCAAGCTGTTCTATCAATGAGTGCCAGGATGGTATCCCATGCATTGCAATGCAATGCACTGAATACTATTCTGTCAATCAAGGGCTCACATGCCAATGTCATTGTCTTGCATCCCATTTGTCATTGATCAGGTGACTAATCATAAAATATTTCCCCACAAATCATCCATGCCTGCAGCTGAACAGAAGGAAAGTGAGCAGGAGGAAGAGCAAAGTATGACCCCCAGGGCATAGCCACTTATGAGCAAGCACAGGGCAACAACTGAATACCACCACCACAGTCACAGTATGGGCTGCCACCAACAACAGTCCAAGAGTGAATGCCCCAAGATTTGCAACACTGGATTTAACAACAGTAGAAGATGCCGCCAACAACAGCACAGTACTGGATGCCTCCACCACCAATGAGATGCCACTGGATGCTCAGCATGGTCAGCACCCCACAATATGGGTCAATTTGGCCACACACCATGACCACAGCCATACAGCTGGATGTATCCTGAGCAAGAGACCAGCCTTCAGTCAGAACCAAGGTGAGAAGGGCCAGTGGCCAGAGTATGACCCCTGGCCGCTCGACTACCAGCATCTTGACAGACACCTGAAACATTCCCCAACTTCACACCTTCAACACAGGCTGAAACTGGGGAACGTGATTCTGGTGCTCTTACTGGCCTTACTTGACCATTGAATGGTTAGCCTCTGTTGCTCCCTGAGGCCTGGCACCCCTTGCAGGTTCTCATTCTTAGTCCTTGGTCGGGTAAGTCCCATCAGTAGTGCAGCAGCAGTGTTCTGTGACCCTAGTGTTCTAGGGTATTGTGGTTGTTTCCTTGCCTTCTAGCTGGTGGGCCTCCCTTGTCCGTTCCCCTCTAGAGCACGCTTACCACTTTCGCTGCCTCAGTGGTTATGCTCTCATTACTGGTTCACTCCTAGCTTGTGCATCAGTCTGGCTAAGGTTCAGTGTCAGCTCCTGGTAGTGGACTGCACATTGTCCCCACACCTGACCCTGGGAAGGTTGGGGAAGAGTCTATATTTACTTTGCTGTGATTATTCTTAATAAAGTGGAATTGATTTTATGTACCTGTCTGAGTGATTATATACAAGTCTCCTGTGACAGATCAGCATTCAGTGAGGCGACCATAGATGTGGTGGGGGCAGAACGCTCACCCTGTTGGGCATCACATGCTGGCCCCCTCACACCTATCTACACATTTGCCTCACCAGCAGATGCAGCATCAGAGGATACACACTCAGACCATAAGGGAACCACTGGTTAAGGGACAGATACAGACCAGACCAGCAGTACCTCCATATGCACCATCCACACGCACTCATCATGTGCCACAGGTACCTTAATCAGCAGGATATATGAGGAATACATCCACATACAGAGGAGGCTACTGAGGGAGACTAGGCACATCTTCAGAAGGTATCTGCACAACATGGAGAGAACTGCATCCACTGTTAGTGGTACTGAATTCCAGCAAGCAATCATACACACAGAAATAAGCCATATTGGGACAGGACTCAGTGACTTGTTTGGCCAGATTCTCACTGAAATGAGCAAGCAAAATTTAATCCAGAGGCTACTGTTGAAGTGAGCTCAACTGTCAACTGAGGGGTCAACTGCAACAATCTCTCCCTCATGTGTGACACGCACAACAACCTCAAGACCCACAAGAGTCACTAGAAAGTCGGTGAGGGCATCCACATCTGCACCCCCTTCCAAATACCAGAAAAAAATAAAAAAGCCCCATTTGTCATGTTTTCCCTAAATAAAATGCATTTCTTCTTCCCAATCATGTCTGTGATTAGCAACAAGGTCAGGGCAGTGGCAGAGATGTCTCCAAGGAATTGCAAAGGAATGCACTGAATAAAACTTTTGAACATTTTAATTGGTGACAATGTGTGAGAGCATTGGTAACTAAACACAGCACATCCGCTGTTGTCCAATTTCAACTCAGTAACCTAGCAAAGCAAAAATCTGGAAGCTGTTGTCTGGACATGATGTGAGTTGAAATTTAACAGCTGATGGTAAACATGTCAGAATCTAAGGTCACACACAGGATCACTGTTAAAACACAGGGACAGTAGCACTCCAACACAAAGGTACAACTCCTTCACATAAGATCATGTCAGACATTTGACACATGGATCACATTGAGCAAATGCACAGCTCAGAATACACAGTGTCTGGAAAACAAACATATAATTCACAGCAACCAGTGTGCATCCCCGAGGGTGTGGGTTGATCAGGGGTGTGCTTGTGGGTGGTGGAGGGGTCTTAGGGGACCACTGGGATGCTAAGGGGTCATTCAGTGCATCCTACATATATGTGTTGTGTAACTCTCTTGCATTACAAACTCCAATCTGGATGATCTTATGCAAGATCCACATGTTGTTCTGAACTGGTCAAAGTTCACTGTTGAACTATCTTCATGATGGGTTCCCTCTCAGTTCCACTGTGATGAGGAGTTACATATCATGACTGTCAAAAAGTCCAAACAAGGGACATGTGTGGACTTCAGATGATGTCTCTTAAGTTGGAACACCATATGGATGTTGTACAGGCCCTCAACACCTTGTTCTTCATGGTGTGGATGACCTCTGATACAGCAACATTGTGTAAGGGAAAATACATAGCTATGGATCTTTGGGGATTGGTCATGTCTCTCCTTTGTTCCATTGAGTAGGAATAGAAGTGCACTCATCAAGTCCCACCATACGACTCATGTTAGTGACATGACATTATGCCATACAGTATTAACATACACTAGCACTAAGAAGCAACAGGAGGAGTAGTATATGGAAATGGAGTCGGTGTTTCACCAGAGTAACATGGACATCCATCTGTTCCATGGTGGGTTATGCCATGGATGCCTGTAAGCAGGAATGAAAGGAGTTGAAACTGCACTGCATAACTCTGGTACTCAATGGATTAGCCATCATTATCCTATTAAACATTTGCGTTCCACAGGGGTATCTAGCCCATTGCTTTGCAATGGGTTGTTTAACCCTTTGGAACTCATTTAGGTTAAAGAACGAGGGGATGCTAACCAGCCATATGAATGTGTGACCAGAACTAGGGGTGGGAGAAAATTTTTGCTTCAAACTGAAATCGGTGAATAATGGTACTTCCCACTTGGGGGATAATTTCCTGCTGTTTTTCCACTTTTTTCACCTACTCATTCCTTTGAAATCAATGGGGACATTGAATTTACACACAACACATAGTAAATATTATTTTATTTCCCAAAGGCATAATATAAAATGGGCATGAGGGTGCCGTGTTGTTGGGGAGTGGAGAAAGAATCAGTTGAAAAGGGAATGTTTTTGGGGGGTGGTTTGTTTACATGGATTGGGGTTAAGTTAATAAAAAAATAAATCCTTAATACAATTAAAAAACCCCGTAAGGCATGGTATAAAAGGGATCTGAGGAGGGTGTCTGTGTGAATGAGTGAATCATTTGAACAGGGAATTTGTTTTGGGGGGTTTCTTGTTATTGTGGGCACAGTTAATAAAAAAATGAAAAAATAAAATAAGAAATTTGAATCTAAACTGATAGAGACAGGTCCCCCTGACATAAGCTGGCACTGTGGTGGACTGATACTTGGCTTGATAGAGTATTTTCTACAGGATGATTTGTTAAGTTTGTTGTTAGAGACATAAGCCCTGAAGAAACATTGATTTGTTTGACTTAAGCTTGTTTGGCACAAGCCCTAATAACATTGATTTGTAGGACTTGGACGTATTAGAGGAATAAGTCCCGAAGAAACATTGATTTGTAGGACTTAACCTTGTTTGGCACAAGCCCTAAGGAAACACTAATTTGTAGGACATAGGCTTGTTAGAAACAAACCCCCATAAATCATTTTTTGTAGGACTATGTTGTTGTTTTATTATTATTTTTTGTATTTTTTTAAAGCACAAGCCCTGAGAAAAAAAATGCCCAAATAGCCTAGAACCAGCAGGTCATGTTGGCCAGTGGCCACTGGACATTGTTAAATGTCCACCTGAGTTCATAATTGTGGAATTTGCAGCTCCTGTTCTTGCTGCTGCTGCTAAGTTATTTAAGCAGCAGGATGATTAGGCAGCTGAAAGGGAATGGAATCAACAAAAGCAATAACATAGGTGATGGATGATGAAGGTTCCACTTGCTATGACTAAATCCAGTGATGTACCTGAGGCAGTAACAGCACAATAAGTAGCCCCCAGTATATGTGGAGAAAAGAAGAAGTTGGCCAATAATTCTTCTCCACCTGCCCCTCCTCCAAAAATCAGTGTGTTGTTACTAGAATAAAAATTTTTCCCTTGAGAGCAGAAACTGTGCCTCTCTTCAGCAACTGCAATGTGCAGTGTGTGTGTGGTAAATAACACCTGAGGGCACAGCTGTATCCAAACACCATGACATCAGAAACCAAGTACTGCAGCTGTCACTATACCCCTTGTCCACACCCCGCTAAAGACACATGACAACTTGTTGACAGTTTAATAGTAATGATGCACCCTCCCTGCCACCATCTTCTGCGGGATGGAATCTCCTCAGATGCTTCTTGATTCCCTGGTTGCAATTCTCCTCCACCACACTGCCATGTGTGGTCAGTAGGGGTGGGTGAAAAGTGAGAAACATTTCCCGCTTGAATTTGTGAAACACTGACAATTTTTTGCTTTTTTCATGGTTTTCTCCATTTCTCCAATGCAAAATGTTCCTCCTTTTCACCTATTCCAGCATTTTTTTGTCTATTCCAACACATTTTTCTCCTATTTCAACACAGATTTTGCCTATTGCAACGCATTTTTTTCCGATTCCAACACATTTTTCTCCAATTCCAACACATCTTTCACCTATGTTTAATATGGTACAACATTTCCAAGTGCAATTTTACTTTATGTGAGGGCTGTAGTGAAGAAATAAGTAGGTGGAAGTCAAAGTTGTGAGTCCTACAGCAACATATACCTTGAAAAATGTGTTAGCATTCAGAGTGCATTTGCCCTTTACCCACAACACATACTTCCTGTTATGTGGCACATATGATGATGTCAAGTGATTAAAAAAAATAACGTACAACCTACAATGTGGTAGATGCATATGGTAGTGGTGTTGGGGGACTGGCATTGTGTGATTGGTGGGACCTTGACAAACTACATCCACCCCTGGAGGAGAGGGATCATCATCATTTATTGCAAATGCTGCAGTAACCATTGCTGCAGTCAGTTTTTGTACACTTTTTTTAAAATATATTTTATTATCAGATTGCTCCATACATAGCTCAAGTACAAAAAGGTACAAAGAAACATTCAAATGTATCAAAAACAAATAGGCTTTTATGACATTGAAAAAAGTACAGTCATATGAGTAGAAGGTACAGAGACAACCTGAGGTTTTAATGTTATTACAAGTTCTAATAACCACAACTCTCAAAACCTAACCAAACAAAATTGCTAAAACACTCCCCATCCCCGAGTCCTCTCTCCCCCAAACCCGCAGCGCCCCCCCCCCCACCCGCCCACCAGCCAGCAACACCAAAATGATCCGATATGAACCTGGTGCATCCAAAACGTCACTCATCAACCATATTTCACAAGCATCCACTCAACCAGTAGATAAAGCCTCAATCAACCATCGCTAATAATTAGCCCATCATTAAGTGCCACATTATTATCTGCTCTATTTGTCCACCATGTCTGCCATCTTCCCCAGATCTTGTCAAACTTACTCGGATAACCCCGGTGTAAATAAACCAATCTATATTGTGGAATGCACTGCGAAACTAGGCTTATCCACGCCTTGCAAATGGGAACTCTGTTTGACATCCAGTTCAAGGCCACCACCTTTCTCGTCATCACCAGGAGCTCACTCAGCAGAAATCTGTCAGCAACATCCTCAATTTCATGGAAATTTCAGGGAAAATAGATAAAAGACAGATCTTCGGAGTCACTGGGACAGGTCTCCCCAACACCAGGACCACAATATGCATGACTGCATGCCAGAACCTCTCAACTCCAGGACATCCCCAGATCAAATGAAAATACGTACCCTGAACACCAGCACATCGTAGACAACAATCAGATCTGGAACTACCCATTCTGCACAATCTGACCGGCGTATAATAAATACAATGTAAAATATTCAGCTGTATCATCTGGTGCCTAGTCGACGTTGTCACCAACGCAGGTCCCGCTTTAGCCATGTCCCATTCACAGTCTTCCAATTGACCCAAGTCCGTTTCCCATTTGTTCCGAGAAGGGAGCTCCCCATTTCCGACACAAGAGTCCAGCCAACGATAAATAAAAGATTTAGGTCGCGGGGGCTCAAGAAGCATCATCCTAGTAAGTAGCGGGAGTGTAGAAACCACCGGATTCCGATCCCCCCACTGAGCACGAAGAGCATGTCTGATACATAAATAGGAATAGAAGAGAGTATGCGGCACATGGAATTCTTTGTGCAATTGCAAAAAAGATTTCAGCTGATTGTCTTGGTATAGTTGTCCGAGGCAAGTAACTCCATACCTAGCCCACAAGGGGCCAAAGTCGCTGTTAATTAAGTGACTTAATCCCGCGGCACCCGACAAGGGGGTATCCGGGTCCATGAAGATGTATCCCAATATCCCCTTCAACTCCTCCCACGCCTCATGTAAGGTCATTATTAGTGGGGTTTGAGTTATAAAAACCGCAGGGCCACCATGTAAGAACTGGGACAACGTATATGCAGGGTGTAGCAATAAAGCATCCACCTTGGTAGTCTGGTAGCGAGGGCGGGAAGAAACAAAATCCAATGCATAACAACATTGTGCCGCCAAATAATATCTATAAAAGTTGGGCAATGCAATCTCCCCTTCACGTTTAGATCTCATGAGTGTAGTCAGTCTGATTCTAGCCCTTCCCCCGCCACAGAAAGCGTGTAATAATTCTGTCTATTTGTCGGAAATACTTTTTAGATATGGGGACTGGCGTGTTTTGAAAAACATACAAAAATTTAGGCAAAAAAATAATTTTAATGAGATTTGACCGACCAATGACGTTCAAGGGCAAGGAAAGCCATGCGGTTGTTTTATCATGAAGGTATTGAATATTGGGTATCAAGTTCAACTCCAAAAAAGCGTCCATCGCCGCTGTCACCCTAATCCCCAAATATGTACACTCTTCCACATATTTAATTGGAACAGCGGTCATATTAGATTCCCTTGATCTGCTATCAGTCGGGAGCAAAGAGGACTTAGCCCAATTTATTTGGAATCCAGAGTACGTACGAAAATCATCTACCAAGCGCAAAGTGGTCTCCAGAGAGCATCCATCATCTTCCAAAAAAAGCAAAACGTCATCAGCGTATAGGGCAATCTTTTCCTCTCTGCCCTTCATCCTTAGTCCCTTAATCAATGGATTTGCATGAATAAGAACAGCCAGAGGTTCCAAGGCCAAGGCAAACAAACAAACCAGGCGAGAGTGGGCAACCCTGCCTGGTACCGTGCTGTAAAGACATATACTGTGAACTCATACCTCCCGTCACCACAGAAGCCCTGGGTCTGCTATATAAAATATGTATCCAGTTATTAAAGGAAGGGCCAAATCCAAAACCCCTGAGCACATGCCAAAGATAAGGCCACTCAACAGAATCGAATGCCTTAGAGGCATCTAGAGATGCAATCACTCTAGAACCACTGGTGTCGTGAGAAAGTTGCAGGTGCATATATAATTGTCTGAGATTGTGCAATGTTGATTTTCCCGGTATAAAGCCAGTTTGATCTTCATGTATTATCGTTTCAAGTACCGCATTCAGTCTAGTAGCCAGAATCTTCGCCACAATTTTGGCGTCTGTAGTCAATAAAGAGATGGGCCTGTAAGAATCACAGATCTCCGGATCTTTCCCTGGTTTGGGCAAGACAATGATCGAAGCATCGTTCATTGACTCTGGAAGGTATCCGTCATCTATAGCAGCATAAAAGCTATTTAGCAAGTGGGGGGCCAAAACATCCACAAATTCTTTATACCATTCTGCAGGAAGACCATCCACACCAGACGTCTTACCCGCCGGCAGATGGCAGATAGCCTCTAACACCTCTCTCATAAGAATAGGAGCGTCAAGCATTTGTTTATGTGCAAAGGAAAGTTGAGGTAATAAAATAAAGTAGGAGATCTGTGAGTCAGAGTGGGTCAATCGGGATTTCGTAAAGTCGTGAATAGAAGCACTGAAATTGCGAATTAATCATCTGTGGATCAAGAAGAAGTCCCCCCCTGGGTCCCGGAGGGAAGAAACCGACAAAGTCCCACGGTTTTGAGAAACAAGATGAGCCATTAATTTGCCTGCTTTATCTCCATTTTCAAATATGTTCTGTTTCAGGTAAAAAACTTGGCAGGCACTTAAGTCAGACAGTTTCATGGAATACCTTAAGGAACAGGAAACAAATTTAGTATAAGATATTGAACCCTTTTTTTCTACAAATTGTTTTTCGGCCTCAGCGGCCTCCGTCTCCAGATCCTCAACCTCCCTAGACCCTAACCTGTTTTTCATTGATATAAGAGAAATCAGGGAGCCCCTTGCGGATGCCTTAGCTGCCTCCCATACAGTGCCCTGGGCTGAAGTGTCAACATTGTTAACAAAATACTCGTTCAGATCTTCCCTGTGTTTGGTCACCAACTGGGAATCATTCAGCCAAACAGGACTAAGCCTCCACACCCCAGACCTAGGTCTCTGGTCTCGTTGTAGCAGTAATGAAAGTGGGGAGTGGTCAGAAGCAACCCTAGTCAGAAAACTACACTCCGTAACCAAGTTCGAGACCAATCGATTAACAAACGCATAATCAATTCTAGATAATGTTTTATAAGTAGCCGAGTGGCATAAGAACTCCCTGGTCTGCGGATGGAGGGTCCTCCATACATCTACAAATCCTAAATCATCTATGAGACTGACAAAGGTGTCTCTATGCACCTTGGAATCAACAGCCGTTCCACCCTATCTATCCAAGTCAGAATTGGTAGCAATATTAAAGTCACCCATGCAGACAATATGGTGTCGTGGTTTGTCAGAAATATACAAGAGTATGTCCCTAAGGGTGGATGGGTCGAAAGGTGGTGGTATATAGATATTTAGTAGGACAAACAGAGCTCCCTGCAGTTTGCATGTTAGAGAGAGGTAATGTCCCTGGGGGTCCGATTTGAGATCTATAAATTCAAATGACACTAGTTTGGTAATAAGAATAGAAACTCCCCTGGCATACGTGGAATATGTGGCATGATAGTGACTTTGTATCCATGGCCTCCGAAGAGACAGAACTCTGCTTATAGTAAGATGTGTCTCCTGCAACATGACCACCCCTGGAGACTGTTTTCTGATGTGGTTTAGGACAAGGGAACGTTTCACTGCATCATTCAAACCACGTACATTCCACGACAGGAATTTACAGTTCATTGCTGTCATTACAGAGATTGTTAGTTATTGCCCCACCCATCTGGCCGAGCGCGCCGGGGGCAGGGAGTGCCCGGTCCAGAGGAGAGAGGAACCCAAGAAACCAAGTCCCTATCCAAACAACCCACCCTATCTCTATCACCCCCAACCTGACAGAGATTTCTTCCCAAAACCTACCCAAACCCACGGCCTGGCAGCCAAGACACCATCCCCCACCCTCCCTCCCAACCCGCATGAACAAAATAATCAGTGATCAACACAATACAAATGATCCCATCCACACCACCCAACCCGCACAGCAACAGCATTTAGTAAACAGCAGGTATACCACCACATCATAGTAGTGGATAAGGACAAATATATTTAGCACACTACCACAGCCTCCCATAGGACACAGCAACTCCCATATGATAATAAGTCATTCCCTCAACAGTCCCCCAGCTTCACTGGAGCTTCACTTCCACCCATCCTCTCCATCTCAGCATCCTTCGAGCAAATCAGATGCATCAGCAAACAAGCGAACTCCAACAGCCCCAGGGGCTCAAGTGCCAAAAACATGGCAATAGAGCAACTAATCCTTGCTCAAAGCAAGTGAGACGAAGTCAACCTAATAATAGTATGTTAGACTCCTAGCCCATGGCCCTGGCCCAAATTAAATAAACATGCACTAAGGTAGACAGGCGTAAGCTGGCAATAACAGTATCAAGCTTAACAATAAAAGAGATCTCCCTTAGGCTACTAGACCCGAGCCCCGCCCATTCGTTCCCTTCCGGCGCACCTCAGGCGGAACGGAGGCATCGCAAACTAGATAAACAGAACTTAGGTACGCTGGAGGTTGCATTTGCCAAATCTCGGCCATAAGGCATCACCGCCCAAGGTGCGCGAGAGAATCTGTTCCTACAATATCAACATAACAGGAGGAGGAAAGGGAGTGAGAGCGAGAGAGAGGAAAAAAAAAAAACACTCTCTCTCCCTCCCCCTCACATCTACAGACAGACACAAATACTTAAGCACATAACAGGTTGAGAGACACTTAAACAGCATTACATTGATACAACAAATGGACCCTTTCCCCCAACTTCTCTGTTTTATCGAAGACTCCAAAGCAGTTCATCATGGGACAGGAGCCAAGAGTCTCTATGACATCAATGTTCAGCATCCACCAGAGTTTAAGACCATGTCCTCATGTCCCACTTAATTCAACCCCTATCCTGGTATACCATCAGGGGTGGAGCCAATCCGAAGGGAGGAAGCTTCAGCCATAAGCCGCCCGAGGGACCTCATGGAGCAGAGAGAGTGAAGAAATGAAGACTCAAGAAGCGAAGACTGCAGTAGCTGTGTTTCAAGATAATGAAGCGGGGAAAGATATTAAATGAGTGTCCACCCACTCTCCAGCCTCTGACTCTGACGTGAAGAAGATGGTATTGCCATCATGAATAACTCGCAATCTAGCTGGGAACAACATAGAGTAGGAGATATTTTTCTCTCAAACTTTGCTCTTCACCTCCTGAAATCTACACCTCTGACGCTGGACATCAGCTGAGAAATCCGGATAAAAGGAGACACGTTGATTTTCAAAGAGGATTTGATCTTTCATTCTGGCCATGCAGAGTATGGCATCAGGATCCCTGTAATTCAGGAGTTTGATAATCAGCTGACGGGGAGGAGATCCAGGAGGTCTGGGGCCCGCCGGTATATGATGCGTCCTTTCAACAGTAAAGGATGGAGAGAGACCCTCCGCACCAAAATATTCCTTAATCCACGTTTCCATATATTGCTCAGTAGTGTGACCCTCGCGGCCTTCCGGCATCCCAAGTATACGAATATTACTGCGCCTGAATCTGTTTTCAAGATCATCCACTTTAGATTGCAGGGAGCGCACTTGGTTCTTCAATTCCTCCACCGTGGTAACCACAGGGGGAAGTGTGTCCTCCACAGTATATATTCGTTGTCGAACGTCAGTAATGCTTTCACGCATATTTTGTTGGTCTGCACGTAAGAGATTTATCTCCACCTGAACAGTATCAATCTTGTTGGTCAAAACTGCCTGACAGGTAGCAATTGCAGACATTATTTCCGTAAATTGGGATTTTGCGTCATCTTCCTCAGAAGCCAAAAAGCAGCCACAGAAGGGGCTTCCAACATGGCCGTAACCTCCTCCGCCGCCATAGCTCTCCTAGCAAATTTACTTAACTTCTTCCTATACTCTGATGATTTTTTAACCATACTGGGAGTGAGAAGGAAAGTGCAGGCCAGATTAGTGGATTACAAGGTTAGCACAGGGTGGACAGCAGCCGCTGAGACAGGCAGGTGTGGACAGGACCACTCAAGATTCAAATGACATGCATATTTCTTCTCATACTATTTAATTTTAATATTTAATCATACATGGGACAGCAGGGGAAAATATATAGAGGAAAGGAGACGAACAGGGAACCCGGCAGCGCAGAGTTTGCAGCAGCCAATACTCGAACAGCAGGCAGGGGCAAAAGCCACAGGTAGGCAGTGAAACAGCAGCAGTAGGCTCCTCAGCTGTATGAAATATCTTCAGGTTTGATATGAGGAATGAAGTAATCAAACAGCAGTCAGCAGCATGACCCCTGAGGTTCAATAATACACGGAACAGCAGGGGAAGACACATATAGGAAAGTAGACAAACAGAGGAATGTGCAGCTTGATGAACAACTTTGAAAAGTTTGGTTCACATCCAAATAATGACACATCAATGAGAGGTCCTCCAGCTATTGCCTCAAGCATACATGGGGCAGAAGGTGGAACAATTACAGGGAAGACGACAAACAGGGGGATTCTACAGTCCAAATCCAGACAGACGGTAAGCTGTATAAAGTATCTTCAAGCTTGGTATGTGGAGTGAAGTAATCAAGCAGTATTCAGCAACAAGATATTTGAGATTCAATAATACATGGGACAGCAGGGGAGAACACACATAGGAAAGTGGAAAAACGGAGGGATTGGTAGCATATAATGCAAAAGTGTCCAACTGGTGAGCAGAGTTGAGAAGTATGGTTCACATCCAGGTAATGGCACAGCACTGAGAGGCCCTCCAGCTGTCTCTTCAATCATACATCGGGCAACAGGGGGAACAAGTACAGGGATGGTAACAAACAGGGGATTCTACAGTCCAAATCTAGGTAGAAAATGGACTATGTAAAGGGATGAGCTCCCCAGAGGCACCAGCTGTACAGAGGCAGGAAAAAAAACAACAACAAGCTATTGGCAGGGAAGGGGACACTGGGATTAAAAATAACAAACGGAGGGTGCACTAAATAATAAGGGATAGCATTTGGGCAAGCCTATAGTCAGTGGAGCCAAGTGAAGCAGTAGAGTTATCCACTCACCAAGCCTCAGACGCTGATCAGATACACAGAGCCACACACCTCCGAGGAATAACAGCAAGTAGTAGCAGCAGGCCCTCCACGCCAATCCTCACCGCTGCTCCGTGTCAAGAGGTAAGTCTCTGCCGACTAAGGATCCTCCAGCAGTGTTGCCAAGCAGCCCCAACCAATGTGGATTTTATAATGTGAGCGCCGCTTCCCGCAGCCATCCGATTCCCCACCAGGTAGAAGCGGCAGGCAAGGCCAAGGCTGCAGGCCTACCCGCGCGGGGAGCCGCACAAGCAGCCAAAAATAGATGTACAAGATTTGCCAGGCAACGCAGCAGTAGGGAAGTGTAGAAATATGAGGTAGCTTAGGTGAAAGATGATCCTTGCTGCCGGATGACAATGGATTAAAATCTAGTATAACGGAGCTTCTCCAACTTGCGTCCGATGCAAATGGCTGCCAGGCCACGCCCCCCCAGTTTTTGTACACTTTACTTCCGTGTCACTGCACTGCTCCACCTTTCCTCCTCCCACTTGTGCATTTTCTAGACATTACTAAACTACTATGTGTGTTTTTACTGTCTACAGTACACAGCTGATGAAGTATGATGTCTTGCCTTGGCCCTTAACAAAATATTTGTCTGTTGTCTATCAAGACTGCCTGAGTCATAGAGCACACAACAGGCTACTAGTCAGTTGTATAATATATTTATTTGTTTAATTATTTATGTATATATATATATATATATATATATATATATATATATATATATATATGTTTGTTTTTTAAGTTGTCTACCCTATCATATCACAGTTAGTCCATATATATATATAAATATATATATATATACACATATATATATATAAAACTAAAAAAAAAAGTCAACAAATTCTTTCCCCAGACTTCTCCAGAAAAGAGAAAATAAAAGCATAATCAGCAGAGAACAAACGTCCTACCTAAATGACTCCCTAAACTAAGCTTCAATTCCCCTTTATTTGCCTATCTTCTGTAGCTCAAAAATGTGCTGCTCTCTCCTCTCACAAACACAGAATGACATGCTGTGAGAGCTTGACACTCTTGTATACGGCTGTAGAAAACTAGAGAAAACTTTCCTGTGGTGGAGAAAATATATTCTGTCCATTGATTTCAATGCAAGGAGCTAGGCAAGAAAAGCTTGAAAATGGTACTTGTGACAGAAAATTTTTCGCTCAGCAGAAAGTGCCATTGTTCCCCGATTTCAGCTTGAGGAGAAAATTTTCACCCATCTCTAGTGGTCAGTGCACCACATAGTGTGCAATGGGTGGACACGAACTGCCACATCCTAACATCTACAGAGTGGCATCATTTGGTGGGGGAGGTAATGATGAAGAGGTTGGACTGGCAGAAGATGTAGTTACCCCAGAGGAAGAAGGTAAAGGTGGGCTAGTTGTTTCAATTGTCATTGAACTTCCTGTCTCTTCATGGATTTCTCTATTCTTCCTTCTCTTTGATCTCCACCTCACCTCTTGTTGCCTTTCTGGAGAGTCAGGGGGTACAGCAACAGTGGTGCTTGATTTCTGTGGTGGGTGTTTGGCTTTAACATGCTTCATAAATGTAATGGTGTCTGTGTTTCATGTGTGTTATCAGGGCGGTTGTGCCAAGGTGTGTTCCCTCCTTTTTCCTTCTCAAGAGAAAAATAGTCCTCCACCCAAGACTTCAGGGGATAGGGAACAGGTAGAGAAGGATGGCCTCTTTCTTCTTCTCCTTCACATTAGGCTTGTGCTATTCGGTTCATCAACATTCGGAATTCAACAAAAAAGGGGTCATTCGGAGTAATTTGGGCCGTACGACAGGCAAGGGTCTTTCGTAAAATCCGAATACAAACAGCCCTGGTTCAGAATTTTGTTGAAAATTTCAGATATTCGGGCGACGACTACCAGCGCACGATACTTTCCCTCCCTGTCTAGTCCAATTTATTTCTTTGTTTTATTATGGGGGTTGGACTAATGACACGACACACACCCAGACAGCCTGCATTTCCTGTTAGTCTGTCCGTTATTGGAGTTCAGAGAGAGAAGAAGAAGATAGAGAGTGTCCAGTTGTTGTGTAGGCAGGCAGGTAGCATTAGACATAGGCAGGCAGACAGAATTAGTGCCATTTATTGCCACTGCATTTGTTCCTGTGCAAAATATTAAAAATATTAGGAATTTATTTTACTAGTTTTCAGACTGACACAGCTAGTCTCACAGTTGTGTATACAGGCAGGCAGGCCTAATACCTTATTGCCACCGCAAGGGAGAGTCACCTTTGTTTCTGTGTTAAATATTAAAAATAATATTAGGAATTTGTTTGAATAATTTGTAGAGTGACACAGCCAGTCTCACAGCTGTGTATGCAGGAAGGCAGGCAGTCCTAGTACCTTATTGCCACCGCAAGGGAGAGTCACCTTTGTTTCTGTGTTAAATATTACAAATAATATTAGGAATTTGTTTGAATAATTTGCAGAGTGACACAGCCAAACTCACGATTGTGTAGACAGGCCTAGTACCTTATTGCCACTGCAAGGGAGGGTCACTTTTATTTCTGTGTCAAATATTAAAAATAATATTAGGAATTTGTTTGAATAATTTTCAGCGTGACACAGCCAATCTCAAAGTTGTGTAGGCAGGCCTAGTACCTTATTGCCACCGAAAGGGAGAGTCACCTTTGTTTCTTTGTTAAATATTGAAAATAATATTATGAATTTGTTTGAATAGTTTGCAGGGTGACACAGCCAATCTCACAGTTGTGTAGGCAGGCCTAGTACCTTATTGCCACCGAAAGGGAGAGTCACCTTTGTTTCTGTGTTAAATATTAAAAATAATATTAGGAATTTGTTTGAATAATTTGCAGAGTGACACATCCAATCTCACAGTTGTGTAGGCAGGCCTGATACCTTATTGCCACCATAATGGAGAGTCACCTTTGTTTCTGTGTTAAATATTAAAAAAAATATTAGGAATTTGTATGAATAATTTGCAGAGTCACACAGCCTGAATCATTTTCAGAGTGACACAGCCACAGTCACCACCTCCGCTACAGCCAGTTCTATAAACCTGAGGACACCTAGCATGTGTAACACTACTGGTCGGGCACTGCGGGCAATATCTATAGGGGACTTTTATAGTGAACGTCCATGTAAGCAGCCCAAATGGAAATTATTGCAGTATTTGGATAACATTTTTCCTGCCACCACTGTCACTGCCACTGAGAGCATATCTTCTCCAGAAAAGTTTGTTGAGGGAGATAGTTTACTATTTCCTTGTAGCCACCAGGCAGAAGAGGGGATTCAGCAGGTCTCCCCTAAATTTGCTGCTGCTGCTGATTTTTCTTCCTGTCCAAACCTACCAGAGATAGAAGAAGAATCTGAGAGGTCAAGACCTCCTAAGCTTGATTTGTCAGCTGAGCTTGATTTTTCCAGTGTCCTTGATTATTCCCCATAGCTTAATTTTTCCCCTGCTTCCCATAGTACTCCTCTTGTTTCTCCAGCCACAATTTTGTCTTCTATTGAAAACTCAACACCTGCCTCTCCAGTTCCAGTTGAGTCTCCCAGCCAGGGAGTAGCTGCTAGTGTCTCCGCCACCAGTACCACTGTTACTCCGCTATCCTCCTCCAATCCCAGTCGCAAAATCCCAGCTGCCATCTTTAGGTCTACTGGTACCCCTGTAATGATACATAGAAAGAAAAAGCAAAGCGAGGTTGCTCCAGCATGTGAAGATGAAGAAAGTGTCACCCCAGTTTCTTCTTCTCCACCACCTTCCAGAGTCATCCATCGCTCCAAAGCATGGGACCATTTTGTGGCACTTGGCGATGACTGGTTAGCGAAATGTAAATTGTGTGGCAGGGAAGTCAGCCGTGGGCTGATGTTGGATCATCTAACCACCTCCGGGATGAACCAACACCTGAACAACTACCCCAAGTCAGTGTTGATAAATGCAGAAAGTGGCACTACTAGTACTCCATATACCAGTGTCACACTCACCACCAGAAGGCAGCAGGAGAAAGGGCAGGGGGATCATGCCACATCTGGTCCTAGTCAGAGCAGCAGACAGACATAGCCCATCCCAAAATCAAAACAGGCCACGCTGGAAGATTTTGTTGGGTTTCATTCCAAGGGGATGTGCAGACAGCAATCCATAAAAATCACATGCCTCATTGCACAGCTCATAGCTGTTGTGGGTGCTACTTTTAATTTGTTGGACAGGGAGCCCTTCCAGCAATTTATGGAGGCTGTCACAACACTATATAAAATTCCATTCCATACCACATTTAGTAGAAGTATAGTGCCCTCACTGTACCAGTCATGCTTTGGGCTTTTGAAGGACATGCTAGGAAAGGCTGGTGGCCAGTCAGTGCACTTTACGACTGACATATGGAGTGTTCCTAGTGGCCAGCATGGCTTCCTGTCATTGACAGTGCATTGGTTACAGTCCAAAGTGTTGGAAGACACAGCGATACCAACAACATGTTCAGTTTCAGTAGCCAAGTAGGCAGGGTACCGCTCTTTCCTCCTACATGCTAAGGTAATGGATCAGCAGCACACCTAAGATAACAATCCCAAAGCACTGCAGAACATGGTGGCACAATGGCTAGGGGAGCAGGCAGGCACACAGGCATAAATTGTTTTTTTGGTTACTGATGGTGCAGCTAACATGATAAAGGCTCTCCAGGATGGCAGATTTTAGGGTGTGCTTTGCTAAGCGCATGTCAAGCATCTAGTAGTTAAGGCTGCTCTCGAGGATGGCAATAACACTGGAAGGTTGTCAGAACTTCTGGAGTTGTGCTGACACATTGCTGGCCACTTCTATCAGAGTGTCAAAGATAGCCAGCTCCTCAGGGAGGAACAGAAAAAGGCAGACCTACCAGACCATAGAAGAGCACATGGACAATTGTCCTTAGTTAATGCTTGACACAATTTGTGATCCTCAAATCAAAGGCAAGATGGCACTTAGTTCCAATTCACTCACTGCCTGGAAGGAATAGTTGATAGCGAAGGTGCATGACAGGCAAAGAAAAAACAGGATGCAGTCACATAAGGAGGGAGAAGATTCTGCGGATGAGTTGGAGGAGTGTGGTGGTCTTCCAGGACCTATCAGTAGCAGCACCAGTAGCACTTCATCTTTTTCCAGTGGAGTAGCTGCTACATTTTATGCTGAGGCAATGGACAGATTATGCTTCAGACAAAACAAGCAGCTCCCCATAAATAGAAAAAGTGCTGAGTTTGAGGTTAAGTCTTACCTTGCAGAACTTTCTTTGCCTCCAAGTACAGATCCCCTGGGATAACAAGTAGGGATGGGCTAAAGTTGTTGCAGCATTCTCAAGAGAAATTTAACGAAAACCACATTGTTCTCCGCTTTTTCACGGGAAAATCCGCTTTAGAACTATCGACTAAAATTTTCTTATTTTTCACTAAATGGCCAAACTTTTTTGCCATTTTTTCAATGGTAATAAAGTTTCTGCCCATTGATTTATGTTGTTTTTGCATTTCCGCTATAAAAACCTGACGTATTTGCAGATGGCAAACACAATAGAAGCAGCTACAGAGCGAGGTAGACGTACTGTGCTGTTCTGCTCTGATATTTTGCCAAAATTGAGGCAGGAGAGGCTCATAGTGACTGCTATCACTATGAGCAGCCAAAGGAGGAACTGGAAGGACCCTTATTATGTGTCCACTGAGTCTGAGGAGGAGGAGGAAGTGACTAGCAGTAATGAACCAATACTGTCCAGTCCCCCTAAATCACCCCAAGGGATCTTGGGAAATTTAATGGGAAGGGAGGGAGAAAAGGGATTGGGAAGGGAGGGAGAGAAGGGTAGTACTAGTGAGAGTAGGACAGGTCAGTTGCCTGTGCCTGCTGCAAGATGCGCTGCCCCTGCTGCCAGTGCCAACATTGCTGTACCTGCAGCCAGAGTCCCCTCCTGTCACACTTGTAATTATCTCCTCCTCATCATCAGAATTACAAGGCACACTGGCAGCAGAAGCAGCAGGCACAGGAAGCTGACCTGTGCTGCTCACACTGTTACCCAGTTCTGCTTGTGCCTTTATCATGTTGTCACAATTTCCCTCAGATCCCAAGTGATGATGTTGATTATTTGGTTTGGAGAATGTGGGCTCTCAGTCCCTTCCATGTTGGTGGTTACTTCTTCCTCCTCCGCTGTGTCAGTGGATACTTCATGGTCCTGCCAGCTTCTCCATTTTTTATTACTGGTGTTCATAGTGTCAGCATTCTGAGCCTCTACTAGCTATTTTGCTATGTAAAAAGCTTAAAATAATTTTTTGCCCTCTCTAGTTCTTTCTGTCCACTTAACTTACACTTATGTCATGTTTTTGGCGCAAATATGCAAGATATTTATAATATATGGGTGTAAAGTTTCTACCCATTGAAACATTTAGGCAAAACATGGAAACGTTTTCGCAAAATATTTTTCCTGTAAGAAAAACGGAGAAATGTTTATTGGTTTTGCTACTGGTGAAATTTCTTGTGAAAAAGGGGAGAACCATGTGGTTTTTGCAGAGAGCTTCAAACAATACTACATTCTAATGACAGATTAAAAAGAACTTCTGCTCCTATTTTATAAACAGCCTTTCAGCCTGAAACAAAGAGCTCCCTTAAGAATGCAACAGAAAATATTACTTCTCCCTTTCTACAAAAGACTTGTGGAACATTTGCACATTTTGTGTGGAACATTTGCTTGTTGTGTGCCAGAGGGGTGTGCAATGTATTGCAAATGATGAGTTGCACATCCACCCCACTGGTACTCGGAAAGTTAAACTTTACTTTCCATAGATTTAGGAAAATTTGTTGGAGCTATGTACACATCCAAAGGTAAATAACTATTGTACCACTTGGCCAGCTACAAAGAGATGCCTCTGCTGGAGTCTATGGAATGATTTACACAGACAATGTATGTATCTTTATTTATATAGCTTCATACATGTACACGGTGCTTAATATTCATTGAAATAATACAATACAAAAATACAGAACTGGGTTAAGAGCATTAAGCTTAAGAGTGATCATTTCATTGTCCGTGGGGGAAGTGCCACAGGGGAATCTTACACTGGGAAAGGGACCCTGCCCAAGGAGCTTACTATCTAATTAGAATTCATGACAACATACAGAGAGAGTAGGAGGAGGATTAAAAGTGCAAGTATAGGGTGTGGTGAAAGAAGTGCAGAAGGATTCTGATGTAACTATCTGTGTGCAAGAGGAGGTTATTGATATTGAGTTGCCTCCTTGAGCAGGTGGATTTTGAGGAGATGCTTGAAAGGGATGAGTGTGGATGATTGGTGAATGGTGATAAGGGGGGCATTCCAAAGTCGAGTCCAAGGCTTGAAGCCAAGAAATGGCTCAAGTTGTGTAGGAAGAAGGCAGGAAGAAACCTTGAGAAGACCATAGGGGATGGGAAGAGGTGTAGTGGGAGATAAGAGCAGAAATGTAAGAAGGTGCTGAAGATCAGAAAGACTTACAGGAGAGGAGGAGAATCTTGTAAGAAATACAATACTTTATAGGTAGCCAATTGAGGTATTTCAGGAGAAGATGAGAGGGAAGGTATCTGGTAGCAAATGTGGTGATTCTTGCGGCTGAATTGATAACAGATTGAAGTGGAGAGAGATGAGAAGCAGGAAGACCAGAGTAGAATGTAGTCAAGTCTAGAGAGAATGAGTGCCAGAGAGTGTTTGCAGTTGACATTCACAGGAAAGGACATATTTTGGCAATAATTTTTAGAAAGAAGCGACATGTTCTAGTGACAGCTTGGATATGGGGGGAGAAAGTTAATTTAGAATCAAGTATGAACCAAGATTGCATGCTTTGGATACTAAGTGTATGTCAAAGTTGTCTGTTGTAATGTAGAAGGGGTTGGTGGATGGTTTTTAGGAGGGAACACAATCAGCTCCGTCTTAGCCATATTAAGTTTAAGATGGAGGTGAGCCATCCATGATGAAATGGCTGAGACACATTGAGTGACTCGAGACTGCACAGCTGGAGTGAGGCCAGGGAAAGAGAGATAGATTAGTGTGTCATCTGCATACAGATGGTAATTAAATCCAAGAGATGAGATGAAGCCACCAAATGAGAGGGTGTAGAGGGAAAAGAGAAGTGGTCCCAGGACTGATCCCTGAGGTACACTTACTGAGAGGTCGTGGGGAGATGAGAAAGCGTTAGCAAAAGAAACACTAAGTATGTTTAGAGCGATAGGCGTAAATCCATTCTAGAGGTGTGTCATGGATGCCAAAGGTGTGCGGTGTGTCTAGTTGGAGTGAATGGTTAACCTTTGTCAAAAGCAGCAGATAGATCTAGTAGGATTAGTATACTGAATTGTCCTTTGTCCCTTGCTGTGTATAGGTCATTAGTAATTTTTGTTAGGGCTGTCTCAGTGGAATAATTAGAACGGAAACCTGACTGTAATGGGTCAAGAAGAGAGTTTGAATTGAAATTTCTGCCATGGTGTATGACTTTTAACATTAAACTGTCATCAGCAACCTCACCTTGTTAGCTGAGTTTGGCTGTTCCTCACCCAGTTTTATTCCTCCTACACAGCGGTTTCTGTTTAAGTTAATGATTGTTTTTCAACCTACATATTAAATTGATGATCATTAGCACTTGTTTGGTATAATTGTTTAATCATACACCTGACTATCGGCTTGATCTTATTACTACCGATAAAACCGGTGGTTATAGCAAAAAAACTAGTGCCAAAAAAAAATCAGCCATGTACCCCAGCTATTCTATTGCTGGAAAGGTACATGGCAAAAAGAGTGTTGTTAGCCAAAACTCAGGTTTTTGCAAAATGCTCATTATTATTTTTGTTCTCACAACTCGTGCTAAATAGCACGAATTGTGGGAACATCAAAGAAACAAAAGTAAACTGCCTTTGTTTGACAGTAAGCTAAAACTAGTCAAAAATGTAAAACGTACCTCTCATCCACTGTCCGACTTCTTCATTTATCTTTCCTTCTTTCTTCTCTTCTATCTTCTTTTCTTCAGTCTTCTTTTTCTTTCTTCTGATCTCCCTTCTTGCTTTAAAATACAAAAGAAATCCATTACTGCTCGTTCAATGTTAATAACATAATCCCCCAAAGATGCCACTGTTAACCCTTTGCATGCCGGAGGGCTATCCCGGGTCTCAAAAGGTTAACAGTGGCATCTAAAAATCTAGTCTGCATTGAATAGAATTTTTTTTTAAATTTTCTATATGCATTAAAATATTACAGTCATCTACCCCCATGCCTCTGCCACCATCTCTGTTGGTGGCGGAAGGCTTTTTCATCAGCACAGATGGATTCTTGTGACCTCTCAGACCATTGCCTGACTGCCAGAATTTTGAACCGAGACTGTCTTTTTTATGACAGTCTTGGTTCAAATTAAATTGGCAGTTTCCCAATGGCTGGAAAGTGCTTATGCATTTCCCAGCCAATCAGACTCTGCTAAAAGTTAATTGGCTGGGAGTTGCTTAATAGGAGACTGTCATATAAAAGCCAGTCTCGATTCAAAATTCCGGCAGTCGCAAGGATTCCTCTGTGCTGATTAAAATGCCTTCTGCCACCAGCAGAGGTGACAGCAGAGGCAATGACTGTAATATTTTAATGCATATGAAATTGCATTAAAAATTACTAATCACAATTTTGTAGTACTAAAAAAAGAAATTAATTGTACCCAGTGACATCTCAAACCCCGCTACCTCACCGTTCCCTGAACTCAGAGTTGTAGCTGACTGCAGGGAAAGCCTGTCCGACGATCCTTCAGTGGCTCTGCAGCAGAGTCAAGATCTCAATAATAAAAATGAAATCTTTCACTTAAAAGGTCTTCTACGTGTGCTTGGTTTGTAATACGATATTGGGATTAGTAATTTTTAAGTATTACTATCCCTTTAATGTGGGCTAGACTTTTGGATGCCACCTACAGTAACCCTTTGAGCACTGGAGGGCTACCCCTCCAGCACTCAGAGGTTTAACAGTGGCATCTTTGGGGGATTATTTTATCAACAATATTGGATTTAATCAGTAGTGTTGAGCGAGCATGCTCGGCCGATGCTCGGATCGGCTCGAGCATCGCTCTGCTCGGCACATGGCGGTACTCGTACGAGTACCGCCATGTGCTCGCCCGGCATGTTCGGGTGGCGGGGATCTGTGCCGAAGGAGGCACAGATCTGAATACGCTCCGCTGGACCACCAGGGACTGGAGGTAGGGGGCATAGCGGAGATGAAGGGGGCATAGCGGAGATGAAGGGGGACATTGTGGAAGAGGGGCATAGCGGAGATGAAGGGGGACATTGTGGAAGAGGGGCATAGCGGAGATGAAGGGGGACATTGTGGAAGAGGGGCATAGCGGAGATGAAGGGGGACATTGTGGAAGAGGGGCATAGCGGAGATGAAGGGGGACATTGTGGAAGAGGGGCATAGCGGAGATGAAGGGGGCATAGCGGAGATGAAGGGGGACATTGTGGAAGAGGGGCATAGCGGAGATGAAGGGGGACATTGTGGAAGAGGGGCATAGCGGAGATGAAGGGGGACATTGTGGAAGAGGGGCATAGCGGAGATGAAGGGGGACATTGTGGAAGAGGGGCATAGCGGAGATGAAGGGGGACATTGTGGAAGAGGGGCATAGCGGAGATGAAGGGGGCATAGCGGAGATGAAGGGGGACATTGCGGAGATGAAGGGGGCATTCGGAGATGAAGGGGGCATAGCGGAGATGAAGGGGGACATTGTGGAAGAGGGGCATAGCGGAGATGAAGGGGGACATTGTGGAAGAGGGGCATAGCGGAGATGAAGGGGGACATTGTGGAAGAGGGGCATAGCGGAGATGAAGGGGGACATTGTGGAATAGGGGCATAGCGGAGATGAAGGGGGACATTGTGGAAGAGGGGCATAGCGGAGATGAAGGGGGCATAGCGGAGATGAAGGGGGACATTGTGGAAGAGGGGCATAGCGGAGATGAAGGGGGACATTGTGGAAGAGGGGCATAGCGGAGATGAAGGGGGACATTGTGGAAGAGGGGCATAGCGGAGATGAAGGGGGACATTGTGGAAGAGGGGCATAGCGGAGATGAAGGGGGACATTGTGGAAGAGGGGCATAGCGGAGATGAAGGGGGCATAGCGGAGATGAAGGGGGACATTGCGGAGATGAAGGGGGCATTCGGAGATGAAGGGGGCATAGCGGAGATGAAGGGGGACATTGTGGAAGAGGGGCATAGCGGAGATGAAGGGGGACATTGTGGAAGAGGGGCATAGCGGAGATGAAGGGGGACATTGTGGAAGAGGGGCATAGCGGAGATGAAGGGGGCATAGCGGAGATGAAGGGGGACATTGCGGAGATGAAGGGGGCATTCGGAGATGAAGGGGGCATAGCGGAGATGAAGGGGGACATTGTGGAAGAGGGGCATAGCGGAGATGAAGGGGGACATTGTGGAAGAGGGGCATAGCGGAGATGAAGGGGGCATAGCGGAGATGAAGGGGGACATTGCGGAGATGAAGGGGGCATTCGGAGATGAAGGGGGCATAGCGGAGATGAAGGGGGACATTGTGGAAGAGGGGCATAGCGGAGATGAAGGGGGACATTGCGGAGATGAAGGGGGACATTGTGGAAGAGGGGCATTGCGGAGATGAAGGGGGCATTGCGGAGATGAAGGGGGCATAGCGGAGATGAAGGGGGACATTGTGGAAGAGGGGCATAGCGGAGATGAAGGGGGCATAGCGGAGATGAAGGGGGACATTGCGGAGATGAAGGGGACATTGCGGAGATGAAGGGGGGCATTGACCAGGCACCCTCCCCTCATCAGAGCAGGGGGTGCCTGGTGTAATGCTCGTGTCGCCCCATTCAATTCAATGGGGCTCGGGTGCTCGGCCGAGCACTCGAGCCTCCGGCGGTGCTCGGTCAGAGCACCCGAGCATCGGGGTGCTCGCTCAACACTATTAATCAGCAATAACAGATTTTTTCTTATTTTAAAGCAAGAAAGAAGATCAGAAGATAGAAAAGAAGACAGAAGAAAAGAAGAAGCTGGCTGCAACCCCTCTATACATCAGGACTGCTGGTAAGTTTTTAATTGTCGGGACATGTGTGATTAACCCTATGAGTGCCAGTGGGGTATGCAATGCTGTATAATGTGTTGTATACCCAACTGGTATTCAGAGGGTTTATCTTTCTCTCTGTTTAAACCACAAGTATGTGTTGGAAATCAGTTTGCCGACACATACTGGTGGATTTCATCTCCTATTTTGGGATCTGTACCTGACTTCTCATGACGCAGGATTTGCACCATGAAAAGTGAGTCCTAAGCATGCGGTGAAGCCACCACATGGAATAGGATATCAAAGTCAACTATTTTTTTTTTTTTATAAAGTTTATTAAAGATATCAGACAGTTCCATAAAACTTTAGTCTCTTATAACAGTCAACAAGAAGTGCAATTATCAAAATACCTTCATAAAAGGTGTCTAACTTCCAAAAAAGAGAATCTAGGAAGCTAAGAGCTATAGTGTTGGGAAGATTCAAGCTGATAAGGGTAAAAGTGTGATCAAAGAGCTTACCCTTTAGAAAGAGGAATCGACCCTCTGGATCAACAGCCTCTGCAATGTGTGTCCAGTGCGTATTCCTGTCCATAAGTATAGGTACCCCTTTTTTCTTAAGTGTCGCTGAGGCATACCAACAGTTGAGGAAATGTTGGGAGGAAAGGTAAGGATGGAGAAGGAGAGCTAAATGTGTCTCCTCAACATAGTGAATATTTGTACGTAGTCTGCGGGCCTCTTTGAGAAGAGAGGATCTCTTTTCTGGGACTTTCAATCTCCTAAAGTTCAAAGAGGTGAATACCAATCTAGGTGAATTCACCATCTCAGCAGAATGACTGTTTGCCATCTCCAGAACAAATGGAGTCAGGTTGTCTGTGAGGGAAAAGGGATAAGTCACTAGTCTATAGTGCATCCAGGGCTCTCTAGTCAAGACCTAGACCTGGGTACAGGAGGTTAAGGGGGGAAGGGAGGGAAGAGAAGGATGAAAGAAAGATTAGCAACAAAGAATAGAGAGAGATAATATATGTCACGTAACTGGTATAACAATCACTTGGAAAAAAGACTGCCAGAACAGGCTGAAATCACGGATGAACCCTGAGGCTAAAGCAGACCAAGACAACAGTACAATCCTGGTTTGCTGAGAAGAAAACATAGGGGTCAGCTGGACATCTGGGCGGAAAAAGGTTTAAGGGGCAGGCATGTACACGGTGATACAAATCAATGCAGGGAGAAGAAGGAAGAGGGCCTATGTTAAGGGATATCAACAAACTATCAGAAGAGGGTGGGGATGGCAAATAGGGGTCTGAGAGCAATAAGCACAGCGGGGAGGGGGGCGGAGGCAAGACTCCAGGCACCAAGGGCAAAGTTAACATACCCATGCATAAGGTCTATGCAGTCCAGGCCTAATCAGGGGGCCCAGACTCACAGCTAATTCCAATTAGGATGACAGACATCAGGGACAGAAGGTGAGATGCTGAGCTGACCCCAACAGGCAGGAGAGCACAGAAGTACAATCAAATATATTGCAGGTCATCCAGTAAGGGGTTCCGTCACTCTGCCCGCTGCAGGCTGGACGGCTAGAAGCAAGGGAAAGGGGGAAGTACCCACAAACAGAAAGGCACTATTAGTAATAACAAAAGCCCCAATGAATGTTGACAGAGGTTAAAGAGATGGGATAACCCGGCACAAACCCAAATCTCAAACATATCAGTTAGATAAGGGAAGGCAAAGCTGAGGATCTCTTCCCCCTAAGACAAAATACAGAAGAGGGGGAACCACATAATAACTGTTCCAGGACATCCAGACCCCCTGGTCCCATCCCCCCCACCGTGCCAGCCGGTGAAGGAGAGGGGAGCAGGCAGAACCCGTAACAGAAAGCTCCACTAAGCCATAATCAATAGGCCATATTCCCTCCACCCAGACCAAGCACAGAACCATCTCACCATTAATCGTGTCCAATGAAGCAGGGTTGGCGTCATCCATGTCAGCCCGGTCAGGGAGTAACCACAGCCCGATGTAGCCCGGACAAGGCTGCAACAAGAGCTATTAAAGAGTACAAAACCGAGGCACTCCCTGACCATTTCCCCCCCAGGCCCGCCAGCATGCAATATAACCACAGGGCATTTGTCCAGGCCACCACAAGGGACCTCATAGGCTACCCCACGATGGTCCTGGCAAGACCTGATTTCTTGACAAAAACAAAAAGTGACTGAGTAGGGATAAGGTCAGAAAGCACACAGGCCCCTTCAGACACTGAAAACATTAAAACCAAGCCCCATGAGCGAAATATAAAATCCCCTCTTAACTGAAGCACAGGTTAGGAGAATCAGTACCGGTCCTTAACTGAAGAGGCAGGGGTATGATCTCCAGGGGATGATCTGATCCCCTTGCTGTCTGGGCCTGGGGTAGCTGCCCAACCATCTCTCTTCTCCCTCAGGAGTGAACCTTTCAACTGAGGTGCAGGAAGGGCTGTGGGGATTTCAAGTCCAGCAGGTGGTTCAAGGCCCAACATACGCAAAAGTCTGAAATCTCCAAGGAGTCACGTAATAGAGCTGAAGTGCCATTGCGTGATGCAGTAAGAGGGAATGGGAACTCACACCTGTAATTGTAGAGATGGTCCATTAGACCGTGGAGCACCCAACTTTTCTGTAAACTGTGCGGAGAGATATCATTAAACAAATGGATGATACACCTGGCAAACTTGATTTTGCCCTGGTCTTTGCTCTTCATCATGACATGGTCCTTATTGGAGAAATTATGCAAACAGCAGATCACGTCCCACGGGTGGGAGCCGGGAGGGTCCCAGGGTCGAAGGGCTTTATGTGCTTGGTCAATCTTAATTGGGGATCCATCAGCTGCACCTAAGATTTCAGCAAATAGAGTTTGTAATGAGTAGACCAAATCCTTAGCTGGTACTGTTTCAGGAAAGTCTTTGATTCTTATATTGCAGTGTAAGCTGTGGTTGGCCGGGTCCTCAAGGCATGAGGTAAGGTGAGTAATGGTGTCCTCATGGCATTGCAGCTTTTGTTCAACAAGGCTAATCTGTGACCAGGAGGCTTCTCTGTCGTCTTCGAGGACCTGTATCTGGTGTCCCAACTGCAAAAAGTCCTTCTTCAATTCAGACAGTTCAGCTTTTACTGTTTGCTTAAAATTGAGTTTGATTTCCCCAATAAAGGCCTTCATGTCGGCCTTCATGATGAATGGCACCAAATTGTCCTTGGTCAGAGGAGAGGAGGCCATCGGGGGCTGGTTTTCCTTCTCCTGAGGAGCAGGTGTGGGTGATAGGGTACTCTCCAAGTTAAGACCAAAACAAGTAATTTTGGGGACAGGTTCGGAGTCTCACGGTCCTGTCCAGCACAGTGTATGCCGAGTGGCGTGCCAAGGCCACCGCTGCTTCTATGTGGTATCGGTAAAAAGTCTGAGATTATCTTCAAGGTTGGGCATCCAATGCCCCTGTACCTGCTGTGTGGCATGAATAGGTATGGGAAATATGTGAAGGTTGAAAATATTGCACTTTGGAGAGTAAAAAAGAAGTTTATCGGCCCAAGTGTCCAGGAGGAATTAGTTCAGGCAGCCATCTTAGGCAGCATCCAGGCCACACACCCCAAAGTGGACTATTTTTATTTGATGTTCAATGAGTGAAAATTGCGCACCTGTTGAACATTTTTGTGTGTTTTTTGGTGTTGAAAGCACAGTTTATAGAATTGTAAAATGTGCTGTCAAAACCACTACTGCTTGTTCTGAAAATAGCGGGGCTAATAGTATCAAGCCCTATATGCCTACAAAATCCCTGACTTTGTGCAAGTGTACCTAAAAGAATTGATGTTGTTTTGAAGGCAAAAGATGGTCACACCAAATTTTGATTTGATTTAGATTTTTCTTCTGTTCACTTACTATGCATTTTGTTAACTGATGAATATAAACTTGTAACTTTACAGCATTTTTTCATACCTGTTTGCACATTAATATATATATATATATATATATGTGTGTATGTATATATATATAATTTATTTATTTTTGCTTTCTTTAGCCTTTGATTTTATTACAGTGTCCTTTTGATGAGCTCAACGCTGAACTTACACATTATGTGCTTCCTTATGGTTTTGCACATTTCTACATATTCTACACTGTTTCTAATATACATGTTTTGCTTGATTTATCATCTCTTTTTCATCATGGCAACTGTTTCTTTTGATATCTGAGTTGTTTTTTCTTGTTTTACAATAGGTACAATAATCTCAATAACCTTTTCATTGTGGCTTGAAATGTCTGTTTCTGGAAGATCTTGCAGGACACTGAACAGTGCTATCTCAAAACTCTTAAGATTTTTCAATAGCTGACTGTTGTCAATCTTCATGTTGGTTGACCTGATCGTTTTTATTTTTGTCTTTCTTTCTTTCTTGCAGTCAGTTTTGATATTTGTTCTCACTAGACAATTGTCACGTCCAATGTTAAAATGATTTAAGACTGAGCAGTCAGTGAATATACTTTTATTATTTGTAAGTATGAAGTCAATTTCGCTTGCATTACCATTAGAGCATTTCCATGTCTATTTTGTCTGGGACTTTTCCTTGTAGAATTTTGTTCTTCTGCAGATTTGATCGGTTGCCTCTTTCGTCTCTTTTTTCCAGTGCCAAGTGGTCTAATCAATTTTCCACCATTTTGTATCTCATTAATTCTTGCAATGAAATCTCCCATAATAAATGTATACTGGTAATTGAAATGTTTGTAGAGGTGTAATAAATCATCATAAAATTCTCTTACTTCATCATCATCACTGTGGCTACTTGTGGGGGAATAAACTTGAATGATTTGAAGAACAAAGCAACTGTTTAGTTTGATAGCACAGGAAGCAATACTTTCAGAAATACTTTCTACTTTTACAATTGAGTCTGTCAGTATTTTTTATCAAGAATCCAATTCCTCCATATTGTCTATCATTGGTTCCTTTATAGTATAGCCAGTATCCATCTCCTAATTTGACCAAATCTTCATCTTTTTTTATAAGTTTCACATAAGCCGATAATGTCCCAGTTGATGTTATTTTGTTTTTGTACGAGTTCTTCTAAGCGTGAAACTATACTGATAGATAGGAATAAGTGAATGATTTCCCACTTTTTTCACAAAACTTCCCATTCTTAGAAAATGCTTAAAATATTCTCCTTTTCACCACACCACTGCCAATAAATTTCCCAAGAGAAACGTACAATATTTCACCTATGTTTTCTATGACTGCAAGATTTCCCATTGCAATATTACTTCTTCTGAGGTGTGAAGTGGAGAAATAAATAGCTGAAATTAAAAGTTGTGAGTCCAACAGCAATGCCTCGAAAATGTGTTAGCAGGTGAGTGCCTTTGTCCTTTGCCCACAACAATAAATTCTTGCTTAAGTAACACTGGCACTTGAAAAATATATGCTGCTTGGGATATTCCAGCAGAGGACAACACATGCATCAGTTCTTTAAAGCCTCTGTTTTCAACAAAGGAAAAGGGTAGTATTTTGGCATGTTTACTATTCCATAGGCATTTCTTTAAAATTATTTTTGTGCAGGGTTCAACTTTGTTCTAAGAACTCAGTAAGTAATGGTTGGTAGTACATAGTAGAAGAACTTCTACTTCATCACTTGCAGCAGGCACAATGCAGTCATCAGTGACTGTACTGTTTACTCTTTGTAATTGGGAAAAGGTTGGGAAAAAGGGAAAGGAAGAGACAAAACAAGCTGGCACAACACAAAACTTGGTTAAGAAAAAGCTTCTAGCTTTTTATATGCTTCAAGCCCTGCCAAAATTAAAAAAGTGTGTATATATATATATATATATATATATATACACATATATTCCTACAGCAGTTATCACCATTATCATGTCTGTGTCAAATGTAAGCTATCCTTATACTCAGATTATTGACACACTTATTGGTCATAGCAGTGGTCCCAAGTGTGGTAGATGGCAGCAAGCCTTTACATCCCGCATCGTCTTCCTCCTCCACATCTGCAGTGCTGTTAATACATTTGTCCTGGATTTTTATGTCATGTTTGGCTTCTGCTACCTGAGACTCAGATGGTATTAGATGTTAATTTTTAGGAATGTTAGTCTTACAAAATTGGTGCTATGATCATTCACAATTCAACCAGCTGTACTGAAAACTCGCTCAGACTCAAAGCTTACGGAGGGCAACTAAGGGTTTCAACTGTAGTATATGTCAGCGTTGGCCACACACACTGTTTTGTTTGCCAGTAGCCCATGGGTTCATTATTTCTGCTTAAAACGTAGCTATCATGCAAGTGTGCTGAAACCATCTCACATGCAGGGGGGGCACTCCTAGGACCTACACAGTATTCCTGTGTAACTGGTACCAACCATAGAGATGTGCCACCACCAGTGTTGGATATTTGCCACCCCCACTGAGACCCATGAATTTCCCTGTGTTCAGAATGGGATCTTCTGGTTGATGATGTAGCTACTGCTGATGCTTCTGCTGTTGAATTAAATACTTTGCTGCCTTCTTTGTCACTATGCTGTCTAGAATTTTTGTGCCCTTTCTCCTTCTCATCCTCCTCAATGCAACCCTCATCTCAATCAATAAGAATATTTCTATTTCCTTGACAGAATCCAATTCCTCAGAGAGAAACTGCTGATCACCATGACTCCCTATGGTCACAAATTGCTGATGACTTTTTGTCAGCAATTCTGAAATGTTGTGCTTAAACAGGGGTCCAGCAAAGTGACAAGAAAGTATTCCTCATTGCTTTTAACTGACACTATTCGTGGATGTTGTTCAAACATGTCCTTGATCAGTTGGTGCATGTCTGTGTTGTCATTATGGTAAAATTTCTCATTCATGATCTTCATTTTTTATTTCTATAAAAATATCAGGTGTAAAGTTTCACTAATTGATGCCCCTATGCAACACACTAACATGGATGCTTCCTCAGAGGGTTTCAGGTGCAGCTCACATAAATTGCACAATAGTTACCATTGCCCAAATGACAAAGAGGCTCCCTCCAAATCATTCCAGTTTTGCATTGGGCCCTATTCTGCTTGTACAAACTCTCTAACATGTATAGTACTGTGCAAACGTTTTAGGCGGGTTTGAGAAAAATGCTGTAAAGTAAGAATGCTTTCAATAGTTTATGATTATCAATTAACAAAATGCATAGTAAGTGAACAGAAGAAAAATCTAAATCAAATCAATATTTGGTGTAACCACCCTTTGCCTTTAGTTCTTCTAGGTACACTTACACAAAGTCAGTATTTTGTAGGCATATAGTCCTCAATTCAGTTAGGTCCGATAGCTGTTTTTTCAGCCAAAGGCATTTTTTCAAGCACAGTAAGCTATTCAATTACCAGTGCTTAAAAAAATGCAGGCAAAAAAAACATGCTGGGTGATAAAGTTAGATGTGTTTTTGCCCATAGCAAATAATAAAAATCCTGCAAGATGCAATTCAATTAACTGCTTTAGCCCTTAAGATCCCATAAGGAAATTCAACAAATGAACGCATTAAGAATGTTTCATTGTTAAAAAGTTTGCATTGAAAATGTCACATTACAAATGTTGCATAGTTGACATTGTTGCATTGTTGAAAAGGGCGCATTGAAAATGGCGTATTACAAATGTTGCAGGGTTGAAATGGGCGTCATTCTGATGTCACAGGCATAAGTGTCAAGACATCAGAATGATACCAGAGTAAATCTTCCCATCACAACCACTTATGCACCTATGAATGAATTTCTACAGCATCCATGACTCCTCATACATTACCTGTCATACAATGACTCCCCATGGCCTGGCATACAATGGACATACAATGACTCCCTATCCATTACCTGGCATAAATGTTGCATTGTTGAATGAGTTACTACAGCATCCATGACTCCCCATCCATTACCTGACATATACTTGCAATGCACCATGATGGAAATCCTTGCTGTAAGTACCTACAACATGGGTTTCAGTTGGGGCCATATATACATGTCTTGTTTGTATGCTTGTGGTGCGGGCCCTGGGGGGTATTCACCTTACATTGCCTCCCTGTCACCCAATCTGTTCCGCTCCTCACAGATCCAGCAATACCAGGAAAAAACCTGGAATGTATGTGTAACACCCAGGACCACCATCAGTTGCATTTACACTAAAGGCATATTTGCATTTGGAAGTGTGGGATTTGGAAGGTGGTACTTCACACCGGATGGACCTCAGTGACCCAAGTCCCAGTTCGATGTGAATAACTGTGTGCCACACAGAAAACACACCTGTGACTTGAGTTGGTAGCAAATTTATGTTACCCCCGAACGAGATGCACTTACTGAAACCTATCCTCTATTTCAAGAGGACTGTCTTATTCTATAGGAGACTTCATGCTGGGCAGCTGGGTTGAGATCTAGGTCTCAGATGATCTGCCAGAGCTTAGACTGGCACCAGTAGTGGGTTTGAGTAAAGCACTAGTGGCTTGTGGTAGGATGGCTCCGTGTGTCAGTGCCATCTCTCCCTTGTATTCATTGTGCGTCAGGAAAATGCACAGGTTAAATATTCCCCAGATCTAAGACAAGCTGGATGATGATAGTCATAAAAAGCACTTAACCCTTTTAATCTCCCTTTACTGCTGGACATTACCTAGAGTTGTCAAGCTGCTAAAAGGAAATGTTGCATTGTAAACCTGTCGGTGTTAAATCAATGCCATTGGTCTTAGTTTTTACACAGGATTGAGGGACCGTGATCATGGGCAACCCCAGTATCTGTAAGTGCTTCCATTTCTCAATCAGGATGGATCAAGATCAGTTTGTAAATAACACAGAATGTATGTAACTTGGACATGGCCAAAGTGAGTACCGACCAACATAATAAAATGTCTAAGTCGTTATTTAAAGGCCCTATCAGCTAAAAGCACAAATGATGTTAGGCCACAGAAATGGTCTTATGGCTAAATGTCCATTTTGTGTGTTAAGTTCCCAAAACACCACTAAATAGCAGCAATATTGGGAACTTCACAGTAAAAAAGTTAACTATTGCTGTCTGACATACTGCCAAGCACCGATCGTTAACTTATATGTGTTACACTTACCTGTCATCCGCTGTCTGTCTCCTTCTGTCTTCATTCTGAATTCTCTTCTTTCTTGTATCTTCTTGTCTGTCTTCTTTCTTCTAGCTGGAAAAATAAAATATATTAATATATACAAAGGAAGCAGCAATGACAAACTATGGGCAAACAGACAAAACCACGTAATTTCCTACATGGCTTACTGAGGAAAAGGTCCAAAAGAGACTGGAAAGGGTTATAATGAATAAAGTGCCTGGGCCGGACGGTATACACCCAAGGGTACTTAAAGAACTTAGTTTAGTAATAGCAAAACCATTATACTTAATATTTATTGATTCACTTTCATCAGGCATAGTGCCCTGTGAGTGGAGGAAAGCTGATGTAGTTCCATTGTTTAAAAAGGGAGCAAGATCTAAACCAGGAAATTATAGGCCTGTGAGCTTGACTTCCATAGTGGGTAAGATACTAGAAGGGTTATTAACTGACAGTATTCAGAACTATGTGAAGACAAACAATATCATTAGTAGGAATTAGCATGGTTTCATGAAGAACAGATCATGTCAGACTAACTTACTTTAAATTTACGAAAGAGTGAGTAGTAATTTGGACAGGGGAATTGCTGTTGATAGTATACTTGGATTTTGCAAAAGCCTTTGATACAGTGCCTCACAACAGGTTACTGCATAAATTAAAAGGTTTTGGTTTGGGCGGTGTTATCTATACATGGACTGAGAACTGGTTAAATGATAGATGGCAAAGAGTTGTTGTAAATGGAACTGTAAATTGGTATAAGGTTATAAATGGGGTGCCGCAGGGTTCAGTCCTGGGACCAATGCTTTTTAATTTGTTTATTAATGATCTAGAAGTGGGAATTGAAAATAGCATCTCAATCTTTGCTGATGACACTAAACTATATAAGGAAATGCATACAGAGCTGGATGTTTTTTCCCTACAGAAGGATTTAGATAAACTATGTGAATGGGCAGAAAAGTGGCAGATGTCATTTAATGTAGATAAATGTAAGGTTATGCATTTGGGCTGTAGAAACAAACTTGTTACATATACTCTAAAGGGGAGGCAACTTGGGAAATCCTCATTAGAGAAAGATTTAGGAGTACTGATAGACAATAGACTTCACAGCAGTGTGCAGAGTCACTCAGCTGCTGCAAGAGCAAATAAAGTACTAGCCTGCATAAAAAAAGGTGTAGAAGCAAGGGATGCTAATATTATCCTACCTCTGTATAAATCCTTGGTTAGGCCTCATCTAGAATATGGAGTACAATTTTGGGCGCCTGTTCTAAAAAAAGACATTACTGAACTGGAAAAGGTGCAGAGACGTGCAACAAAACTGATTAGGGGATTGGAGGATCTGAGTTACAAAGTGAGACTAGCCAAACTGGGTTTGTTTACATTAGAGAAGAGACGTCTAAGGGGTGATATGATTACCATTTACAAATACATTCAAGGTCAATACAAAGAACTATCCAATGAATTATTTATGCAAAGAGCTGAGCTAAGAACAAGAGGTCACCCCTTAAGACTAGAGGAAAGGCGCTTTCGACTAAAACAAAGGCAGGGATTCTTTACAGTAAGGGCAGTAAGGCTATGGAATCCTTTGCCTCGGGATGTTGTGCTTGCAGATATTGCAGCTGCATTCAAAAAAGCAATGGATGCCTATCTAGCACAGAACAATATTGACAATATTGACAATTATGACAGATGGAAGGAAGGAATAATTCCCCACACACACACACACTCTTGGGTCTAGATTGGAAATGGCTCCAGAGGACTTTTTTGCCTTCTTCTGGATCAACAGGGGTGTTTTTGGCATGGGCTGGACTTGATAGATGCATGTCTTTTTTTCAGCCTTATCTACTATGTTTCTATGTTACTATGTTATATGTTTTTTAGAAATATATGAAAGACAGTAATACATTGTTTAACCTCTTGAGTTCCAGAGTTCAAAGGGTTAAACTCTGTATTTAGTGCCCGGTTCCATAAAAATGTGCCAATATTATTTTAGTTCCAAATTAGCCAAGTGAAATTTAAGCCATTATAGTAGTCAAAGTTGCACAGTATAATATGTCTGAAAATGAATTAATAAAAAACTTAGCTTAATAAACTGCCTCCACCACTGTGTGCGGCCACAAAGACGGTGGCATCGGACACAATACTGTGTGCCACAGCCCCCCCTGTATTGTCCCTCATGGGCCAATACCTGTTCCACACTGAGAGAATTTGAACAGAGACAGCCTTTATATATGGGCAGTCTATGTTCAAATTCCCTCACAGCCATTGGCTGAGATGTGCTTACACACATCCCAGCCAATCAGTTTAAAGCACAGCCACTCAAATCTGAGGCTGTGAGGGAATTTTTTATGAACTGATTTTCAGAAATATTATACTACGTAACTTTGACTACTATAATGGATTGAATTTCACTTGGCTTATTTGGAACTAAAATAATTGTGGCATATTTTTATGGAACTGGTCACTAATACAGCGTTTAATCCTTTGAACCCTAGAGTGGTGAGCAATGCATTGCTTTGCAATGGATACATACCCCTCTGGCACTCAAGGGGTTAAACAAATTATTATTGTCTGTATATTTCCAGAAAACATATTAATATATATATGTTTTTTAAAGCTAGAAGAAAGAAGACAGAGGAGAAGATACAAGAAAGAAGGACAGAAGATGACCAGCATGCTGAGGACTCCACTGTGCATCTGATTAATGGTAAGTGTTACTTGTAATGGGATGCTGCTTTGCTACTTAGTCGGGTTAACCCTATGAGTGCCGGCATGGTATTTATACCCCTCTGGCACTCATATGGTAAATTCTACTAACTTTGGACACATTTTAGGCACTTCGGATGTATTGATGTGGGACTTAGGGCCCCACATCAATACATCCACTGGGGTCTCAGTGTTTTTTTTTTGCTTTTAATAGCTGCATTAGATGACAAAAGATCTGATAAGGGTCTTAAATTTTATGAGCTAAAGTGAGTCCATTATCGATCTTAACAGCTAACGCAGTCCACGGAGTGACTGAGGACTAATGACACTGACAAGTACAGATACAGTAAAATCAATATCGTTATTAAAATTAGAACAGAAAAGATACGAAAAGCACTTCCCCAACCCTCACAGGACCAGGTGTGGAGACAATGCACAAGCACTTCCCCAACCCTAACTAGCCAGGTATGGAGACAGCATGGAGTGCATTGACAGAAGGGAGGCTGAACCCAATCTGACTACAGTGTGTAATAGTAGCAAAGATAGCAGTAGCTACTAGTATAGGTGAAGCAGAAACCCCCAAGCAAAATGAGAGTAACTACCCTAGAACGCTAGGGTAAACCCACAGGCAATGGTGACTAGAGATACCCTAGAATGCTAGGGTAGTGAAGGCAATGATGACTTAAATCCCCAGAATGCTAGGGAATACCAAAAGGCACTAACCATTGGTAACAAGCAAAATAGGATAACCAGAGCCAATATCCGGCGCAGTGGAGGATACTGAGCACAGCTTGTACCAGCTAGAGCATGATCTAGCGAGAAAGCGGGAGCAGTCAGACCAAGGGTTGGAAACACATGGATAGTCAGCCAGAGCCGGAGTCAACACAGAGTAGTTAGTCAAACACGCCAAGGTCAGTACCATATCGGATAGTCATTCAGAGCCGGGGTCAGCACAGAGCAGTTAGTCAGCCAAGCCAAGGTCAGTACCACATCAAATAGTCAGCTGGAGCCAGGGTCAGCACAGAGCACGTAGTCAAATGGAGCCAAGGGTCAGACCTAAGCGGATAGTCAGACAGAGCCAAGGGTCAGAACGGAGCTGAAAGCAACAAGCCAGGGATCAAACGTAGCCGGAGTCAAACGATGCCAAAGGTCATACACGGATCAGAGCATAAGGATAACAGCAATCAGATCTCTATACTCATGCCCATCAGCAAGAGTGAAAGTCAATGGCTATTTGTCTCAGTCGTTCCCTATAATGAACAGTACTAGACAGGGATGCCCCCTCTCTTCCTTGCTATTTGTCTTGGTTTTAGAAATTCTTTTGCAATTAGTTAGGGATTCCCCCTTAATACGGGGCGTCCAGGAATTAAGGCATTTGTCCAAATTGTTGTCTTATGCTGATGACCTATTGTTTTATGTCGCCCATCCTGAAACTTCCCTACCTCCTCTCCTTGACCTGCTGGACAAATACAGCTCCTTATCTCAAGTTAAAATTAAGATGAATAAAAATGAAGTCCTGAATATCAACTTACCCCCGACTGTGGTGTCTTTTATAGAAGCCAGATGTCCATTTACTTGGGTAAAGGATATGTAGGATTCTTACTCACCAACAACCTTCGCACCTTGATGGTCCTCCCTCCTAAATTATATTGTTGCTGACCTAGGCAGATGGAACAAGTTATTTATCTCATGGCTAGGGAGGGTTAACCTATTGAAAATGGTGGTTCTACCACAAATTATGTATCTCTGTGCTGCCACTACACATTCCACGCTACTCTCTTGACAAGTTGCAATTGATGCTGTCCTCATTTTTGTGGACATACAAGACTCCTTGTTTGAACTGGTCATGTATGATTCAACCACCATCAGCTTGAGGTCTAGGGATGATACACATTCACTCCTACTACAGATCAACAGCTCTGGCGTCCCTATGCGAATGCATGTCGCCGCAACCGCCGGAATGGATTGTATGTTGTCAGTGGCTCCAACCAACATTGGATGTTTCTCAGATATTTTGGATGCCCCCTCAGTCCCTTCCCACTTCAATGAAACGACACCCCATTTGGGGACATTTACTAGAGACCTGGGCTTCGACTAACCTGAAATTTGACTTATCTCCAAACCCCTCTCCTTTACTATCCATTTTTAAGACCCTGGGCTTCCTTCCAGGATGTATTGATGATTCCTTCTCTCTATGGTGCACACTGGGTGTCCACACTTTACAGACTTTGCTTCAATCAAACAGTGTACCCACCTTCGAGGAGCTGTCAACTACATACCACATACCTGCCTCCTCTCTGTGGCAATACTTACAGGTGTGTCCATACCTACAGAAGCTTATAAACGGAGGATACCAAGCTAGACCGAATACCCCTTTGAAACTCTATTACTGTTCCTGAACATATTACACCACTTCTTATCAAAATTCTACAATGTTTTAATTAGTCGGCAACTTTCACCTCACCCATACTTTGTGCACGATTAGGACTCAGATTTTAACAACAACATGCTGTCTTCGGCATGGCCAAGGGTGAGCATGACCCTGTGGAGATCCTCCAGTGATACTGCTATGAGGGAATATAATTTTAAGTTACTGTCATGATGGCATCATTCTCCACGCTATCTTTGTTATGTAGACTCCACCTTAATGGCTTCTTGTTGGAGATGAGGCCAATCGCCTGCCTCATCTTACCATATGTGGTGGTCTTGTCCCACCATATTCACATTCTGGTCAACTGTTCTCACTGAAATTTCTAAGATTCTGCAATTGCAAATTCCCAGTACACCCAAGGTAGTTCCCGTCTTTTTACCATCTCATCTCCTGAACACGCTTTGTTCCTTTTGACACACCTTATTCTATATTCTGGCAAATGCGGGCAAATGTCTGATTCTTCTACACTGGAAAACTCGGCCCCACCCCCACACGGTGTCACAATGACGTTCACATGTGCAGTCAATATTTTATCTCAAGTATACACATGCATTGGCTACTAATAGTCTGGGTGTCGTCCGTGAGCTTTGGTCACCCTGGGAACAGTCCCAGCCTCTATCTTTAAAAGCTCGGCTTCCTGATATTCTCTTCAGGCCCTTATGTATGATGGTGCCTTTTCCCCTTTATTCAATGTTGAGCCAGTCCCCACTTGGCATCTGACAGATACCTTTCTACCTACACCCAGTCCCCCCATCCCCATTGTTTTTTTTGTTTTTTACACTTTTAGTCAACAATTTGCACATACTCAGCAGTATGTTTATAGGCCCACTAACACTTGGTCCTCTCTTGAGACATTACATATCTGGCTCTGAGGTTTATTGTGACTTATTCAGAATCTGAGTCAGTTTGGTTCTGTTTGTCAATCTTGTAATTCATATTTCTAGTTTTGTAAGATGTATATTGATAATGTTACTCATTTCTACTCCGTATCGTCTATTCACTTTAATAAAGGTTTTGAAAGAAAAAAGAGTAAAAAGAAAAAAACAATTACCTCACAATGGAACGGGCATCAGCCTGTGAGGTACACAGGGAGGGGTATGCTGCTATGCACTTTCTCTGCCACCACCACCACGCTGCACAAAGTGGCTGAGAAATGGAGAGATAATATTTGGATTTATCATGTTTTGTTTTAGACTTTGAGCATGGTTGGATTTATCATATTTGGATTTATCATGTTTTGTTTTAGACTTGTTTTGAAATATTAACTTGTATGGCTCAGCATTGTTTTTCCCTTTGAGTCCCAGAGAGGTAGGCAATGTATTGCTCTGCAATGCGTTATGTACCCCTCTGGCACTCAAGGGGTTGAACTATGCATGGATGTGCAGGTTATGTGCATGGATCGTGTATTTATATTGCTTGATTTTTATTGCAGATTAATGAGAAGATGGAAGAAAGAAGATGGGCTACGAGAAGACAGAAGAAAGAAGATAAGAATAAAAGAAGGTAGATAGAAAAAGATATACAGTGGATGACAGGTTAGAGAGATGAGGGTGTCAGGCACCAATCATTACGTTTTTCCTTTGAAGTTCCCATAATTCATGATATTCAGCATGTGTTTTGTGAAGTTATCAAACAAAACGGACGTTTGTCCACAAGTCCTTTTCTGTGGTCTAATGTCCATTGTACTTTCAGATGGTAGGGCAATTGAATACCGACTTAGAAATTTTTTTGGTCTGCCGGTATCCATTTTTGCCCTACTGACTGATTTAGGTTAGGCAATTGAATAGAGTCCATAGTCAGATGTATGATTAAACAATTACCAAACAATCATTAACTGATACATAAAAAGCCTGTACTGCCATCAGCTCAGAATTGGCAGAAAACAGTGGAACCCTGGTACGCCCATCTGCTGTCTGGTGAAGCCTGGTAAGAAGTGGTCTTTAATGGAAACTTGCATCCAAAAAGCCATACCTCCAACATGGAAACAATGTCAAGTGACTCACTTGTCCACATATCTGTTGTCACAAAACAAAATGTCAACATGTCCACTGCCAACATCTTGGCAAACTAGATTAGCTTTAACAGCATGACTAGAGCAGATGTTAGAGGTGGAGGCAGCATGTGCTCTTGCCCTCTCCTACAGCAAACCCAGAGACATCAAACTCCTCTACAGCAGGAGCCTTAGGTGTTATTTGGAATGTTGGAATGTTGGCAGTGGCACTCTCTCACACATCAATAACATCACTATTTCTCTTACCTGTCCCAGACCCATGGGAACTTTTAGGAGTGCTTTGCTGCTGTTAGTTGTACAGCTCTGGCCTGTTGCTGGTATGTCTTCCAGTGAAGTTTTGTGCTTCAGGAGGGATCTCACTGAGGAGGTGCTTAGGTGGGAGCATGCTTTACCCCTGCTCATGGGCTTTTTACACAGACAACATGCTTAGTTTTTGGATCCTGAGTGAAGTCTCCATACTGTGTACTTCATAGACTGAGGTGTTCCTGAGGGGCTGCTACTACCAGAGGGTCTAGATGATGTTGCAATTCAACTTCTAATACTAGGTTTCAAAGGTACAGCACTTACAACAGCAGCAGCAATAGAGGAACTCATCATAGATAAAGTTGTTGATGTTAATAACGTGTGTTGTTGTTGCTGCTGGTTACTCAACATTAGTGTGTGTGGCCGAATGATGCTTGAACTTGGAAGCTGTGATGATGCTGATGATAACTGACAGGATGAGTGTACATTTCTGGTCATGTTTGCTTGTACAGGGTCAGAGAGTTTTCAAATATTTTCTCAAACTGTTTATAGACATGCACAGTGCTCTTTTTCAGTGGTAGAAGACTAAGTCTAAATTTCTGGCCATGTCATCATTAGTGATGATCGAGCACCCCGATGCTCGGGTGTTCGGGTGCTCTGGCCGAGCGCCCCCGGAGGCTCGAGTGCTCGGCCGAGCACCCTTGAAGTCAATGGGAGGACTCGAGCATTACACCAGGCACCCCCTGCTCTGATGAGGGGAGGGTGCCTGGTTCATAGGAAAAGGTCAGAAAATGATGGAAACACCACAGAAATGGTTCAGGGAAAGCATAGGGAGGATGTCTGGATGCATCTTGGACTCCAACGTCGCTGCTGTTTCGCCCGTAGTACGCCATTTTTACAGACTGACCGTAAAACACACAAAAAGGAAGATAAAAACGATTTTAGGCGAAAAATTGTTACCAAACAGTATTTGCTGTATATTTACTTGAACTATCAGGATCACGTCCACTTCCCCGTCCCTTTTTACCCGCCTTCTTCATATTAAACGGAATATATGCCGGTAATCTGCGGCTAGGCACACGAAACAGAATGTGACGCTAATCTGCGGCTAGGCACACTAAACAATATGTGACGCTAATCTGCGGCTAGGCACACTAAACAATATGTGACGTTAATCTGCGGCTAGGCACACTAAACAATATGTGACGCTAATCTGCGGCTAGGCACACGAAACAGAATGTGACGCTAATCTGCGGCTAGGCACACGAAACAGAATGTGACGCTAATCTGCGGCTAGGCACACGAAACAGAATGTGACGCTAATCTGCGGCTGGGCACACGAAACAGAATGTGACGCTAATCTGCGGCTAGGCACAGTGAACGGAATATGTGACGTTAATTTGTGAATTTGCACACTAAACAGAATGTGACAATAATCTATGGCTAGGCACACGTTTAAAATGGCCCTTTTTGTCGCTGCGTTGTAAAATCATTGGCCCTGTGCACCTAACAGAATATGTCAGCTTGTCACTGCACTGTGAAATATTTGTCCCTGTGCACCTAGTACAATGTCACCTTAGAACATGTCCCCCCCCCACAAAAAAATGAAATTCTGCCACCCCCAAAAAAAATTAAATGCTGCCCCCACACACAACAGTCCTAAAAAGGACTTTTGGGTCTTGAAAGCGTTTCAACAATTTTATTCTCCCTACACTGACTTCCTGTGCATCTAGTATTATATGTCACCTTATAAATATCCCCCCCCACAAAAAAAAGGAAATTGTGCCCCCCCAAACAAAATATAAATGCTGCCCCCACACACAACAGTCCTAAAAAGGACTTTTGGGTCTTGAAAGAGTTTCAACAATTTTATTCTCCCTACACTGACTTTCCCTGCCTAAGCGCATCTCTCCCTGGCTAAGAATGAGCCGAACTCGCGCGTCGGGTGCTATACAGCACCCGATCACGGGTTCTGGCCAGCCAATCAGTGTAATGCCAGCAGCCAACATGGCTGCTGGCATTACACTGATGTCAGAGCCTCCCCGCACGTTTATTGGCTGCGCAGCAGCTGCGAAACGTGCGGGGAGGAGACCCGAACATGGCGGGCGAGCACATGCGGTACTCGTACGAGTACCGCCATGTGCCGAGCAGAGCGATGCTCGAGCCGAACCGAGCTTCGGACGAGCATGCTCGCTCATCACTAGTCATCATCCCTCACTCTCAACCTCATCTGTATCTGTAGAAGAGGGGGATGCTGGAGGGATAAATATTTGATCTACATTATCATCATTAGGTCATGCTCATCATCATCCACCTCTTCTTACCGATTACCTTCATGTACTTCTAAGCTTTTAGAGGTCTCAAAAAATTAAGTTTTACTTTTTTTTTCAAATAGATTTTATTATCAGATTGCTCCATACACATCTCAAATACATAAAAGTACATGTATAATCGTTCAAGTACAGCAAAAGTATGTAGACATTTGTAACAATGAAAAGAACATAGGCATATCAATAGGGCGCACAGAGTCAACCTGAGGTTTTTATTATTATTTTAACCTCCAATAACCAAAACTCCTAAAATCGAACTTAAATTTCACCATACCGCCGGTCCTCGATTCCTCTCTCTCCCGAACCCACAGCACCCCCCCACCCGCTCACCACCCAGCGGTTTCACAAGACCCCAGCATGTACAGGGTTCATACACAATGCCTTTCATCAATTATACATCGCAGCCATCCACGCAACAAGCAAGTGTGACCTCAATCAAACATCACCAGTAAGTTGTACATCAACAGTTGCCACAGTATTATCTACTCTATTCGTCCACCAGTTCTGCCATCTACCCCAGATCTTTTCAAACTTATTTGGGTTACCCCGGTGTAGGTAAACCAATTTATAGTGTGGAATGCATTGTAAAACTAGGTTTATCCACGCCCGACAATTAGGGATTCTATTTGACATCCAGTTCAAGGCCACCACCTTTCTCGCCTTCACCAAGAGCTCACTCAGTAGAGATCTGTCAGTTGCATCCTCAATCTCATCGGGAAAAACAGACAATAAACAAATCTTTGGAGTCACAGGAACAGGTCTACCCAACACCAGGACTACAATACACATTACTTCTTTCCAGAACCTCCTGACTCCAGGACATTCCCAGATCATATGTAAGTATGTGCCCTGAACATTATCACACTGAAGACAACAGTCGGTATTAGAATTCCCCGTTCTACACAGTCTGACCGGTGTATAATAAATTCTATGTAGGATATTAAACTGTATCATCTGGTGTCTAGCCACCAGTGCTGGTCCCACCTTAGCCAAATCCCATTCCCAATTCTCCAATGGACCCACGTCCATTTCCCATTTGTTCCGTGAAGGGAACGCCTGATACCCCATGTGAGATTCCAGCCACTGGTAAATGAAAGAAAGAGGTCTCGAAGGCTCAAGAATCATCAATCTAGTAAGAAGCGGGAATGTAGAAATTATCGGGGCTCGATCACTCCACTGAGCTCGAAGAGCATGCCTAATACATAAATATGAGTAAAAGAGATTATGCTGTATATGGTACTCGTCATGTAATTGTGCAAAGGATTTCAGTTGATTATCCTGGTATAACTGTTCAAGGTTAGTAATCCCAAATCTAGCCCACAAGCGACCAAAGTCGCTGTCATGGAGATGGTGTAGCTCCGAGACACCCCACGAGGGGGTATCCGGGTCCATGGCAATGTATCCCAGTAGCTTTTTCAACTCCACCCACGCCTCATGTAGGGTTGTTGTCAATAGAGTCCGAATTTAAAAAAACCCGGGACCTCCATGCAAGAACTGGGGCAGCGTATAAGCAGGCTGTAACAATAATGTATCTGTTTGAGTAGTCTGGTAGCGAGGATGGGGAGAAACAAAATCTAACGCATATCGACATTGTGCTGCTAAGTAGTACCCATAGAAATTGGGCAAGGCAATTCCCCCCTCACGTTTGGGTCTCATGAGAGTAGTTAGCTTGATCTAGCCCGACCCCCCCCCCGCCTATTTAGGAATAGGGACTGGTGTGTTTTGAAAAATGTACAAAAATTTAGGCAGAAAAATCATTTTAATAAGATTCGATCTACTGATAACATTTAAGGGCAGATGAAGCCATGCAGTTGTTTTGTCGTTAAAGTATTGAATATTAGGTATCAAATTCATCTCCAAAAAGGAGTCCATCGTTGCTGGCACCCTAATCCCCAAGTATGTACACTCAGCCACAAACGAAAGCGGGATGTCAGTTGGATAAGATTGCCGTAGATTACTATCAGAATCAAAGAGGACTTAGTCCAATTTATTTGCAATCCAGAGTATGTACCAAAATCGTCCACCAGCTGTAATGTGGTCTCCAAGGAATTCCTATCATCACCTAAAAAAAGCAGGATGTCATCAGCATACATTGCAAGCTTTTCCTCTCCGCCTTCTACACTGAGTCCCCTAATCAATGGATTTGCACGAATTAGAACAGCCAGTGGTTCTAAGGCCGAAGCAAACAGGCTGGGTGAGATTGGGCAGCCCTGCCTAGTGCCACGATGCAAGGAGAAGGACTGTGAACTCAGTCCACCCGCCACCACAGAAGCCTTGGGATTACTATATAAAATATGTATCCATTTGATAAAGGACGGGCCAAACCCAAATCCCCGGAGTACGTGCCAAAGATATGGCCACTTGACAGAGTCGAAGGCCTTAGATGCATCGAGAGATGCTATCACCTGAAACCCCATGGTATTGTGAGGAAGTTGCAGGTGCATAAATAACCTTCTAAGATTGTGTGATGTCGATTTACCTGGGATAAAGCCAGTTTGATCTTCGTGTACTATGGTTCCCAGCACCATATTCAATCTGGTACCCAGGATTTTTGCCACGATTTTAGCATCCGTAGTCAACAAGGAAATGGACCTGTAAGAATCGCAAATTTCTGGATCCTTTCCTGGTTTGGGCAATACAATAATGGAAGCATTATTCATAGAATCCGGAAGATGTCCATCGTCAATGGCAGCATAAAAGATATTTAATAAATGGGGGGCCAAGACATCCATGAATTCTTTATACCATTCTGCAGGAAGACCATCTACACCCAATGCCTTGCCTGCGGGCAAACCACAAATAGCCTCCATCACCTCTCTCAGAAGAATAGGAGCATCCAGCATTTGTCTATGATCGAATCAGAGCTGCGGAAGGTCACATTGATCGATAAAACAAGAAATTTGAGAGTCAGAGCGAGTCAATCGAGATTCATAAAGACGAGAGTAGAAGCACCGAAATTGCGAGTTAATCATCTGTGGGTCTAGTACCAGATCACCCCCAGGATCTCGGAGTGAAGAAACCGATGGAGTCCCCCTGTTTTGACAAACAAGATGAGCCATTAGCTTCCTTGCCTTATCCCCATTTTCAAAAATATTTTGCTTCAAGTAAAAAATGTGACGGACACTTAGTTCAGACAATTTTATAGAATATCTTAATGAGCAAGAAACAAAATTAGTATAAGAGACTGAATCCCCTTTTTCCACAAACTGTTTTTCCGCCTCAGCAGCCTCCGATTCCAATGTCTCCACCTCCCTAGACTTAAGTCTATTTTTCATAGATATAAGAGATAATAAGGAGCCCCTTGCAGTCGCCTTGGCAGCCTCCCACACAATGCCCTGAGCAGCAGTGTTAACAATATTGACAAAATATTCACGTAGATCTTCTCTATGTTTAGACACCAGATGCATATTAGTCAACCATACAGGACTAAGCCTCCACACCCTAGATTTAGGTCTCGCTGTAGCGTCATTAATAGTGGGGAGTGGTCGTAAGCTACCCTGGTCAGAAAACAACAATCTGTAACCCAAGTCAAAGTCAACTGGTTAGCGAACACATAATCTATTCTAGATAAAGTTTTATAGGTGGCCGAGTGGCATGAGAACTCCCGAACCTGCGGATGGAAAGTCCTCCATACATCTATGAATCCCATGTCATCTATGAGACTGAGGAAGGCATCTCTATGCAATTTGGAGTCAACTGCGGTCCCACCTAATCTGTCCAATTCAGAATTGGTAGCTATATTAAAGTCTCCCATACATTCGATATGGTGATGTGGCTTGTCAGAAATATATATGAGTATATCTCTAAGAACTGAAGGGTCAAATGGCGGCGGAAAATAAAAATTCAGTAAAATAAACAGAGTTCCCTGTAATTTACATGTTAAGAAGAGGTATCGTCCCTGTGGATCCGTCTTGAGTTCAATGAATTAAAATGAAACTAGTTTAATAATGAGAATGAAAATACCTCTGGCATACGTGGAATATGTGGCATGAAAATGACCCTGTATCCATTGCCTTCTAAGAGACAGAACTCTGCTTGCAGTAAGATGGGTCTCCTGCAACATAATCACCCCTGGAGTCTGTTTCCTGATGTGGTTTAAGACTAAGGATCGTTTCACTGCATCATTCAATCCACGCACATTCCATGACAAAAAAATTTACAATTTAGTATTGACATTACAGATATAAATATTATATGTTAGATCTCTGGCCATACGGCGGGGCCCGTTGGGGGCGAGGAGCACCCGGCCCAGCAGAGAGAGGAATCCCTAAGCTAACTACTAACCCAACCCCTATCCGAACATCTCACCCTATCTCTATCACCCCCAACCTGACAGAGATTTTATCACATAACCAACCCATTCCTGCGGCCTGGCAGCCAAAACATCCTTCCCTCCCACCCAACACACATAAACCAATTAACTAGTGAGCAAACAGACCACGTACAGCCCCATCCACACTCCCCGCCCCCCACAGCAGTAGAATAGAGCAAAAATAAACAGACCATCACTTCATAGCAAATGTTGAAAAAGAACCGAATGACAGTACCACCACAGTCACCCCCAGAACAGAACACCTCCCGCCCAGTAGCAAAGCCAATCCCCCGGGAGCTACCAGATACTTCTCCCACTTATTCTCCACGTCATAACACCTCCCGGGCGGATCGAAGGAGTCAATAAATGGGCAGAATCTAACAGCTTCAAGGAATCCAAGTGCCGAATCATGGCAACACAGCATCAAACCACCGCCCAAGATATGCAAGACAATACCAGCATAATGATAACATTTCAGAACAGTAGCCCACAATATCAGCATGGTGGGAAAAAAAATAATAATATTTCCCACAAACAGATATATAGACATATACATACACACTTAGATATATATTGGCAATAGCATTATTAAAACCCAGTAGCAAAGCCAATCCCTCCGGAGCAACCAGAGACTTCTCCCACTTATTCTCCCAGTCTTAGCACCACCTGGGCGGATCGGAGGCATCAATAAATGAGCAGAATCCAACAGCTTCAAGGAATCTAAGTGCCGAATCACGGCAAAACAGCATCAAACCACCACCCAAGATATGCAAGACAATACCAACATTATGATAACATTTCGGAACATTAGCTCGCAATATCAGTGTGGTAGGGAAAAAAAAAATCAATATTTCCCACAAACAGATATATAGACATATACATACACACTTAGATATATGTTGGTTATTGCATTATTAAAACAGGCATTTAGTCAGGTTTACGCAATTATACCAAGATATCCCTCCCCCAACCTCATCACCACAGGAGAGTTCCCAGAGCGGTCCATCACAGGATGTGAGCATTGGAGGGGTGGAATTCAGCGTCAATACCGTTTTACATCCACATCGCACAGGGGCCATGTCGCCATGTCATGCTGAGTTCAGCCTCCACCCAAATACACCAGCAGGAGAAGAACCAGTTCAAATGGCTGCCATGCCCCCCGGGATCCGCCTTAGGGGTTATCGAGAACTGGGGATACTAGATAGATAAAAGCTCAGGAATTTAAGACCGTGTCATGAAATGATGAAATGGCTTTAATGAGTGTCCACCCATTCTTTAGCCAAGAAGATGGTATTACCGTCATGGATAACTCTCAATCTAGCAGGAAACAACATAGAATAGGAGATAGTTTTCTCTTGAAGTTTGCGCTTCACTCCCACAAACCTGCATCTCTGGCATTGGACATCAGCCGAGAAGTCCGGATAAAAGAAGATTTGTTGATTTTCGAAAAGAATTTGACCTTTCATCCTGGCCATACGAAGTATGGCATCTCGGTCCCTGTAATTCAGGAGTTTGATAATCATCTGACGAGGAGAGGATCTGGGGGGTCTTGGGCCTGTCGGCAATCGATGCTCCCTCTCGACAGTAAAGGATGGAGAGAGACCCTCTGTGCCGACGTGTTCTTTTATCCAGGCCTCCATGTATTGCTCAGGGGCACGACCCTTGCGGTCCTCCGGCAGCCCAATTATACGAACATTACTGCATCTAGACCTGTTTTCAAGATCATCTACTTTGGATTGTAGAGATTGTACTTGATTCTTTAACTCATCCACCGTAGTAACCACAAGAGGAAGCGTGTCTTCCACAGTAGATATAAGTTGTCGAACATCAGTGATGCTTTCACGCAGATTTTGTTGGTCTGCACGTAAGAGATTAATCTCCACCTGCACTGTATCAATTTTGTTGGTCAAGACTGCCTGGCAGGTAGCGATTGCAGACATTATTTCTGATAATTGGGATTTTGAATCATCCTCCTCGGAAGCTGAGGACTGTGCCGGCGAGGCCACCATAGAAGGGGCCTCCAACATGGCCATGACCTCCTCCGCCACCATAGCTCTTCTAGCAAATTTACTTAATTTCTTCCTGTATTCTGATGTCTTTTTAACCATAGTGGGATTAAGAAAGCAAGTGTAGGTCAGATCAACACAGGCCAGATTAAGCATAGGGTGGACAATTTCTGCCAAGGCGGGTAGGTGCGGACAGGACCCCTCAAAGTTCAAATGACATTCATAACTTGCCTAATGATTTCACATCTAAACTGAAGTAAGTGAAGAACTGCCAGTCTAGTGTAAGCAGGGACTCCTAAGACTTAGCTGTGAAACATAATATGTCTCAAGGTCACATATTTGAATTGGAATAAGCAAGCAACAATCGGTAACTGGAACCTTGGTATTCAATTATACATGGGGCAGCAGGGGAGAACATATATAGGAGAGAGGACGAACAGGGGAGTTTGCAGCGTATGAATTAGTAGTATCCGATTCATAGACAGCATGTAAGAGTATTGGCCATAGCCAGATAGTAGTACAGCAACAGTAGGCCCTCCAGACGCTCCTGTATCTCAAATGCAGCCCCACTAGTGGTATCAAAAGATGATGTTCACATCCAAAAGGCAGTATTGCAGCCACAGACCACCAGTCTTCCCCGTAGCTGCAACATATACAACTTGTAATCAAAGATAAGCAATTATCTGGAACTCAGGGCCTAGGTAGCCAATTATACATGGGGCAGAAGGGGGAACAAATATAGGGAAGACAACAAACACAGGAGAAATTTTACTTTTACTTTCACAATGTTTTTTACTGCTTTGAGGACAAGTGTTTTGGGGCTTGTTTGTCACAGTGTCAGATGCAGCAGTTGGTTGAGCTTCAACACCTTCTTCCATTATGCCATCACCAACACTAGAATGCGACTCTTTGTCTTCTTCAGTATTCTTACATGTTTTTAATAGTACTGGTGGTTGTGGAACTTTTGGTGGAACCTTGACAAACTGCATCCTGCTTGGGAGGAGAGTGAGCACCATCATTTATTGCACAGGCAGCAGCAACCATTGCTGCAGTCATTTTTTGGGTTACCATTTTACTTGCATGTCCCTTCACTGTTCCTAAAACTTTCACCCTCCCTCCTCCCCCTTGTGCATTTGCTTGACATTACTCAACTTCTGTGTGTGTATTTTTACTATAAAGTACACGACAGAACTGATAGGGTGTAATGTTGTCATGTTCTGCCCTTTTTCAACTCTTTTTTTTCTTATTCCTTGTGTACTGCTTGATGTACTTTTTTAACCCTTTGAGTGCCACAGGGGTGTGCAATGTACATCTCCATGGCACTCAAACAGTTGAGAGAGTGATGCTGTCCATGGTGCTGAAAAGATCCTCTCTATTCCACTACTGAACCAGTACTATCAGGCTTCTTGGTTGTCTACTGCTGGTGATGTGTGAGGGAGAGCATCTCTTTCACATCAACAGCAGTCCACAACCCTCCATGTTTTGATTCATTGAGGGATATTACTGCATTGAAAACTACAGGGAGTTCTCAACTTAGCCAGCATCAGTGAACTCTGACAGCAGAGGCTGCTATCGGAGTTTAGTGTATGTGGTGAAGTGTCACATTAACATATAAACACACACCTTTGAATGCGATAATGGCTCACTATCCTGCATTTCCACATGGAAATGACTCATTATGCTGAGTCATTTCCAAATGGAAATAGGCCATTGTTGATGTAATTCATAAACTTGTCTAAGACATGTCGGATGGATGTCGATGTGGGAAGATTTTTGTCAGCTTGATGGGGATATGATGTTGAAGACACTTAAAGGGATAGTAATTTTTCATAATAAAAGCTCTAATTAATCATCATAGTATTTGGACCTTGGAGAGTGTTATTTCAGTTCTGTCAGAGTTGTAGTTTGAGAGTAATTCAGTGACAAAGTATCCCCCTCCTGCCCCTTTTACTGATGTAACACTGCTCAGCCAGAACAGAAGGGAGGTGCCCAGGTAGATTGCAGAGAGGAACAATCTTCAATTAAGATAAGGGAAAATCCTGACAGGGCTTTCATTGTTCTCATAGGAAGAAGATTGTCCCCTGCTGTTATCTATCTGGTCTAGCAACCAGATTCCACATCTGAGAAGAGATGGTTTACACTAGGTAAAAGGGGCGGGAGGGGAAAACTTTATCCTTCAATTACTCTTGAACCACAACACGACAGTATTTAAATAGCACTCTCTATGGCTCAAATACTATGAAGATTAATTGGAACTGCTGTTTTTGTGAAACATTACTATCCCTTTAATGCATACTGTCGATGTGCCTTCAATGCTGCTCTGACAGGACATAGACATTTAGAGCCCTCTTTCACCTTTCGTGCATCTCCCCACTTGATCTTTGTGAAAAAATTGCTCAGCTCTTCTTATGAAAGGCACAGATATCCTGTGTACATTCCCTTCTACTCTAATATTTATTTAGCAAGTTATCCTGTTTACATATGGATTTTGTCCAAAACATGTTCACATAAACATTTTAACAGGTTCAAACTAATTATGTATTTTTTAATATAAACATTGACTATTTATCTAATACTATTTTTACTCAGTTCCTGAAGGAAAGGGAAACATTTGAAGGGGAGACTTATAGTTACTCAGTCATACTGTCTCCTGTCTTCACATATCATTCACACATGAACATATGAGAGCTCTCACAAGTAGACAGGGTAATCAAATATATTGTGCTAGTGCTAGATATCTTTGACAAGAGAACAGCTTTCAATGTATTTCCATTCTGTGAGGAAATATACAAGAAATGTCTACTGAAACATCATAAACTATCAGAAAATGTTTAATGTTGAGTACAAACTGTATGTTTGTGGCATCAGTTTTGATTTGAATGCACCATACAGATCAAAATGACAAGTTTGATTTTAAAAGAAATCAAAAGTATCTCAGTAAGTAGAGATTTTTTTTAAAGTTAAGCAACAATGTTTTGCCTATTCCTCCATGGTACCCAAATGCAAACTAAGCACATCAAAGAGCAACCACATTTAAGAAGCTTTGAATTATAAAGAACAAGCATATTTTGTAAACCAATTATTGTTTGGAAGTTTAAAAATTATAGTTTAATATTGTGAAATGTAAAGCAATGTGTTGCAGATCTTTTTAACATTAACAGGATTCAATTAATAAATATTAGAGTGTTTTGAACAGTCTCACAGTTTTTATAGAAACATCAGATGGCAAAATTCATGTATCTTGATAATAATATTTGTGTTGCAATCCACTGCAGATCTTTCTGATAGCAAAAGTGTTAATCATTCAAATAATTTACCACATAGTTTTCCACCCACTGCCTACCAGAGATTTGTGATTTATTGATTGAAAGGACAGCTGGGAAAGATTAAAATGAAAAGTAAATTAATTCTGATTATCTGTAACAGGTGTTATTTGGGTATGACAATAAACTACTTAGGAGAGCTTTTCATTATATGGTATTAATACCAGAAATATATGCACTTTCAATAATATATAAAATACTTTTAATGGTCTGAATTTGTGTACATACTGTATATAAATAAAATAATTAAAGCACCAACATTGAATTATAGGATGGTAAGGCAAACATTATTTTACATGCACTCAAAATAAAAAATAACCAAAACCGCTTGTGTAGTAGAGTGTTGTATTTGGCTTATGATTTACCTCTTGGGGGCTCTGCTGTCAATGGATATCAGTGGAGAACCACTGTACAACATTTGCCATCGAGTAGGACTCTAAAATGTTTGTCCTCATTTGAGAAAAATCCAGTTGATTCTGGGGAAGAGAGGGCTGAAAAGAGAACCCTGAACCACCATGTTGGAGGCTGTGTAAAATATGGTGTTGGGCAGCTCAGTGGCAGGAACTCTAGGTGTAGATAATTCACCTGATGTCAAGTTCACAGCAGCAGACTTAGAGTTAGTTTGAGACATTGTTGGATACTACATGGGGATTGTGGTAAACTATGTTCCCATTTTCAAATTCAACTTCCAGGGAAGTGGTGGTGGCAGTACAATCTACTGGGTTCTCACCTTGACCAATACCACCAGGAGAAAGAGTGAAGGAAGAATCTGGTGATGGTGGGGGTTATGGTGCTGCTGGTAACACTGATAGTCATGATTAATCACAGATGCTAATAAGAGTTTTCATATCTTAGACCAACATGGAGTGGGAAGGAGATGGTAACATCAGCAGTGGTGACTTTGTGCTGTTTGCTGCTGCTTTAGTTCCAGCTGTTGATGAATCATCTGAGTACCAGTGCCACCCTCGCTAAATGTTACAACAGGATCAAGCTGGTACATTTACCATGCTGGGTAGTAGTAGTAGTAGTGGTGGGACTGGGTTCATCATCCCCACCACAGCATGTGGTGGTGGAAGTACTAAGCCTAGCAATGATATGGAACAGGTGGTAGTGGATCCTAGTGTTTATGCAGAATCAGAAAAGGCACCAGGATCTATATCATGTGCACTTGAGGAGGAGGTTTACAGTCAAGAAGATCCTTCTGTACCCTTCCTTTGAAATCACAGGTGATGGAATACTTTTCACTAGGAGAATGGAGAGTGTAATCATTCCCAAATACATGTGGAAACTGTGTTACGAGATTGTGAAAGGAGGGGAAAGAGGGGTCACACATTGGCACATCTATGCCATTAATGCCCATGCAGAATAAAAACCCCAAGAAAACTTAATTTGCTTCTTTCACTATTCATTCATCCATCCCCAATGACAAGAACAATGCGGCACAAAAGTACAACAAAAAGGGCACGAGACAAAACCCTATCAGACCAGAATGTGGGCAACATCACCAGTGCCTCCAGATGATATAGATTGTGTGCATGTAAGGATCTGGCACATTAGAGCACACATGGCAATGTGGAGGAGACCTATAGAAATCAGGAGATAACTGTGGATCAGCTACAGACTCTGCACACTACAGAATACATCAGGCTCATATTAGGAAGGGTAAATTAGTTTTATTGCGTGTACTAATTATTCATGGGAAGTGTCAATCACCCCCTTGCCAACCACCAGCAGTCAGTGGCATTTTTGTGTGAGATGAAATAGGGGCAAATTCACCTTCATCAGGACACAGCAGTAGCCAGAGAAAGAGAACCAGCCTTCAGCATGGAGGAGAATCAGGCTCTTGTGGGGTTTCTGCAGGGCTACTATGCACAGCTCCTTGGCCCATTGGCAGCTGGCACCATATCAGTTTTCAAGAAGGAAAGATGGGTTGTTGTGGTGTTAGTTGTCAATGAGGTGGCAGTGACCCCACGCACAGCATGCTGTTGCAGAAAACAGGTGCCTCACATCAATAGACTGGTGGTGAAGAAAACGGCAGCGATGCAGGAAGTGAATTAATCCTGGGCCTCAATGAAACCTGTTCTTTTTTATAACTATGAATAGGTCATCTGAAGAGGAGTTGCAGGAGTTGATTACAATGTTGCTGGTCTATGCTCTGCAGGACCAGTCAATTCCTCAGATGGTGAGGATGACCAACCTACTGAGTCTTCCCCTGCCCTTCCAGCATCCATCTCCCCTGACGTCAGCATGCTAATTCCTGTTCCTGCTGCTGATGCCTGGACCCATTCTCCTTATGCTAGAAGTAGCAACTCTTCCTCTGGTCTAATTATATGCACCAGTTCTGCCAGCAGCAGTCGCAGTGACACCCCATCCCTACATGCCTCAGAGATGGGTACGCAAGAGACAGATCTTCCCTCAACTGAGGAGTCAGATCAACATGCCTCTTTCCCTGGTACGTAGCTGAATCATGATGCATTTGTTCATGTAACACACAATAACATAGTAACATACATACATAGTAACATAGTAAGCTGTTTTTAATCATCTGCCACTGAGCAGATAGGTGTGGAATGTATGATAAAGCATGGTATAGCACACTTATCCGCTCAGAGTAATTCAATGCTTTGTAATTCAATGTCCATGTGTGTGCTCACTATAATGTAGTGCTTTGAAATGCAATATCCATGTATGTGCTCAGTGCTCACTACAATGCAGTGCTTTACAATGCAGCGTCCATGTATATGATCACTAGAATGTAGTGCTTTGCATTGCTATGTCCATGTATATGCTCACTGCAGTTTAGTGCTTTCCAAAGTGGTGTATACCTGTCTGCTCAGTGCAATGCATTTCATGGAACAGATAAGTGTGCAGAATATTACAAAACAATGTGTGGACTGCTCACACCCTGACCCAAAATAGTAAATCTGTGGCTTTCCAGCATACCTGCTTTCAAAGTAATGTTGCTTGATTGAATACTTTTTCTTACAGATGGCTCTTATGGGGTACCCTGCTCTGGCAGAGAGGGGGAAGAGCTTGTCCCCTTGGTCCTGTAGCTGGTCGCTGCCACTGCTCCTGCCAGTATGGAGGTGGAGGAGCCTGGTTAATTGTTTTCCCAATATTCCTCTTGTACACACATCTTTGTAATCATGTTACATTTTTCCACATGTCTACTAGCAGCCAACCTTGCTTTTTCCCATATCCTTATATAACCCTTTCATTGCCATAGGGGTGAGCAGCACATTGTTAACCCACATGTTGCTCCCCTCTCTGTCACTCCAAGGGTTATATATCCCACTAATATGCATATTAGTTTGTCATACTCCTACCATGAACATAATATCAGTGTAGGCATGATAGAGCTAATGCACCATGATGTATGTCTCAGGATGCTGAAATCCTGCAATGCATTGCAGTGATGCCACATAGGCCAAATTTGCCTCCCTGTTGTTGAGTAAATCCTGTTTAGCTATGTTATTCCACCTTAGTGCAGTTGTTGTGATCCAGAATGTTTACACATGTTAAATCTGACTGAAACATATCATGAAGTTATTGTTTCTCCTCACATGTTAATTGTTTTCAAATCCAGAATAGGTCCAGTTTATGTGCCAGTGGAGGAGGGCACCGAGGAAGATGTCAGCATGTAGACACTTGTTGTCCACCTGGGGACCACCATGTGGAAAGGGCAGATGAGAATTGTTTGAAATATGTCCTCTATCCAAAACATGTTCACATGTTCAATGTGTTGGTGGTGTTTGTGTGTGCGTGTTAGTGGCTGTTGTAGCCATTTGAATGCCAAAGGAGTAAATAAATATGTTGTGCACCCCTCTGGCACACAAAGAGGATAAGTCTCCCTACAACTATCTCACTCTAATTAAAATGTTCTATCTGTTCAGATTCATCACAGGCTGCATCTGATGAGGAGCCTAATGATCCCTCCGGATCAAGAGCTGGCATTCCTGTTTCCTGCTGAGACTCACATGGGCTTCGGTTCAATCTCAAGAATTGTGGTCTAGCAAGAGGCCTACTATTTCTGGTAGTAGTGTTGCCAGGTAGTAATCCTTTGCTTGTTGTACTACATATTTATTGCTGTGATTTATTCTAGTAAATATTTTGCATTACATTACCGTACTGAGTTCTGAGCATTCCTGGGTGCCCGTAACACTTCATTACACATAGGGATGTTGGATAAATGTTTGCCAAGGGCAAAGAAAGAAGATGGCATTAGAGTGAGCATGACAGATCAGCTGTCTGTGTCTGCTGTCAGTGCTGCACCTGCTGCCAGTGCTGCCCCAGCTGCAAATGCTGGGCCTGCTGCTGTCAGTGCTGCTCTTGTTGCCAGTGCAGAACCTGCTGCCAGCGTGTCTTGTAATTCTAGGGAAGGGGGAAGGAGGAGACGATGCCAAGTGTGACAACTCTTGTCATGCCCAAGCATTCCAGCCACTAGTACTACTATTAATAAGGTACAGCAGCTTGTACAGAGTATTAGGAGTGAAGGAAGGGGTGATCATCATATTACTAGTGAGGAAGAAGACTCAGGGACTGAAACTGATGTGGTTGGTGTTAGTAGTAATAATAGTGATGGTGAAGTAGCTGGTGGGACTAGGGGAGTGGTAGGGGAAGTAATGTAGATCATACAGACTAGAAGTCAAGGGAGCCCACACCATTCTCCTGATCCTGGGAGCCCACTTCCCCCACGGCATTGTCAAGGTGGAACATTATCCTAAACCAGTGAGATGTCTGTAATAGAGCAGCAGCAAGGAGGGACTGGTGATGGAGATGATGGTGGAGAAGCAGGGGTGGAAGAGACATTAATTGCCATTTTTTGCCATTTTATCCCAAACTGAGAAGGAACATGAAACAGAGATGGGGATGGGTATCACCACCATCACCAGCAGTGAGCCTTTGGCGTTTGCTACTGCTCTAATTCCTGTTGCTGTTGAGTTGCAAGGGCAGCACGATTCTGAGGAGCACGCTAGTGGGAATGGGGTCAAAAAGTGAGGCAAGACTAGGACAGATTCCACTTGCCATCAGCTATACTCCTGGACCTAGTTACAGTGCTGATTCTGAGGCAGTAACAGCAACAGCATCATCCTCTGCCCCAGACAGTGAAGGGGAATGTGGAGGAAGAAAGAGGCCATTCTTCTACACCTTTCCCCCACCTGAGGTCTTGGGTATAGAACTAATTTTGTCTTGGGGCAGGCACAGTGCAGTCATCAATGACACCACTGTGCATGGTTTGTGAGATGTCAGTGAAAGGGGAAAGAATGGGATGCACCTTGACACAACTGCCCTCATAATGCATATGAAACACAGACACCATGACATTTATATAATGAGAAGATTGGGAAGAAACTCTGCTGTACTAGCACACCTATATGTTTATAAGTCCAATATGGTAATTATAGGAATTAGGACAGAAACATACCCATATGAAAAATTATGTGTGTTAAAGAGAACAGTAACCACCAGTAAACATTCACTGATCACAGGGTCTAACTAGAATGGTGGTCAAGTTCTTCAAAGCTTATGTGCCCAAAAATGTGTAGTGATCAAGCTGCACAGATTAATGTCAGACAGTAAGACAAATAGTTGGCAAATTCACAAGAACACTAATTTATATCTCATAAATGACTCACAAATTAGAGATAATTGCATGGAAGGTCAAGATATATCAGCTCAGGTTCAGCAACCCTTTGTCTTAGCAACTAATGAGCGATCTAATTGGTGCTTATACTCTAAGTACCTGTTCTCTCAATTTCCTGGGCATATACCGGCTTGCCAAGGAAATTCTTAGAACAAGTTCCTTGAGTATTTATGGTAAAGTGAGAAAATACTATGATAGTGTGTGGGTTATCAAATATGCCGTATCAGCAAAACAGCTAGCCAAATTCTAAATGTGACTGCCTGACTAGTGCAATGGATATTACATGAATAGGGACAGACAAAAGCACAGCACAAGAGATAACCAGAATAGCAGCCGCTTTCGGGATTAAATCAAAGAGTGGCACTTAAGTTGCAAGTAATGAGAGAACAACAGATCAAATAGGCACCTATGATCTCAGTGAATCAAAATGTAATGTTGCGAATTAAATGTATAAAGCAACACATAGCAACTAGTCCTCTACTGACACATTCCCTATCTTGCTGGGGCATATACCGGCTTTCCAATACCATTAGTACAAGACAGGTAAGCTTTCTAAATAATGTTAGAATCCTGAATATTCCAGGACAACTAACCGGCTTGTCAGGACTAGGGATAGGCAAAAATTTTCACCTCAAACTGAAATCGGCGAATAATGGTACTTCCCTCTTCTGGCAAAAAGTGGCGTTTTTCTGCTTTTTTTCGCAATGGGACAATGAATTTACACAAAACACATAGCAAATATTATTTTATTTTCAAAAGGCATAGTATAAAAGGGACATGAGGGTGCTTGTGTTGGTGGAGTGTGGGGAAACAATCTGTTGAAGGGGGGAATTGTTTTGGGGGGTTTGTTTACTGGGATTGGGGGGAAGTTAATAAACAATAAAAACTAAATACAATTAAAAATACCCCATAGGACATGGTATAAAATGGTGCCTGTGTTGGTCGGTGGAGTCTATGGAAAGAATCAGTTAAACAGGGAATTTGGTTTGGGGGGGTTGTTGACTGATATTGGGGGTGCAGTTAATAAAAAAAATAAAAAATAAGACATTTCTTAAGAAATCTCTGCAAGCCTTTGGTTTTGGTCCAGTAATGCTAAGCTTAATATTTGCACTTTATATGAACCCCAAAGCAAAGGTGAGGGTGAATGGCCAAATTTCTGACAGTTTTAATATATCTAACGGGACCAGACAGGGTTGCCCTCTCTCGCCTCTCTTATTCATACTGCTTATGGAACCATTTGCCTAACACATTTGTCTTAATAAAAATATTAAAGGTATTCAGATGGGGGCCTCTGAACACAAGTTGGCTATTTTTGCCAATGATGTCCTTGTTACTGACCCTGAAAAATCGTTAGAAAACATTCTTTCTGAAATAGAATCCTTTGCTTCTTTATCAAACTTTAAAATTAATTTTACAAAATCTGAAGCCCTTCGTTTCAGCCTCCCTTCATCTCTCTTACAAACCCTTAAACAACAGACTCCATTCAAGTGGATGGGTTCTCATATTAAATATCTTTGTGTTAATCTATCACCATCAATAGATTCTATATACCATCTTAACTTTCCCACCTTATTGCATTCAGTCCAATACGATCTGGAGAAATGGACTAGGCTATATTGTCATTGTATGGCAGAATAAATATTATTAAACTGAATCTTCTCCTCAGATTGTTATATCTGTTCCAAACTCTACCTATCCACATTCCTGCAACATTCTTCACACTCCTTAATAGATCTGTCTCTTTCTTTGGATGGCTAGACCACTCAGGATAGCAGCTCTCTCTCCATTTACATAAATTACGGGAGGGTTTGGAACTCCCTAAATGACAAATGTATTATCATGCCTCAGCACTTGCCTCAGTAGTATACTGGGCCCATAATGCAGAAGATAAAGCATGGGTTCGTATTGAAAGGGGGTCAATAACGATGGGAGACCTGTTACTTGAAATACTTCTTCCTCCCAATTCTAGATGCAAATCAGTACGCTCTCACCCTATTCTTTCACATGTTTTTAATGTTTGTTCTATTTATAATAAAGTTAAGAAGCTTGCACACTCCCCTTCATTGGCATCACCACTCTTTCATTCAAGACCTACTGCCTTCTCCTTACTCACTTCTGAATTTCCTAGATGGCCAGCGCTGCCCCAAATATGCCTTGCAGATTTAATCTTTGATGGCCAAATTAGACACTTTGAAGATCTTTGACTCTCATATAATTTCCCATCCTCTGAGTTCTGGCAATTTTTCCACGTCAAACATTTTTTAGAACAACTGTCAGTTAGAGACATGTGAACATCCTGACCGATGGCATTTGAAACCCTCTTATTGGCATCTAAATCTCCAGCTCGAAAACTGGGCAAGTTATATGACATTCTATCTTCTCCTCACTCTTCTTTTAAACCTGGCTAAACCTCCTCTTGGGAAAAAGAATTGGATACTCATTACCCATAGATGATTGTTAAGACATATGGAAAGCAGCTTCTTCTGCGTCCATCTCCGCATCACTATTAGAATCCCATTTTAAATTTCTTTCCAGATGGTATCTCACTCTATCAAAATTATATACGTTTTCCTCTCATATCAGTTCCAAATGTTGACGCTGCGGTTTGGAGATGGGAACCCCTTCGCATATATGGTGGAATTGCTCAAAAATTCTTCCTTATTGGACAACCTGTTTGAATCTGATTTCTCAAAGCCTAGACATTCATCTTTCTAGAGACAATTGACAAAATTTGTTCTTTTTGAAACTCCCATGCCTACCATTCTTTAAGAAATGTTTACTGTTTGCAATGCTTCCCTCTGCCAAATCTCTCATTCCCCATCACCAGAAGGACAAAGATCCTCCCACGATAATGGAATGGACAAACAATGTGAGAACACACATTTCTATGCTCAGAATACATATAGCTAGCCATGGAAGAGACCCAAACGCAGTGAATAACTTCTTCTCTACCTGCCCATTTGTGGTCCTTGCAGTGTAACACCCTCTGGGTTTGGTTTTAGCTTTGGATTAGTTTTGGTTTTAGTTTGGTTTGGTGCACCTATCGACCCCCCCTTTTTTATCTTTCCCTGCCTTCCTTCTTCTCCTCCTATATCTCTCTCTTACTATCTCTTCTCCAACTGATAGCTGGGAGTTTCCCATTCTCTGCACTTTCTCTGCCTTACCAATCTTTGAGGACATTTGTCTGTTTACTATGAGCCTCATTTGCTATTCTACATTCCTCACTATTATTCCAAGGACTACATGTTTTATGTCTATGCTCCCAATTGTTATTGATGTGTATTATTTTTCTTTCATCAATAAAGCTCTTTTAAAACTAAAAAAAAAATAAAAAAAAATACCATACTGGCCTAGTGCCAGGCCTGCAGGTTATGTTATGCTGGCCAGTGGACACTGGCCATTGTCACATGCCCTGATTTAGATGCAGAATTTCCAACAGCTGGACCTTCTTAGTAATAGTACTAGCACTGGCAGAACTACTTGGGGATGGTAAGTATGACTTAGGGTCCCCTGCTGTCACAATTGGCATCATCTTCTCCTTCCCTCCCTCCTATTATAAGAAACATAGGCAGCAGGTTCAGCACTGGTGGCAACAGGGTCAGCATGTCTGACACCAGGCACAGTACTGGTGTCAGCAGATTCAGCACTGGCAGTAGGTACAACACTGGTGGCAGCAGGGGCAGCATGTTTGACAGCAGGCACAGCACTGGTGGCAGCAGTGGCAGCATTGGAAGCAGGCACAGCACTGGTGGAAGCAGGCACAGTACTGGTGGCAGCAGAGACAGCACATCTGACAGCAGGTGCAGCATTAATATAAGACAGCTAAGAATTCTAAAAAATGTAAGAATCCCTGGTTATTCATGTCTGGTAGCAGGCGCAGCACATATGGCAGCAGACATAGGCAGTAGGGATGGGCTAAAATTTTCACCTCAAACTGAATTTGGAGAAAAATGGCACTTTTTGCTTGGTGAATAATTTCTCGTGAAAAGTGCTGATTCTCCACTTTTTTCTGCGTTTTTTGCATAGCTCATTTCATTGAAACCAATGGGAATATTGAAGTTAAACGCACACATAGCAAATATTATTTTATTTTTTTATTTCCCAAAGTCATAGTATAAAAGGGACATGAGTTTGTCTGTGCTGGTGGGGTGTGGGGGAAGAGTCAGTTGAACAGGGTATGATTTTTGGAGGGGTTGTTTACTGGGATTTGGGGGCAGTTAATAAAAAATAAATTCTAAATACAATTTAAAAAAAACCCATAAAACATGGTATAAAAGGGAGGAGGGTGCCTGTGTTGGTGGGTGGAATCTGGGAAATGAATCAGTTGAACAAGAAATGTGTTTTTTTTTTTGTGGGGGTTCTTGACTGGTATTGGGGGGACAGTTAATTAAAAAAAAACTAAAATAAGAAATTTGTATGTAAAGTGATAGAGACAGGAACCCCCTGCCACTGGGATGGACTGATACTTGATAGAGTATTTTGTAGGGGATGATTTGTTAGATTTGTTGTTAGAAGCCTTTGTAGGACTTAGATTTATTAGAGGCCCAAGCCCAGAAGAAACATTGATTTGTAGGATTTAAGCTTGTTTGGCCAAGCCCTAAGGAAACATTGATTTATAGGACTTAGGCTTGTTAGAAACAAACCCCCCAAAAATTGTTTAGCTTTGTAGGACTTTGGTTTTTTTATTATTATTATTATTTATTTATTGTTTTTTTCAAAGCACAAGCCCTGAGGAAAAAAAATGCCCAACTGGCCTAGCTCCATCAGGTCATGTTGGCCAGCGGCCACTGGCCATTGTCAAATATCCTGAGTCCATAATTGTGGAATTTTCAACTGCTGTTCTTACTGCTGCTGCTGAGTTGTTTAAGAAGCAGGATTATTAGGCAGCTGAAAGGGAATGGGATTGTTAACATGAACAATTGCTTATTAATTATCTTTATTTTTATTTATATAGCTAGAATATGCACATATAATATAATGGACCATAGAGATATACTGAGTGCATTATGGAAAGGGTGCATAAAGTCAGTGATATCTCATGGGGTCATGGGTTATGCTAGCTGTGGCCCAAACAAATTATCACAGTACATGGACAATCAAATCCTGTTTAGTCAGATGAAGCTGGCAGAGTTTTGTTGTCCAGGTGTGAGATTATGAACACCCTCTATTTACATCATAAATACCACTCACACACCCTGTATTCCTATCCAAAAATATTGCCAAAGGGAGATTGACTATTCTATTATTGCTCCAAGTCACCCAATCCATTTAGTATGTTCACATGTAAATAAGTATTGTAAATATTTTGGGGTGGTTATGTTATTGCATTGTTTTAATTAGGATGTATGTTATTTGTATTGTTTATGTCTTGTTGTAAGAACTGGGCCTTATATGGAAAACTAACTGATACTGTGGATTCTTGGATATACAGTTTGTTTGTATTCTAATAAATGTCTGTTGATTTTGAATGAAGCTGACTCTTACATGCAGAACCCCATAGTCTAGGTGATACAGGCAGGGAAATAAGTGTTAATTGAAATAAGCCAGGTGGTACTTATTTTAATGTATGCATGATAAAGGCATTGAGGTATTTACTATCTGGATAAGTATCAACAGGAGTTATCATAGGTAGGAAGACAAATAAGCCATCGATGATTATATGTAGACATATATATATGTGTATTAATGTATATGTGGTTACATGTGGCTATTAATGGATAAGTGATAACTTTATTGACAAAGCAAACTTATATTGACATCTTTTCCCATATGTATATATGTAGATATTTCTAGTTAAAATAAGATAAATATATATTACCTAAGACTAATATAAGTTACAAAGATAACAGGATCAACAATAGCAGTAACAGGGGTGATGGATGATGAAGGTTCCACTTGCCACGACTATCTCCAGTGATGCGACTGAGGCAGTAGCAGCACAATAACTAGCCCCCAGTCTATGTGGAGAAAAGAAGAAGTTGGCCTTTAATTCTTCTCCACCTGCCCCTCCTCCAAAATAATGGGGGTGTTGTTATTAGAATATATATTTTTCCCTTGAGAGCAGTAACTGTGGCTCTCATCAGCAACTGCAATGTGCACAGTGTGTTTGGTAAATAACATCTGGGGGCACAACTCTATACAAACACCATGAAACCCGAAACCAAGTACTGCTGCTGTCACTATATTCCTTGTCCAGACCCCTCTAAGGACACATGACAACTTGCTGACAGTTTAATAGTAATGATGAACCCTCCCTGCCACCATCTGTTATGGACACAGGTAAGTTGCAGCAAAATTTCGGACAAAACTCCATCCATTACATGGTTATGTTCCCATGTCCTAAATCACATATTTAGCTTTCAGAACCATTTTCCCTTTGTCTCTTTGTCTTCTCCCTGATCTGTTTTGGCGGGAAAAGGACAAAGAAAGGACCAGCTCCCTTTGTGTCCTTTGCTCTAAAGGGGAAGGGAGGAGGGGTGTTTCAGTCAGGTAAAGTGGGCTGATAATGGGCGGGGCTTGCAAGCTATAAAAGAGGTGTGCAGTGAGAGCTGCTCAGAACTGTTCCAGACCAGAGCCTAACCCTGACCTCCAGTACAGTTACACCAGTACATTGCCTGAATGTATCCAGTTCTCCTGGCCTGCTTCTTTTCCTGTCTCTTGCCCCAGGATTTTAGCTAAGTATCTCTCTCTCGCTTTAATGTTTCTTTTATACAATATTTCTAGGAAAAACACCATAAGTAAGCAACATATAGTGTTTTCTACTATAATTGTTGCATATTGTGTCATATTTGCACTGCAGCAATTGTCTAGTTAGTATTATTAGATGTTTAGCTAGAATATATTTGATAATTATACAGCGTATTGTTCTTATTATAATATTATTGTTTGTTATTAAATATTATTGCTTATTGCTAATACTGGGGTGCTACTTTGTTAATTGTGTTATTGGTCATTAGAACAAACTTCTCTGGGTATATCCTAAAATTAATTGGTTGGCTTTTGGGGTGTTGGCAAATGTAATGCACCCAGATCCACGAACCTCAACAATTGGAGTAATTGTTGAGGTCTGTGGCTTTAGTTGTAGTGATGTTATTGATGTGTCAGAGAGTTTGTCACTGCCAACAGTTAGTTAATTCCAAATAACACATACTGCTCCTTCTGCAGAGGAGTATGACAACGCTGGCTTTGCTGTAGTAGATGGCAAGAGTGAAAGACTGCCCGCACATGTTGCCTGAACTGCCTCCACCTCTACCACCAAATCTACTCATGTTGTTAAAGCAATCAAGCTACAGGGTTATTCTGACATGTACTGCCAACACACACTTACTAAGTATCAGGGAAGGAAACAAAAACATCATAAAAACAATCTCAAAGTATGCATTTGGAATGGCAAGGTTGCCAAGATGTTGGCAGTTTACATGCTGCCATATTCTTTTGTAGACAACTGAGTTTTCAGAGAACTGATATTATGTGTAGCTCCACAATGGCATATCACAAGCTGCAGTTATTTTTCCAGGATGGCTGTGCCAGAATTGTGCAAGCAGGTAGTTTGTTTGGTGGGAAAAGTACTGGAAAGCTCATACAGCAAAATCCACCTGACAACAGTTATGTGGACAATTGGGCAGAGCACAAACTATATAATTGTAACTGCTCATTGGGTTTCCCTCCCATGACCACCAATGGGCAGCACTGTTAGCTTACATCAGGCGGTGTCAGCCAGTAATCTTTCCTCTGGTTCTGGCAGTGTGATTAAAAGGAAACAACAGGATAACGGATACACCACCTTGTGTACACAGAGTTTTGAGAGTTAGCCCCACAAAGCCATAGATGTTTCAAGTAAGCTAGGGCAGGTGAATGGCTTGTACACCACTCCTTAAAAACTGGTTTTGTGTCTGCTGATAACAGCTCCAAAATAATAGCTCCATTGAGAATAGGTGATATGGTGCATGTGCCTTGCTTTACCCATGTGCGAAATTTAGTTGTGACAAGATTCTTGGCAGATGATGAATATTGCCTGCAACATCTGTTCCCATTTTAGCCACTCTTATGGTGCAAGCAATATTCTTTATTCCATACAAGAGAGTAACAACCTGCCCTATCACCAACTGAAAATATAAGTCCCTACCAGGTGGAATTCCACATTGTACATGCTAGAGCATTTATATGAGCAGAATAAGGATATTAGCAAGTATACAATGCAAAACTGAAATTCTTTTGAGGGTGTCTATCTGTCACCTGGGAAATGGCAACTAATGTTCAATGTATGTGAGCTGCTGAAACCATGCTGGTGAGTTGCATAGGTGCAGAAATTAGTGAAATTCTACCACTGAAATATTTATTGTACAAATAAATATTTATTGTACACTTTGCTGGACCCCCGCTTTTTTTTTTTTTTTTTTTAAATTATTTTTATTGGAGACACACGAACACACAAATCATACAATAAGAGCAAGTAAAATACAAGGTAATGTGTAGTACAACATTATAACAAAGGAATAAACGTGTTACAATAATAACAGAGTAGCAAAACAATAGTAACATATTCCATAAGCACAGTATAGAATCCAGGCTACCACCATATTACAAGACGTGTGCAAGTACATCCTCCTCCACCCACTTTTTCCATTTTCAAGAGCAAAAACATCAACAACCCCGCCCCAATCCCCAACCCCATACCCATGCGGACAAGCAGACCCCCCATCCACCGGCCAGGAACCAAGCCCCCCCAAAGAGGTGGCTGATATATGTCTGTTAGTGGATGAAGAGACAAGAAGAACAACCTCTACACGTGAAATAGACCCAAAGGGTATAATCAGCAGTCACCTCTACGTCTAGAATGAAGTAATGACTATGTCCATACAGCAAGGATTTGCCTTAATGGCACCACAGGCCAAGGTAAGATGCGTTTAAAAGAAGAACTCCAACAGCCCCTACCGTGATCCATTATACTCATCCCAGGAGTGAAACCTGGTCACCCAGCGTCCCCATATCAATCTGAATTTATTCTGGTTACCCCTGTGCAAATATACACCTTGATAATGTTGAAGATTGGAATTAACCAAGTTAATCCAACATATCTTAGTGGGTGAACCCACAGCCATGCACTCCAATGCCACCACCTTTCGCGCCATGACCAATAATTCCGTCAGAAGTGCATGTTCCCCAGCTATATGTAGTTGATCAGGTAAAACAGAAAGCCAGGGTCGGCCCTTACATGGGTCCCGGTGGATCCATGGACCCAGGCGACACTTTTTCAGGGGTGACAATTTGCTGCCCCAAGGCATGCAGAGCCGGATCATAGGCACGGCAAGGCAGGGACACAACTTCTTCTTCCAACATACTAGCCCCCTCCCGGCCTCTCTGCAACCCCCATAGCACGGACACACAATATCCCCTCTCACACAGTGTCACAACCGCCTCTTTCCTCTCAGAAAAAGTTTAACCCACAGCAAGTCCGAGTGGTGCCCACATAAAACAAGTGCACACGGGTGCCCTCTGCTGGCCACAAAGCATTATGACACAGCAGCCCCCTGCCAGTTGCAACAATAACATGGATGAAACAAAGGTAAACTTGAAGTTGTAATGTAACAACTGAATGTACATTACAATTCAATATAGTCCCACAGCTACTCAGATGATGATCATATGACAGTCATAAGAAAATCTGGTATGAGTGTGCTGTGTGCCCTTACTTTCAGTATGCCAAATGTAGGCAGATATTGGTACCCACACAGCCATGTAGTCTCATATGGGCTGTGTCAGACTACACGGCTTTGTGGGTATCATTTCTACTTACATCTGGCCTATTGAAAGTAAGGGCACACTCGTACCAGCCTTTCTTATGACTGTCATTCGTCATCTAAGTAGCTGCAGAACTATATTGGACTGTGATGTACCTGCAGTTGTTATGTTACATGTTTACATCCATTCAGTACTTGGACATATATCCATTCCACATATTGTGATTGCATTTACTCTGTACTGCATACTCAGTACTCCACACTTTAGATATTCTCATTGTAATAAAGCTTTGTGCTTTTTGCTATGATTACTACAATACCACCTTTATTGTACTTTCCTTTGTTCTGTATGTATGCTCTGTTTTACACCCCCAGGCACCATTTTGTCTTTCTATACCCCAACCAGAACAAAAATTCTTATTTTATCTCCACTGTATGCTTGGGGGAGAGTCCCCTAGTCTGTTTGATGCTCAGCTGTTGGATGATGGGCATTTCAGTCCAATAGGAGGTGGAATACCAAAGGGCTCTGTTATTGGGAGTAAAGGGCATCCCCATCTTCTTCTATCCATCTTTCTTTCTGTGCTGGTGAATAGCATGTGTACAAGTGAGCATATAGGTGTATGAGTGAGTGTGCATTGGTGTAAGATTTTGTGTGTGGGTGTGTGAGATTGAGAGAGTGTATGTGAATCTGCATGTATGTTTGTATACAATATTTGTGAGTGTGGTTTGGGGGGCAGCATTTCATCCTTGGACTCAGGCAGCACAATGTCTTGGTCCGGCACTGTAGAAAGCAAATATATCTTAGGAACAAAGGGGAGCTCCTACCCCAGCAACTGGATCAGAACATTAGATACATCCCTTCAAAACTGTTGAACAGGGGGGCATTGCCAAATAAGATGAAAGAAATCGGCATCATCCCTCTGACATTTAATACATTTATTATGAGACAGGTTGCCCATTTTAAATAAGCGGTAAGGTGTGTAATAGACGCGGTGTAAGATTCTTAGTTGTATGAGTTGATGTTTAGCTGTGGCGGATACCAACCTAGGACTTTTAAGTGCCATGTTCCACTCCCAGTCTTCAAGACTACCCATGTCCACCTCCCATCTGGCTCTAAGGGCGATGAGATCTGTGTGCACAGTTCTACACAGCCACGAGTACATAAGGGAAATCGGTTTATGGAAAGATTGGCTATTAGCCAGTTTCAGAAGTGAAAATTCCATTATCTAAAATGGTCTCTCAGAACGTAGTGCAGCCAGAGCATGTCACAACCTCAGATATGTATAGAAAATTCTATGAGGAATGCCAAATTCTACGTGAAGTTGTTCAAAGGTCTTAAGAGTTGAACCGTCATATAGCTGACCCAACTCAGTAATAACAAACCTGGTCCACACTGGACCAAAGTCCAATGAACGCAAATGGGAGAGACCCTCCGCCCCCCCATAAAGGGTACGCAGAAGCCAATCCCAAGTACCCCGCAATACTCTGCAACTGTGTCCAAGCTCAGGATAGGGACCTAGTAGCCAGAACTGGCGAAGAATATATTCCTGCAACTACAGTTGCAAAATGTTCGATGCGAAATTCCGATCTTAAGTGTGAGTTCTCTATTTGCTGGAAAGTGTGGGTGAACTGGGGCGCTACATAGGCCAACATATATTGGGCCTGAGCTGCCAAATAATAGTGGTAGAAGTTGGGAAGTGAAATACCCCCCCTCCTCCACGGATCGTTGTAGAGTAGACAGCCTAAGCCTGGGTCGCCCTCCCAACCATAGAAACTTAGTAACAATTTTGCCAAGTTCTCTGAAATGGCATTTACGGATAGGAACTGGAGCCCCCTGTAAGACATACAACAGTTTAGGTAGGAAAATCATTTTGATCAAGTTCGTACGACCAATAAGATTCAGGGGGAGATTAATCCAGGAGGAAGTTTTGTACTTGAATTGTGGACCCCCACTTTTAACATCATGATGATCAGCAGCATCTCTCTGAGGAATCGGATTCTCTCAAGGAATATAGAGATATGCTTACTGATCGAGTGGAGGGTTGCATTGTGGAGGATGAGAGGGGGAGAGTTAGGGCACAAACACAATTTAAACAGCATAGTGAAAAAAAAGGCAGCAAAGCCTTCAGACTAGCAGGAGCACCAGCTACATGATCCAGAACATCCCATTCTGAATGCAGGGAGATTTATAGGTCTCAGCTGGGACAGCAAATATCCAACATTGGTGATGGTGGCAATGGTGGTGGCACATCTCTGTGGAACTTGCTACGTAAGTATGGGTAGGTAACTGAAATACAGTAACAAAGTGTAACTGCTAGGAGTGGGCCCACTGCATGTGAGATGGTTTCAGCATACTTGCAGAATACAAATGGTTAAAGTAAGTCCGCTACAATTGTCCAGTATAGATGCTCATATGCAAGCTGGATGAGTGCTGTTTGTTCAGAAGCTGGATGTTTTCAAACTTTGTACTAATAATGAACCTTTTATGGAATCTATCTTGACTGAGTAGGCTGTTTGGATCTAGTTGGTTCTTTGAAGCACTCCCTTCTTCTCTCTACCTGCAGAATAGCTATGACCCATGGACTACTGGAAAACAAAACAGTGTGTGTGGCCAGCACTGACACATACTGCAGGGGAAACCCTCTGTTGCCCTCCAGCAAGCCTTTAGTCCTTTTATAGCTGACCTGGAACAGAGATTTCTTGAAACATACCTCTACAACCTTAGAAATATTTCTATTATATCGATTATATATTCATCATATGGACAGAAGGGGAATAAGTATTCAAAGTTTTTCACAAACCCTGCAGCGCGTTTATTCCATCCATTAAACTTTAAATGGATTTCTCTCTAGAAAGCATATACTTTCTGACCACCACCATAAGTTCACCAATGGCAAACTACAACCATCAGTATACAGAAAACTCACAGGCAGGTGCAGTGATGCTCACAACTCCAGCTTCTACCCAACTCACACCAAACAAGGCATCATTCACAGCCAAGTTATCAGATACCACCCCATATGCTCTGATGCCAAGGACCACAACTATGATCTAAAAACATTGTCTTAATCAATGAAACAGAAAGGCTATAAAACAATCACAAAGAAAATAACATCTGCATTAAGAACACCATGTGAACTCCTGTTACAATACAAAGAGTAGGGAGTATCTACAAGTATACCACTTGTGTCTACGTACAACTGCGCACTAGAAGAAATACGTAGCATCATCAAAGAGCTACATCCTCTGCTAACAGACAATGTGATGTTAAAAAACATATTCCTCCAAAACCACCTATTCTGGCTTTCAGGTGACCACCAAACCTGAAACAAACTGATTAATAGAAAACTGACCAATGAACAGACAAACACCAATAATGTGACACAACCGTGCAAACAAATCATGTCAACACATTGTGTAAATAATATTACAGAATACAAACACAAGAAATAAAACATTAAAGAATCATGTACGTCAGCAGATGTTGTATATCTGATACAATGCACTAAATCAGAATTGGAATGTTACATTTAGGCCTACCACTAAACCTAAGGGTGAACACACACAGACAATCCATAAAACTAAGAACCATACCCCAGTAGGGCATGATTTTACCAATGTTAAAAACTCCATCTATAACCTTAAATTCAAAATACTCAGAGGCAACTTAAAAATACACAGGAGAGAAAGACATTTAAAATTAAGATGATCAGTCATTTCAACATCAAACACACTGGATTCAATAAGGACTTGGGATTTCATTCACATTACCAACATTTCATATAATATTTTCTAAGTTATTTAGTTCTGGATCATGTTTGACTCTTTGGGTGCTGGAGGGGTTCACAGTGCATCACTCTGCTTGTATCTGTGCACTGTGATTTTGTCTTCCTCCCCCTCTCTCTTATCCCCCCTCTTTTCACTTTCCAATCTAGGGATTCATTCTTATCAGTTTTAAACTTTCATTTATATGGCTTTTCGGCTTTTTTCTTGCTCATATTACCAGTATGCTTTAGTCTTGATAAAGGGAGCCAGTCTCTTGAAAGATTGTCTCTATATTATTGAATATTAATCCAAAAAAAAAGGTATTATTATATACTACAATATTTGTTCATTTGACCTCTACACCACTGGACTAACACAGCTAATCTATACTGAAAAAAAATTATATCATCATCATCTTCAGCCAGTGTTGATCCACTAGAGGATGAAGGCGTCCTCAGCAAGTCTCCAACAACTTTGATCCTGTGCCTTTTGTTACCACTGTGTACCAACAGAGGCTTGGATTCATCAAGGTGCGAATGGATTAATACGCAGGAAAATCAGAGGATTTCTCTGCATATTAGCCATTCGCCCATTCATCAACTATCGTATTGTATCTGGCCATAGCTTATTCTTCAAGAAGCGATGGCCAGATAGATCCGCAAATGTGATCCACTAACTTGCGTGGGGTGAACACAAGCATACACATTTTCGCTTATGCATATACTTGTGCATTTCCCATGACTTACCAATTTATGTAAGTTTCCCTGCTTCACGTATGCAAAGCAAGGAAACATGCAAAATTAATGATGAATACCCAAAGGTATCCATGAATGATTGTGTAGAAGAGCAGCTAATTTGATCTTGATTTGATCTTTTATTTGGTCTTCTTCTTGGGTGTTTAGTATCAAGTGGAATCCATTTCAAAATTTGTTTGCTCCATCTGTCTTCAGATCTTCTTGATACATGGCCTGCCCATTTCCATTTCAGGCAGTTCACTCTTTCTGTTACATCGTAAACCTTTGCTGTCAAATCCATGCACATGTTTTGGGTCACTTTTTATTATATTTAGAAATCACCTCTCTATACTTCTCTGTGTAACCTAAAGTTTTTGTATGGCTTTGATATTTAGTATCCATCTTTCACAGTCATGCGTAAGGATGAAGAGGACACACTGATAAAAACATTTTCTTGAAGCAGAGTGGTAAATTTGTCTTAAAAACAGTACTACTAAGTCTTTCAAATGTTTGGCATCCCATTTGTATTAGTCTCTGTCATGTTCCTCTGTTTTCTATGTTTTACTGGAATCTGGTTCAAGCGTTCTGGTCTTACTTTTGGTTCTTTTTCCCCACCCAGTCTCTATGACCCTTTATCTAGTGCCGGTGCCTGTGCGCAATCTAATAGTTCTTGCTGTGACCTTGTATCAAGCCTTGATCGAGTGTTTTCCTGTGTTCCTGCCCTGGCTATTCCTGACTAACCCTTTGCCTGCTGATTTGACTTCTGTGTATTTATTCAGCATTGACCCTTGGCTTTATTCTCCAGACCATTTTCTTGCTTGCTCCTTCGGTACCATGTTTGTCTGACTGATTATTGACCTCGGCCTGCTTGTCTATCCTCCATCTCTCCCTTTGGCTCCATCTTGCATCATTGATTTACAACCTGGCTTGTCGATGCTTCTTCTCAGATGCCCTTGTATCTTTCCCCCTTGGTTAGTCATGCTTCGACTCTGGTATTACGACCTTTGACTCCCCATCGAGTGAGATTAACCCACGTCTCGTTCTAATTAGTTTGACTCTGACTAGTTGTACATCCTGTGTTCATTTCCCTGTGCACCCAGTATTCGACTCCCCATCACTGGTTCCTGTGGCCTCCTAGGTTGAAGAATTCCTGCTCGACTCTTGAGTTTCTGCTTTGAGTTCCTGAATTGCGACAGAGATAAGTTTAGTTGCTGGTAGATTAGACTCTATCTGTTTCCTGTTCTCAGTGAGTAGCTGTCTCTAACTAGAGGTGCCATCCTGCCATGAGGCTTCTTGGCCTGCACTTTTAAACCTGGCCTTGGCCACAGCAAAGCATCTCTAGAGCAGCCCATGATCTCCAGCATCGATCTCTAGCCTGCGCCCTCCAGTGTCTTGCTCACTGATGTCTGCTCAGCAATAAAGTCATATTGTCTCTAGTCGCTCTTTATTTTCATATTAATAGCTGCTTGTCACCTCTTGGTAGTACCCTATTCCTTGTCAAGTTTACCTAGCAGCTTACAAGGGTGCTTCCTGATCTGAACCGTTACAGCCTCTCAATTTATATCATGGTGTTTCCATTTGTTGATATTTCCTGTTCAAGGTAAAAATACTTGTCCACTTCTTCTCAAATAAGACATAAAAGGCCTCAGATATGATTACCTCCCTCAAGATATAATAGACAGAAGGGTGTCTGAGAGAGAGGCTTTAAGGAAAATATACATCTATTACTGATATATCATCTTGAATGTTTCAAACCCCAACTCTAAGCATTAAGCCCATTGTCTCTTAACACACAGGCTTAAGATAATATATACAGCAAACAAAATGGTTCTACAGACCATTTTAACAATTTGCTGTCCAGTATAGGGCAGACCCTCTGACAACTGACTATTGTTTAAGTGATAAGATTACAGAATCTTGTGTATGTCCTTGGCTTTGTGTTCTGTCCATGATTGTTTGCTAATTGTCCTGTCCTGATTCTGTTTGCTGATTTGAATCTTGAGAACTTGATTGTTTGTGAGCGTCTTGTCTTATATTTTTCTTTGTGAGCTACTTTGCACTCTAGCTTCACCCTAAATCAGCTCTTGGCAGCAGCAGCCTTGAGGGCTAATTTTGTCTGCCAACCTGTGACCTCCAATCATCCAGATTTCATCTGCACATGGGTTGAGCTTTTTATTCCCTGCTTCCAAATACTCAGTGACAGTTACTAGTTGTTGTTTCTACATCTGCTTTGTCATGTGTCAGGTTTAGGAGAATAGATGTACAGAACCTCCCAAGGAGTAGATGGGGAGCAGTGTGTAGAGAGCAAAGCTATCAATCGTAGCAACCATTGGAAGTGTCTTTGCTGCATCTAGGGCTGAGATTAAAGTTGCTGGCCACAAAGTCAGATATCAGGATAGACACTTCCTTCAGTTGAGATCCCCTGGTAGGCTCTGAGGTTTGGATCATATGCAGAGCACAGATAACAGACTGAATAGACCTAGTGCGAACAAAGGTACTAGGAAGACTATAGGGGTGTAAGTTTGGCTTACACCTGGTGAAGTCTGAATACAGAGTCATAGAGGAACATGCTGTCAGATGTTGGTGATGTCATAAGTGAGGAGCCTGAGTGGTAACCAGAGCTGGTTGTCGTACAAAGCCTAAGTCTATGTCAGTGCAAGTAGTCATATGTAGCCTAAATCCATGCCAGGACTGGATGTAGTATGTAGCCTGAGTTTTAGTTGGTGCGGGTAGTCTGAAGCCTGAGTTGGAGCTAGAACTGATTGTCAGACGTAGCCTAAGTCGAAAAAAGTCCACCACCTTGAAGTTCTTTTGAGATTTTTTTTATTTGATTTTTTCCCCATAAATGGGTGAGTGAAGGATTGACCAATATCAATAAACTGCAGTTACTATATCCGAGATATTTGTAAAACAGTAGCCTTGGAGTAAGTGTCTAGGTATTCTAGCATATTGGTGTACTTGAGGTTCTGGTTTCTTTTGTAGGTCTGGCTTTCCTTTTTTATTATGTGTGTAGAAATCATTTTATCTGATATATTAGATCATTCACATTCATTGGCAGTACAGTATTCAGGAGAATTACTCTCATTCTCTTGTTTTGTTCTGTTTTGGAGTAACATTGTTACATCTTTTCAGCTCCCCTTATGGCAAACTTCAATTAATGTCTTAGATAGTTATGTGTAACAAATATATCTCAGATTCTTTTAAGGTAAACAATATGATGTGTGTCATCACTAGTTATGCTTTCAGCTCTCATCTATTGTGATCTATTGAAATCAAATATGGTGTTCCTGTCTCTGGGTTTGCTATGAACTTTAGTTCGTAATCCATTCTCTTTGCAACACATTGTAACATCTAAAATTGTGTAACTGATTACTATTACTTCCTGGGGAGAAGCTCAGGTAAGTAAGTCTTGAGGTTTGAAAATGTTAAAGGCTACTACTCCCAAACTTGTGAGAAGCAATGGTTATTATTAAAAACCTATGTTTTATAACCTTTTGTATTACATCTTATTAGTTACATTTGGAGTTATAATAAACAAGTATGAATTAAATGAATCTGGTATTTTATGTTAAATAAGTATTCTCTCCAATTTATCAGCGGTTCCACGCTTTAATTTGAAATGTTTAGCAATTATTGTTTTTATGCTACAGTACACATTTTTACTCAGATGGCATCTTCTTGTTTGTTTTGTGACCTTTTTATGAGACTTTAAGCCTATGCTATATAAAGCATGCATTTACTTCCCAGAAATCAGCCATTTCCAGCAAATTTGCTGAATCTCTAAAAAAAATTCCTGGAACATTATTATTTCTAATTCTTTTTAAAACTAGTGTTGGAATTAAGTTAAAACAATAATATGTACCATTTAACCCTTTGAGTGCCAGCTGGGTATAGAACACATTGCAAAGCAATTTGTTCCGTACCCTGCTGGCACTCAAAGGGTTAAAACTGTTGCTTAGAAATTATTATTATTATTAGATCACTTACTTTCTATTTTGTAATGGTTAATTAACCCATCTGATGATTAAGTTCTTACTGTATTGGGAATATCTCTAGAATGCTAAGGGTTATAAAATAGGTGAATATTATATGATTTTGATAGACTAGACAAGCCACAGTGTTCTTCTGCATTTGAAGTATATCCTTTAATATTATTTTTTTTTAGGTTACTGTAACCTACACTTCAGAAAATATTTATGAATTCTTCCAGTAACCTTCAGAAATTGCTTTGTACTGCCTACTGTTAAAGTCACATAATGTTGGTTATGACATCTTTATTATAGTGATAACATATTGCTGTGACAGTATCTTGCAAAATAATCAATGTTCTCTGTTTTGGTTTATTAGGTCATCTAGTGTTTTTTATCATGCTTTCTTGTGTGACTTCCTTTGAGAGTACAGTGACTAAAACTTTAATATGCCCTCAAGTTATGTGTTCTAAGTTGTATGACTGTATTGCTACAGCTAGGAGTGGGCAATGCATTCATTTCTCATTTGTATTCCTGGTCTAAGCAGTAGTACATGTGCATAAATGGATAGCAAAATATAAAGTCTATTAAAAAATAAGACATATATATGTTTTTTAAGGATTGTATGAACTATGACAAAGGTAGATCAAAACAACTGCTCTACTGTGACCATGACCAATACAAATGGAATTCATTTTTATGCGGCTATTAACCCATTGAATACTATATAAGATTTCAATGCACTGCAAGAGAGAACAGACAAGAAAGTTCAGTATGATAAATAGGCTTGCTGGAGAAACCCATAAGGAATTTGTGAAATGCAGAGTACTGTGTATATATTTAGGAAGCTTTATTTAAAAGTCTTGAATTGAAAAAGTATGATCTGTCATATGAGCTAAATATTATTAAATCGTACTATACAATTAAGGTGTTTTGCCCCATGTGCTTCTTTCCACTGAATTTGCTATCAACTCATCTATTGAATAGTTATCACTGTCCATCATTGCTAGTTTATTGACATGTTGTGCCTTTTATTTTTGCATGCTGCTGTTTTTAAATGTTAAATGGGGATTTTATCCCTTTGAATGCCAGAGAGATATCAAATGCATTGCATAGTAATGCATTGTATACCTCTCTGGAACTCAAAGTGTAAACCGCTGAGTGCTAGAGGGATCTTTATGCTTTCTATGAGTTAAATGAGTTAATGGCATTTAAACAGCATAATGATACAATCTACCGCTGTTCCTGCTAAAGAAAAGATGTAGGGAGGGACCTTAGGGCACTCAGAAGATTAATGAAAATTTAGAGTGCCTAATGTAAAGTCCAATGTGTTTGTATTGTTAAGGCCACCACAGCCACCAAAATCCATGAAATCATTATTATAATCATCTTGATCATCAAGTTTGAAGACCCTCAAATAGTTTGATGAGGGATTTTGTAAACATATATACTAGTAGGTTGATCTTACTAATTGTTCAATCATGCCTGCTAAGTGCTGACCAGTTGGGTAGCATCCTCAAAGGACTTTAGAAGTCTGCACAATCCTTGTTTACTTGCTATTAACTTGGATGTAAATGTATTCCATATAAGGAGGGTTATACACTAAGGCTTGATAAATATGTGATAAAGTGGAAATGTATTCTCCGGTAATATCACATGGAGTTCATTTGCTACTCTGTAAAGCCTATGCACTAAGATCTCCAAATTTGAGAAATCTTAGTGCATTGTATTCATAGAATAGCATAGGAACTGAAGAAGTTATATCACTGGAGAAGTAATCTCTATTTTATCACCTGTTTATCACAGCTTAGTGCATCTCCCCTCCCCAGGTCTTAGATTGTTCCATCAGATTTTCATTGGTGGTTTTCTGCTGCTCATGAAGACATTCCATCAAGTAGAGTTCCAACTGATGCAGGGGATGTTTGTTTCTTATCTGCAATTCATACAGTATATTATGAGCAGACTATGAATGGCTAAACTATTTTATGAGCCTCTGTCAGAATCTTTCTAATGCCACACAATTTATTAAGGAAATGTTAAACATTAGATTCAGTATTTGTTCAAAACTAGGAATATGTGTAATTTGGTTCACCCAAAGTGCTACCTTTGTGTTGTTGCCATTGTATGATCCTACACATCCATCTTTGAAACCCTTTAGACTAAACCATTTGTTGATCGAATTTCACATTTGAAGGAGAATATCTTCTTCATCCACAGGAACATTTTGTTAAAACAGCATTTGTAAACTCTGTTCAAATAGCAATATAGTTGACGAGGCTAAAAAAAGACATACAGTATCTCACATAAGTGAGTACACCCCTCACATTTTTGTAAATATTTTTATTTTATCTTTCATGTGACAACAATGAATAAATCACACTCTGCGACAATGTAAAGTAGTGAGTGTACAGCCTGTATAACAGTGTAAATTTGCTGTCCCCCTCAAAATAACTCAACACATAGCCATTAATGTCTAAACCATGGCAACAAAAGTGAGTACACCTCTAAGTGGAAATGTCCAAATTGGGCCCAATTAGCCATTTTCCCTCCCCAGTGTCATGTTACTCGTTAGTGTTACAAGGTCTCAGGTGTGAATGGGGAGCAGGTATGTTAAATTTGGTGTTATCGCTCTTACACTCTCTCATACTGGTCACTGGAAGTTCAATATGGCACCTCATGGCAAAGAACTCTCTGAGGATCTGAAAAAAGAATTGTTGCTCTACATAAAGATGGCTTAGGCTATAAGAAGATTGCCAAGACCCTGAAACTGAGCTGCAGCACGGTGTGCAAGACCATACAGCGGTTTCACATGACAGGTTTCACTCAGAACAGGCCTCACCATGGTCGACCAAAGAAGTTGACTGCAAATGCTCAGCATCATATCCAGAGGTTGTCTTTGGGAAATAGACGTATGAGTGCTGCCAGCATTGCTGCAGAGGTTGAAGGGGTGGGGGGTCAGCCTGTCAGTGCTCAGACCATACTCCACACACTGCATCAAATTGGTCTGCATGGCTGTCATCGCAGAAGAAAACCTCTTCTAAAGATGATGCACAAGAAAGCCCGCAAACAGTTTGCTAAAGACAAGCAGACTAAGGACATGGATTACTGGAACCATGTCCTGTTGTCCGATGAGACCAAGATAAACGTATTTGGTTCAGGTGGTGTCAAGCGTGTGTGTGTCGGCAACCAGGTTAGGAGAACAAAGACAAGTGTGTCTTGCCTACAGTCAAGCATGGTGATGAAAGTGTCATGGTCTGGGCCTGCATGAGTGCTGCTGGCACTGGGGAGCTATAGTTCATTGACTGAACCATGAATGCCAACATGTACTGTGACAACATGCTAACGACACCAAACACACCTCCAAGGCAACCACTGCCTTGCTAAAGAAGCTGAGGGTAAAGGTGATGGACTGGCCAAGCATGTCTCCAGTCCTAAACCCTATTGAGCATCTACAGGGCATCCTCAAATGGAAGGTGAGGGAGTGCAAGGTCTCTAACATCCACCAGCTCTGTGATGTGATCATGGAGGAGTGGAAGAGGACTCCAGTGGCGACCTGTGAAGCTCTGGTGAACTCCATGCCCAAGAGGGTTAAGGCAGTGCTAGAAAATAATGGTGGCCACACAAAATATTGACACTTTGGGCCCAATCTGGACATTTCCTCTTAGGGTTGTACTCACTTTCATTGCCAAGGTTTAGAAATTAATGGCTGTGTGTTGAGTTATTTTGAAGGGGACAGAAAATGAATACTGTTATGCAGGCTGTACACTCACTACTTTACATTGAAGCAGAGTGTCATTTCTTCAGTGTTGTCACATGAAAGATAAAATAAAAATATTTACAAAAATGTGAGGGGTGTACTCACTTATGTGAGATACTGTATATACATGAAGTTCACCTTTTGCTATATCATTCCTGATTTTTTTTTTTTTTTTTTATCATGAGGAAGGCAAACAAATCGGAAGTTATTTCAGTGGGTAAAAAAAAGTCCTTCGTAGCTCTGAAAGGCAATTGTTTATCTCCCTTGATAAAAATTCTGAACTATAACTAGGGATGGGTGAAATGTATCACCTCATAGGTGAAACAGGCAAAAAATTGTATTTCTCAGTAAGCAAGATATTTTTTGCGAAAAGTGCAGATTCTCTACTTGTTCCCACCTAACTCATTACAGTAAAGTCAGTGGTAAGACTGAATAGACCCCCCATGCTCCATGTGGCCAATATCCCTTCTAGTTAGCATAGGCAAATAAGGTGAAGGCGGAGTGTAATTTAAGCAGTCTTGTGGGTAGTCAATTTGTTCTCTATGATAAGGGAATCTGGGGGACCTAAAATACCACAAAATCAAGTTTTACTGAAACAGGCAGGTGATCCAAGTTCCTTCCTGAGATTGATGTTATTTTTGTGTTAGCAGATTCTGGGGATGTATGAAGGGAGCAAAGGAGATTTACACCAAATACCCCGGAATCTTATTGAAATGTCACCCACTATTTGGTGACCAACAAAATATTGCTTTCAAAATATCGCCTGCATTAAAAGGGTGACATTCTGATGTCACAGGCTTAAGTGTTGCCTACCATTGGTTTAGGCATTTAAAATGTCAGCTACTGTTAAGGGGAGGGTGAAAGCTCTCGCCTTGTTCCCATGAGAAATCCTGAGAAAACCACGTTGTTCTCCGCTTTTTCTCTGAACAATCTTCTTTAAAACCAGCTATTAGAATCTTTGTCCATTGGCCAAAATATGTCGCCATTTTTTTCAACGGCTAGAAAGTTTTTGCCCATTGATTTATGTGTTTTTCAACTTTTTGCTATAAAAACATGACATATTCCAGGAAGTGGAACACAATAGAAGCAGCTTCAGAGCGAGGTAGATGTGTTGCGCTGTTCTGCTGTGATCTTTTTGAAAAACTGAGGCAGGAGAGACTTATAGTGACTGCTATCACTATGAGAAAGTTAAAAATAGAAAAAGGAGGATTTGGAAGGAACCTTATGTGTCCACTGAGTCTGAGAATGAGAAGGAAGTGAGCACTACAGAACCAATGCTGTCCAGTCCCCCTGAAAGACACCTCGGGATCTTGGGGAATTTAATGGGAAGGGAGGGAGAAAAGGGTAGCAATGAGAGCAGAACATGTCAGCTGCCTGTGTCTGCTGCAAAACGTGCTGTCCCTGCTGCCACCATTGCTGTACATGCTGCCAGACTTACTGCCCCTGCTGCCACTAGTGCTGTGCTAGCTGAAACATGTGCTGCCCCTGCTGTCACTAGTGCTGTGTCTGCTATAAGACATCATGCCCCTGCTAGTGCTACCACCATAGCTGTGCCTGCTGTCAGATCTGCTGCCCTACTGACACCAGTGCTGTGCCTGCTGCCAGTGCTTAACCTGATGCTACCAGTGCTGCCCCTGCTTCAACCAGTACTGTGCCTGCTGCCAGTGCTGAACCTGCTGCCACCAGCATTGTGCCTGCTGTCAGACATGCTACCCCTGTTGCAACAAGTGCTATGTCTGCTGCCAGTGATGAACCTGCTGCCACCAGTATTGTGCCTGCTGTGAGACATGCTGACCCTGCATTCACCTGGGCTGTGCCTACTGCCACTGCTGTGCCTGCTGCAACCAGTGCTGTGTCTGCTGTCAGAAATGCTTCCCCTGCTTCTTCCAGTACTGTGCATGCGGCCATTGCTGAACACTGTGCCTGATGTCAGACATGCTGCCCCTGCTGCAATCAGTGCTGAGCCTGTTGCCAGTGCTGAACCTGCTGCCACCAATGTTGCTTGTATTATAAGATACACTAGCAGCACCAATGCTGCTAGTGTGTCTTATAATACTCGGGGGGGGGGGAGATGATGCCAAGTGTGACAACAGGGGTCCCTAAGTCACACTTGCCATCCCCAAGCAGTACTGCCAGCTAATAAGAAGGTACAGCAGCTTGTTAGTGTTAGGAGTGAAGGAGGGGTAATCAATATCCTCATATTAATAGTGACTGTGAGGAGGAAGACTCTGGGGCTGTATTTGATGTGGTTGGTGTTAGTAATAGTAGAAGTAATGGTAAAGCAGCCGGTGGGACTAGTGTTAGGGGAGTGGTAGGGGAAGCATTTGAGGCATCCAGACTAGTGGTCAAGGGAGCCCACACTATTTCTCTGGCCCTGGGAGTCCCCTTCCCTTCATTACAGTGTCCCAGTAGAACACGATCCTGAAGAGGCCAGAATTGTTGGTGGATAGCAGGTGCAGAAATAATAATACCACCACCACCAGGAGCACAGATCCGATGCCTGTGCATGCTGCTACTGCTGTCAATCTGCCTGCTTCATGTCACCAAGAAATGGCAAGTGTGACATTAATGGACCCTCTGTCACATTGCTCTTCACCTTCTCCAACCAGCAGTGAGATGTCTGTAACAGAGCAGTGGCTGCAGCAGCACATAGGGACTAGTGGTGGTGGAGCTGATGATGGTAGAGAAGCTGGAGTGGAAAAGACATTGATGGCCTTTTTAGCAGAAACTTAGAAGGAATGGGAGACAAGGATGATGATGGGCATCACCACCACCACCAGCAGTGAGTTTTTGGAATTTGTAACTACTCTAATTCTTGCTGCTACTGAGTTGCAAGGACAGCAGGATGCTGAAGAGCAAGCTAGTGTGCCACAGACCACAAGGTGGACACAGTGGGAAAGGGGTCAACAAGTGATGCAGGACTAGGACAGTTTCTACTTGCCAGCAGCATCATTACTCCTGGTCTTAGTTGCAGTGCTGATTCTGAGGCAGTAGCAGCAACAGCAGCAACATATCCACTGCCGCAGACAGTAAAGGGGAATGTGGAGGACAAAAACAAAGAGGCAATTCTTCTCCACCTGTTCCCTATCCCTATCCCCTAAAGTCATTGGTGTAGGACTGTTTTTCTTTTGGTACCAAAGTGGTACTAGAATAGACGCCATTTGTGGCACGCTAGCCTGCTCCTCAGCATCCTGTTTCCCTTGCAACACAGCAGTAGGAGGAATTAGAGCAGCTGCAAATTCTGCAAATTCCAAAAGCTCACTGCTACTGGTGGTGGTGATGCCCATCCTCTTTCCTTTCTCTAATTCCTTCTCAGTTTGGGCCAAAAAATCCATCAATGTCTCTTCCACCTCAGCTTCTCACCATCATCACCGCCACCACTAGGAATGGGTGAAAATTTTCGCCTCAAACTGAAATCGGTGAATAATGGCACTTTCCGCTTGGCGAATAATTCCCAGCGAAAAGTGCAGATTTTCCACTTTTTCTGTTTTTTTCACCTAGCTCATTCCATTGAAATCAATAGGAACATTTAAGTTACACACAATACATAACAAATATTATTTTATTTCCCAAAGGCATAGTATAAAAGGGGCATGAGGGTGTCTGTGTTGGTGGGGTGTGGGGAAAGAATCAGTTGAAAAGGGAATTTTTTGGGGGGGTTTGCTTACTGGGATTGGGGGTAATTAATAAAAAAATAAAAATCCTAAATACAATTAAAAAAAACCCATAATACATGGTATAAAGGGGTCTGAGGAGGGTGCCTATGTTGGTGGGTGGAGTCTGGGGGAAAAAATCAGTTGAACAGGAAATTTGTTTTTGGGGGGTTGTTGACTGGTATTGAGTGGACAGTTAAAAAATAAATAAATAAATAAAATAAAATGAGACATTTGTACATATTGTGACAGAGACAGGGACCTTCTGACTTAAGCTTTTTTTTTGTAGAGGATGATTTGTTAGATTTGTTGTTAGAAGACCAAGCCCTGAGGAAACATTGATTTATAAGACTTAAGCTTGTTAGAAACAAGCCCCAAAAATAGCTTATTTTTTGTAGGACTATGATTTTTTTTTTTTTTTTTGAAAACACAAGCCCTGATATAAAAAAACATATATATTTCCTACTGGCCTAGTGTCAGCAGGTTATGTCCTGTTGTCCAGTGCCCACTGTCCATTGTCAAATGCCCTGATGTAGATTCAGAATTTGCAACTACTGTTCTTGCTGCTGCTGCTGCTCCTGAGTTGTTTAGGCAGCAGGGTGATTAGCCAGCTGAAAGGGAATGGGATCAACAACAGCAGTAACGTGGATGATGAAGGTTCCACTTACCACGACTAGCTCCAATGATTCTTCTGAGGAAGTAGCAGCAACATAACTAGCCCCCACCACGTCTGGTATCTGTGTTGCTGCTGGCAAATGGAACCTTTCATACTCCAACATCACTTGTTGACCCCATTCCCACTGTGTCCACAGTGGTCTGTGGCACACTAGCCTGCCCCTCAGCTTCCTTCTGCTCTTGCAACCCAGCAGCAGCAGGAATTAGAGCAGTTGCAAATTCCGCAAATGTCCAAATGCTCACTGCTGGTTGGAGGAGGTGATGAGCACTGTGACAGAAGGTCCCCTAATGTCACACCTGCCATTTCTTGGTGACCTAAAGAAGGCAGACTTGTAGCAGTAGCAGCAGGCAGAGCCAGCTGATCTATGCTCCTGCTGCTGGTGGTGGTGTTATTGCGGTGGTGACAATTCTGCCTTTTTCCGGATCATGTTCCACAAGGACAATGCCGTGAGGGGAAGGGGACTCCCTGGGTCAGGGGAATAGTGTGGTATCCCTTGACTGCTCGTCCGGACACTCGCAATTGCTTCCCCTACCACTCTTCTAACACTAGTCCCACCAGCTGCTTCACCATCACTGTGCATCAATTTCAGCCCTTGAGTCTTCCTCCTCACAGTCACGGTTAGTAGGAAGATATCGTTGATGTAGTATGGTTTTATAGGAGTTGAGAAGCTGTTAGAATATCTTTGTAATGTATTCTGAATCTGTGATAGCAGATTATACCCATGGCTGCATCAACTCAAATTTATAAGCGTGCTTTGAAATAGCGTTGAGGGTAACCCAATCCTTTTCCTTTACAGTTGTGGTAGATTAACCCCTTGAGTGCCAGAGGGGTACAGAATGCATTGCTTTGCAATGCATTCCGTTCCCCTCTGGCACTCAAAGGGTTAAGCCTTTGCCTTCTAGGGATGGGTAAAAATCCTATTGTGTTCCCACAAAAATGTACAAGAAATCCACTTAGTTGTCTGCTTTTTATGAGGAAAATTGACCTTAAACAAAGTCCTTAAAATCTTTGCCATTTTCGCCTACTACCAAAATGTTTTTGCTATTTTTTTCAATGGCTACAAACTTCCCCGAGAGAGAGGAAGATGCAAAACATCTAAGAGTGAATGATAAATAAATGACAAAACCTGTTGAGCATAAAATGCACTTACAGGATAATTGCTTGTCATAAATGCCCAGAGAACTTACAGTAAAATAGGATTGATTCCTGCATATCACTTGACCTCCACAGCATCAGGACCTTGACACAATTTTCTTGTAAAAAATGATCCTTAGGAATAAACAGAAATAAAACTCTCAAATAGCAAATCTGTATGGCTAATAGTCCAAAGACTGACATCAACTTGGTAACACCAGATGGAGTATAAAGGAATGCCTTTAGATTTCAATGTACGAGGGAAATAGGATAACGATAAATGTCTTTATTTCCCAGCACATTTCATGAAACACCTTCCATTTCATCAGGGGTTTAAGAATCATGGTAAATTACATATTTATAAAAGAACGGCATAATCCAATGTACATACCAAGTGTACCATTAAGCATCAAACACCTCGGCATTCACACTGCATGGGCCATGCTATTAAGAGACTGAGGCCTGGGGCTAGATTTAAAGGTTCACCTTAAACCAGCCGCTAAGTAAAAAGGCACATCAGCTGCAAATAACACATGATTTATGGCAGATTTAAAAATAAGTCTACCCCCTTAAGGACCGGGAAAATCTGAGGTCGTTTTCCCTTAAGGACCGGAGCAATTCTGACCTTTTTGACTATGTCTTTGTTCAACAGTGTTTTCCCTCTTAGGCTTTTATTCCACCCCCATAAATTATATACTGTTTTTTTAAGCATACATAGGGTTTTCATTTGATACCCTATTTATATGGATAACCCACCATTCACTTTATTAAAATTTAAAAAAAGGTAAAAAAAAGGTAAAAAAAACACCATTTTTGATTTTTCTCTTAGGATCAATTGGCCACAAAGGGTTACATTTTTATGGAGACTGCATGAAAGGTATGACCGGTCAGTCATACCTACAAAATGCGCAGTTTAAAGTGGTCACTGTCCCCCCGGGTGAAAATCCCCATGTCCCTTTTTCCCACCCTATTTTGACACTTTTTTGTCCCTGGCATTTGGTGGTGTATATAAGTGTATTACATGGCTCCACAACAATCACACTTGTAATATTGTTTAATTATATATATTTTTTTAAAATAAAAATGTTTTTGTAAAAAAAAAAAAAAAGGTGTGTTGTGTTTTTTTTTGGTTTTTTTTTTAAAAGTGTAAAATTGCAGGTCAAAAATTGACCTGCATTTAGCCAGCCTCCTGCACCAGCAGTGAAGGGGTTAATACCCCCAACTGCTGTATTTTTTTTAACCACTAGGTGTCTCCCGTCTACTTCTGTCTCCCTTACTTTGAGAGCAAGGGAGACAGAGGCAGACGAGACAGGCACAGACAGCATGCTTTGCATGCTGCCTCTGTCTGTCACTATGCCGGTACATGTGATCGCAGATACGGCGATCGCATGAACCGGAGGAAGGAAGAAGGGCTGAGATTGAATGCCCCAGTCTCGGAGCGCTCAGTCTCAGCCTGGATTTAATGATAGCAGCGTGCACGGAGGCACGCTGCTATCATTTAAGCCATGACGGTCCTGGACCGTCATGGGTCATTAAGGGTATAACAACCTATACACCTATATATACTGCAAAATAATGGTCACACCCTGCCTGTGTTTTGAGTTTTGGCGAGCTAGAGCATAGGACCCAGGAGCGGAGGATAGCAATTAGGATGAGGGAGAGAGGAGCTGACATTCAAGGTAGAAGGAGTTTTTGGAGTTTGGAGAGAGAAGAGCATTGCACTAAATATACACATGTCACACTTTTGAACATATTACATACACCCATACAAACACATACATATACATACACATAGTCTTTTTTTTTTTACAACACCTTACACATTTTTCAAACTTTTTTTGATGGTGTGAATCTGTGAGTGAAAGAGTGTGACAGATACTGAGTGTGATCAAGTGTGTCTGTCAGGGCCTGTGGGAGTGCCTGGGTGTGAGTGGGTGAGTGATGGCTAGGAGAGGAGGACAGGAGAGTGGGATGGAGAGAGTAGTTGAGGAGGAGGAAGGAGAGCAGGACTTCCCGGTTGAGAGTAGGGGTAGGAGAGTGATATCCGCAGGGTGGAGGGGGACCACACCCAGAACAGAAGGCACATGGAGGACATGGACAGGACCTGCAGTGGGATGAGGGGTACCTGCTGGGGACCACCATACACAGACAGGGGCAGCACAGTCAGGGCAGTCTGGTTCTGAATGCTCTCATGACAGAGCTGAGGAGGAGAGGATCAGGGATCCCAGTTATACTGAGGAGGAGAATAGGGCCCTCGTGGAGGCTGTGCTGGAGAGGGAGACCATCCTCTTCCTCAGGGAGAAGGTCCCTGGCCTGTCTGCAAGGAGGAAGGCGGCATGGAACAGATATGCAGCTGGGTGAACGCTGTGGCCACATGCAGAAGGGACGTGGACTCTATAAAGAAAAGATGGGGGGACTGCAAGAGGCAGGTTAAGAAGAAGATGGGGGATGCCGCCCTGCACGCCCGATGCACTGGAGGTGGTCCACCTATCCCTATCACCTTCAACAGATAGGAGGAGAGGCTGCGGTAGAGCTTGTCATCCATGCTGATTGAGGGGGGTCCCTGGAGGATTGGACACTGGGGATGAGAGGAGCCTCCACACTACCGGTAAGTGCAGCATCACATAACCACACATCACACCAAACCACACAACCATTACACACAAACACAGTCACATCCCAACATATGCCCATCATTCATCCACACAACTGCACCAACACAGCACCTTGAAGTTTAAAACAGGACACAAGACAAGGACAAATGTAAAGTTTCAACAAGACCCAAACCTGTCCAACTCCCTGGTTAACCCTCATGTTGCTGTGCCGATCACACACAATCCACACAAACCATGCTCATAAAAGTACTGTATGTTAAACATCATAACTGCTCCAACACAATGTCACCCATGTATCCATATGGAAACCAGCACATAACCCCTTGAGTGCTAGAGGGATTATCAGTTCTTCATTCAACAATGGTTTGGCAACCCCTCCGGTACTCAAAGGGTTAACCACTAATAAGAACATGACTCGATAGGGTAACAATTGCATGTTACACAGGGGACATTCACTAAGCGGTGAAAAAGAGATGATGGAGAGAAATGACCACTTAAATACCCTCACTTCACCAATCCCAATGTTAGTCTATGGAGAATATTCAATAACATGAATCAAGTTGCTAAGGTCACATTGGATAGACTCCATAGAAAACATTGCAAATGGGGACATGAGATCACCGGAGAAGTTAGCATCATGTCCAGTTCATCAGTTCTTCTTCAGCACTTACTGAATCACAAAAAGGATGGATCAGGTCACACATAACAATGCCACTGAGAAAAACTGGTTGTATGTGCAACACACAGGCCTTAAACAATTCCACAGAATTAAAGATGAAAAAGTAGGCCTTGGTTTTGTGTATGCAATCATTTACTCTAACTTGAAATTACATATCTCACATTTGATTCACACATGGATCCTCAGGAGTGTTGATGCCAAGGATGAATGGTACACCAGCCATTATTTGCAGGATGCACATGGGAACCAAATAGGAACCATTGTAGTCTGGCCAACAACAGGCCATGACTGATGGATATGTCTGATTGAGTACGACTGCTTCACTCAGAAGGATGGAGGGGCACATCCAGAAAAAAAAAACACAGGCCTCAATCAAAGATATCCTTCAATACTGGCTTGATTGTTGCCCTTCAGGATTCAACTGTAACAGACCTCATGGACAGGATCCTGTCAAGTACATCAATATCTGATTGCCAGGGTGGTATCCCATGCATCACAATGTAATGCATAGGATACCATCATGACAACCAGAGAGCGACATGTAAAAAAATAGAAAATCTTGCATTGTTTGGCATAAACTGATAACATAGGGATGAATACCACTTGAATCACACTGCAGATCTGTTAAAAAATATATGTACACAAAGAAAATGGTCAGATATGCATGTGGATATGTACCTTTCAAATGGGTACAAATATGTCCCAACAAGATGTGAACCTAGAGATCAATTCAGGATGTGTGATTGCCTTACTGGCCATAAATGGGCACCCATCACATACTAACTGTTATTGATATCATCAAAATACAATACCTAGTACATTCCACCTTACTTAGATGGGATATATGAGGTATGTTTTTATTTATGATATCAATAAAAGTTAGTTTGTGATGGGTGCCCATATATAGACAGTAAGGCAATCACATGAACCAAACAGATCTCTGGGTTCATATCTTGTAAGGATATGTTTGTACCTATATGAAAGGTACATATCCACACAAATATCAGACCATTTTTATTTCTGTGTACCTTGGATGGATAGCAATGGTTAATTTCACCTTGATGTAATATTGTAGGCATTGTAAAAAGATGTGGATCGATGTTAGTCCTATCCCTCGAACCCTCATGGTTAGATATTGCTCTATGTGACAACTGGAGATATCAGTCATTTGACCACACGGAGGCTCTTCAGCAGAGCCAAAATTGCCCCATTTAGAGAAAATTCTTCTTTGGAATGGTCTACAAAGTGTGCCTGGTTTGCAAGTATTTATCTCTAAATGAGGCAATTTTGGCTCTGCTAAAGAGCCTCCATGTGGTCAAATGTCTGATATCTCCAGCTGTCACATAGAGCAATATCTGTCTAAACATGTGGGTTGGAGGGATAGGACTAACATTGATCCACATCTTTTTACAATGCCTACAATATTACATAAAGGTGAAATTAATCATTGCCATCCCGTTAAAGGGATATTAATACTCAAAATGTGAAAGGAAAAATATATGTTGTAGGGTTTAGCCCCTGAGTAAAACAAGGGTATTCCTACTGCTGAAAGGTGTTGTATTCAAAAAGTCTCAGAGCTCAAACTTGAATATTTTAGGGGCAATATCCCAGTGGCCTAAAATTGCATAGTGGCGTTGTTGCTACACCATCCTATGGACAGCTCTGTTCCCGGGAACATGCATCTCCATAGGATGATGTAGCAACAGCACCAATGTACAATTTCAGGCCACTGGGATATTGCACCAAAGGAATTCAACTTTGAGCTGTGATATGTTTTGAATGAAACACCCTTCAGCAGTGGGAGTACCCTTGTCTCATCCAGGGGGATAAACCCTACAACATATATTTTTCTTTTCACATTTTAAGTATTAATATCCATGTAATTCTATCATGTCAACGTTTACTAATCCCACAATCTCATTTCTCCACACAGCTTATGGGCCCCCAGCACATCAGGAGTCCATGGAGGAGACTACCTCACCACCCAGTGAGGAGTATACAGAGAAGGGGACCAGCCGGTGGGCACCATACTCACCACCCACACCTCCTCCACAGCTGTCTGCACCACCACTGGCTGCTCCCCAACTGTCTGCACCACCACTGGCTGCACCACTACAGGTTTCTCCACCCCATTACAGTGCCTGGATGCAACAAGAGGAGAGGTGGATGCATCCCACCACCTCCAGGAGCTACTACCCTCCAGCAACACCACCATCACTAGGGAGGCAACAGCTGCCCAGGACTGTGGCCACCACCCAATATGGGCCATATTCCTCCAAGATGGACCTACCCTCCTGGATGGCTCCCCAGCATGGCCACAGGTATGATCCCAGGTGGGGCCAAGCACATACCAGTGGCCAAGGTATGACCCTTGGCCACTCGACTAGCAACCCCTGGGCCTGATTGGGAAGCCCCAGCACTCTGTACCAAGATAATTCTTACTCCACTACCAGCACAGAAATCAGTGGGTAGCAATGAGTCACTTGATGTGGTGGGCATATACCCATCATCTGCAGCAGTCACTCCACCAGCTATCACAGCAGCAGCAGCCGCAGCACACTCAGCAGCAGCAGAGTACACAGCAGCAGCTGAGGACATAGCAGCAGCAGAGGACACAGCAGCAGCAGAGGACACAGCAGCAGCAGATGACTCTGATGCAGCAGGAACCCCACCAGCAGAGTCACAGGGCACATCCACCTCCAGCATTGCACGACCCACAGGGATGGAGGTAGAGTGCATGTCCCTACAGAGGAGACTACTCTGGCCATGCCACAGTACAGACCAGAATATCTCAAGAAGCCGGACGGAATCCTGGAGGAACACCTCCAGGATAGAGGCAAGGATCCCTGCCCTGAAGTTGGAGGTGACAAGGATCGACACACAACTCCATTAGTACCACACAGGGATGATGGACATGTTTGACCAGGTGCTGATGGAGTTGAGAGACCACAACTACAGGGAGAACCTGTGTGTAGAGAGAGAGCTGTGGTCCACAGAGGGGTCCACTGCACCCACCACTACCTACAGTGTGACCCCTGAAGCCACACCTAGTGGTCAAAGGGTGACCAGGCAATCAGCCAGGGCATCCACCTCTGGCACCCAGTCTAAGGTCCACCCCAAAAAAAAAATAAACTGCTCAACTTGTTATGTTCACCCTTAATAAACAAAACATTGTGCTTTTGAATCCTGTCTGATATGCTTTGTATTTAGTGATAGTTTGGGTGGCAATGTAGTGAACACAACTTCTGCCTAGGTAACATGTCTGTGGGATATTACAACATGGGTTCACACACACACACCATTGTACAATTTCAACTGGCAATCCATCCCTGAAGCCATTTAACATGACACTGTTAGATGGTGATGGTGTGAGTTGAATTTGAACAAAACATACCCTTTAGCACAACAACTGGTGCAACACTGAAAATTTGTCTGCATCAGTTGTTGTATTTAAGGGGTTAACCAAACGAAGAGCTATTTGACTTAGCAGAGAGCTAACAAGCAGGACAGATGGAACATGCAGCAAAATAGTCTTTGATTCACACTCTTATTGTGAAACTGACTTACTGGGGAACCCATTGTTCATGCTAGAATTTCAATGTGTATCACACACATTCAAATCCTGGGGTTCTCCAGTAAGTTGAGTTGTTGTTTTACTAAGGTTGTAACAGACTTCGCCAGTGATAACACTTGTCCAATTAGTCTGGTTGTTTGTTGATGTAGCCCATGTACTGAGATATGTCAAACTAAAGCAATCTCAGAAAATTGATTATATTGAGCAACACAGAAACCGTGGACATGAAATCACTGTGGAAGTATGTCCCCTGTATCACCTTCTTTATCATTCCCAGCACACATTAGTGTATCGCTGCCATCATCTGTTTGCATGAATACATCACAGAGTCCACTCACTGCCAAAGAAATAGTGGACTCCTGTGTGGTGCGTTATGCCTTCCCAAGTATGGGGGATACGCTAGCCTTGAGTGTGGGTACACACTGACACATGTGTGTTCCAACATTTCTTCATATTGTGTCTCAAAGTACATTAGAAAATACTTGTGTTTTCTGGGTATATTGCCTATATGCATTAAACACTTGTATGAGCACATTAAATGTACTTTGAAACTAAATAGTAATACTTTAGAAACACTGCTGTCCTGCTCATGTGTTGTCCACAACTTGGATGTTAGTACACATATGAATTTGTGTTTTCTGGGTCTATATTAGAATGTTCCAGTAGAGGTTGCTGTGAACATCAGGTCAAACATTGCATCACCAACACAATCACTTGAAACACCAAGGAGTGAGCTTCATAGAGGTGTTGTCAAGACATCAGTCCAGTTACATGGAAAATCTTCAGTTCAAGGATGGACCATGCTATGGATGCCTGTGGGACAAAAGGACAGGATTTGGAGCAGCACCCTTGAACTGATAATCATGCAACAACTTCAACTTCATAATCCCATCAATCTTTTTTGTTATAGGTGAGTACACAAATAATTGCTTTGTAATGTGTTGTGTACTCGTCTGTAACCCATTATGTAGAGAACTAAGGGAATGTGAACCAGCCCTAGGGATATGTGCCCTGACATGAATACACACATCCACAAATATGTTCTGAGAGCTCCAGGAAACTAATGAATTTTATTTGTTTCATGGAACTATTAAGACATATTTGTTGATGTGTGTATTCATGTCAGGGGCACATATCACTGCACACTCACAGGTCAGCATGGTGTCCCTGGAGATCTGATCCACGTTTTATGACCTCTATGTTGTGTAACAACACCACTGTAAATCCATCTCTCTGCTGCTCTTCTCAGTTCTGGCAAACTACAGGTCCCATGTTGACTCTAATGGCCCTTTAACCTCTGATGTGACAGATTATTATCCAATGCATTGCACTGGATAACTCTCTTCTCTACAAGGCTACCATGGTTGCTCTGGATACGATCATGGCAAATCACGTTAGTTGCTGTCAATCAAGCCCTGGAAGATGCTGAACATGGGTTATGTGTTGTACCTTGGTTCTCCTGGGGGTGTGCGTGATATCCTTGAGGTATCAATGTCAAGTGGAGAAGGGAATGGAAGATTGTTTTGAAATCCCCACACACAATATGCCACTTCCATGGTATGCATGATGTTTAGGGCCATACTGCTGCCAGTGCAGTGCTGTGTCAATGATCCTGTGGGGTGAAACAGAATTTTATGTGCGGTGTGGTTAGTGTGTTGCCACCAATTCACAGGACTGATGGAGGACTTGCATGGATTGTTTGAATGCCTGTGTTATACTCACAGCTAAAGTGGTCTGTGATGAGCTGGTCTCTGATCTGTGCCCCTCTAAGGATCTCCTCAACATGGCTGATGTCCATTGGCACTTCAGGTATGGGGGGGTCCTGGATCTCATCCATCAGCCTGGCGTCCACTGTGATGTTGTGTAATATTGCACACTACATTATGATGTCAGACACTTTTCCTGGGGCATACTGCAGTGCTCCCCCTGAGTGGTCCAGACATCAAGACTTAAGGAGGCCAAAGGTCCGCTCAATGGCATTCCAAGTTCTGCCATGAGCCTGGTTGTATCTTTCCTGGACATCTGTTTGGGATTGTTGACCAGGGTCAGTAGCCAGTATTTGCAGCCATAGCCAGCATCACCTGTGGAATGTGAGTGACATGGTGAGACAGGGAGCACATATTGTGTGAATGATGTTTTGTGTGGTGGACATACTAGCTGTGAGTCAGGAGCATGTTGAACAGTGTTGTGTTTACACCTGTGGATGTGGTGTGATTTACTATTGTGAACTCACCCAGAAGCCATGCCCCTGTATAAGTTCCATTCTCGAAGTCACTGTGGACTGAGGAGTTTTGTAGAATGTATGAATCATGAGAGCTGACAGGATATTTTGCACAGACATTCATAATCCTCATGTTGCTGAGACAAACCATCTGCACGTTCATGGAGTGGAAGTTCTTCTTGTTTGATATGTACATGGATGCAATCTATAGCACCCATAACCCTGGGCAATCCTCCTCTTGTGTAAAAGCCCTGCTTGAGATGTAGCCACTACATGTCAGTGGTGGGGAAATGTACGTATGTACTGGCCTTGCTTTTGAGGGCTGGCAAGATCTGGGACAGCACTCTGGAGAATGTGGCCTGTGACATGCCAAATGCGTAAAAATCAGTCGATTGGAAGGCGCCACTTACCATGAAGTGTATGGCATGCAGGACTTTTTGCAGGCCAGTGAGGGCATGGTTGTGGATGTAGATCGGATCCACCTGATCCTTGATGACCTCATACAAAACAATGATGATGGTCGGCCTCAACCTGTAGCGATCAATCACCTCGTCATCTGTCATTCCAAAGATAGTGACCCTTGGCGTATACTGTGTGCCTTGGTGGTCATCTATACATCCTTCGCTGCAGCAGGGGTCCCTGTGGCAGCTGGGGAGCATCCTGTTGCTGTGGAGCATCATGTTGCTGCAGATGTGCATCTGCAGTCAGGTGCTGTCCTCCAGGTGGCTATGGGCTCCTGTGTGGCTCTTGAGCCAGAGCCTCCTCGCTCACAACAGGTGAAGGCAGTTGATCAGGTGTGCCTGGGGCTTGCTGGTGTTCCCAAGCTCTTGCCCTTACACGCCTTCTCCGCAGTCCTCTCATCAATAAGTATCCCAACACACTTATTGTTCTCTCTCTATCTCTCCCTGAGTGGAAAACAAGCCACAAGTGAGTGTGGTGAGCTGTCCCTTTAAGTACCAGGTAAGGTGTTGTCTAGGTGTGGTGATGAGGTGAGTGGGAATGGGAAGGTGTTTGTTGTCCAGGTAAGTGTTGGCAGGTGTGTCTGTGTTTTAAAATGTGTTGTGTTCTGATTGCTGTGCCTGTGTCAGTTGCGGGTGTGAAGTTGTGGGGTGCAGGTTGTGTCTGGATCGTGTGGTGATGTTGCACATGTGAGCTTGTTTTGTATTGGCAGGTGTTCATGTTGTGTGATAACCCGCATTGTTCCGTGCCATGTTGAGTTTGTGTTATTTTGGAAGTCCTTGTTCCTGTGGTGTTGCTTGTTGTGTGTGACAGTGATTTGTGGTGTCTGGCCATGTTTTTGTGTTAATTTTATCATTTACATGCTTGTGCGGTAAGCATCTTGTCTGTTTTCCTATGTAAAGGGTGTTTCTTTTTTTACCGTTAAGTGTCTAACAGCTAAGAAAACTGGCTCTTAACTTTTGTCTGTTAAGTGTATCTTTTCTTCAGCCGTTAACACTACCGCAATCCTAAGAATGGCTCTAGGGATTCTTGTTCCATGCGTCTCAATGCACGTCAGTGTATCGGCCGTAAGGATTACCAAACTGCCGTTAGCTATTCTTTAGACAGATCTTTAAATTGCTAAATACATCCTAACGCACCCGGTAGTGTTTTTGTTTGCTAATGGCTGCCTTTAAATCTACCCCTTGGACTGCCCAACCAAACGACATTCATGCCTCATTTCAGAGCTATAGTACTTTAAGCGTATATTAGTTCTAATGAATCCAAGTCTCATTCTGATGCACAACCACCATAGACGGTAAAATGCCTTGCTTATGCGTTGTCAGTGTTAGCGTTAGGGCAATCCGTAGTGCTGATCTAGACGGGCACATATAAAACCACAAAAAAGCTTATTAAGTACAGATTAATTGCTCAATCCAAATGTTGGAGATGGCTGTTTTTTCTGTAAGCTATTCAAATGCCTGTGCTGTGAAAAAATACCGGCACAAAAAAATAGCCGTCGGGTGATAAAGTTAAGAGGTGTTTTCATCCATTGAAAATGATAAAAACACAGTAAATATCAATTTAAATGTCTGCGTTAGCCATGAAAACCCGATAAGGGACTCAAGTTATCACAGGAAAGTTAAGACCTACTATTTTTTTAAGATGCTTACTTGAATGCAAAAAACACCAAGTCCTCAGTGGATGTATGATATGAGGCTCTAAGCCCCATATCATACATCCAAAGTATGAGAAATGTGTCAGAAGTTTGTAGAATTAACCCTATGATTACCCTTCCGGCATTCATAGGGTTAACCTGACTAAGTTAAAAAAAACATTGAATTACAAGTAACACTTACCATTAATCCTGATGTCCAGTGGAGTCCTCAGCTTCCTGGTCATCTTCTGTCCTTCTCTTCAGTTTTCCCTTCTATCATTTATTCCTTCTTCTCTTCTGTCTTCTCTTCTTTCTTCTCTTCCTTCTGTCTTCTGCCTGTAAAATAAAACAATATTATTAGTACAAAGCGTTATATCTTATAACCCTTTGAGTGGCAGAGGGGTATGCAATGCAGTGCAAAGCAATGTGTTGCGTACCTCACTGGCACTCAAAGGGCTACAATATTATTGTGCCATGAGTATTCCATTCCTTAAAAGCCTCCTTATATTGCAACAATATGTAAAAATGATATAGAAATAATACACCAAATTAAGATTAAAATTAAATATCATTGATGTATATATAAACTAACATCATGTTCTGAGTTCATTTCAAATGGTTGGTTTGTATTTAGATATATTCACTTAACCTCTGCTTTATTCAGAACCCTATTTAAATATCCACCTCTGTCTGAAGGTGTAACCCTTTCAATCCCTTTAAAAGAAAAAAACGTAAGATCTGAATCTGAACAATCTATAAAATGATGAGCCAGAGGCTTAGACACATCCTTATTCTTTATAGATAATACATGTTCCCTGATCCTCTCCTTTAGAGCACAGTTCGTCCTGCCTACATATTGTTTAAGGCACTTTTGGCACGTCAAAAGATAAACCACATTTATAGATCTACAGTTGATATATTGTTTAATATCATAACTCTTTTGATTCACCTTACTCTTAAACTCTCTAGCAACCTCTACATATGTGCAGGAAATACATCGCCTGGCACCACATTTATACATGCCTGTTGTACTCAACCAAATGGGCGGTTCCATTTGCGTGCTCTTAAACAAACTAGGTGAAAGTCTCTGCTCCAAAGTAGGTGCCTTTCTACTTACAAAATGACAGCCCCGTTCTAAACAGGGCCTCAAGCGGGGATCATTCCACAATATAGGAATATATTTCCGTACTACAGTCTTGATTTTATTATACTCCAAACTATAATCCATAACAAAAATGGGAAAATCCTCCCCACCTTTGATACTTTGTATCTCTTGTTTATAAAATGTATTCTTATTAAGAATGTGAGCTCTATCAGTTATCTTAGCCCTATTATAAGCTTGGTCTAGTAACTCCAAAGGGTAACCCCGATGTATAAACCGTTCCCTGAGTAACTTTGATTGTACCTCAAAATCTTCTTCCTCGGAACAATTTCTGCGAATACGCAGAAATTGTCCGATGGGTACCCCTTTAATTATATGATATGGATGGCAAGATTCTGCATGTAACAATGAATTGCCTGTACAGGGCTTCCTAAAGACTGATAAATGTATTTCTTTATTTTTAAATACTAGTCTCAAATCCAAAAATGTGATCTCTTTTGTGTGAAACTCACTGGTAAACTGTAGGTTAAGGTCATTATTATTTAAAAATGTCACAAAAGAAAAAAAGTCCTCTTTTGATCCCTGCCAAATATATAACAAATCGTCAATGAGTCTATTATATAAAAAGATACAGTGACGGAATGGATTACTCTCAGCATATATATATATCTCCTCAAACCAACCCATAAATAAATTCGCTTACGACAGCCCAAACTTTGCACCCATTGAGGTACCACACCTCTGCAAAAAGAATGTACCGTCGTATTTGAAAAAATTATGGGTAAGTAAATATTCAATTGAGGAGATCAAAAACATTTTAAGCTCATGAGAATAAGTACTATATGTCTCCAAATGGTAACGGATCGCTAATAATCCCTTCTCGTGCGGGATAGTAGAATACAATGATACAACATCCATCGTACCCCAGGCAAGTGACTCATCTATCTCCAACCTAGTAAGGACTGAAAGAATATGTCCCGAGTCTCTAATATAACTAGGTAACCTCATTACCAAAAGTTGGAGGTATAAGTCTACATATTCTGAGAGATGTTCATTCATTGAATCAATCCCCGACACAATAGGTCTGCCCAAGGGAGGAAGTTGTGGTTTATGAACCTTGGGCAGATGATTGAAAATCGGGATCTTCGGATGTACAACTGTTAGATAATCAACCTCCTTCTGGGTTAAAACACCCATCGCCTGACCATCAGATAAGATCATCTTAAGGATCCTTTCAAAAGCTTTACTAGGATCCCTACTCAATGTCTGATATGATTTCTCATCTCGTAGTTGTCTTAAAGATTCTTGATGATATAAATCAGAATCCAAGACAACCACACTTCCCCCTTTATCTGCCTGTTTAATGATCAGGGTGTGATCTTCCACTAAATCCTTGATGGCGTCCCTCTCTCCCTTAGTAAGATTATCCTTAAACCTACTCTTCGTTCTAACTGTCTCATTTAATTCAATCAATTCCTTTTCTATCAATGATTGAAACGTTTCTATGGCACTCCCTCTACACTGTATGGGATAAAAATCCGAATTAGATATCTTCAACTTATATTTATTAACCATACCAACTCCAACTTTATCATCGATCTTATGACTCAAAGGACCATCACTAATAAGCACAATAGAATCACACACATTAGAGTTCAAATTAGACAGCTCTTCTTGATTGTCCTCAATATTTATCGGATGGTTCTCCTGATCCCAATCAGTATGTTCCAGTGTCCTTAAAGGTTCAGTCTCATCTTCAGATTTAAAGAATTTTCTCAAAGTGAGACGTCTCACAAACTTATTAACATCCAAAATGGTATTCAATAAGTCAAAATGTCTATTAGGTGAAAATCCTAAACCCTTTGACAGACCCTTTAATTGTAAAGGGGTCAAAATCTTCTTAGAAAGATTGATTACTTCCTGCTCCATCCTCTGTATCGATGGCCTGGTGACTTTCCTCCCCTTGCCCTTTGATCCCCGCCTCGTGGGTTTATAGGAGTACCCTCCAATGGATAAAATCGGGACTCTGTTCTTGTACTGAAGAGTCCTGCTCTATACTCAAGAAACTAACATGTTTGGGATCTATAGTTTGCAATATAGATTTTTGACTCCCAATATTAGACTTCCTACGCCAAAATTTTCTTTCACTGGACCAACTATATACCCTATCCTTATCATAATCCTCACAATCACGTATATATATTTCTTGGATTTGGTCACTGTAATATTATGTTCAAGCTTCTGTATTTTCATTTTAACATCTAGTTCAAAAGCCTTGAACTTCTCAGCTTCACATTCAGTTTTAAGTTTGGACTGTAATGTATGTAATTCTGTTCTGATTGTTTCATATGTTCTCCTTTTAAAACCCAAAATAAGGTTCATCAACTTAAGTGAACAATCAGTCAGAATCACATTCCATTCTTTCATAAACTCTATGTTATCTATTCCAAAAGTGGGAATTTTCTTCATTCTAAGACCCCTAGGTATCATTCGTTTGGACATATATTTCTCCAATGTTATAATATCCCACAATATTTTCTTTTCCTTTAAAAGAAAAAAACGTAAGATCCGAATCTGAACAATCTATAAAATGACGAGCCACACAAAAACATGGCCAGACACCACAAATCACTGTCACACACAACAAGCAACACCACAGGAACAAGGACTTCCAAAATAACACGAACTAGAGAGTTTAAGAGTACGGTGAATCAAAAGAGTTATAATATTAAACAATATATCAACTGTAGATCTATAAATGTGGTTTATCTTTTGACGTGCCAAAAATGCCTTAAACAATATGTAGGCAGGACGAGCCATGCTCTAAAGGAGAGGATCAGGGAACATGTATTATCTATAAAGAATAAGGATGTGTCTAAGCCTGTGGCTCGTCATTTTATAGATTGTTCAGATTCGGATCTTACGTTTTTTTTAAAGGGATTGAAAGGGTTACACCTTCAGACAGAGGTGGAGATTTAAATAGGGTTCTGAATAAAGCAGAGGTTAAATGGATATTATATCTAAATACAAGACAACCGTTTGGAATGAACTCAGAACATGATGTTAGTTTATATATACATCAATGATATTTAATTTTAATCTTAATTTGGTGTAATTCTTTATGCGATATAGGGGAATATCATTGACTGTATAGATAAAAAGTAAATGAGTGGATATTATAAGATAGGAATAGCTATTCTATGTTTAAAATATTTAGCTATATGGTCTTTTATATGCTTTATATGGACATGGTTTATAAGTTGATAAATGAGATCATGTGATGATTATTTCGGAGGTGAATATAAGGGGTTAAAAATCCTTTTTGAAAGAATTCTCTCTGAAAGAATCCTCTCTGAAAAATTAATACCACTATACAGCTAATGAATAGGTGTTGGTGAGGGTTCCGTAGTTTGAATGCTATGCTACTGGCGGGAGCTTCAATTGAATTGTGTATGGTGATTGGATCGAAGTGATCAGATGATACTTTATTTGTTTTTATTTGTTTTGATGTAAGGGTATTTAAGGTCATGTTGTTTGATGCATTGTAACCTATGAGTAAGTGACTTTGTCATGAAACGCGTTAGGTGATATGCGGTCACTAGAATCAATGTAATATGGATACACCGTTTTTAATAAGTTTGTTTCAATAAACAATTGGATTTTAAACCTGGCTGTGGTCTTTGGAGCGGATCTGTGAGCGCCCCCGTCCTGTGTCTTCATGTCTGTTGAAACCTGGCCGAGGTTGACGGGAGCAGCACCGGATCCGCAAGGCATGTGAGCCGGGTGAGTGACAAGAAACTTTTTTGTAAAGGGATGATAGTAGCAGCCTAAATATACAAACATTGACATACAGAATCTTTATGCAGAAATGCTAATTGAATTATCTTAGCTTCTACTTTCATGTCTCCACCTCTAGGTGCGGCCGCGAAGGCATTCGCAGCAGACAGCCTCACCTGTGCCCTCAGTAATGTTTCCACTGCCGCCGATGCCTCCGTGGCTGCACCAAGCAGGGGAGACGTGAAAATTGAAAGTAAGTTAATTTACTTCGCATTTCTGCATAAAAATGCTGTATGGTTTATATGTATATTATTTCTATGCATTTTTAAGTATTGTGGCAATACATGAAGGCATACTCATGGCACAATAATATTGTAACCCAAAGGGTTAAAAGATATAATTGTTGATGTTTTGTACTAATAAGGACAGAAGGAAGAGAAGAAGGAATAGAAGAAAGAAGGAAAGACACAAGGAGAATGACAGTGGATGACAGGTAAGTGTAAGACACTTTAGTTAATGATCAGTGCTTGGCAGTATGTCAGGCACCGATCAGTAGCCCTTTTACTGTTAAGTTACCAATACTGCCGTTATTAGCTGAGTTTTGGGAACTTAACGCACAAAACGGACATTTGGCCACAAAACCATTTTAGTGGCCTAACGTCCATTGTGCTTAATGCCGGTAGGACATTTGAAAACCAACTAAGACATTTTCTTTTTTCATGCGTGTCCATTTTACCCTACCGACATTTTTAATGCCAACATTTGGATCAAGCCCTAAAAGATTTTAAACCCATACTTTCCCTGCAGCTTATTTAGCAGTAATGCAATCATATTTTCGAAAAGAAATGTCTTGGATAATATGGGAATTATTAGTAGGTCTTATAGAAAACCTTCAAAGATAGAAACATTAACTAAATATATTAGCCCCACGATCTTACAAAAAGAAAATAAATGTAATGAATGTAATGTGAACAGAATATATAAATAGTAATTATAAAAACATGTGGCTGACCTCAAGTTCCTCATTTAGCCCCTTGTGGGGGGTGGGGACAGAATATCAAAGCGAAAGATCTAATCTGCTTTTTTTCTGCATATAGATGAAAAGTGATCAAAAATTCCAAAATTGGCAAGGGCACCCTTTGTGCAGTTGTTGAAATGTCTAGGTACAGAATGCTCTGCAGATTTTTTTCTTAATCATGTGCCTGTGCTCTCAACAGCTGACCCTCAATGCCTTTGTCAGGACTCAGGATATGTTGACTTTTATCTACAGAAATACATGGTGAACTCCCAACATACATCAGAAACTCTCAAGATGTTTTACAAAAATTAACGAACATAGAGTGGAAGGAAAGTTACACATGGGCCACCTTAGATGTGTCATTGATATATACTTGTATAGACCAATTACTAGGTCTACAGGCAGATAGATATATCCTGGAGACAGACATTCGTTTAACACAATCACAAGTGGAGTTTGTTTTGGAATGTGAAGGTTTTATTTTACATCATAAGGATTTTGGTTTCCAAGATGATTTCTTTCTTTAGATTCGTGAAACGGCCATAGGAACCAGGTTTGCCCCTCCTATGTTAATCTCTTCATGGGACTTTGGAAATACCTTACAGTGTGGACCCTTGAGAGATGGTGGGGGGAGCAACCTGGTTTACTATGGTCATTACATAGATGACATTCTTATTGTGTGGGGAGGAACAATAGTAGATCTATGCACTATAACTCAGTCATTTAACAGTAATGATATGGGTTTTACATCAGAAATCCATCAATTTTCTGAACCTTAGCTAATAGACCAATTATCAGCTCTATATACAAAAAAGAGGTGTGCAGAAACCAGTACCTCAAAGTAGACAGCTGTCATAATTTCAAATGCATCAAAAACATTCCTTTTAGACAGTGCCACAGTCTCCACACTAACTGTAGTGATACTGGAGATTATTTTACAAAAAAGAGAAGACCTTACACACCATTTCCTGGAACGTGGGTATATGTAATCTGTACTAGAATCTGCTCACAATAGAGTGCTTAATCTAAAAAGGCAAAATCTACTTCAGATCAAATCTAAAAGCACTACCAATAGAAGTCCCCCTTCTATTAGTACACAGTGCAATTTTGCATCTACCATTATTAATGACAGCGAGAAAAGATTTGAATATTCTAAAACAGTATCCTCTGCTTGATGGCATTATCACAGAACAGCAAGATTTACATATAGAAAGGCTAAAAACATTAGGGGACATGTGGCACCAAGTAAACCGAAATGGGTTGAAGAAACTAAAAAGAAAATCTGGCATTTTTGGATCCACCATTCCAGTGGGTAAATATAGATGCCTCCATACAAGATGTACTAATTGACAGTCTATTCTAACAAAATATATTCCATTAAGAGCCACAACAAAACATTTTTAATTTAAAAAGCCTGCTTATCTTTGTGATTTGTTATCTCCTGTGGATGCGTCATACAATATGTTCACTCCACTACAAGCAGTGGTGTATTTATTTTTTTTGCTACCCTAGGCCTGGCTAAACTCACACAACCACCCTAATCTTCATTTGCCCCTCCCTTCCTGTCCAGGCCACACCTCTTCCTGTTTAGGATCCACACATAAATATGTAAACCCCACCCTGTTCTTTTTTGGTCCTGCCCCTTTCTATTTAGGCTCCACATTTTCATCTTTGAGCTCCACCCCTTCCTCTCAGTATATTAAGCTTGGATACCAAGTGCCTACTTGTATATTTTGTTGTTTTGTGTAACATTTCAAATAATTTATATATTATTCTAAGAGATCGTAATTTTAATTACTGTGTATTATTATTACATTATCACGGTGCCATGATTGCTCTCCTTTTGTGTCAATTACCTATAGGGGGCTCTCTATTGGCTGTCTGCTGTTAGCCCGCCCTGCATTGCCTATCTAGACTGAGTTTGGGCACCCTTTGGTTGCCCTTTTGTGGTGTCTCTATGCTGCTTGCATCCCTGGCACGTTCCTGAGCTTCCTGGGCCCTTAGCTGTGTTCCTGCTATCAGAATCGTCCGGTTCCTGTAGTTCCTGTCCAGTAGTTCCTGCTTCAGCTCCTGATCTGGTTTGAGTCGTCGTCTGATCTCCGCTTCCTGCTGCCAGTCTTCGCTGCCGCTCCTGATCCGGTTGACCGATTGAGTGCTGGTTCCTGTCTCCACCTGCCAGTTCCTATGTTCCCCTGGAGGCTGCTGTCGTTCCTGAGTCTCCTTGGCAACATTTCTACTCTCTGCCGTTTATCCAGTACGCGGGTACTGGTTCGCTCCACAGCCATCCGGCTGTTATGCAGGTTACAACTACCGTCCCACGTACAGGGTACTGGTTCGCACCATAGGCCATCCGGCTGTCTATGCAAGTTCCGATTAGCGTTCCACGTACAGGTTACTGGTTCGCTCTATAGGCCACCCGGCTGTCTATGCAAGTTACAATTTGTGTTCCATGTACAGGGTACTGGTTCGCTCCATAAGCTATCCGGCTGTTTATACAGTTTACATCTAGCGTTCCCAGTGAGAGGGCACTGGTTCGCTCCATAGCCACCCGGCTGCTTTGCATGATGCTACTACGCTTCCTGTGTGGACATCGGTTCTCTCCTTAGCCTCCTGGCTGCAGTTGCACCTTGTTGACTTTCTTCCAGTACTAGGTACTGGTTTGTGCCATCATCTTTTAGTCCACATTCTCATTGTGCAGTACTGTCTTCCCAGTACTCAGGTACGAGTGGTACCTCGGAGTTATTTGGCCTGCCACCTTGGTCGACTTAGCCTCTTATGTTATCCTAGTGACTGCTGTTGCCACCCTTACAGTCACTGAGGCTTTAGTGGTTGCCATTCACTCCTTACCAGGCTGCCCTGCCCAGTATATTGGTAAGGCCGGTAGAACCTATGCCATTATCATCTTGGGTTGCCTTACCCGGTATTGGCAGGGCCGGTAGAGCCTGTATATCACTGTCTGTCCAAGGGCTGCCTTGCCCGGTATATTGGCAAAGCTGGTAGAGCCTGTATATCACTGTCTGTCCAAGGGCTGCCTTACCCGGTATATTGGCAAGGCCGGTAGAGCCAGTATATCACTGTCTGTCCAGGGGCTGCCTTGCCCGGTATATTGGCAAGGCCGGTAGAGCCTGTCTGTTCCTGTACCAGCTTCCTGGCTGCCTTGCCCCGGTAGATTGGCAAGGCTGGTAGAGCCTATCCATTCCTTGTGCCAACTTCCTGGCTGCCTTGCCCGGTATATTGTCAAGGCCGGTAGAGCCTGTATCGTTATTGTTATTACTACTTTTCCTGTCAATAAAGATATATGTATGAATGTGTATGATACCCTAAGGGGTTGTCTTAAACTTTTCAATAAAGTTGTGATTTTACCTAACTTTGCGTCTGAGAGTCTTAACAAACCGTGACATACATACGTTGTCGCAGAGCCAGCTCTCTCTCTTGTAGCACGTGGCATCTGTCATCACACAGTTTCCCGGTGCCATCTTTGTTCCCAAATAGCTTCCCTGTGCCAACTTTGTGCCCAAACAACTTTTCTCTGTCATCTTTGTCCCCAAACAGCTTGCCAGTGCCAACTTTGCATTCAAACAGGTTCCCAGTGCCATCTCTGTCCCCAAACAGCTGCTCAATGCCATCCCAGTGCATCATACAATTTTAATCTCTAGAAGCAAACACTCAAGCACATACTACTATGAAATATTGGACAAACATTGACTGAAAAGTGCATGGAATGAAACACAAGAAGAAACAGTGCCACTAGGTGTAGTAATCTTATTATGATGAAACATAAAATCAAATAGCCAATTGGCCCCTCACATTTGCCATTCTTGGGTTCTATGCATCTCGGGGTCCTGCCCCTTATTTCTGTGATACTGTGTCATCCTGCTTGCAACCTCTTTCTGTACCATCCCTCGAATGTCTCTTTAAGTCCATAGCAATCCTGTCGTATATTATCCTTTGATAACAGAGAGATGGTCCTCAAAATCAAGAAACTAATATTGGAACCCTGATGAGGTGGACAGGAGACCTCAAATAAGTGTAAGGGTATTTTACACACTTTGTGGATTTGACCCTACCCTGTTTTCCCTTTGATAATTTCATCTCCCCTTGTCTCTTATATACCCACTATTGCTAATCCATTAGTCCAAGTTCTTTGATTGTGAGGAACATCTCTCTGTTATGAATGAAGAATATACAACAGAACTTTGGACTTAAGGAGACATCAGAGGCATAGTACAGAAGGAGGTTGCAACTTGCAAGCAGAAGAAGACAAAGTATTGAGGCAATAAGGGGGTAGGCCCTTGAGATGCATAGAGCAAAACGAGGGGAAATATGAGTGTATTTGGCTGTTTGGTTTATATTTGGTCACAATAAAATTACTACCTAGAAGCACTCATTCGTCTTCCACTTAGTTCTGAGTCCTTTTCAGCATACCAAAAGGCTCACATCTGGACATCTTTGCTAGTAGCACTTATATCCTTGAGCAATGTCATCTTTTTTATTAATTTTTTCATTATTTATTAGTATTATTTTATCTTCTTCTTCTCAACAACGTGTTTTAGCTTCAGTGCCACCCATTACATTTTTTCATTACATACCTCTATAAGTAGGGGTGGGAGAAAAGTGGCCGATTTTTCTCATCTTTCACTAAACCTTTCTCCTTTTCAGCAATGCAAAATGTTCCTCCTTTTTGCCTACTTTAACAAATTCTTTGCCTATATTTCCTATGGGAACTACATTTCCCGCTACAATATCACTTCTTATGAAGACTGTAATTTAATAAATGGCTGAAAGTCAAAGCTGTGAGTCCTACAGCAACATATGCCTTAAAAAATGTGTTAGCATGCAGAATGCAATTGTCCTCTGCCCACACCACTAACATCCTGCTTAAGTGACATTGGTGCATATTCATGATGATGTCAAGTAATAAAAAAAATAAAATAAAGTACAACTTACAATGTGGCAGATTTGTATTGTTGTGGTAGTGGTGGGGGACTGGCATGGCATGATTTGTGTATGTATATATAGCAGTGTTAATCATTGTCATGTTTTTGTCAAATCGTTATCCTCCTTCTCAGATTACTAACACACATTACTTATTGGTCATAGCTGTGGTCCCAAATCGGGTAGATGATGGCAACCCTTCTTCACATCACTCCTCCTCCTCATCTATGGTGCTGTTAATATATTTGTTCTGGCTTTCTCTGTCATTTGTGGTTTCTACTACCTGATACTCAGGTGGTATGAAATGGTTAATTTTTAAGAATGTTAGTCTCCAAACATTGCTGCTTGATAGTGTCCTGCGGTCATTGACAATTTAACCAGACACACTTAAAACCCCCTCAGTGCTTGCTGGAGGACAACTAAGGGCTTCCACTGCAGTACATGTCAATGCTGGCCACACACACACTGCTTTGTTTGCCAGTAGTCCATGGGGTAATTTTTTCTACCTAGAACGTATCTATCCTGCAAGCATGCAGAAACCATCTCACATGCAGTGGAACCACTTCTAGGAGCTACACAGTGTTCCTGTGTTTCAGTTGCCAAACCAAACTCAGGGATCAAGTCCTAAAAAGATGTGCCACCACCACCATCAACACTACCAATGTTGGGTTTTTGCTGCCTCTTCTGAGACCCATGAATTGCCTTGTGTTCAGAATGGAATGTTCTGGTTGATGATTTAGTTGCTTCTGCTGGTTCAAATGCTTTGCTGCCTTCCTTTTCACAATACCGTCTAGATGTTTATTGTGCCCTAACTTTCTTCCTCTCATCCTCCACAATGTACCCCCCACTCAATCAATAAGAATGTCTACTTGACAAAATATGATTCCTCAGAGAGTTGCTGCTGATCATCATGACTCCTTGTTGTGACAAACTGCTGATGGCCCTTTGGCAGAAATTCTGAAATTTTGTGTTTGAAAGCGGGGGTCCAGTAGAGTGGCAAGAAGATATTCCTCATTGCTTTTAATGCACATTATATAAGGATCTTGTTCAAAGCACACTAACATGCCATTTACCAGCTGGTGCATGTTTGTGTTGTCATTATGGTAAGATTCCTCAGCCATGTTCCTCATTTTTACTGCAATAAAAATATCAGTGGTTGACTTTCACTAATGCCTGCCCCAATGCGACTCACCAGCATGGTTGCCTCCTCAAGGGGTTTCAGAATCTTACTTACATCACACATTAGATACCATTGGCCAGGTGATAAAGAGACTCCCTCTAAAGCCTTCCGGTTTTGCATGCTGTACTCACCAACGACCTTACTTTGCTCATACAAAGCATTCACAATGTGGAATTACATCTGGTAGGGACCTCCATTTTCAGCTGGTGATGGGGCAAGTTATTGCTGTCTTGTATAGAATATAGAGCATTGCATGCACTTTAGGAGCGACTAAAATGGGCACAGATTTTGCTGGCAATAGTAAGCATCTCTCTGAGGGTTTTGGATTCTGCCAGGAATCTGGCATCATGGGGCCCGTGATCCCTTTTCTGTCAGTATCTCTTGTGTTGCTATCCTATTGGCTGAGGAGGTTTGGCCCGCCCCGGTGACCTTTTTATACCCAGCCATTGACACCTGTCACTTGCCCTTTCATGGTGTTCCTGAGCCAGTGTTGCTGTTTTCTGTGGATCCTGATTCCCGTGTACCGATTTGGCCTGTCCTGACTACGCTCCTGTGTTCCTGTTTCGTGTACCGATCCGGCCTGGCTGACGTTCCTACTTGTGATTGACCCGGCTTGTCTGAGAACCACCTCCGTGTACCGACCCGGCCTGGCTGACGTTCCTGCTTTTGAACTGATCCGGCTTGTCTGAGAAGCATCTCCGTGTACCGATCCGGCCCGGCTGACTTCCTTCTCCGTGACCTGAACCGGCTTGTTCCTGAGACCTGCGTATACTGCTTCCTGCACCACTGTCACCGTGGTGACATTCTGACTTCTGCTGAGGCTGTTTACCGGACTGTGTGTATCTCGCCACAGTACTCCTTCTGTGTTGGGCATCCTGTGCTGAGTCTCCGTTACCGACTGCTGAACTGTGCCTCCGTTAAGAACCTGCTTGATACTTGTAGAGCATTTCTCATTCCGGCTAAAGCTTGATTCATACGAGCTGCTTTACCTGTTCAGTGCTGGCATACTTCTTGTGAACCATTCCACTTCAAATTGAGCCTACTCCTGATTACCACTACTACTGTCGAGCTGGCCGCTTGTGTGCCTATTTAGATGGCAGCTCAATCTTCTATCTAGCAGAGTAGTCGGTATTGATTGACGTGTCCGGTGAGGCGCTATAGGCTTCAGCGTTGTCTCTGGTTTACGCCCGTGGGGGCTATTGGTTCACCTCCTGTGCAGCACCGAGTGGCCTCCGGTATACGCCCGTGGGGGCTATTGGCCATCTCCAGCTATACAGCAGTCTCGGTATTATGCCCGTGGGGGCTTTTGGCTTAAGCTCTGTCAGGTTTCTCCAGTATACGCCCGTGGGGGCTAAAAGGCTTGAATCACAGTATTGCTGGTTTCCTCTATCAGGCCCGTGGGGGCTATTGGCCAGTTCTTGCAATCTAGCAGTCTCCATTAGGGATGCCCGTGGGGGCTACTGACTCTAGCACTAACTCCTATTGTGGCCTTCAGCGCTATGCCCGTTGGGGTTATGTGTAGATATCATCTAAGGCAGTACTGATTGTGCAGTCGTCAGCTTCCTGAGCATTACCATCTGCAGATATTCACCACCTTGAGCGTGCCAAACTCCTCAATTGAGACGGACTGTGTTGTGTTAACCTTTGAGTAGCCTGGCTACTGTTTTCTATCAGTAAAGTACCATTTCTTGCTTGTTCACATACTTACTAGTTATTGCTATTGCTCGCTATTCCTATTGTCGCCTGTAGAGGGCGTTCCTTGTCATTTCTTTTATTTAATAAAACTGTGTTTTTTTATTTTACTGGCTGGTTCGAGTGTCCTGAAAACCATTACATCTGGTCACAAATAAATTTAGCACATGGGCAAAGCAGGTCACATGCACCATATCAGCTATTCTCAAAACAGTGATTATGTTGGCTCCATTATCAGCAGACACAAAACTAGCTTTTAAGGAATGGGGTACAAGCCATTCCTCTATCACCTGCTCTAGCTTACATAAAACCTCTATGGCTTTGTGGGACTGTCTCTCAAAAATCTGCATGCACAAGGTGGTGTGACATTGGTATGGGCTATCCTGCTGCTGCTTCCACCTTTTAATCACACTGCCATGATTATTGGCTGTCACCTGATGCTTTAAGCTCGTGTTGTCCATTGTTGGTTCTGGGAGGGAAACCTAGTGAGCAGTCACAGTCATATAGTCTGTGCTCTGTATATTTGTCCGCATATCTGTTGTCAGGTGGATTTTCTTGCCATACGCACTTTTTTTTTTTAACATTTTTATTGAGAGGACAGTAATAAAACATTACAAACTCAGGGCTCGATTCAAATGTTGGCGTCGGCAGAAAAAATTGGCGATGCTGGTTTTAACATCAACTGAGCAATGCAAATGTTCCACTAGTAAGAAGCGACGCCAGTTCTGAAACACACGTCGCCCGTTGCCAGAACAGCAAGATCTCACCCATAGAGGATAATGTACAAGCGACGCCAAAAGCCATTCAAATGTTGGAGTTATGGCTAACGTGAGTTAAATTGCAACATTTCTCTCCAGAAATCTATCGCCTATTTTTTTTGGAGAACAGCACACCACACAGAGTAAAAAAACCACCTTCTCCAGTTTTGAACAGCATTCTCTGTGCTTTTCCCTAACCAGCCACTAGGGGAACACAGAGATGGTTTTCAGCACCATGGACAGCTTTGAATGCCATAGGGATGTGCACTGCTCACCCCTGTGGCATTCACAGGGTTAAAATCAATAAAACTAGTACACCAAGCACTACACAATGCCCCCTTCCACATCCCCCCCCTTAGTATGTCACATATATTGCATATATGCGACATACTAACCCCATCCACATCCACCTCATGGACTTCCATGTAGTGGACAAATCTGTCTTTTATTCCACAATTAACTCTTTGAGTACCAGAGAGGTAGGAAAGCATTGCTTAGCATGTTTCCTAACCCTCTGGTACCCAAAGGGTTAATAGGCAAGGTATGGACTACCTACCTTGCCTGTATATATGTGTGTGTGTGTGTTTTAAACTTTTTTTATTAAAAGACTATTATTACACATAGTTTTAGTTAGATCTCATTCATTTGTAATGCCCAACCTCCTGTGTCCCATTGTTATTAGGACTTTTGCTCCACTCTCCTTCAAACAGAGAGTGGAGCAAAAGTACTAATAGCAATGGGACACAGGAGGTAGAACATTATAAATGGATGTGATCTAAGTTAACCCTTTGAGTGCCAGAGTGGTACGCAACGCATTGCAAAGCAATGCGTTGCGTACCACTCTGGCAATCAAAGGGTTAAAATACAATTGAGGGAGCAGGCTGCACTCTGACTGCAGCACTTCCCTCATCTTCATTCATAAAAGTTCCATTGCTGCGGGTGGCTGTGAAGCCCGCAGCACAAAAAAGCCTGGGGATAAGAGAGGCATTGGAGGAAGCGGGAGGAGGGGAGAGAGACATAGGAGGAAGCGAGTGGTAGGCTTGTATTTGCTGCCCGCTTCCTCTGATGCCCCTCCTCTCCTCACCCGTTGGCATTGTGCCCGGCTGCCTGGCTCGCACGTTGTACAATTCGTCCCTTCACGTTGAAAGCGCTTTGAGTCCCACTGGGAGAAAGGCGCGATACAAATACTAGTTATTATTATTATTATGTAGGTAAAGTCCCTTGTAATGAGGAAGATGATGGGTCACTAAGTTCATCCACTGGACATGCCTGGGGGATGTTCCAACATCCACGACTGTGCCACCACCTTTCGCGCCATTACCAACAGTTCCCTAATAAGCACTGTGTGAAAATTTAAGTAAAGTTGATCGGGGGAGGATAGAAAATACACATGTCTTTGGGGAGAGTGACACTGCACCACAGCTGATATAGTATGAAACGCTTCTACCCAAGATCTACGGACCGGAGGACATTCCCACAGGAGGTGCAAGAAAGCGGCGCCTGCCTCCTCACACCTCCTGCAACAATCACTATCCACCTTACCCATCCAAAAAAGATGCACAGGAGTGTAATAGGATCGGTACAAAATCTTGAGCTGGATCAGTTGGTGCCTGGCCATAGAAGCCACCAATTCAGGACTCCTCAGAGCCATGTCCCATTTACAATCCTCAAAGGTACCCACACTGGCCTCCCATTTAAGCCTGAGTTCATCCTCTGCTACAGCAGAAGCCCTAGCAAGCCATGTATATATCAACAATACAGGTTTGAGGGGTAACGGAACTAATGGGAATTCTTTTAAACTTGGAGTAGTAGTACCCCACATGGCGCTCAAGGCATGTTTTAAACGCATATATGAGTATAGAAAGGTAGGAGGAATATCAAATTCCTCACGCAGTCAATCAAAAGTTTTTAGAACATTACCCTGATACAGATGGCCGAGTATAGAAATACCATGCATCATCCATGACTGACCAAACTCCAACTGTGGAAGATGCAACAGCCCATCCGACCCCCAGAGGGGAGTTTCAGGGTCTTTTGCCTCATAATTTGAAATAGATTGAATAGTCGACCATACATGACAGGTCGTCCGAGAAGTGACGGGGGGACCCCGAGCACTCCTGTACCCAGCAAAGGAACACGCAACAAAGAATATACTGGTTTGAGTAGAGATTCATCAATTCTGTGAAAGGTGTGTAGGGTATCCGGCAGAACATATGCAAGTGCATATTGTCCCTGTGCAGCCAGGTAGTAATTATAGAAGTCAGGGAGGGCTATTCCACTCTCACTCACCGAACGCTTGAGAGTAGATAACTTTATCCTAGATGGGCCACCAGACCAGAAAAAATTCCTAACGATTTTGTCAATTATGTTGAAGTACCGCTTAGTGATAAGCATGGGAGAACCTTGAAAAACATACAAAAATCGTGGGAGGAACACCATTTTAATCAAATTGGAACGACCAATAACATTCAGCGGTAACGTGAGCCAAGATGTTGTTTTGCACCGAAATTGATTAATTAACGGCTCCAAATTATCTCTCACATAATTGCCCGCGGAGGCAGTTACTACAAGTCCCAAATACTTCTCTGAGTTTTCATATTTTAATGGAGCAGTTAATATGGGGCCCCCATGCAGAATTGGATCAACAGGGAGAATAGATGATTTAGCCCAATTTATTTGCAGTCCTGAATAGTTACCATAGGTATTTACCAGGTCTAAAACTCCTGGAAGAGATCTGGAAGCCTCATCCAGAAACAGTAGTATATAGTCCGCATATAATGCTAATTTCTCCTCTCTGCTACCCATCACAAATCCCTCCACCATCAGGTCGCTGCGAATTAGCCTGGCCAGCGGCTGAATGGCCAGTAGGAACAAACCTGGGCACAAGGGACAGCCCTGTCGCGTGCCCCTCTCAAGTGCGAAAAATCCCGATGGAAGCGACTATCACGGTGCCCGTGATTCGTGCTTTCCTGTGTCTATCACTTGCTGGAAGTTCCTCATTGGCTGTCTGCTGTTAGCCCACCTCACACAGCCTTTTTAAACCCAGTCTGGGCACTCCCAGGTTGCCCTTTCGTGGTGTCTCTGACATTACTTGTTCTGACCTGCTTGTCGGGCGCTTGGGCCTGAGGATCCTGCGTTCCGGTGTTCAGTGTTCCAGTGTTCCAGTGTTCCGGTGTTCCGGTGTTCCTGTGTTCCAGTGGTTCCAGTGTTCCAATCTCGATCGTTGCTGAGTCTCCTGCCTGCTTGTCTCTCTAGCCGGTTCAGGTTGCTTTCCGTGGCTCCTACAGTTCCTGTCATCTGTCAGTGTAGCAGTGCTCGTTCCGGTTAGCCTCCGCTTGGTCTCAGGGCTCTCGCTCCTTCCCTTATCGCCGAGGCGACATTGTGCTTGTTTCGCTCCAGCGATATATTACTGTTGGTCCCAGCGGGAGAATGCTGGTTTGCTCCTTGACTATTCTGACACTGAGGGCCAGTTGCTGTCCAACTTATTATTGCAGTTGTCTGGAGACTTCTGCTTAAGCGAGACCATTGATTCCTATTCCACTCTATTGTCATTGTCATCTGACAGCCTGGTCTCCTCTTTTGGGCTGCCCTACCCGGTATTGGTAAGTCCGGTAGAACCTACTTACGTTACATCTCTAAGGTTGCCTTACCCGGTATAGGCAGGGCCGGTAGAGACTACTATCGGTGTTCCCTCAGGCTGCCCTGCCCTGTATTGGTTAGGCCAGTAGAACCTACTTACGTTACATCTCTAAGGTTGCCTTACCCGGTATAGGCAGGGCCGGTAGAGCCTACTATTGGTGTTCCCTCAAGCTGCCCTGCCCGGTATTGGTTAGGCCGGTAGAACCTACTTACGTTACATCTCTAAGGTTGCCTTACCCGGTATAGGCAGGGCCTGTAGAGCCTACTCTCAGTACTCCTTCAGGCTGCCTTGCCCGGTATTGGTAAGGCCGGTAGAACCGGTACGTTACACCTCATGGTTGCCTTACCCGGTATTGGCAAGGTCAGTAGAGCCTACTGCTATATTTGCAACTGTCACTTGGTCGCCTTGCCCGGTATTATTGGCAAGGCAGGTAGAGCCCATTCATATTGTCATTACATGTTGTATTGTTATATATGTATGATTCCCTATGGGATTGCCTTAAATTTTTCAATAGTTACATTTTTACCAAACCTTAAGTCTGAGAGTCTTCAAATACCGTGACACTGACCCAGTCAAGACCGCAGAGGTTGGGTTTGTATACAAAAGTTATACCCATTTTAGGAAGGTCAGTCCAAATCCAAACCCGCGCAGTGTACACCAAAGATAACCCCACTCCACGGAGTTGAATGCCTTGGACACATCCAGGGAGACCACCACCCTATGGCCTCCGTTGTCATGTTTGTTGTGTAGATGGGAAAATAGTCTACTTAGATTAGGAAACGTTGATTTACCAGTTATAAAACCCACCTGATCCGAGTGAATGAGATCCGAGATCACCACGTTAAGTCTCATTGCCAAAATTTTTGCATCTGATGTAAGCAAAGAAATAGGTTGATACGAATTGCACCTATTCAGGTCTTTGCCCGGTTTAGGGAGTACTACTATGGTTGCTTCAGTAAATAGACAACGGGAGCCTGCCTACATCCAAAGCTTCATAAAAAGTGTTGAGCAAGCGCGGGGCTAGTGTATCAGCATATCTTTTGTACCATTCCGCAGGTAGCACATCACCCCCCGGGGATCAACCCGGTGGGAGAGAGGCAATGGCCGCCATAACCATACCCAATAGGATATGAGAATCAAGCATCCGTCGCTAATCAACCGATAAGGACGGGAGAGATATTCCTGCCAAATATTCCTCTACATGCCGAGGGGTAGAATTGGTTCGGGTTTTATAGAGAGTAGAATAAGTCTGCAAAGACATCATTGACGCCCATTTCATCACGTATAAGGACCCCAGCTTTATTATATATAGTCGTTATACTGCGTCTGCCCTCCCTGGCTCCTACCAAATGGGACATGTTTCCCCGCTCTATCTCCATTTTCAAATAGTTTCTGTTTCTGGAACATCCTAAAAGCTATATTCTGTTCCATTAACTCGGCATTATATACTGAGGAAGCAAGTAGGAAGGAGTCGTATGAAACGGTGTCACCTTTATTAGCGTACAATCTTTCTGCCTCGGTGGCCTCTTGCTTCAATTGATTGATTTTATCCCTCGTACGTTTCCTGTGTGTAGCAATCAGTGAACTGAGCGACCCTCGCGCCACGGCCTTTGCCGCATCCCACACCACTTCCTGCGACCCAGAGCCCTCATTATGACAAAAATAGTCTGCCAATGCAGCCCTGTGGCCCACTGCAATATGGTCGACAGATAGCCAATATGGCTGAAGTCGCCAGCTAGGAATTGAAAAATCTCTACCCACACAAAGGCGTAAGCTCATTGTTAGAATGATCCGAAGCCACTCTAGGTAAATAAGAACAGTCGTCAACCATATACCAAGCATGGTTGGATATAAATGCATGATCAATCCTAGACAGCGATTTGTGAGTGGCTGAATGACACGAGCACTCCTTGAAGTTAGGATGAAGAGTTCTCCATGCATCAGTAAGGTTTATGTCTTCTACAAAACTTAGGAATTTGAGCCTAGAGGCCAAATAATCACTTGACCTGTGCCCATCTTGTCTAAAGCAATGTCAATGTACATGTTGAAGTCTCCCATAACAACAAGACTGTGACCAGTTTTTGCTGACACATATAAGAGAGCCTCCTGTAGGACCTCAGGCACAAAAGGTGGAGGAATGTAGACATTCATCAGAATAACCGGGATGTCAAAGATCAAGCAGTCCAAAAAGATGTATCGACCCAGAGGGTCAGACTTCAAATCTATCAACTCATATTGCAAGGACTTATTAACCAAAAATAGAAACTCCTCTTGCATGGTTTGAGAAGGTAGCATGGTAATGTCACCCCACCCATGACTTCCTAAGTGCCAGTACCTTGCCACCATGTAAGTGAGTTTCCTGGAGGAACAAAATATCTGGCCTATACCTCCTAGAATGATTTAAGACCAAGGATCGCTTTATATTGTTGTTGAGTCCCCTGACATTCCAGAAGATAATAGTAATCACTTTATTAGCCATAGCCGTTAGAGTAGACGCAAGATGCACGCTCGTCTCCCAGAAAGTAAGGAAAGAACCCATTACAAAAATCTCCTATAATAACTCCCAATCCAATAACTAAACCCCCCTCCCCGACCCCATGCAACCCCACCGGAAGAGGACCCATACCCAAACAACTACGCCTAGGGAAATTCTAAGCCGGACCCGGGGCGCCTTCCACATAGTAAACCCCGCAACCCAAACAAATGAAAAGTACAACATTTACAAAACATGTAAGATGGTCCCAAGGGTGTCTATGGGGACTCACACCAGCCGCGCCACCACGCCGCCAGGCATCTATTGGCAATCATGTAACTAAGGTATTCATTAATTACACCAATATGATAACTATCATATTCCACCTACCCCCCCCCCCTCAACTTTAGGGTATATTACGCGATAGTTCATACAGTAGTATCATATACAGTCAGCAACATGGAGTGCGAGCAGCCAATTAGAAACATCACTCCCAACTACAAAGCCTCGAGCCAGTTCATAGCCTCAACTTTGGATGTGAAGAAGGATACACTTCCATTATGGATCACATGTAGCTTAGCTGGATATAGCATGGCGTATTTAATATCCTTCTTGCTTAGTTTGCGTTTCACCTCCTGAAATTTCATTCTTTAGTGTTGAAGCTCAATTGAGATATCAGGATAGATGGAAATGCAAGCATCGACGCACATAATAGGACTGTTGAGATGAGCCATTCTCAAGATTGCATCCCTGTCTCTGTAATTGAGGAGTTTGGAGATCAGGGTTCTAAGAGCCGCTCCTGGGGGAAGGGGGCACGCCGAGGGGATTCTCCACCACAAAAGAACCACCATTCTCCTTTCCAACACAAAAGAACCCGAAAGGCCTTCCACACCCAACTTTTCTTTCACCCAATTCTCCAGGAATTGCTCAGGATTACGATCATCACTATTCTCCGGCAGTCCTATAATGTGAATATTGCAGCAATGTGATCTATTTTGTAGATCATCAGCTTTTTTCTGTAACACCCTGACCTGTCGCTTCAGAGTTTCAATAGGGGGTAGAGAGTCCTCCATAGTGGAAACTCGTCTGTAAGTGTCCAACACCTTTTCTCTCATATTTTGTTGGTCTGCTTGCAGCAAATTCAATTCCATCTGCACTGAATCGATCTTAGTGGTAAGGACATTTTGACAATTAGAGATGGCTGCCATCAATTCTGCAAAGTGTGAATCAGCAGTTTCACCATTATTAGTTGAGTTTGAGGGTGATGACGGAGCAGAAGGTTGTTCCTTGATAGCTTGGACTTCGCCCTCCTCCATCTGCCTCCTGGTGAATTCACTGAGCCTATTTTTGATTTCTCCTGATTTGGACTTTTTGTCCATCATATCAAAGAGCAGGAGAGGAGCAACACAAGAAAGAATATCGTAGTGGATCCAGGCCTTGCAGCAAGAGATCAGACACCCCAGGACATCTGAAGAGAATTATATCACAGGAACCACAGCGTCCAAATATATGATATGAAGATTAGAATGAATATTAGCAAAACCAGAGTGCCAAATGATCTCTGCTATACATGGGGCAGAAGGGGTCACATAAATAGGGTAAGGAGACAAACAGGGATGAAACATACAAAAGAGGCTCTTGTAGTATGAGCAAGGTTTTGCAGGATAAGGACAACAGCAGGAAACTCTTAGTTAAATTATGTCTCTACTCTACATATCTGGGATGATTGACTCCAAGAGAAGAGGACTGCATTCAAACTCCACATGGGTAACAGCTCAGTGGTGGAGCAGGGAACAGGTGGCAAATTGCTTGAACACGGGAAAGAAGGGGTGACATATAGAGGAGAGAGGACAAACTGGGTCTCAGGCAAGCATCAAGTAGTACAGTGTAGTGACAGCTACAGTTCACGCACCCCTGCTACGGTCAAAGAGGTAGGAAACAGCACTAGGAAGCTGAATGATTCACTGTATTTTTACATGGGGCAGAGGGGGGATACATAAATAGGATAGGCAAACAGACAAGGGTGTGAAATGATCCAGTGAGATGATACAGGTACTACTGAACAAATAGCACAGTCATCAGACCCAGCACTGAAAAGATGGTTCACATCCAACAGGTACTGTTAGCCCAGTCAATCCTCAGAAAGCCAGGGTGCTTTAACAGAGCAATAGGAAGATGTTAGGTGAGTTGATATTTTATTTGCCTAAGGGGTGGTCATAGAAGACACCCGGAAACAGTGCACGCCATGCATCCCAGGCCCTGCAAATCAAGCCAGCGTAGCAGCGGATGGAGGGACAGCATAAAGCGGTGCACATCTATAGCAGTCTGGACTCACAGGTACTTGATCAAGCAGCTGTCTCATACAAGAAGAGGTTAGTGGGTGCAGGTGCTGACGGGTAATCTCCAAGAGAAGCCCCTCATCTGTTAAAGCGGACAAGGCCGCAGCTGCGGAACACAAGGCCCGTCTCCATTCCCTCCGCAACTATCCTCCGAGTCTCCGATACTCACAATTCAAGCCACATTCAGTGTCGACTAGGCAGTAGAGCACAGCAATGTTGTTATGAGCTAGAAACAAGGCCAGCAAGCAGGAAGATGACAATAGATAGCAAGGTGACTCACAGAGCTGTGTCTGGAGACATCCATCTGGTCTGGCTTCCGCCATACGCACTTTTTAGTCCTTTGCCCACCACACTAACTACTTGTTTGTACAATTCAGGCGCAGCCATACTAGAAAAATAACTGCAGCTTAGAATGTGCCAACATGGAGCTACACATGACATCAGTTCTCTGAAAATTTGGTTTTCTACAAAGGAATACAACAGCATGTCCATTGCCAGCATATTGGCAACCTTACCGTTCCGCCGGAGTACTTTGGGATTGTTTTTGTGAATTTTTTGACTCCTGCTCAAGAACTCAGTCAGTGTGGGTTGGCAGGACATGGCAGAAAAACCCTGGAAACGTATTGCTTTAACAACATGACTAGAGGAGGTGGTGGAGGTAGAGGCAACACGTAAGGGCAGTCTATGACTCTTACCATTTCCTATAGCAAAGTCAGATTTATCATACTCCTCTGCAGCAGGGGGAATAGGTGTTATTTGGAGTGAACTGTTCACAGTAGCACACTCTCTGACACATAAATAACTTCACTATTTCTTTTTTCTACCCTAGAGCAGTGGGAACTTTTTAGTGTGCTTCTATTGCTGCTAGTTGTGGCACCTTTGGCCTGCTGATAGTGTGTCTCCCAGTCAGACCTGTGGTTGTGCTTCAGTTCTAATAGAGGAGGTGCCTAGGTGTGAACCTGTTTTCCCCCTGCTCACATTCTTTTTGTACAGACAACAGGTAGCAACATGCTTAGCTTTAGGATCCTGAGTGAAATATCTCCATACTGTGGACTTCGTGGACTGAGGGATTCAGGAGGTGCTGTTTCTACTGCTACTGGGGTTAGATGTTGAAGCAATTCTAATGCTACTGCTAGGTGTCAAAGGTGCAGCACTCACAGCAGCAGCAGAGACACTCATCATATCTAACATTATGGATGTTAATAACCTGTGTTTCTGTTGTTGTTTCTGGGTACTCAACACAGTTGTGTTTGGCTGAGTGGGACTTGGACTTTGAACCGGTGATGATGCTGATGATGACTTATAGGCTGACTGTGTACTTTTTTACATCTTTTCTTATCCAGGATCAGACTTTCCAATGGTTTTCTCTAACAGTTTATAGACCAGATCCTTTTCAGTGGTGGAAGAATCAGCCTTTGCCTTTCTGCTAACTTTATGACCATGTCATCACCCTCACTGTCAAAGCTTTTAGAGGTCTCAAACAATTTTCTTTTACTTTTACTGTAACAAAGTTCACTTCTACTAATTTCAGAATAGGTGATTTGGTACTTGTTTGTCTCACTATCTGATACAGCAGGCAGTTCAGCTGCTACACCTTCCTCTTATGTTATTGCCATCATAAACACTGGAATGCAACTTGTTCAGTGTTCTTCTTATATGGTTCTCTTTTTGTACTGGCACTGGTAGTGCTGGAAGTTTTGGTAAGACCTTGACAAACTTTACCCTCCTTTGGAGGAGAGGCATCATCATCATTTATTGCACACACTGCAGCAACCATTCCTGCAGTCAGTTTTGAACTACTACTTTACTCTCACGCCCCTGCACTGCTCCACCCTTCCCCTTCCCCCTCCCCCTGCCTCTTGTGCGTTTGCTGGACATTACTTAACTACTCTGTTTTTTTACTCTACAGTACACAATGTAACTGATGGAGTGTGATGTCTCCCCTTAGCCCAGTCAGCTATCTGGCACCTAATATATTTAGTTAGTTGTTTGTTTATTTCTTTATTTTTTTATGTTTTTTTTTATTATTATTATTATTATTATTATTATTATTATAATTTATTATACCCTATCTTCCCCAGCACAGTCACAATAACAAAGCAAAATCAGTAAGCAAATTGGTCCCTGGCTGCCTGTGTCTTGCCAGACAATCACATGGCATTTTGGGGGTATTTTGGATCAACCTCCTTCCTCCCTTCTCCCCAGAGTACCCCCAGATTCTCCTAATACAGAGAACAAATGTCCCATCTAAAAGATTCCCTAATTGAAACTTCAATTCCCCTATCTTCTCTAGCTCAAAAAACATGTTCCTTTTTCTTCTCTCACAAGCACAGAATTGCATGCTGTGAGAGCCTGACTCCCTTGTCTATGGCTGTAGAAAAGTAGAGAAAACTTCTGTGCGGTGGGGAAAACATTTTCTCCCCTTTGATTTTAATGCAATAAGCTAGGCAAAAAAAGTGGGAAAACATGGAAAAATTGCACTTTTCACAGGACATTATTTGCCAGACGCGACATGCTATTATTCACCGATTTCAGTTTGAGGAGAATATATAGCCCATCGCTATCTATAATCCTGAGAGGAACTCCATCTCTAACTTTCAGGTTTGGCGAGCCGTGGCTGACTGGCCATGTGGTCTGTCTTGTTGTCATTATGTGCCACTATTGGCCGTAATGACATAATTGCTCATGCTGGGCAGACTGCATACGCATGTGCAGTAGTGCAGGACTAGCTTCACTTCATTGAGATTCTTTGTAGACTGCAACAAGTTGTCATTGGTCTTCTCCACAGCAGCGGACCTCTCCAGGTAACCCCTGCTAAAATGAACACCCAGCTTCCTCTCTTAAACAGACTAGCTGACTTGGGCCCCATTCCAGAAAGCACTATCCTGGCCAGTATGGATGCAGAATCCCTTTACACCAACATTCCACACACAGGTGGTATAGCAGCATGCCAAGACTATCTGGAACAAATCAGCACAGCCACGGAACCAATAACAAAACTCATACAGTTTATTCTCACCCACAATTACTTCAAGTTTGGACAAGACCTCCACCTTCAGAAATTGGGGACTGCAATTGGTACTCGAATGGCACCACAATATGCCAACCTGTTTATGTCGAAGTTAGAAGAGGACTTCCTGTCCACCTTGCCAGACAAAATCCCTTGTATATCTCTGTTACATAGATGATATTCTTATCATCTGGGCTGTCACTGAAGAGGAACTTTTCATATTCCATGAAAACTACAATGCAGTCCACCCCAGTATCAACCTAACACTCAGTCACTCACGCACAAATATTAACTTCCTAGACATGACTTTAAGAACAACTCCATCCACACATCCCTGTACCGCAAACCAACAGACAGACCAACCTACCAGATAAACAGCACACACAAAGAATTCCATCATAAACAGCCAGGCCATCAGATACAACCGCATCCGTTCTGACATGGCGGACCATGGCAATCACCTCCAGAAACTCAGAGGAGACTTTATAAAACAGGGTTATAGTGCAAGGATTATTGACAGTCAGATACAGAAAGCTACTCACATACCAAGAAAAAATCTGTTGAGCTACAAAGAACAACATAAGGAAAACCGTCTGTCACTTGTGGTCACTTGCGACCCCCAAGTTGAAGTTCTACCCAAACTATTAAGAGAACTTCAAAATTATATACGGATGAATGATTTAAGAACATATTCCTACAGCCTTGCTTACTCTCCTTCAGACAGCCTACCAATTTAAAACATCTGATGGTAAGGAGTGCCCTGAATTGAAATACAAAAAATGGCAGCTCTCCTTGCCTACAAAGGAGGTGTGAAACCTGTTGCCCACATTTACAACGTACCCATACCAATACCCGGTTACACCATAAGATCAATTGTACCTTCACCTGCAAATCACCCAGTGTAATATACCTCATCATGTGTGCAAATTGCCCAACAGCTCTTTATGTGGGTGAAACTGGACAGCCATTACATAAAAGGTTTAATTCCCACAACACAAAGACATCATTGGGAGAACATTTTTGCAAAATAGACACAGTGTCAGAGATAGTAAATTGACTGTACTGATGGGACTGTTTCTCACTCAGAAAAACTCGGGAGGTTAAACAGTTTAATGATTTAAATAATGGTCTGAACAGAAACAGATAATTTCTGTCCCACTATCACACTGTCCAGTCAGTCACATCAAATTTTGGGGTATTTTGGGACAACCTCCATACTCCCCTAATACAGAGAAGAAACGTCCTACCTAAATGACTCTCTAATATAGGCTTCAATACCCCTTTATTTGCCTATGTTGTGCAGCATTCTGTATGGACTGAAGTGGATGGAGATAGGAGGCAGGAATGCCAGACAGCAGAAGAAGTACATTATCTATCTTTGTATATGATTTTATGTACAGCCTAGTAGAAGGTGAAATCCCTCCCTTTGTCATGCAATTGTATCAATGAGTTGATATCAATGAGCAATTTTTTAAGTGTTTGGAAATGGCAAACTGGAAGTGAGGAAGTGCCAGATGATCAGTCCCTCCCTGCATTCAGTGATGTTGTTGAAGTCTCCTCACAATATTACAATTCCCTCCTGAAAAAGTTTCAGGTCCACCAAAATTTGTGACAAAAAGGAATCTGGCCTGAGTTTGGGGCATATACAATCGCAATAGTGATCATAATCACTCCTATTCAACTTTTAACAAACACATATCTCCCTATCTCTCATTTTGTCTATCAATTCAGAAGACAGGCACCCACCAATCAAGATTGCAACACATCATTTCCTTTGTGAGCTGAGCTGACATATTGGTGTGCAAAGAATATATTTTGAGATTGGGGGTGTTGTGACAGTTGTAATGGGTCTTATAGACCATACAACTTTATCCTCTTAGCCTCATACATTCCCTGTGTAGCATAGATCTTTTATGGAGGGAGCTAAGGCCCTTTGCATTAATCAACACGATCTTCAGTTTAAATGAATCAACCATTTTCTACTATTGTCAACATAAAGAAAAATAAACAGAAATACAATAAGCACCAACCTAGTTATGTAATGAGATGAGAAGAACAGCATGGACATTCTTTGTAATAGAAGGGAAGTACAACCAAGGAATAAAAATATACCAGTTGTTAGAAGTAAGAGTAACCCAAAAAGAAGCAAGAGATGGGGAATCAAAAAATTAACAGTGGTTTCCATAAAGTCTCCCATATACAGGGAAATATTGTATTTGTGTATTACAAATAAAAAGTAAAGATAAAAAATGTTGGTGGTATTAGCTGGGGGATTCAGAAATGCTCCAGCATTATGATATTCTGGTCCTTTATTCATTGTGTTAAAGCAATTTATAATTTAACCCCTTAAGGACCACAGGTTTTTTTTTTTACTCTTCCGGTTCAGGGCTTCCAGAGCAGCGTGCAGCCGTGCCGGGAGCCCTGAACTCCATGCCGTGCCAGGACCGTCACTGGTCCTTAAGTGCCGGACCGGCTTGACCATCCTGGAATGTCAATGGTCTTAAGGGGTTAATATTGCATAAACCAAAAAAAGGGGGGAATAGGCAGTGAAAAGGGGAAATGGAGAAGGGTGGTAAAAGGGAGAGTCCTTATGATGGAAGTGTAGTTTTTTCCACAGGCAGGGCCATCTGAATATACAAGCCTTTCTTTCAGTGGACACTGTCTCCAGTGCAATGTTTTGAGTCCTGGAGCAACTTGTGGTGCTTCCTATTGATGTAAGAAGTGGAACTTTCATCCCCTGCTTTGTGACCTATTATGTGCCTCACTGCTTGTTCTCTCATGACCGCCATGACATTCACTGGTGCTTACTGATCTTCGCCCGCTCACCCAGAGCACCCCAGTAGCAATAATATATGCAGGTATCTAGCTCTTATATCTCTTTTTGTTGGTATAAGCAGATTTACCATTGGGAGCCTCTGAAAAGCAGGTCCACTCTCATATCCCTATAGTCCAATCCCCCCCAGCCAAAATTAAAGTTAACTCTCTGTCCTCATCTTTTCATCTAAAAACAGAAACTAGACAAGGTTGTCCTCTGTTTCCATTAATTATTATTTTGGTAATAAAACTTTTAGCCAATAGAGTGCGCAATAATTCTAAAATAATAGGAATTAGAACCCAAAAAATAGAATTTAACATGTCATTATCTGCAGATGACTTAATGTTTACATGTAGTTCACTGAAAATTTCCATACCTTTCATATTAGACAAATTAAATACATTTGGCATCCTATCTTATTTTAAAGTTAATGTTAACACTAAATATGAAATTCTAAATATCCATCTATCTGATAAAGAAATAGCCCACTTAATAACCTTAACACCTCTTAAAGGGATAGTAATACTTCCTTTTCTCATTATTTTATTCTGTAGGCATTAAACAAACATGAAGAACGATATAAGTCTTATCTCTCAAACCTTTATGGTTTGAGAGATATTCACAAGCAAAGTTTCCCCTTCTGCCCCTTTTACCTAGTGTAAGCCATCTCTTCTCAGATGTGGAATGCAGTCCATAGACCAGACCGATAACAGCAGGGGACAATCTTCTTCCTATGAGAACAATGAAAGCCCTGCCCCCCTTGACAAGTTTTTCAGCTTTTTCCTTTATCTTAATTGAAGATTGTCCCTCTCTGCAATCTACCTGGGCACCTCCCTTCTGATCTGGCTGAGCAGTGTTACATCAGTAAAAGGGGCGGGAGGGGTATACTTTGTCATTGAATTACTCTTGAACTACAACTCTGACTTAATTGAAATAGCACTCTCCAAAGTCCAAATACTATGATGATTAATTAGAGCTGCTTTTATTATGAAACATTACTATCCCTTTAAATGGGAAGACAAGAGTTTAAATATCTGGCGTCCAGATCAGCCCTAAATCTACCATGCTTTCCTCTGCTAAATATGTACCCTTTTGGGAAATAATTAAAAATGATTTGACCAAATGGGCCTAACTTCCCTTATCTTGCTTAAGCAAAATAAATGTAATAAAGATGTCTACCATACCCAAAATATTATACATCTTGCAAACTGTTTCAATACATCTCTCGCGATCATATCTGAAATCTATACAATATATACTTAATACTTTAATTTGGGGGTATAAGCCGGCAAGACTAAAAGTTAACTATATATATATATACATACCGTGGAGGGAAGGAGGTCTGGATCACATGAAGTATTATCACTACATTGAAATAACTAGTATTTGGCACTGGTTCCATCACCAGGGAGACAAACATTGGGTCCAAATTCATCAAGAACTCAAGACTGAATCTACCAACTTCCTTGGGCAATGCTAAATAATAGTAAGCTATTGAATAATTTGTCACCACTAAGTAAACCTTGCTTTCAATGCAGAAATATATATGCTGCAATCTGCTAATATGTTCATCTATCTCACCCTTATTAGCCTTGAGTTCTGTGCATCTATAGAGTATACAAATGGAAGGCACAGCATGGGCATATATCTTGCTTGGAATTACAGGTAAGTCCATTATTCTTTTTGAATGGACATTTGTTGTTGAGCCTGTGACTGTATGATTATTTGTGAACATTCAAATAAAAAATATTGAATATAAAAGTCATATTGGAAGCAATGAGAATTTGGCCAATTTCTATTTCTATGATGCAGTTGGTTTGATTAAGAATTATTCCAGCTCTTTTTTGTGTATCAGCTTCAACAAAAATTACTCCTTTATAAAGCCTAATATAATACTCACTACTGGCATGTCACTTCAATATTTGAAATACTATTGTATCTGACTAGGAATACAATGTTTTTATTCTTGCCCAAGTGGTGGCTATAAAAAAGAATGTGTCAAAAAATATGGATCAGAGTTGCTGACCTTTAGAGAATACTATCGAAAGAAAAAAAAAAACACCTTTATGCTACTTGCTTAAAAAAAAAAAAAAAAAGAAAGCAACCAGATGAAATAGAAAATATCCATTGGATTACTAAGCATTTATTAATATGTCATTGTCATATGCAAAAAGTGGCATAGCATATAAGCATGTGCACATTTTAAATAACAGTACCAAAGGAAATGTCACTTTTCAGTGGAACACTGTCCTTTCCTCTCTAAGGGCTGAATCCAGTTGTCAGCGATAGGCAAATAAAGGGGAATTGAAGCTTATTTTAGGGAGTCCTTTAAGTAGGACATTTTGTTCTCTGTAGTAGGGGAGTCTGGGAGCACAATGGGGGGGAAGAAGGGAAGAAGGAGGCTGACCAAAAATACCCCAAAATTTGGTGTGACTGACAGCTGGGGTCCAAATCACTTGCTGATTTTACTTTTATTGTCCCTGTGCTGGGGAAGTCTGGGGAAAGAAGTTGATGATTATTTTTTAGTTATATATATATTTTTGGACTAACTGTGATAAGATAGGATGGACAACTTAAAAAAAAAAAACATAAAGAGTTAAAAAATAAATATATTACACAGTCAGACTTGATAGATAGCAGACGACATTGAGAATTTTGTTGAGGGCCAAGGCAACACATTACAATGTCTAGCAAATACACAAGCAGAAGGGGGAAAGGTGGAGCAGTGCAGGGACGTGGGAGTAAAGTGTACAAAAACTGACTGCAGCAATGGTGATGATGATGATCCCTCTCCTCCTGGGGTTGATGCAGTTAGCCAAGGTCTCACCAATCACACCACGCCACTCACCCAGCACCACCATATACATTTGCCACATTGTTGTACCTATTTTTTTTTTATTCACTTGACATCATCATGAATATGTGCCAGTGTCACTTAAGCGAGAAGTAAATGTTGTGAGCAAAGGACAAATGCATTCTGTATACTAACACATTTTTCATGGTATATGTTGCTGTAGGACTCACAACTTTGACTTCCAGCTACTTATTTTTCCATTACAGCCCTCAGAAGAAGTAAAGTTGTGCTGGGAAATGTTGCACCATATTAAACATAGGAGAAAAATGTGTTGGAATAGGAAAAAATGTGTTGAAATTGGAGAAAAATGTTTTTGGAATAGGAGAAAAATGTGTTGGAATAGGCAAAAATTTTGCTGGAATAGGCAAAAAGGAGGAACATTTTGCATTGGAAAAAAGGAGAAAACTTTTGTGAGAAATTAGAGAAAAATCATCTGTGTTTTGTGAAAAGTCATGCAGGAAATTTTTCTCACTTTTTGCCCACCCCTAATTACCTGCGGTGTAACACACTACAGAATGGAAAAAATGCATTATGGGCACTAAATTTGTGCCCACTGGAGGCATGACAAGGACTCAACTTTTATAGTCAAACATTACCAGCTAAAAAAGTTGGCTTGTAAGTGAAGTGTTGTGATTCCTACATAAGTGACCCATGGATCTATTGATATTGGGCCCTAAGCTAAAAGTTTAACCCTTTCAGTGCCAGATAGGTACGCAATGCATTGCAAAGCAATGCATTAAGTACCACTCTGGCACTGAAAGGGTTTGAAAAAAGGAGTGTGAAGGAATAATAATGAACCCTTTTGTACAGCTTTGCATACCCCACTGGCACTCAAAGTGTTAATCACTCCAAAGCTAACACCATCCAAGTAAAATTACACAGTTACACATTTACATTTAAATGTGCAGTGGGATCTTCTACACCCTGGTCTTTCTCTTTCTGTAATAATCTATCTTCTGCATCTGTCATCCTCTTTTTCTTCATCTGTCTTCTCCATCTTAATCTTTTATCTTCTTCTTTATTTTATTCTTCATCTATGTTCTTCTTCTTCAGTCTACTTCTTTAAACTTAGTGTTTCCCCTGTAAGAAAATCTGGTTATTTAAATCATATTTATTCTTAAAGTTACGCCAGAGGAAGCGACAATGGCAGAAAAAAAGTGCAAAACCCACTTCATGTACTGTTTGGGCCATTTCTTGATGCGCACTGAGGGAAATTTAAATAGGGACTCCCTTTTATATGGCCAGTCCCTGTTCAAACTTTTTTCCACGCTTCCATTGGCTGGGATGAGGGGTTATGCCCTGCAGTAACTACACCTCCCAGCAAAACAGGTTCTAGAGTGTTGAGTCATCCCTCCAGCTAGAAGCTGTTTGGCTGGGTGGTGGGGTTACTGCAGGGCACATTCCATGCCTTTTGAAATCTCACATCCCACCCAATGGGCACATGATATGCAATTTGAACAGGGACTGGCTATATAAAAGACAGTCCCTGTTCAAATATCCCTCAGGTGGCATTGGGCACCAGCATGATAGGTACAAGGATGGAGGTTTTAGCTCTTCTTTTATTCTGCTGCTGCAGGTGGCGGTGGCAGCATAACATTAAGGATGGATATAATTTTAATAACAATATTTTTATTACAAGGGAAACACTACATTTAAAGAAGAGTGAAGAAGAGCACAGATGAAAACAGAAGAAAGAAGATGACAGATGAAGATGGAGATGACAGATGAAGAAGAAGAGGATGACAGATGAAAAAGAAAGAAGATTACAGAAGAAGAATTGAATAACAAGATCAGGGTGCAGAAGACCCTGTTGGACGTCAGGATTACACATAAGTGTTCTGGCTAGGGGTAATAGGATAGTGTTAGGGTTAGTATTTGTCCACTTTTTTGTTAATCTTAGGGGTAATGAAGGGCCAAGGGGAGGGTTAATGTTTGGGAGATTGACTGTTTGTAGCTGAAGCTTGGTGTTTGACACTGTATCAAACACTGAATGTTAGCTAGTTTCCTTTGATGTTCCAATTTTTCACTGTATTTAGCATGAGTTATGAGAATAAAAAAAACTTGGTGAATATTGGGCAACGAATGGGTTTCTGTGGGCCAACATTTGCCATGGCTTATGTTGAGAGGGCAATTGAATTTCGACTGTACCACTGTGTGTGTTTGCTCCAGTCTGTGTTAATTTTTTCCCTAATGCCAGTTTTACCAGTAACTGGATCAAGCCCTAAGGCTTTCTATTATGAAATTAAGTGAAAACAACATTATGAAGTACTGTTCTATTAAAAATGTGAAATAATGCATACAATGCTGCATTTTTGGATAATAATTATTTATTTTACCGTAAAAGCTGAAAAACAAAATTTCATGCAATTACTTGATTTTGGTTGTAGTTACATTTTCCTTCGAGATGTTATTTAATCTAGATGTTTAAAGGATGTTTACAAACCTTCATTGTTTATTGGTATCAGCTTGCTAATTTTCTAGCTCTCCAACTCCGCTATAATGACATTATTCCAAATTATGTTCTAGCTTTTACTTTAGCTGACAATATTTAGATAAAATCTAATTAAATGTCAATATGATGAGATCGCCTGTGATATAGTTACAGAATTTAGAAATGTGATTATAAACATATGATTGTTGACTATTCCTTTTACAAATACAAATAAAACACAAGGCTAGTTTACCTCCTATTGGGTTCATGGGCTTACTGCTGTTTATTTAATCAAAGAACAATTCCATAACTTAAAACATCTGCTCAACCCAGTAGTTTGACTGAAAAAAATGTCCATTTTAGAATCGTTTTTTCCTTAAGAAGATTTTAGGAAAAATGAGACATGAAAGGAGTATGTGATAATATGATTACACACTAAATTAGGAACTGGAAGCAATTTCTTATCGCTATGCCTACATAATGCATATTTATTAAGCTATTTACCCCAAAAATGGTCCTTGGTGCACCATTTGCACAGAGTGTCAAAAGGTTGAGAAATAGGTAGATATTTTTGAGCATTTATTTCCGCTGCATTTTTATTAGTATTTTGTGCAAACAAATAGGGATAGATTAACGTTTTTGCCTCAAAACAGGAACAGGAACTTTCCCACAAAAATAGCTGTTCTTCCACTTTTTTGCCTAACTCTTTAAATTAAAATCAATGTGAATGTCTACCCACCATGTAGCAAAGTTACTTTATTTTTTGCAGGCATAGTATAAAATGGGTTTCATGGTCCCATATTTTGCCATTCTGTGTTTGTGAGAGGACGATAGAACAGCAAATTTGTCAACTGGTGAAGACAGGCTAATAAAAAGTGGTTGAAGCTTAGTTTAGGGTGTCATGTAGGCAGGACATTTTTTTTCTGCATTAGGGGGTGTCTGGGGTTACTCGGGGGGGCAGGAAGGGAGAAAGAAGGTTAACCCCAAATACACTAACATCTTTTATGACTGGGAAGACACAGGAAGCAGTGATTCAAGTTCCTTCCTGATCTGGCTGTCACTATGTCAGTGACAGGGATGTCTGGGTGTGTGAGAACAGAACAAAGGAGAATTACACGAGATACCTCAACAACCTGTGTGACTGACTGGGAAGACACATGTGGCAGTGATCCAAGTTTCATCTTTCTCTTGCTGTTATCTCTGTGTTGGTGGAATCTTGGTAAAAATAATTTGAGCAGGAATTAATTTTATCTTTTTTTGTTGACTGGGATAAGAGGAGATTAATAAAATAAAAGAAATACAATAAAACAAAATAAAAATAAAAAATTTGTAAGTGACAGAGACAGGGACTCTGACGTAAGTGACTGGGGCAGACTGATACTTGATGCGATAGAGTATTTTGTAGCATACCAAGGCAAGACATCACACAATCAGTTTTATTGTATACTTTACAGTAAAAACACACAATAGTTGAGTAATGTCTAGCAAACACACAAGGGGTAGGAGGAGGGTGAAAGGATTAGGAGCAGTGAAGGGATGTATGAGCAAAATGGTAGTCCAAAAACTTGCTGCAGCTATGGTTGCTACAGAGAGTTCAATAAATGATGGGGATCCCTCTCCTCTTCCTGAGGTGGATGCAGTTTGTCAAAGTCCCACCAAAAGTTCCACCACCACCATACACATGTGCTATTAAATTAGTATTTTAGTAACCCCTTTTTAATGATTTCTTTATTTCTCTTTATAAACAATGGCTAGGCCGCATAACAGCAGACTTACAAAAACCTGAAATATGTTTGTGTGTGCGCAGTGTGCAGGACTCAGTTTAGCCAAACACAAGCTGTGATAAGAAATTGCTTTGTAGGACTTAGACTTGTTATAGGCACAAGCTCAGACGAAAACCTGATTTGTCTAGGATCAGATTTTCCAATTTTTTTTTGTAAAGTTGAAAGATTTAGCCTTTGCCTTTCAGCTAACTTTCTGGCCATGTCACCATCTCTCTCACTCTCAACTTCATCAATATCTGAAAAAGAAGAATATGCCGGATGGACATGTTACAGATCTACAACAGTAATTAGGTCATCATCAGAATCTCCTGCCATTTCTTCCCCACTACTTTTATACTCCTCTAGGCATTTAGAGGTCTTGAATTATTTCATTTTACTTGTCCCCTTTAAGGGATTTCACAAAGTTTGCTACTTCTTTCAGGACAGGTGTTTTTGTACTTGTTTGTCTCACTATCAGATGCAGCAGTTGTTTGAGCTGCTATACCATCTTGACTATGCCATAAACACTGGAATTTGACTTGTTATCGTCAATGTTTTTAGATTGTTTATTACTAGTATTGTGGTTGTTGGTGGTAGAGGAACTTTAGGGTGACTTTGACTGTTGACAAACTGAATCCACCTAGGAAGCAGAGGTATTATCATAATTTATTGCACATGCTGAAGCAACCATTGCTGAAATCTGTTTTTAGACCAGTCTATTCACATGTTTCTGCAGGTCTCTTACTCCTTTCACCCTATTCTTTTGTAGATATTGTTTGTTTCTGGCTGCAAGTGCTTTCTCATGAGTTCCTGATTATCCGTGCATGACCTGGCTTCCTGCGACGTCCCTTCTGTCTCCTGACTCCTGACTTGTTCCTGACATCACTGACCTCCGTATTCCTGACCCCAGCTTGGCTGAGTAACTTCCTTGGATCCTGACCCCAGCTTGTCTTTTGGTTTATGCTCCTGGATCACAATTTTGCTTTGTTTGCTTTGATTATTTTAATAAAAGTGTTTTTCACTTTACATTTTTGTGTCTGTTCTGGTTCCTGGTCCCTAACATTACACAAAGGCCATGAACCCAGAAGATGCAGGCAATCAAACAAACATTTTTACCAGGCTGGACCAGGTAGACCAGTGCACGGGCCATTTTGCGTTAGCCCTCCAGACTTCGTTGCTCCGTACGGCACATCTGGCTCCACCACGTCAGCAAACCCAGGCACAGGCTGCCACTATAGCTGCTGCTACTCCCGCTCCAGCTGCCACGGGTGATTTCAATGTTGCTAGAGGCATGACTGGGTCCTCCCCACTTCCCCAGCATTATGGGGGTGACCCTAACCAGTGCAGAGGTTTCCTGAACCAGGTCTGTATCTATGTGGAGATAGTACCACAGGCCTTCCTGTCTGATAGGAGTAAGGTAGGCCTCTTGTTTTCCTTACTCTCTGACAGGGCCTTGGTATGGGCTAATCCCCTTTGGGACATGCAGAAACCTACAGTATACAATTACCCTGAGTTTGTGGCATCCTTTAAAAGGGTATTTGATGTACCCACCCACTCCACTTTGGGTGCCAAGCAACTAATGTACATCTTGCAGGGTACAAGGACGGTTTCGGATTATGCCATCAAGTTTCCTACCCTGACAGCTGAGGTTAGTTGGAATAATTAGGCTGCTTTCTCTAATGGGCTCTTGGATACGATTAAAGATGAGATTGCAACCCAGGACCTCCCCAGATATTTAGAGGCACTGGTCTTATATTACATCCTGATTGACTCCTGAATCCGTGAGAGTCCTTCCTTCAGGGAGTGCCTGTGAAGGCATCCCATCCATTTAGCTCCAAGCTTTTTATCCCCATCCGTGCCTCCCTCTACTCCCACGCCTCCTAGTCTTATGACCTCAGGAGATGTGGAGCTCATGCAGCTTGCGTTCACTTGCCTTTCGATTCAGGAGAAGGCCTTGAGGAGGAGGGTATCACGTTGTCCGTGCTCCTTTGTTATTTTTCTGTCAGTCTATCCAGTGCTTTGCTCCCATTGGCTACCTTGTGATTGTCCCGCCCAGTATGACCTTTATATACTGGGCTATTGGCACCCCTCCGGTGCCCTTTCATGGTGTTCCTGAGCCAGTGCTTGTTTCTGCTCAGTGATTCCCAGTGTACCGACTTGGCCTGCCTGACTACTCTGCATATTGTCTTCTGCTCCTGTGTATCAACCCAGATTGCCTGACTATTCTTCTGCACCTGCTCCTGTGTACCGACCCGGCTTGGCTGACGTTCCTGCTCCGTGATCCAACCCGACTTGGCTGATGGTCCTGCTCCGTGATCCGATCTGGCTTGGCTGACCTTCCTGCTCTGTGATTCGACCTGGCTTGGTTGGTGTTCCTGTGCTGTGTCACCTAGGTGACATTCTGACTGTCTGGCAATTGTGTCACCATTTCTCCTGCAGAGTACCAGTGGCCAGTTCCGTTACTGCTACGGCAGTTTGCCTTGGGCCTAGTTTCCGTTACTGCCTCTGCAGAGTGCAAGTGTCTGCCTCCGTGACTGCTCCGGCAGTGAGACAACGGTTTGCTTCCGTTACTGCCTCTGCAGAGTGCAAGTGTCCGCTTCCGTTACTGCTACTGTTACTGCTTGGGCCTAGTCTCCGTTATTGCCTCTGCTAAGTACAAGGGTCTGCCTCCGTTACTGCTCCGGCAGTGAGCCACCGGTTTGCCTCCGTTACTACTTCTGCAGAGTGCAAGTGTCTGCCTCCGTTACTGCTATGGCAGTTTACCTGGGGCCTAGTCTCCGTTACTGCCTCTGCAAAGTGCAAGTGTCGGCCTCCGTTACTGCTCCGGCAGTGAGCCACCGCTTTGCATCCGTTACTACTTCTGCAGAGTGCAAGTGTCTGCCTCTGTTACTGCTATGGCAGTTTACCTGGGGCCTAGTCTCCGTTACTGCCTCTGCAAAGTGCAAGTGTCTGCCTCCGTTACTGCTCCGGCAGTGAGCCACCGTTTTGCCTCCGTTACTACTTCTGCTGAGTGCAAGTGTCTGCCTCCGTTACTGCTATGGCAGTTTGCCTCGGGCCTAGTCTCCGTTAGTGCCTCTGCAAAGTGCAAGTGTCTGCCTCCGTTACTGCTCCGGCAGTGAGCCACCGGTTTGTCTCCGTTACTGCTTCTGCAATGTGCATGTGTCTGCCTCCGTTACTGCTCCAGAAGAGTGCAAGTGGTCTGGTCTCTGTTACTGCTACGGCAGTACCTTATGTGACTTTGTTCCCATTGTTGCCTAGGCAGTTCACGTTAGTTCTGCTTATCTGTTTCTGGGCATTACGAATCCTTCAGCTGTCTATATGCAGAGAGCCCCATCACAGACCTCTCTGCACATGGGACTGTTTACACTCAAAGAAGACCATTAACCCATGCAGTACCTTGCTCCTGGGAATCCATTATAATCTGCCTGACCTGTGTCAGAATAGAGTGTTGTGGACTTTATGTTTATGCTGAACCTGTGTAGGAATATGTATATATAACATCTACTGCCACAGATAGTGAAGGGGAATGTGGAGGACAAGAAGAAAGAGGCTATTCATCTCCATCTTTTCCTTCTCCCTATCACCTGAAGTCATAGGTGTGGCACTATTTTTCTCTTGGGGCAGGCACAATGCAGTCATCACCAACGACACTGTGCACAATTTGTAACAAGTCAGTGAGTAGAGGAAAGGAGGGAACTCTTCTTGGCCCAAGTACCCTGATAACACACATGAAACACAGACACCATGACGTTTATGTCAAACACCAACCAAAGGAATTGTGCACCGCTATTGCTACACCCCCTGACTCTCTAGAAAGGTAACAAGAGGTGAAGTGGAGAACAAAGAGGAGGAAGAATAGTGAAAAACAGGCAGAGACTGGAAGTTCCATGATGAGAGAAACAACAAGCTCGCCATCACCATCACCTTCTTCCTCTAGGGTAACTAAATCTTCTGCCAATCCACTTTGTTCATTGTTACCTCTCCCGCCAAATGCTAGCCACTCTGTAGATGTTCGGATGTGGCAGTTCATTCCCCAGACTCCACCCACCAACACAGGCACTGTCCTCAGTATCACGCACATGGCGGTTAGGAAACTGTATGGTGCTGGCTCTGGTTGAAGGTGATAGTGTTCGAAGCTGGAGTACGGAGCTTGTGACAGGTTGAGCCAAGGTGTAACCAGGATAGGAGTACCTAGGAACCGTTGGAAAAACCAGACCAGCAGGACCAGCATGATACCAAGCAGGGAGACAAGGAACACAACAGTGGTCAAGCACAGCCAAGGATTCAAGCAGGAGAGAAGATCAAGCGTGGTCAGAAATGGAGTCAAAGGTCAAGCCAGGAGTGGAGATCTAGCGTGGTCAGACAAGCCAAAGGTCAAGCCAGGAGTGGAGATCAAGCGTGGTCAGACAAGCCAAAGGTCAAGCCAGGAGTGGAGATCAAGTAGCAGACTAATGTACAGATCCCAGAATCTAGCCAGGAAGAGCTTGTGGAACGGGCACCCTAAGTCCGATGAACTGAAACCTGGAAGAGCTGCCGTGAAAAAAAGACACGGCCCAGGAGAACACAGCGGCGGGAGGCCCCCGGACAACCTGGCTTCAACGGAAAGGCAAGATGGAAAGCACACCGAAGAGCCGGAGCATGCAAATCACGAGCGGGAACCCAGGAGCGCTCCTCCGGGCCATAGCCCTTCCAATCCACCAGGAATTGGAGAGAACCCCAAATGAAGCGGGAGTCCAGGAGATTTTGGATGACATATTCCTCCTGGCCGTCAACCCGAACAGGCGGCATGGGCACCGAGTGAGGGGAGTACCGGGTGCGAAGAATCGGCTTCAGCAGAGACACATGAAAGGTATCAGGAATCCGCATGGAGGGCGGTAGGTTCAGGTCAAAGGTCACTGGAGAGATTTGAGAATGGATCTGAAAGGGTCCAGCGTAGAGCGGGCCGAACTTGGAGGTAGGTTGATGGAGATGCAGGTTCTTGGTGGAGTGCCAAACCTCATCCCCAACCTGGAACTGAGGACCAGCTGTCCATCGTTTATCAGCCGCCCGTTTGTACTGTGCTACTGCCGCCATCAATGTCGAGTGGATCCTTTGCCAGTGGGCTTCTAGATCATCTACACAGGAATCCACAGCCGGTACACCAGAGGAGGATGAAAGTGACAGGGACGTAGGATTAAATCCGCTAGCAGCAAAGAAGGGAGAGCACTGGAGTGACTTGTGGCGGCAGCAATTAAAGGCAAACTCCGCTAATGGAAAGAGATCCGTCCAGTTATCCTGAAGCGGTTCCACAAACAGCCATAAATATTGTTTTAGAGCTCGATACGTCCTCTCAGTCTGTCAGTTGGACTGGGGGTGGTAGGAGGAGGATAGGTGCACTGTGATACCCAAGCGCGCACAAAAGGCTCTCCAGAACCTGGACGTGAACTAGCTACTTCTATCTGACACAATCTGGAGAGGGAGGCTGTGCAAACAGAACACCTCCTGGAGGAATATCTCGGCCAGTTGTAGAGATGTAGGCAACTTGGGGAGAGGAATAAAGTGCGCCTGATGGGAGAAACGGTCTACGATGACCAGGATTACTGTGTTTTTCTTGGATGGAGGCAGATCCACCACAAAGTCCATGGCAATGTGTGTCCAAGGAGAAGATGGCATGGGAAGGGGCTGGAGAAGGCCCACTGGCCGAGAGTGAGGCCTTTATGCCTGGCACAATTATGGCAGCCTTGAACGAAGTCCTTCACATCCTGTGGCATGGAAGGCCACCAAAACTGGCATTGTGGACCGGAGGTAGGTGACTGATGTGCCCAAAGCAGGATTTCTGGATGAAACTGAGCAGGAACAAAGAGTCGCCCTGTGGAGCAGAATGGGTCCAGGTCCTTTTGGGCGTGTAGTATTCTAGCCAGTGTTTTAGTGGACAGTGCTGAGAGGATCTTGCACGATGGGAGGATGAGTTCAGGCGCTGTATCGGAGGCAGGGGTGGTGAAAAGCCTGGACGGGGCGTTGGCCTTGATGTTCTTAGTGCCTGGGATGTAGGTGACCGTGAAGTGGAATCGGGAAAAGAAAAGGGCCCACTGGGCTTGGTGGGACGTGAGATGCTGAGCCGTCTCCAGGTACTGCAGGTTCTTGTGGTCTGTGTAGATGAGAAAAGGTATACCAGAGCCTTCTAGGAGATGACGCCACTCCTCAAAGGCACCTTCATGGCTAATAGCTCTTGGTTATCTGGGATAGCTCTGCGATATCACGATAGGTCAAGGCATCTTTGAGACATTCACTGAGCCCACGCCGAAAAGCCACCTTAAGAGCTCCCTGGTTCCAGTCAGTCTCAAAGAAGAGGGTGAGGAATTCCACCACGTACTGGCTGACAGACCTGGATCCTTGGCGCAGGGCCAAAAGGTTTGATTCGGCTGAGGCACTTCTGCCAGGGGAGTCAAAGACGGCCTTAAAGGCAGCAATAAAGGAATTGGAATCATCCAGCTTGTTGCGCAAGCTAACGCTTCCCCTTTAAGGAGCGCGATGATAAAGGGGACCCGGGCGGCATGAGTAAAGAAGGTCTGCCGCTGGGTACGGAAATGTAGGTGACACTGGTTCTGAAACCCACAGAAGTCAGCTGCCATGGAGTAACACTGACAACTACAGATGAACTTAAGATAAAACTTTATTAAGTACAATTGTGGCAGTAATGATGACACAATAATGGAAGCAGCAAATGACACAACAGTGGCAGTAATGAGTAACACAAACATGGCAGCAAAGAGTGACACACCTTCATGAGACCAGGGAGGAAGAGTGAACTCACTTTCCTCACCCTTCACTCGGCAGGCGAGCAGTAATGGAATGGCCCTGGGAACTCTTACAGGCTAGGTGGGAGGACAGTGCAGAGCACTTCCACACACACACAGTGGTCAGGAAATAGGAGGCGCAACAAATACCCAAAGGCTAGGTAAACAGCTGAAAAGGTAACCAGCACTGCGGCTAGGTGAGGCAACACACAAACTGGGACGTCCACGGGAGGTCAGTACACGGACTGGCCGACAAGCACTGCTAGCGGAAGCGAGCGCTGGGAGGAAGGCACAGGCAGCAAGGATTCCTAACCAAGGCAAGGAATCACGATCGGTGCTCAACAGAAAGGGAGAAACAGAGGTAGCCAAGGGTCAGAGTAGGATCGGGTAGTCAGACGTCGCCAGGATCGGGTAGTCAGACGAAGCCGGATCGGGTAGTCAGACATAGTCAGGAGTCAGATCTGGATCGGGTAGTCAGACGTAGCCAGGAGTCAAAGCCGGATCGGATAGTCAGACGTAGCAGGAATAATACACAGGAACAGCAAAGGACTAACACAGCAGTAAGCTCAGGTACACCACGAAAGGGCAAAGGTAATGAGGCATGCTGAGGTTTAAAGGCCTGGCAGGTGGGTGGAGAGATGATATTACCAGTATAGTGACCTATAAGAACAGTGACTCAGCGTAGAGCGACAGTTAGGCAGTAACAATGTCGCTAAATAACATTACCTCTTGGAGGCATTCATGGGCACCGTGATAGTACCCCCACTCAACGATTTCCCCCCCGCGGAGGAGACCATAGCTTATTGGGAAATTTCATGTGGAAACTGCGCAACAATCTAGGAGTGTGAATATCATTCTGATCTACCCAGGAAAGCTCCTCTGGACCATAACCTTTCCAGTGGACAAAATATTGGATGTGCCCCCGGACCCTGCGGGTGTCCAGGATGCTTTGGATCTCATACTCATCATGATTCTGAATGCGCACTGGACCTGGGACTACAGGAGCGGAAGAGTAGTGGTTACAGAGCAGTGGTTTCAGGAGAGAGACATAAAAAACGTTGTGGATGCACATATTCCTAGGGAAGTCTAAGGCATAGGACACAGGGTTTATTCTACAGAGCACCCGGAAGGGTCCCATGAAACGTGGAGCCATCTTATGACACAGCACTTGCATATGTAGATTCTTGGTGGCCAACCAGACTCTATTCCCCCCATCTGAAAGACAGGAGCAGGACTCCTCCTGTGATCTGCATGTCTCTGGTATCACTCTGAGGACCTTCATAAGTCATTCTGAACCTGTGCCCATGTGGAGCGGAGCTGCTCCATATGCTCATCCAGAGCTGGAATTTCCTGTGCCTGAAATGCATCTGGGAGCAGAGAAGGTTGGAACCCATAGTTAATCAGGAAGGGAGAGCTCCCGGAAGAAGAGTTTATGGCACAGTTCCTGGCAAACTCCGCCCATGGCAACAGGTCAGCCCAATTATCATGATGGTCAGAAGCGAAGCAGCACAAGAATTGTTCCAGCCCTTGATTGGCTCTTTCCGCAGCAACATTAGTCTGCGGGTAACAAAAGGCCCTCCAAAATCTCGATACGAACTGGCTTCCACTATCAGAAACCACAACCTGGGGTACTCCATGGAGCCTGTTTACCTCCCTAGCAAATACCACAACCAATTCCTTAGAGGAAGGTAGTCCCTGAAGCGGAACTAAATGTGCCATTTTAGAGAATCAATCCACAATCATTAGTATGACTGTGCAGCCCTTGGACCTAGGCAACTCAACCATGAAATCTAAGGAAATGTGTGACCACGGCCGTTCACCATTAGGAACGGTCTGGAGCAGTCCTAGAGGGAGATGCCTAGGAGCTTTGGCACGGGCGCACACAGAACAAGCATCTACAAAGGCTGTACAATCCACCCTTAAACTAGGCCAGCAGAAGAGCCGTGAAATTGACCAAATAGTTGGTCCCGGCCGATATGCCCAGCTGCTTTGGATGAATGGTAGGCTTCCAGCATCTTAGTGCAGAGATTGTCAGCTACAAAACATTTTCCACTGGGTTTCTCAACAGGAGCATTACTTTGTGAGGCCAGGATCTCCTCATCCAGAGGAGAGGTAATGCTAGTATGTATAGTAGCCAAAATGCGATCAGGAGGGATAATCGGAACTGGTTCATTTTCAGACTCACACTGTGGACCAAACCAATTGCTTTGTGCAATTTGACTCCTGTCTTTACAAAATTATCCCCTCATTTTTCTCTGTGGCTCATTCTAATTCCAGTTCACCTTCGTTCCAAATTCTCTCATAATGTCAAAGGGTTAAATTATAAGTAATAATGGACCCTTGCACTTGGGGATTTTCACTGTATGGGTGGGGAAGTGGTATTTGTAAAAGAAACACATTTTTTGGCTAGTAAGAAACAGAAACTTACTAATGAAAAACACTTTAATCCCATGAAGACACAGGTTGGTGAACCCGCTAAACGTGTTAAAAAAAAGCATTATATTTGCATTAACATTTGTTTGTTTCCATACATCTGCTATTGGTGCCAATACCTGGGAGCAGCTGGAGAGCCGACCTTTGCTGCATTGTGAGAACTGGCAATAGGATTGTGGAGACTGGAGGTGAAATGAGTGGCAACATACTTGATACTCGAACTTTGAAAGACTCTGCACTCTTTACTCTTTAAACTGTGTTTTAACTGTTTTAAGTGTCGCTGAGGACACTTTCTGGAAAGGCTGCATCTCTAAGGACTGTACAATTATAAACACATATATATATGTGTGACGGTACCAGGATTTACCGGACCCTTTTGGGGCCGTCGGTTCCTGAACTTCCGCTGCTGCTGCCCTCTTCCACGGCTGGCTTGAGCCCTGCTGCTTCTTGGAGGTCCTGGATGCTCAGGCAGGAACAACTGGATGCTGCCCCCTGGCAGACTGGCAGAGATAGTGAATTTAGCTGCAGAACCCTAGGTAGGGTTTCCAGAGGCCCTATGCCAGTAGACCGGCGAGGAAAGTGAATTTGCTCCTGTAGTGGCTAAGGTGAGAATTCCCAGATTAAGTCCCCTCCAGAAATACAGCCGAGACTTGTATTAAGGAGGGTAGAACAGAACAGCTTTATTGATGAAACACACTGCTTATATACACTTCCAGACACTCTTATCAAGATTAGAATTTAAATTAGTGCTTGGGATAGTGTTGCTATGCTTGACCAATCAGATAATGGCCTACATTTCCAGTCACTCCTATCCAGATAAGAATGCAAAGTAGGGTTTGGAAAAGGGGCATTTTGACTGGACCATAATAACCTCCCCTGATTGGTCAAGGAAGCACAGCAGGAGCCAATCAACATTCCAGTTATTGTTTAGCCAAGTTACACAGATCTGAAGCAAGCAGGAGTGCTGGGCATAGCCTTTATTTTCCGCACTCTGGTTCCCAACTATCATATCCCTGTAAAGGAATTACAGTAACACACCACCCAAACTATTGCATTATGTCACACGATGTACAACATAGGGATCAATATTTCAAGTCATATAGTCCTAAATCACTCCATCTGGTTACACTTCCCCCCCCCCAAGACATGGACAGACCTGGTGTGATCCCGACGGATCCACCTTGGCACTGTCCACAAAGTCTTTCAGGCATCTTCTTGTCGGGATAGTCCGTCCGCATTTTTGTTGTCCCTGCTAGGTCTGTATTGAATGGTGAAGTTGTAAGGTTGCAGGGAGAGGCTCCAGCGTAACAACCGTCCATTGTCTCCTGCAACCCGGTTCAGCCATACTAGAGGGTTGTTGTCTGTTATTACAGTAAATTCTTGTCCATAAAG